>CP080484.1:2772500-3385000 GCA_020844145.1 Sarcoptes scabiei
TATATTATGTACACCTGATCTTATTGTTTGTTGCTATCCATCATCGGTCACCCAATTTTTTCATCCCGATTCGAACCCTAAGTTCTTTTGATCTTGATTGTGTGAATTGACAACATTATAATCTCGTTAAATTGTTACCAATTTAAAAACTAAAAGTTACAAATTTTTCTTAAATTTTTTTTTGTTCAAATCCATAACGATGGTGATGTGAATCATCCATCAAAGCATTGTATGTTTTGATCAGTTGCAAATAATGTGGTCACTTTCCAAGAGAACGGAGAATAAATTTCTTCTAGAGTATTCAGCATTGAAGAGGAACATTTTTCTTTCATTCTCTGGCTCTCTTTCTCTTCATAGCTAATTTGTTGGTGAAAAGAAATATCAATTTAATAACAACATAATACCGTTAAGAGGACTAAAAAGTTGAAGGTAATCAACTTATTTCGATATTGTTCTCAATACGTTTATGCAGATCGACGCAGATTGAATAGGAGAGAGGAGGAGTGTGTGTGTGTGTATCAATAATCGAGAAGTAAGAAAAGTACGATAATTTGTCAAAGATTAGAAGGTAGCAAGAAATGAACTCATCGATGAAAGTGAAGCGGTTATTCCAGCATTTTTTATTTTTTAAAACCAACAAACCGAATTGAAATCTATTGTACATTATTGATCGGATTGTAAACACACTCAAGAGAGGAGAGTGAGAAAATCCTTTTTTTTCACACCCAAACTGTTGAAGGCTTACAATCGTCGATTTCGAAAAGACAGAATTTTCTTGTTGGACAATTCAAACTCGAACTTGGTAGCTAAGAGGTGAATTTGCTAATTTGCTAAAAACTTAAGAATATTTAACAATGCTAATAAACTAAAATTTATTTATTTACAACAACTTTCAATTTTTTCCAAGAGTCTCATATTAGAATGGATCGAATAAAATAACTAATAAATTTCAGTAATAATAATTGAATTATTAATCAGTGTTAGTGAAAGATTTGAATCGTTTCTTAACAAACATCGATTGGAGTTTTGATTTCGATTCACCAATGCGATGTTCTCAGAAGAAAATCATGATGAGTCTCTACCGAACCAGTCGCGTGATGATGATGATGATGATGATGCGATGGAGGAGGAGGTGGTGGACCTATCGTAAATCCATTAGTCGCTCCGAAAGGATTCTGTGCAAATGCTGAAGCCATCGATGATGCAGCATTACTAGCTAAATGATGATAATGATGATGATGTGGTGCGGTCGCTGCTGATAAAGCAGTAGATCCTGTAACATGGCTTTGAGTTCCAAAAAGCATACTATTCGCACTATGATGCATAGGGCTCGCTGTCTGATAGGCGTCGGCACGTAATGATACTGTTGTGGTCAACTCTCGATTAGGATTAGAATCCATTGCACTATTCAAAAATTGCACGAAAGATGATGATGATTAAAATGATTTAAAAAATTGATGCAATTCACTTCAAGCATCACTGAATAGAAAGCAATTTGAAAATGGCTAAAACTTACAGAATGGGTTTGCTATCTTTGATGAGCGACGGAACTGCTACTTTACGAGATTGCTGTGATGCTGGTGATGTTTCACAATATGTCGAAGAATTTGTGTTTGCAGATGTGTTACTGCTTGCTGTGATGGATGAACGTTGTGGTGAACCGGATAATTGTGGTGATGCCGATGAACTTTCACTCATCGCTTTCTCTTTTGCTTGTCGTTTGCATTTATATCGATGATTCTTAAATAATAGAAAGATACAATTAATAATTTTTTAAAATTGATAATTTTGAATAAAAAAAAATTAAATTTAATCTCACCTGGAACCAAATTTTGACTTGTGTCGGCGTTAATTGAATTAATTGAGCTAAATGCTCACGTTCCGGTGCAGAAAGATATCGTTGTTGCTTGAATCGACGTTCCAATTCATAGACCTTCATCCAATAATAGAAATGTATCATTAATTATTTTAAATTATTTTCTAAGCGTCAAGCATTCAATTCGGTTTGATTAAATTGTTTAGGGCCAATAAATAATTTCGATATTAAATGATTTGAAAACACTTTTGAAGAGTGGTCATTATCATTATCATTCACATTGAAACAACTTCAATCGTTTTTTTCTTGATTATAAAATCAAAAGCGATTAGTATAGATTTAATTCAAGAGTTCTTGATTGGCTATCAGAAGATGATGAAATAGTAATTGTTATGTCACTCAAGTTTAATGTCATCATAATCAGAGGGAATTCGATCCTGATCATAGTGAAGTGAATCTGCATCGATCGTTTCAAGTATTGTTATTTATGGGTCTCAAAAGTTTTCGGAGGGTGTTTTTGTTAGTCCAAAAGTTACCTGTGCTTGAGTAAAGAGTACTCGTCGCTTTCTTCTTTGAGAATGAACAGTTGAAAAATGTGCATTGACTAAGCTTTTAGGCCCATTAGGGCCCAGAAGACAAGTATTGGCTGCCGAAGTGACTACTTGTGATGCTGAAGAGGAGTAGGATGTTGGTGTGGAATAAGCGCTCCAAGGTGTTGGAGCTGTTTGAGCATAGAATGGGTCATAATAAGAACTAGGGAATGTTGCACGAGACATTTCTGGAGCATTAGAACCATACTGATGATGATGAATTGCGGATTGGGAAGAGGTGGATGGACCTATGTTCATGGTTTAATAATTTCAAAATTTAGTTTTGGGGACACTCGAAATCAATAGAGATTTGTTTCGTTTTAAATCGCCAGCATCAAGAACAAAGACTAAATAAGATGCTGATGATTTTTGAGAGGTGGAAATAAGAGTTGGATAACCACTGGACTGGTCGTTTTCAATCGAAAAAAGAAACGAAGAAGTGTAAAAAAAAGATGAAAAACCAAGAAAAAAGTTGCTGAAGATGTTGTTGAGAATAGTGAATGATTTTAATGATTAAGATGAGCGATAATCAAGGAACAAGAACAGAATGAAGAGCAAATAAGAGAATATGCGTCTGGTGCGGTGTGTGCAGTTCGCAACAAGAGAAAATCTCAACAAGGTGAGTAGATGATTTTGGAGATGATTTGAAGAAGGCTTTGAAGATGATGATGATAGAGGAGAAGAGTGCTTCGATCAAAAGGACCAGCTTTCAATCAGTTTGAGCAACATTGGAGAGCTCTTAACCATTCGAAATAAGATGATCATCTAGAAATGAAAAAATGCAATACTCAGTCGATAACAACTTAACTATTGCTAGAATTCCGTTTTTTTACTCATTTCGATTCACATACTTTATTTTCGTGTTTCAGCAAGTATTTTTTTTCTATCACTAAGAGAAGAAAAGATGGGTCCAAACAGATTGTTCCATATTGTGCTCATTCACAGATAGTCCTAGACTCCGCCTTTTATGGTCTTTTTTTTTTTAGCACACATTCTCTAACGGTTCATGAGAATGGATTTCTATCATAAAAACAATTATTGAGAAATGGAAAAATTAAATGATGATTTGATGTTTTTGATGAAAATCTAAATATTTTTCATACACCAAATGGAATAAATTTGAAAGGGCGAGGTCTGAAACTTTTAATGGTTTCAACAAGCAAGCACCAAGAAGAGAAATCGCTTGGATAGAATTAAAAGTTAACGAATTACAATCATTGACTCCGCCTTTGCTGCGTTGAGAGATGTATTAGAGTGGAGTGGACAATCAGCCAATCGAAAACCAGTATCTTGGCTTGTTCGCATAGTCAAAACAATGAAATCTATTGAAAGTTTCATCCTTTATCTTTTTGAAAGAAGATGGTAGATTTTTTTATTTTACATTAGAACTGATTTATTTTTCGATTCAATATACTTTAGATAAAACTCAACATAAATCGATAAAACAAGTAAGCAAATTTTATTCAAATTTGAATTTTTAAATTTTAAAATATTTTATTCTGTTTTTGAAATAATTTATAAAAATTAATCACAAGTTTTATCTATAATTACTGAAATCAACTTTTAATTTGATTGTTTGATTTTCCAGACCATAATTGTTGATTTTTGATGTGTCATTTTTTTCAGATTGTCGAGAATGTAGAGAATTTGAGTCGTTTTCACTCATATTCGCGCGACGATTTTGGTGATGAATAGCTTTCTTCAAAGATTCACTATAATTTAAATTACTTGCCATGATTTGTTTAAATTCATCTGGATATTTAGGTCCAATTTCGGTCAATTTTTTCAACGAATGATCATGGACTAACATTTTCAATGAGAGTAAAGAACTATGTAAACGATTATCTGCTTGAATTATCTCGTTTGGAATGATTGAATCGATATTCAATAATGCAATTAATGCTGGTATATAAATATAGAGCATGTGGATCTCTAAATTTGGGATTAAAATTTGGATAAATTAATTTGATTGATCAATCAATTTCAAAAATCATAGCCGATTCATCCGATAATTACTTTTTTCTTGATCTGCTCTCGTTATCAAAGTTTCAAAGCATGACAAAATTTTGAAAATGGTATGAATTTGATTGTTGTTTAGAGAATGATTCGAATTGTATCGATCGACGAGATTATAATAGACATTCACTATTTCTGGAGCTAAATTAATGATGTAGAAGTTCGAAATCGATTCTTCTCGTTCAAATATAGGAATTAATGTTTCGATACATTTCAATTCAATCTAATTTAAAAAATTGTGATGAGTCAATTTGGATCCTCTACTAGAAATTCGAACAATTTTAGAATTGATAAGAAGATTAACATACCAAGTCATTCTTTGATTGCAAAGCTCTGGTCATTTGATTGATGATTGGATAACAAAGTTGTGATGTTTGTAGAACATCGATCGGTGCATTGCTGACGAATACACCGATTGTTAACAAGAAAGAAATAAAATCTTGTTTTTGATCTTCATCACCTCGAGAAAATTAGAATTAAAAGAATTTCAAAAACAATTAGTCGATAACAACCATCTCATTGGAGCCCTAAGCTGTACTTACTGGTCTTTGAAAGGTCTAAAATTCTAGCAATTGCACTTTGTAATAGTTGAATCCATGTAGAACGAATTGCTTCAATATTGATCAAGGAAGATTTGACCAAATTTTCAATGCATTTCAAGAATGTGACCACTGGTTCTTTCTCGTAGATTTTTTCATCATAAACTGTTTGACAAACTTGTGAGAGTTGTTGAAATACACCAATTAATAAATAAAGAACCGTAGGCATTATGATCATACTGTCTTCTGGGCTACAAATACTTCCAAGATTACAAAGTATTTTCAAGACATCTGTAATAATTTTAGAATTATCCTGATTAAAGCTAAGAATCGTCGAAGTTTTTTGATTACGAATGAACGAAAACTCAGGCATATTTGTCAAATTTGGACAAAGTTGTGGGAATTGATGAACGAGAACAGCTAAACATATTTCCAATATTGAATGAACTAGAGATTGCGGAGAATCTAGACCATCAAAATCATGAGATTGTCTGAATTTTGCAAGATTAGAATCATTTTGATGCTGATTCAAATCTATTTGAGCATGAATCTCGACGAGAGACCTCATAATCTCGGTTATGATAGCTTGGCAGCCAGAAACTTCATAGGTCAATAGTAAGCGATGTAGTACTTGACATAATTCCAAGGATAACTCTTGATGCTTGACCAAAACCGATTTGGTTATTTCATTAGGAACAATCAATTCCTTCAATGCATCCAAATATATTGCGACATGCGAAATTTGTTCCGTGCATTTAGGATTACTTAACGATTCTATGCAGATGCCAAATAGAAGACAAAATTGTTCGAAACGATTCAGGTTTAAAGTTTCATCAGTTTCAAGAGTTTCGAAACCATTACAAGAATTCAACCAAATTGCAGCGGCTTTCATAATAGAAGGCCAAGAGACTCGATACATTGGTCTTACAATATCTATCGTTTCGATAGTAAAAAATGTACATTGATCTGGCGATATTTGATTGCCATATTCATTTGGTAGAGTCAAAAAAGCATAATCTTTCAATGCGAGTATCCAATATTTCACCAAAATCACCAGTTGTGGTTGAACTAAACTCAGAAGATTCTCACTGGTTCCCTCGTTTTCACTCTTTTTGGAGGGCTGTTTATCATCGTGATTTTTTGCAACTATGTAAACTTCGGACCAAGCTTTTAAAATAGCTAATTTTTCCATCGTAGAGGAACTTTCATTATAAATTTTTGATGATGAATTTTTATGTAATTTCTCTAATGAAGAAACTAATAGCTGATGAACTCTTCGTAGATCATTGAGATCTCTTGCGACACCACTTCCTATCCAAGCGCTACAGACTTGACAAGCCATAGCAGTGACGTGCGACGGTGTGTCTACGATGAATGCTGGTCGAAGAGCTGCGCCAACTTGAGCTTGATATTGCTCTAGAATTACATGATTTTCAAATTCAGGCTCAGGTACTTTTGAAAATTTCTCTATAATCAATTCTAATGTTTTAAGACCTTCTAATCTTAATTGATCACAATCTGATGTGGCACCAATGAATGACATTCGAACTAAATCAGAAAGATGAAGAACAAGATAATCATTTTCTCTATCTATGCTTTGTTTTTCACGAGCTAAAACCAAATCAAGATGAACATTGGAATTGATCGAGGATTGACAGCAGATATTGATTATCTTCCCGATCATATTCATTGTAAAAACTTTTGTTTGCCACCGATATGAAAGTTTAAGATTGTTAACGGCATCATTTTGTGATTTGAAACCGCTTTCTTCAAGATCACCATCTTCACATTCGTGTTCATTTTCGATCGTTTCGTTGAGACAAACATCCGATGCACTTAGGACTTCTTGACACAATGCGATCCATGCGTTTAGATTTTTTTCATTGACGTTCTGTACCAAACAATTCAGGATTTTTTTCAAATTTAGTATATTGGATTGATTATTATCATAATCCAAGAGAGCTATCAAAATCCCACGTAATTCGTATTTGGCTCTATAGATGAAATTGTGTATAATTCCAACTTTCTTTTTGTTCCTGTTATCAGCAATCCATTCATTACTCTTTTGGACCAATAATTTTGAATCTTTTTGAGCAATTTGTTGCATACATGATATTGATGCTTTTCTAAGCAAACATCTGGAGCTTATGAATCCATTGCAAAGAATAGGAATGAGTTCATTTAGCTCGAAGCAATTACGATCGAACATTTGGAGCTGTTGTAAACATCCGATAGTTTCACATCTAATCAAAAAATTTTCATGGCCTAACAGTATCGAACAAATGATCAGGATCGAATTCTTTATTTCATTAATCGAATACGTTGATGTCTGATGGAGAGAAAACGAAGCAAATTTGTAAACGGCAAATTGATTGATCAACAAGAAAATACCTGTAACTCTGGTCCGATTGTAGTGATAATTGCAGAAAGACATCGAGAGATACTTTGATGATTGTCAACCAATGAAAGAGACAGTGTCATCAAAACTTTCAAACATTGAGCAATCGTTGGTTCAACGTAGGAACGAAACATGGGACCACCGGATTCAATAATCAATGTTAGTGCATGCGATGCCCAGAGCTGTACAGATGGAGAGGAATGATCTTCAGCCAAAGCCAACAACAAGCTGATATTGTTTTTTAAATGCGGTATTGAGCCCATACCGACCACATAATGATGAATGCAGCCAATAGCCAGCGAGTAACCAGTTCTTGTTAGCGCATCCCTAGTGGTGCGAAGTTTTTCAAAGCACTGCTGAGTGACATTTGCGAGAAATTTTGCATCATTTATAGTTTGAACACAACGTCCAAGACATTCTGCTGCTGAATACCGTATCAAAATGTTTGGATGATTCAAGACATCGAACAATTGATCGAGAACCAATTTTCGAACCTCATCAATGCCCAAATTGATTTTGTTCTCAGCTAGAGTGCGTAAAGAGCCTAGTAATGCTGTAAGAATGTTGATTTGTATGGCTTCCTGTCTCGATGATTTGGTTTGGCGTAGGCATTCTTGAAAATGATTAAGCATTTGAATCCGATGTTTTTGAGCAACATACGGAAAAACATAAGCGAACACCATTGCAGCATTATCAATGACGGCCACTGCCAAGGGCAATGATGATGGAGCTGTCGATGGATCATTGGAGAGTTTGAAAAGAATGGTTGGATCATATTCGATTGAGCCGACTCCAGTGAGCAAATGATTCTGGATCTAAAATAAATTATAAAATTTTTTCCAAATAAAGCAAACAATGAAATAAAGAAGACTAAAAGTATTGATAAGGATAAAGACTTTCTGAGTGCATTCAAGACTTACAAATTCCTTGTTCTATTTCAAATAAATATCAATTTTAGATGGAAAATGCCAATTTCGAGCATAAATTGCCAGAAAATGACCCAGAATTTTACCTTTAATTAAAACAAAATCAAAAATAAAGAGAAATTCTAACCTGATCTTCAATAAAACCATGTTCGGTCTCTTTGATCCATGTTCCTAGAATGATATCACAATTCGTTTGTATCAAATTGCATATAAATGAACTAGACGTGTTGACAACATTTTCGGTGAGCATCAAATCAGAAACAATCAAGCGGAGAAGATTTGCCATACAATTGTCATAAAGTGAGGGAGGTAGACAGAGAAGGACTTGATATAAACGTAATCGTACCATTGTGTAGCTGCCTTTGATAGCTGGGCCTAAAGTTTTGAAATGATTATTCAGCGTAACTAGCATTGTAATTGCAGATTCGATTGGACTCATTAAACGTCTTCTAGTGTCATCGGTTACAAGTTTTGAGCAAAATTGGAGGAAGCTATTCATTGATGCTAAAGCACCGGCACGATTCTCAAGCGTAATTTGCCAAGTGAATGCATCACCTCTTGCCTTCTCTGAATCCAACTCTTTTGTGTTACGAGGAAATGAATTCTTCCATAGCAAGAGAAGGCGAGGAGTGAAATTTTTGATTTGTCCAGGACCTAGTGTTAGAAGAGCGCCCATCAATTGCCAGCCAGCTTGAGTTCTTGGCATCGAAAGACGACTGTTTTGTGAGGCAGTACGTAGAAGATCTTCCGCAATATTGAAGATTATTTTCGCTCTATTATGTGGGATTCCTAAGGGAGTGAAACGAACGATCCCTATAAATGCTGACAATGCATAAGAATGGCCATTGATAGATTCTGGACTGGTTCTCATTGTTTCTAATCGTTCTAATGAACGCTCAATCATCGGAGTTAGTTGATTGTTACAAGCAAGACATATGCATCTTAGAGAGTAAGCAGCTGATAGGCGAACAATATGTGCTGAATGATTGACTAAGATATAGATGTTTTCGACCAAACAGATAAGTGAATCGTTGACAATCGAAAGACATGAAGCGCCAAGTTGATTGATCAAAGCACCGAGCTCTAGTAGGCAAACAACGAGAACATGTTGTGCTGATTGTTGATCAATATTAGACGAAGATTTTGTTGAGATTGTATTATTGTTTTTGGAGTCGATGTCTGTGCTCGAATGATTCTTCGAAAAATTAGTCTGAGAATATTTCGCCAAAATTTTCACAAGTTCTTTGATAGCTAAAAATTTTCCTTGGTCAGTTAAGAAGGTTCCGATTATTGTTTTCAGAATGAACATAATGCACCGCCGCGAATGGATCGCATCTAAATTGTTTGAGATCGCTTTAGCATTTGAAAGAATCTCGAAAAAATGATTCAATAAAGTTTGATTGTTTTTTTCGATCCACTCAGGGCCCATTTCGTAGGCGAAATAGACATATCCATGTATGATACCGATACGAGTCTCGCGATTGGCTAATGAATTTCCTTTGATCATCTCGCCAGCTTTCAAAAAACCAATACTTCCACGTAAATAACCAGATTGCAGAATATTCAAAATCTCATCCAGAGAATATAATCTAATTTTGTTCGATGTTTGATTGGAGTTCGAATTTTGGTTCTGGATTTGATTTCGAATCAAAGGCTTCTGTGTGATCGATGCTAATCTGCCGATCGTTTTTGCGATAGCGTTTCGGACCTCGTAATTCGCACCATCGAACGCTCGAAAACAGAGCGAGAAAACATTTTCGATTTCAGTTGTATGTAAAAAGTTGGCATATTCGATTAGTTTTCTCAAACACTTGGCCGCATTCGTCCTCACTGGCATTGATCGATCCAACATACCGTTTCGAAGACATTTATAAACATCCCGATGAATCGAACTGCCTGCAGATCCGAGCCCACAAATGATCTTTCTTAAGGTAATATAAATCTCAAAACGATCTTGTGACTAAAGAAACAAAAATTTGCATCAACAGTCATTCAAAATAAAAGTGGCATCATTGAATTTACGTTTGCATTTTTCAAAATTTTCAGCAACAATTGGACTGTCTCTTCATAAGTTCGGCCGACTAAACGGCCAAGATTTTCATACATAACACCGATACAAACGATCGACGCCAATCGTAACGATATTGATGTCGCAGAATCATCTTTGATTTTTAGATTTTCGATACATTTATTGAGAGTGTCGAATAGCAGGAACGTATCACCGATTGTGAAGATTTTAGCCAAACAATACGAAGTCAATCGTCGCGTTGGATTCTCATTCGCTACATTCAATTGTTTCATAAGCTGATCGACTAGAGTTTTCTGAATATCTTTTATATCATCCTGAGCAGATTGAAAAAGATAGAATTTATTCATTCAAATATTTATAATTTTTAGCAAACCTTTTCTGTTTCATTTAAAAGTTTTGACAAATTGCGAAGCCAATCATAGATGAAAATAATTTTTTTGTCACCATCAAGCTTCGATAGGGCGACCTCATTTAAAAGATAATCACTTTGTGATTTCATTTTGTTTTTATTCCTTGAATGATATCATTTCGATCACAATCAGATCACGGGTACCGAAATCTTTTTTCTCGAATCATCGGCTTTGATTTCGTGGCATCTTAGAAGAAAACACAAACCACAAATCTCGAAAATAAAATTTGCACATCAGATTGAGAGTCCTTTTTAGGTGCTAATAGTTGCCATTGTTTGTTTATGATTGTGCTTTCCACAAGAATTGTCTTGTATCAAGCTCTGGTCCGATTAAATTTTGAGATTTTGAATCATTTTAATCTTGATTTGACCATTTCGCTGTTGATAATTGAATCGAAATATATCATCAGTCACTATGGCTCATTACAAAGGTGCAGCGTCGGAAGGAGGAAGAGCTTTTCAATTACAAAAGCAACGCGAAAAAGCTTTAGAAGATTTGGAAATTCGAAAGAAAAAAATCCAAGAGGAATTGAAACTTTCAAATATCGGTAATAAATTTGCAACTCATTATGATGCAATCGAACAGCAGATCAAATCTTCTACTGTCGGTTTGGTCACTCTTGGTGAGATGCGAGCCAAACAAGAAGGACTTGTTAAAGAGCATGAAAGAAAGCTAGCATTGAAGCAAGAATCTTTGATTAAAAAAGTTAATGATTATAAAAATGAGCAAAAAGAAAAGCAGAAAAAACAGGTACGAATACAGGCCTCATATTGTCTCGAAAATTAAATCATTCAAGTTCACTTTCAACATTTACTCTTCTATTTACTTGTTACAGATCAAAGCCTTATCTTTTAATTTATTTGATGATGAAGACGAAAATGATGACGAGCAAGAAGAGGCTGAAGATGGAAGAGAAGATAGTAACCAGGGGACTAAGCAAAAACATTCAGATAATACAGATTCTTGTAATGATGATCAAAATGACAACGAAGATTCGAAACCATCTATGGATTCAATAGCAAATGATTCAAGTCAAGATTCTAAATTAGTATGCAAATTATAAAATTGTTTTGAGTTCTTAATTTATACTATTCGTTCTTGTTCTTTTGATTAGCAACCACGAAAAAAATTGAAAATGATGAAAAATCCGGACGTTGATACAAGTTTTCTTCCCGACCGAGAGCGTGAAGAAGAAGAGAATCGTTTACGTGAACAATTACGATTAGCATGGACGGAAAAACAAGAGCAGCTCAAAAACGAAAGCATCGAAATAACTTTTAGTTATTGGGACGGTTCTGGACATCGAAGATCGGTCTCGATGAAAAAAGGAAGTACCATTTATCAATTTCTACAGAAAGCACTTGAATTGCTTCGGAAAGAATTTCATGAATTGAAAACGCTCACCACAGATCAATTGATGTACATCAAAGAAGATTTAATCATACCACATCATTATAGCTTCTATGATTTTATTGTGACAAAAGCGCGAGGCAAAAGCGGTCCGTTATTCAGTTTTGATGTTCATGATGATGTACGATTAGTTTCGGATGCCACCATCGAACGAGATGAATCTCATGCGGGAAAAGTTCTGCTACGTAGTTGGTACGAACGTAACAAGCATATCTTTCCGGCAAGCCGTTGGGAACCATATGATCCTAATAAAAATTATGAAAAATATACCATCGGTGATCGAACAAAAAAATAATAGCAACAATCTAGCATTTCATATCCAGTTCGATCTTATCTTGATATTTTTTTCGCTTTATCTTTTATTCATCTTGTACCATGTACATTTCTTTGATCTTTAGATTGCTCTGGTAATCGTTTTTGTAATTTAATTTGGAATAGAATGACTATAAATTTTTCTTTGCGCTTAACATCCATTCACTTAATCGATTGATTCAAAATGAACTAATGGATGATATTCATAAAGCAATTTCAATGATTTAATCTTGTTCAAATTTAATCCTTTGATTAATTTAATGATTGTTTTTTTTTCGCTATGTAATATTTGCACTTTGATTTCCGATTTGTTTTCACATTCTTATTGAATTGTTCTTTTGACAAGCGTAGATATCTGTGAGCAATTGTGTGTACCAAAATCATCAAGATTCTCATCCAAATGATTCGAATCCACCACAATGATCTGTTTCTATACAACAATGATTGATCACAAGATCAAGAAAAACTCTCCAAACGCATTATCTTTTGATCGATGATTAGCGATCTCGATGTTAATGCAGATCAAGAGAAATAGAAAATCATTTCTACTTTTTTTTTTCTTCTCGATACAATTGACATTTCGATTTAATTTCGTATAACTAGCTTTCTGTATTTTAATGACGATGATCAAAAAGATAATAATTGTAATTATTATTCGAATGAAGATGCGAATGATGAATGATGAGGATGAGATTGGTGGATGGTGGTGATGTTAGCGTAACAGAAAAAAATAATCAAATAAATCAACAACAATTAGCTTGTGGAGATAGAATTGTTCAATCTTTTTTCAAAGTGTTATCTAGGTGATCAGTTACAATTTAAAAAAAAAATTTAAATTAGAATTCACCAAAAGAGATGGAGAGAGAAAGATTGTTGGGATAAAACAACAAATTTGTTTGTCTTTCGTTTCGTTTGTTTGTTTTCAAGAATTTGTTTTTGGTTTAGTTTCAGTTTCACTTCCACAATCGAATGAAGATAATGGTCCGTTTTGGTTTTGGATTTCTTCGATCGATTCGCGATGGATTAGCTTGCATGGATATCCATTATGTGCTGACCAGAACTATCGTAAGGTGAGCCTTGTGGGATTCCAGGATGGCCCATTGGATGGCCCATCATCATAGCTGCATGCGGATGTCCAGGCAATAACATTTGTGAATGTACTGGTGATCTTAATTGCGAATTGATCGATGAATATCCTCCCATTCCGCCCATATGACCCGCCATTCCCATGGGCCCATCCGCGCATCCTTGCATACCTTGATTGAGAAAGAAAAAATACAAATTAAACTCTGCTCTCTAATAGATTTGAAACTTGTTGACATACCTGGTGGCCTGAATTGTTGACTGCTGTCTATTAAATAGCTCATATTAGGATCTGGGCTATACGCCGAACTCGCGGAACCTAATGATCCACCTAAATCTGTTTTTGACCGTTGAAAAAATTGAAAATAACAAAAGAAAAAAATGAGATCAGTGAGACAATGACACAAAAATAGAAACAAAAAAACCAACCTGCTCGATTTGATTGATCGATCATTGGCTGAACGATTCTTCTTCTAGCATTGATGAACCTTCAATTTGAATCGAGGAAAGATTGGAAAAAATGGAACAAAAAAAAAGATTAGAATAGATTTGAGAATAGAAAATTTTGCAAGCTTCAAATAGATAGAAGGAGAATTCAATGACAAGTTTGTTGTCAATGATCAATCGATCGATATTTGCTTTGAATGGTCTCTCTTTTTTCACTTCAGATTCGACTAGAGAAGATTGTTGAAAATCTAATTGCATCATCTAGTTTTTTCCTTCTCCTTTCTTTATCCTCCTTTCTATCCTATCATCCTTTCTCTAGCCTAGCCAAACCAATTTCGATTGTGATGGTGGTGATAGTGAAACACCTCATAATCACCTTATTATATTCTCTCCGTGACCAGCTATCAGGTAATGCAGCCATTAAAATTATTATTGCATATTTTGGACAGATAACAAAAGAGATTGATGGTATGCGCAAGGCAGAGTATCGACAAAAAATAATGCGAGAAAATTCATCGAAGTGATATTGTAAACATTGAAAACAAACAATTGAAACAACAAAAAAAAATGAAAAGCAAAAAGGGGCAAATTATGTGATGAGAAGTGAATACAGACAATCCAAACTTTCCATCCTCTTCAACATCATTGTCTATTATCGCTCTAGGGTTCGATGATTTTGCGAACATTTCGCTCCGTTCTGTGTGATCAACGATGATCTATTATCATTCGTTCGTTTTTTGAAAAAATTTTCAATTTTTTTTTTGATAATTTTTCTCGACAAAAAAAAGGTAGAGGAGAGAAAAGGTGCAAATGATGGTTCTATTCACACCAACGAACAGATCCCATCAGGCGATATGGACATCATGGAAATGGTCAATCATGTTCATCTCGTAGTGACGATTGCCAAGATGATTATCGGTGGTTAGTGCAGTGTAGAGAGTCTAATTCTATACTCAAAAATAGAGGTATTATTTTTCTCTGTTATTTTTTATCATCATTCTTGTTGTCGTCGTGTCTGTTACAGTCCCCAGGTAACCTAGAAGGTAGTCAGGCAGTATTCTCTTCGGTGTTGTTTGTTTACTCGATCAAAATGCTCACCATCATCATCATTGGCACGAAATAATAGATCAGATTATTTGTTTTTTTTCCACTGTGAATGATTAGGTGATGTGCTCAAGCAAACAATCATCATCGTTATGATCATTAAGGCTCGTGCCCGAGAACGAGAAATATGAAAGAAAAGAATCGACCAAAAAACTAACCAACCAGTCATCCGATCAGAAAAAAATCGAAACAATAATCCATAATGGTTGACAGCATTTCTAAATGATGGTGATGATGATGATAATAGACTAGTGTAGAGGTTTCCGAACTTGTACGAATGGCTCACACACTTTTTCCTCTCTGTCCATATTTCCACTAGGTCGTGCAATCAATCAATGGCGTGAGTGAAACGACACAAATCAGCAGACTAAAAAAATCTCTGAAATGGTCGAATTAGGAATAATATTTTTCATAATTCTCTCTTTTTTCTTCTTCAATTGAGTGAATTCTTAACCTTTTTCCCCTCTAACTGAATGAATCGCTAAACTAATACTATGGCTGTTGGAGAATTAATAATGGTCAAACCATTGGAACAGATCACTTCCTCTAGTTTACGCTATCCAAGATTCCCATTATCATCATCATTTTGACACTGATAATCATTTTTTCATCGTTTTATCGTTTATCTAACAAAACGTTTCGCAGAACAGCGATAAAATATCAAATACTAAGAGATACGAATGAATGAAAAACAAATAAAAAATAATGCGTGCGTTTTGGATGCCGTTTTTGTTTTGTCGGGCCCGAGATCCATGTGACCATCCGTCCGATCGATACCAAAACGAAAGAGCAGACAAATAAACAAAAAAACTAATTAAAGAGCCATAATATTAGTCCCATGACTCGAATAGTAATGATGGTTATGATCATCATCATCCATTCATTTCTCATAGGTAATTTCGCGACGGAATCGGTAGAGAGAGAGCAGCATGGAACAATGAAATGATGATGAATAACAGATTCGTGTGAATCAAACAAGATCGCTCAGATCTATGATTCTTCCAAAAAGAATCAATGTGGATAATTTTTTTCGATTCAGAGTTGAATCGATAGAATTCTTGTTGCGATTCATTTCGAAATGGATATGAAATGAAACAAATTGATATTGACACGAAAGAAACCTTTTTGATTAATTGTTTGTTTCATTTTGTTCCATGTTCTTTCACTTGAACATGATGTTACGATTCTCAGAGACGATAATCAAAACGAATTATTTAGTTGCATGCTGAAATGTTCAGCTCTTGTTTGCGAATCGAATGTCTCTGGAACAAAGCTATTGAAAATGATGATTCATTTAAGAAATTCCATTCCCAGTTCGAATGTTGATCGAATCAGTGTTTGAAATTAAAATTTTTTAATCTAAAATTTGACATCGGATCCTTTTTGAATTAATCGCTGTAATCGATAGATCGATCCAATAGTAATCGTTATTGGAGCTCTCTTGGATCGCGAAGCAGAACTTATAGAAATCATCAAAAAGAATATAGCTATAAATTTAGCTATGTTTTTTTTGCTTTCAAATTAAAATCTAGATTAAAAATCGATTTAGGAAATCAAAGCGGTTACGGAAAGTATTCAAATTAAAAAAAAAGAATGGCCCAAAGAGAACGAGAGAGAGAGAGAGAGGATATGCTGTGATGAGATTAAAGCAATGACCAGCAGAGGACAACAGCTGCTGTTCCAATAACTCTGCTGTATTTTTTTGCCAAAATAGACATTGAAAAAAATAAACTCCATGAACCTCACATCGTCATTTGGTTCATTCGATGTGATTGTACGTAATTGCGTAATGAAAACATCATATTGTTTGAAAAAAAGAAAAGAAAATTACTTTCGAGTAGAAATTATTCCACCATCATCATCATTATTGAAAGTTCCATTGGAAGTCAATCAAAAGGATCGAAAAGAAAAAAACATTAAAGTGGTCTTAGAGAAAAGAGAAAGAGAGAGAGGACCAGCTTGCTCGATTGATCAGTTTCAATCTATTTTTTTTTCTTGAAACAATTTTTTCTTTCAACAATACCGAGAATAACATTCTGTCACATAGAATCGATATAATTTTCGTTGGATCAAGAAAACAGCAAACTATTTTTTCTTCAATCTATGATTTAGCTATTAATTATCGATATATTTTTGCTTTCATTGAGTGTTCGATTTCTTTCATGATGACGGAATCGAAAACGTTTCTCAAGATTCAATGGAAAGGAATCTGTTGTGTATTATAACAACAACAATCTAGGCCTAGAGAGAGGTTATTGCTAGGACTTGTAATTAAATTTTAGACGAACATGTTCCAACACACAAACATTGAGGCCCAAAACTATTACTGATGAGACCTAACTTTGGAAAAATTTTGACTCGAATCAAATAATGAGAAATTAGAGACAGTATCAAAAATCAGTTTGAAATTCAAACAGAACACAAATGTCCGAGAAGCTTATAATTAAAAGATTAGCTTTCAACACAGACAAACACACAAGCAAAGGCATTTCGATATGTCTATGTTATGAAATTGGAGAAAAATAAGAATAATAATAATAATAATCATTTTTTCCCCTTCCACA
The DNA here is from genome assembly GCA_020844145.1 of Sarcoptes scabiei. Taxonomy (NCBI): domain Eukaryota; kingdom Metazoa; phylum Arthropoda; class Arachnida; order Sarcoptiformes; family Sarcoptidae; genus Sarcoptes; species Sarcoptes scabiei. The sequence goes on from CP080484.1 coordinate 2,790,145, forward strand.
TCTCCAATTTTCACACACACATGGAGAGAGATTAGATGACATGGTCCAAAACATATCGAAAGATAATCAGAGTGTGTATGTGTGTGTGTGTATGTGTGGTGGTAGAAAATATTAGTTCCAAGAGAGGGGTTCTCAGCTCTCTGAATCTTTTCCAACGCTCCATAATCGATGATCGCTTAGGTTTATTTTTTCTAACAAAATCATTTGTATTTTTTTCTTCTCGATCAATCGATCCTCTTGCCTAATCTTCATTCTGATCTCGAATATCAAAAACGAAAACAAAGAAGAGAGAGAGAGCGAAGAAAAAGCTTGACTATTTTTCAAAACATTATTATTATTATTATTATTATTATTATCTCCATCATTAAAAGCAATTTAGATTGTCAATCACATATTCAGCAACACGATAAGATGGCTGTTGTTGTTGTTGTTGTTGTTGTGATTGTCGACGGACTAATTGCATACTATCCTAGATCGTAGATCTTTAATTTAATTCTATTCTTGTCTTGTGTTTTGGTTATTCTTCAGATCAGACCACACCCAGCACACACACTCCATCACTTTTGGATTTGCGATTGATGAGTGTTATTTAATTCAAACGCAAAATGAAAATGCAAAATTTGAAATTTTTCTTCAATTTTTGAGATCGAATCCGAAAAAAGTCTGAATATAATCTAGCCAATCAACGAAGACATTTGATCGCATTCAATATTGTCATCGAATTCATATCCTTCAAACTTAATTAGAGAGTTTTGTTACTCTACGCTTAAGTATTTTTGCTAAAGAAAGAACCATTGATTTAGAGTGAGGGAGAGAATATGAACAACAACAAACTTCGAAAGGTTTCGAGCATAAGTTTGTTGGTTTTGTCAAATTCTTAATTATTCTGTCCCCATAATTGCTCGCTTCTGAGATGGAAAAAAAAGCTAGAACATTGAAATCGAAATAATGTCGAACGATTATCGAAGTTCATCACAAACACACACACACACCAACACACTAACTTTCGAATGGACTGAAATCATAGTGATTGTCCATACGGTTGAGAATAAACCAAAAATATTATCTTTCGTTTTTTTTTGGATTTCACTAAAACCAAAGATCTGGTGCCAGACGATCTCTCTCTCTCTCTCTCTCGATCAATGGTTTCGATCAAACTCGAAAAAATTTTTAAAAACCAGAGAGAGAGAGAGAGAGAGAGAGAGAAAGAGAAAAATAGAAACCGATTAGTGAGGCAATGGAAAGCAAAACGTTTTGTGTTTCATTAAAGATTCTCCAAAAAACTAGGCCTTGTGATTGTGAGAGAGTGTATGCATTTGATAGATGCACGTGTCTTGAATTTTTTTTTTCGTTATTCGTTTGTTGATCTGCTTGCAAATGCTAGGAATAAATAAAGACCGAAAGGAAGAGAAAGAGATAGATAGATGAAAGGGAACCAACAAGCGTTTGGTGGATTCACAAGCATCACCATCATCTTCATCTTCTTCTTCTTCGTAGGTTATCGACAATCGCCACACATAACAATGACACACGTGTCGTGACATTTTATTTGGGATAAATGGAATCCAATCATGGTGCAGAGAGAGAGAGAGAGAGAGAAGAAAATTCTCCGCAAACTGGATTTTCGAATCAACAATCTAGATTGAAGTTTTTTTTCAAATAAAGATCAATTATAAGTTTTTCTTCTTCATTTAGATTTCATTTCTCTCGTATTGGACTAACTGTGGAAGGATTTCATCATGAGACGCTATGCTGGGATAAGAATGGACATACAAAAATAAGCAATACTTGACAATGGGGACAATGGCTAACTGAAGCTAGGATGGTAATAATCGATTGAGATCGCATAGTCAAATGTTTTGAAAAAATTTTAAAAAAACAAAAAATAGTTCACTTCAATAATCTCGACTATAGGTTCGAATTAAAATACTTCTTCATCACAATCTTCATCTAAAATATCGAGAAAGATGCTGTCAATCATTTCGAGAGAGAGAGAGAGAGAGGAAGCAATTTCATTTTTCGATTGAATCCAAAGTAAACTTGGACGTTAAAAGCCACGAAGAAACTCGACAGAGAGAGAGAGAGATAAGCAAAATGAGAGTGTTTAATTTCGATTCAATCAAAAACAATCACCATCATTCTTATTCTTTCACAATGGAATATGGAATACAATAAGACCGAAAAGGGAGATGAAGACGAAGAAGGAGAAACAATTTTTATTCCCATAACGCCAATATAAGTTTCTTTTCTTCTTAGCTTTTTTCTCGAATCGTCTTCCCAATGGCAAGTAAAAGAAAGAAAGAAAGAAAGAGAGAGAAGCTATTGCCGCAAAAAAATCCAAACCGAATAGAATAAAACATTGCCAAATTTTTGCTTTTTGTTTTTCTTCAACTCATTTGCAGAGATGGAATGCAGAATGTCTGCAAGATGATGAAGATAATATCGGATAGAGAGAGAGAGAGAGAGAGAAACGCAGACACAAAAAATAGATGAAATGCGTTTGTTGGTTGAGCTGTCAAACAATTTCATGTCTGTCAATCAAAAGAAATTTTTTCATTTTCAGACAACAAAAATGGAACCTTTCTCTCTCTCTCTCTCTCCCTCTTATTTTTTTTCTTCGAAAGAATTAAAATTAAAATTAAAAAAAAATTAGCCAGAGAATAGATCGCGAATATTTTGCCCGTGGGCTGATTCACAAACGAATAGAGTAATGATTTTGATGCAACAAGATAATCAATTCCGATAACCAATATGAAAGAAAATGATTGTAATAAGCTAAAACAATTCGATCGAGTCTTCGAAGCTAATATCGATTTTGATTGCTTTCAACAATTTCAAAAGATTTCAAAGAGGATTAATCCTTTCGATCGATAGAGTTTGTTAAAATGAGAGAATCTAATCAGAGGTGATTGATGATTGGATAGGATTGTTCTATTCTGATTCTTCAATCGAATTTCTACCGCGAATGGATTAGAAAACGAAACTTACCAATTATTGACTTGCAATATTGTTAAACCGGTATCTTGAGCTAATTGCTTTTTTTGATCCTCAGACGGATACGGATGCTATAAATGTGGGATTGCAAAAATGATTGTTTCGGTTAGTCGTTTCAAATTAATTTACATAGAAAACTCAATGATTGGATTTAACAAACCGTTAAATGTTGGAATAACCAAGCTCTCATAATGTTCGTTGCGACTTTAGGAAATATTCCACGTTTCTTTTGACGTTTTTTACTACGATCATCATCATCATCGTCGCCCGTTCCATCACCCGAACCAATGCTTGCATCTCCTAAAAAAGATCCTAGACAAATAAGACAGAGGCAAATTAGCAATTTGAAATTAAAAAAAAAAATAAATATTTTGAATGAATTGTTTCGAATTCTTATGAGCCAGACACATTTGATTCTCCAAAATTCTAATCGAATAACATTTCTAGACTGTGAAGAATCGAAAAATATTAGATTGAGATTCACAGTCGAAATGACCATCTAATCCAAAAGTAATTGAAGTGTGAAATTAAAGTTCAATCAAAAAAACGGACCAGAGAGAGAGAGAGAGAGAGAGAGAGAGAGAGAGATCAATAATTAGATTGAATAATGTTTGTAAAGGGAAGTGAAGTTGAAAAAAAACCATCATCAAATCCTACTTTTAGTTCTCTCTCAAGTTTCAGAGTGTAGTTTGTTTGTTTTTTTTCAAGTGTTATTCAATTATCTGTGTTCAAATGGATATTATTGATCATTTCAACTAATCCTTGTTTTTGTCAGCAACAACTTGAGCATCACTGTATCGAAATCATTTTTATCGATTCGATTCGAGAAAAATAGACTATGTGTGGGCCATGGAGAAGTGTCAAACTGCAACGTTTGGATCTTGAGTCTAGACCCATAGAGATTGCCATGGAGTACCGATCAAGATTGAAGTAGATTAATCAGAATGAAATGAACAACATCGGAACATATCGATAGTGAGAAATCAAAATTATGAACCAGTTTCGAGTGACACATTTGATTGAAACACTATAATCTCAATCGATATTGTTATTATTCTCCTCAATGGTCACTTGAGTTTTTTTTTCATTTCGTTTCAATGCACTTGGGTCGTGTGTGTAGATGTTTCAAGCGGGAAAATCTCAAATTGATAATTGTTTCGGGTCCCGAGGAAAAATAAATCCAACATTTAGATTGATGTCTATGATGAGCTACACTAAAAAATCGAATCGAGAGAAAAAAGATTCAATTTCGATAAGCGGATATGTTTTCTGACAAGATCCATCTTCATCTGTGTGCATTTTATCATCGAATGCACGCAAAACACGATCGAATCGTTCGAAACATCAACATCGACATTATCTCATCACGACAAAAAAAGATTCAATTCATTCTCACTTCATCTCTATCTATTTTGTTTTATTTTGTTCTATTCTCAATTTTTATTTTTTAATTATTACACAGTAATAATTGCGTAATAATTACGGTCAAACATAATCCAACCAAAATGGACTTTGGAAAGATCAATCTCGTAATCATCATCATCATCATCATCATCATCATCGCACACGGATCGGTCGATTTTTTTCCCGATTGAAAGAAGTGCTAGAGAAAGAGGAAGATAAAGAGAGAAAGTTCCATAATTCTCTTTCGTTGGAAAAATCATCATTATTCTGGTTATTATCAAAAAAAAAGAGCTCCAATGGGAATAGTTTCTTCGGTCTCGTTTCGGAAAAAAACCAATTTAGCATAAAAAACTCCAACTCTGATCGAGTCGATTTTTTTTTCTGCTGGTTCCCTGCTATTTTCCAATTCAGTCTTTCAGACTTATTTTTTCCAAGTTTTTCTTCATGGAATTCTTTATTATTCTGGAATACTTCGAAAGAATGAGATAGAACGATTCAGTATTCTAGTTTATTTTTTCTCTGTAAAAAATTTGCTCCCTGTTTCTCTTGGTGAGAGCATAGAAGGAAAACATCAATTATTTCAACCATCACAATGTAGAACAATTTCGAGAGAATGTGACAGCTCCTATTCTCTTTATCTCTTTCTCTTTTTTTTAGGGTTCCATTCAATGAATGATGGCGGTGGCAGTGGTGTGTGTCCTTATCTGAATGTTTCTAGACTTTTTTTTACAGAGAATTTTTTCCGTTCTTATTTCGAATACTAGGTCTGAAAAATTTAAGCAACAATACCTAAACCAAAATGGAGAGAGAAAGAAGAAAATAAAATCCATTGTCTAGGTTCGATAGGATTAGAGTAGTCTCCATTGAAACCGAAAATGTCTAGTAGTGGAAGGAATTACAGATAAATAGAATAGGACCGAAGGCGAGCGTCAATTGTTTGATTTTTTTTTTCGTTTGGTGTTTGTTTTGCAAACAATGTTTTCATATTCGCATTCTGAACTCAGATGATTCTTTTGAACTATGATTTTGATAGAATTTCGTACAACAAAATCGACAATTGATTATCCTATTCATTTCTAATTTTTTTTCTCACTCCGGAAACATCAAAATGATTTTATAGTCGGAATCGGATGTGATTGAATCTATTTATTTATTTTTATTACTGGTTCTATAGAAAAAAATTGAAGCTTTCAATAGAAAATAAAATCAATCAGAGAGAAGATCATAAAATTGCAATGAAAGATGAGGATAATTTGTGATCCGAAAAAAAAATAGAAAAGATATTATTCTCAGCTAATAGTCGAAGATAATAACGAATGGTCATCATTGATTCAAATTGGAACACAGAAAGAGAAGATTCTAGAATCAAACAATCACTTTTTATTGCCTTGATTATTGTTTGTTAATGATCAATGTGTTTAAGAACTAGGAGTAGATTAGAAGAAGAAGAAGAAGAACTAGAGTAGATAGGATTCATTGTACGTAGATTCCATCAAATCCTTTCTGCTGGGATCGTTTCTAGCCTAATCAATCGGATTTTCCGGTTCTAAGGATTTCAAAGAGATTGGTGTGGGGAAAAACGAATCGATCACAGTACAATGATTTTCACAGTGAAACAATCACAGAATCGATCACTTCACCAAATGAAAATGCTCAGGTTTTGTTCTTGGAAAATATTCTCTTTTTCGTTTGAGACGGACTTTCAAACGGATTGAATCAGCATAATATTCAAAGTGAATGAAAAACTAGACACCCATACACAGACACAACTACGCCCATAAACAAAATCAATCGAATTTCAGAGATATTTTATTTGTCTCTAAAAATTCAGATTTATTCTCAATTGCACTCTCTCCCTCTAGATCTCACGATGAGAACGGAACGGATCGAAATGAACAATCGAGAGAAGAACAAAGAGAAGAAAGAGAGAGAGAGAGAGGGAGATTCCAAATAGGAATCAAAGTCAAAAAGCTAAGATCGAAGAATCAAAAGCAAACAAATGCGTTATGAGCCAACAATCGAATATTACCCAAGAGTATTTGCACATTCCTAGTGCATACACCAACACACAGAGACACATGCAATGTTCCGAGAGAAAAACATTACAGAATCATTTTCGATAAAAACAGTGACGGTGACGATGATGATGGTTAGGATTAAAGCGATGGAAGGAGAAAGCGATTGGAGAAATTATGGAAATTTCACTCTCTACTTGTTTAGTTCGAAATTTTTGATAATCTCTATTCTACTTTCGGTGAAGAGAAGCAGAGGAGATTATGGATTCTATTTGAATAATACTCTTCTATAAATTGAGAATCGAGTGTTGGAATCCCATTTTGATTGCTGCATTCTTTCGCTTTTTTTGTATTCGCTATTCTAGCATTATGAATTTCAAATGTATTCTTACAACTACTACCAACAACACGGTAAAGTGAAATTAAAAAAAATCATCTTCAAATTATGAACTGTCTCAATGATTTCATGATCTTTCGGAAGCTATCCGGTCCGGTTTTCTCTCTATCGCTTTGCGCACAAACACACTCACTCACTTACACAGAGACTGAACAGAACAATCTAAACTGTTCCTACATTCGCTCGCAATTCGAAAATGAAATCGAAAAAATAGATGCATGCTTGAAATGAATTTTTTTTTTTTTCATATTCTCGCACACCAGAAACATTCAACTGTACTGTCAAAGATGACGCAAAGTTGGTCGAAAGAATCGAAACGAATCGAAGCATTTCTAGTGACAACGACAGACTGAGCGAAAGTGGAAGCAAAATTATACTGAAGCAATGCAATGATAGTGCCAATATTATATAAAAATCTATGAAAAGAATAGAAAAAACATGGAAAAAAAATTTCAGAATTCTAAAAACCGAAAGCAGATTCTGGGTGCGTGTGTGTTCTGTATCAAAGAAGATCCAAAGAGAGAGAGAGAGAGAGAGAGAGAGAGACAAGAGAGAATTAAAGTCAAGGGGGGGAATGAATTGCAAGAAAATGGAAGTTCTAGGAAAATACAGAATCCCTAGAATCTTGATATTCGGTTAATTGTGATTAATGTGACACTAATGCCTTTGTCTCACAACATGGTTTCCTTCATTAGAATTCACAGCTATGTTTCGTGTTAGCTTTTGGTTTTAATTCTACACTATTCTTTTCGATCGATTTTCGAGAAAGATGGTTGGATCGTTGGTCGTTTCATTTCGAATGCAAAGCTCAAAATTTGGAGTTCAAACTTTGTCACCACGGACACACACACACACACACACACACACACAAGAGTAAATTAAAAAACTTATTCGAGGTCGGAAAGAAAGCAAAATTTTAAAAATATTTTCGTTGAATAATAAAATAATTCTCATTACTAGAAGCTTTTCAGTAGTAGTGACAAAAAAAGAAATACTTTTGGTAAATCTTTCTTCTCAATCCATTCGAAACAGAATCGAATCGGGCCCATGAAGAGATGAAGTTTTTGATTACGTAACGATGGTTTATTGTAATCCAAAAAGTTATGAAGTTTCAGCTTAAGAAATCATTTAATCTCTCTGTGTCCGTAGGATTAGCATAATTATTTGGATCGTTTCTTTACTCTCGATTTATCTTTTGACCATCTCTATCATTTGAATCCGTCAACATCAACATCAGTATTATTATTAGTTTTTGATAAATCGCAGAATCGCCTGCTTGGATTCATCTCTCTCTCTCTCTCTCTCTCTCTCTCTCTCTTAGATAGAACATCATCAATTTTTCCGCTTAATTTCGATTATGGAGATTTTTTTTCTTCGCTAGATTTCAGATTGAATGATAATAAGCTGTTTATTCGAAAGAAATAAAGGATTATTTTTGTTTTTTTTCTCCAATCTGAAAGCTCAAGCATTGCGTTCAAGAGATGACGGAGAGAGAGAGAGAGAGCTTATATCGCAAGGCTTCATCCATATTTTAGTCGATCAAAGTGAAATCAACAAACAAAACCAAATAAAACTGAGAAAATAAATGTAACTTCGATTTAGTATAGCCACATACGAGACTAAAATCTTTGATTTTGACAATGATGTTGATGATGATGATTTCTATCGAATTTTTCGACTTTTGAATCTATCGAATTAATAATCAAGATAATAATTATGATACCAAACTTCAAGATAATTAATGAAAAGTGGGATAGAGTAAAATATGTAATTCTCTCTATGGCCGATCTCCAAACATCAAGAGATGGTCTGATTTGAGACTTTGAATAAAAAAAAATTTCGTTTATAATTAAGATGTTTATCTCTAGGTGACCGATGAGATGTTATGAAATGGCAATCAATTATTGAGAAGTGAAACGAAGTTTGATAATGAATAAGTTTAATTATCACTCCTAAGAAGCTTCTTTGAAGATTTCGTTTTCCAATCACAGCTCCCTAGAAGAATCCTTTGATAATCACAGATCGATGTGATCAATAATAGTAATAATAAGAGAGTCGATCCTCATCGCCACCAACATTAAGGTCCACCATACTCATTGAGAACGTGATTGCTATTCGCAAAAAGTAATGAAAAACGAATTATCAGATTATATTTGCTCTTCGTTTTCTTTTCCCTATGGTTACAAACAAAAAGCGGAGAGAGAGAGAGAGATTGGGTGTTTCAGAACAAATAGAGACCAAAATTTCAAGTGATATCGATTGTAATGATTGAGAGGCAAAGAATTTAGCCAGTCACTGAAAACCAGTATTATATCCATCCCTTCTCTTCTTCAATGAATCCTCTTCTCTTCCCCTGTTTTTTATCTTAGTTCTATATTCATTCTGGTTCATTCTCGAGATTCTTCTTTTTTTTTCGCTATTTTTATCGCTAGCAGTTAGAGCAAAAAAGATTTGAACATTTGACAATGACAAATTGCCATCGGATTATTGGACAACGCTGGACAAATATAGCCGAGAAAGAGAAAAGCTAGCGAATGAATAGAGAGATAGAGGAGATTCGAGAGAAATTACAACCAGACATCACCATTTTCATCTCATCCAAATCCAATCTCGTGAGATTTTCTTTTTTTTTTTTTTTTTTTTTTTTTTTTTGAATAGAGGAAGGAAAAAATGGACAATTTCTTCCACTCCACCCCTCTAAATGTTTATATATTCAACATCCGATTTTGCAGGCTATTTCATTCGAGATTCATTGCGATTCGACTGAAATGAGGGTCGAGAATGAGAAATAAGAGCTAGGAAAAAAAACGAGATAGATTCATTCAATCATTCTTTGGTTGGTTGATTTAGTTTTCATTTGTTAGATTGGTGGAACTCTTCCAGAGAGAGAGAGAGAAAGCAAAAAAAGAACTGCAATTGAAACGAAAATTTTCATTTCTTATAATAGCAATAGAAATGGGATCTACAAGGGATATTACTTGATATTATATCCAATATCACTCGTATCTCTATCGTCGTCATCGCAAATTCGATGATTAATTCTATTGCTGGATAATTTTCAATTGTTTTTTTTTGTTCAAATTATATCGAAAATTCTATATATTCGAGATTATTATTCTCACAAATATTTGAAGCTGAAATCAGACTGCTCACTAACAAGTCCAAGGCTAGTTTCAAATCGAATTGTTTCGATTTTCTTCAATGGAATCGAAAGAGATACTATCATCTTCCTAGTAGAGCTATCAGTTAAATGATTTCGATTGAGAGGTTTAAAAGATGAACACAAACATCTCTAAGAAATCTGGATTTATTTTTCCTTATTTTCAGCCACCCATTTTAAGATTTTTTTCATTTCTCTTCTCGATATTCATTGAGGAGAAAAAATGTTAGAAACAAAACTAAAGAAGCGAAAATGTATTAATTTATTCAATCCTTTGGTTTTGTTTTGAAAAGTCAGAATTGCATCCGTTTTTTTCACATTCACATGACGAGTTTAGAGACAAATTATCACTTTCCGCTCGCGAATCCTACCTGCAGCGGATGATTTGATGTTAAATTATTGCAGATCATCCGGCTCCAATTAATCTTAATAGCCCTCTATTTCATAGATTCTATTGCTCAAAAGTTTGGCCGATTATTTCTCGTTTTCAAATGAAATTTTTTTGTGGAGACAACAAAATCTCCGATCAGCGCAATACGGTATAGGCTGAATTCGGATTGGCAATCATTTTAAATGCAGCATTTTTATTCCCCAAATAGCAGATATAAAATTAAATCCAAACGTTTTTTTTCGACTCTCACTGTGAGCTGCTCCAAATTTTGCGAATCATCAAGGAGTCTGATTTTGAAAAATATACCCTAAAGTCATTGCTGCAATGAATTGAACTGATTCGCTTCTCTTACCAATGAAATTAGATTGATTCATTGAACTTCATACTGCTTATATTCGATTGAAATCGATGAGAATAATAATAATCAAATAAAAATAATGCAAAAATGAAAGAAAAAATCTAACGAAATAAATCGATTGAACAATAGAGCTAATTGAAATTTCTTTCGCATCATCGTTCCGGACAGAAACGAAAAATAAAAAAAAAAAAAGAAAATACTGAGATACTGAGACATCCAAAAGCGAAAAAATTCCGAATCGAATAGAACAGCACAGCTTTCAAAGTACACCCGAACCAAATTCAATTCGAAACGACCGGATCTGGATCGATGTCGGGAATTTCCTCTTGTCATCCTGTTCGCTGATCACTAGCTTCATTTCGCAACAAATAAGAGAGAGAGAGCGCATTCTCTTCCTCTCTAGCTGAATCTGAATTGATTCGAAACGTTTCATCTATTCATTTCATTTAATTCATCAATTGATTTCGGCTCGCATTGATCGATTCAATCATACAAAAACAGGATAACTAAACTGAAAATGAACAAAATATGGCCATGTCATTGATTGACCAATTCACATCCTGTATGTGTGTGTGTATTTCCTTATTCCATCATCATCATCATCATCATCATCATCATTATGGATCGAACACAATCTAGATTAAATCAATATATCAGTCAAAAACGATGATGATAATGAAACAAAACAGAATGAATACAAGTTTCCAAACAACAACAATAACAACAATGACAAACAATGGAATCTTTCAAATGCATCTGTTCATTGATAGAAATCGAATTTTGAATTTTTTGGTTCTCTTTGTTTTTGATTCGTTACACTCAAGCAAGGATCGATTGATCAATGATCAATGCGTTACTTTTCTATCGCTTTCGCTGCATTGAAATTGAATACATCGAGAGAAATCGAAGAGAACAGCAGCACATTGTTGTTCTGGTCGATACAATGTAATCGTTCCGAGCCAAAATGGTTCGACTCTGATAGAATCAAATTCGAAACTAAAAAAAAAATTTAATTGCTTCAATGGTTTCATTCCAATTCATCCAATGTACAAAAAAGTTCTAAAAATGCAGAGCAGACGATGCTCATCCATCGAGTTCATTTCTCTCTCTTTCTCTCTCTCTCTCTCTCTCTCTCTCTCTCTCTCTCTCTCTCTCTCTCTCTCTCTCTCTCTCTCTTGATTGCCATGGTTGAATTGTTTGAAAAGAAACAAAGAATTGGATTTTTAGGCGAAAAAAGACAGAATGCAGAACAAAATCGAAATCATAACAATCTCATTTTGTCTTCAAATCATTTCCATTTTTACAAATTTCTAACACAAAAATTTGTTGGCATAGCTAGTTTGTCACCAAAACAAAAGAGATCTGAGCGTCTGGATCGTTACGATTGAGCCGAGGACCAAGATGATTTTGATAATTAAAAAAAAAATTTTACAATCCTCAAATTACTATTCTTCTGAGAAAAATTTGTTAGACTTGAATAAAAAATTCGAAAAGACTGAAAGTTTTAGCGGAAAAGAATCGATTCGTATCTCAATCATTGATTGATTTCTTTAGGTTCGATTCGTGATCGTAGACGTGATGTGAGAATGGCAATAAAATAGATAATTTTCAATTCGAAACAAGAGAAAATTAATATTGATTGATCGAATGTGAATCGTGGATCATCACTTGCATTTGTAGGCGATCTGTATTCGAATTGAAGATTGGAACAAATAAAACGATCAAACGTGATTGGTGTGCTTGATCAGCATTGTCGTTCCAAACATTTCTTGACCATTGGGTCTTTTATCTAGTTATAGATTGATTATTCTGAATCGGTGACAAAACACAATGAACAAGCTTTTATGATCAGCCATTGGTGACGCTCAAGAATAGAATCGAGTCGAGAATCAATATTTATTTGCCGTTTAAGATGATGGTGATGGTGATGGTCACCAACACGTGTGATCTGGAATGGATTTTTAATTTGCCTATACAATCATAAGCGTAGTCTATAATTAGTGGAAGAAAAAAAACTAAAAGAACATCGATTCAGTAGGAAATATCATTCATCGAGCTCATTTAGACGATTGTCATCAGAGTGGGTATTAGCACCACTGTTGAATCTACCATATTAGCATTTCTTTCTTTAAATGCTCAGATATTTTTTCTCAGAAAGCAATTTTAAATTTTCACAATCACAATGTTTCGAATTATAGTTAGAGGATGATGATTACGAGAAGGTGGTTAATACGAATTTGTTCCGATTTACTTCTGAAATATATTATTAACTTCGAAAAAAATTGTTAAGAGATGAATGTAGACCAATTTTAAGTGGAATATGATGATGATGTTGATGATTATGGTCGACCCCAAGACCATAGAGGATGGTGATGATAATAATCAGCCACCGTCAATAATGAAAATGATTTAATGATTTTGTTGAACGATCATAGCACTCAGCAACATCGTCATCAAAATAAACATCATAACAGATAACATTTAAGAGAATAATCGTCGAAATTTTTTCTTACAAATCGATGATTATATCTTTGCCCAGACCGAATCAATTCAGAGATACAAAGTTTTTTTCTCAGTATTTCTCTCTCTCTCTCCCTCTCTTTCAAAGTTCTTTTCGATTATACCTTTGAATCTCTATAATTAAAGCAAAGCGAAGGGAAACCGCAAAATCTATTCGAATGAATTTCATGAATGACAACTTCAATTAAATGTCCATTTGGTGTTTCATTCGATTACATCGGTTAAGGATTGTTTCAGTCTTTGACGGAAACTTGACAATTTGCATAAAAAACTTATAAATATATTGTTTTCGAAACGAGCTTTGAAACGTATCGAATGGAAAAAGATTCAAGAATTCCTCTGAAGCTTCTAGTATCATTCAATTTAGAACTTTTTTTTTAGATTAAAATTCAAAGTTTAATTTTCGAGCAAAATAATCGATCGATTTAGATAGAGAAGATTGGAAGGATTACTTGAAGATTATCAACAAAATGATTGTATCCCAATGGATTTAGATCGATTTGAGGTGACAATACCATTCACTAAACGATCAAATAACACCATTGTTCATCGATAATAATAAGTTTTAAGATTTTAGAGGACAATCTGCTCGATTCATCGTCGATATTTTTGATTGAAACAACAGTATCCGAAAGAGAAAAAACGACAAATCCCTTTCGAATCGAAAGAAATATGTTCACTTTTTCCTTTCTCTCTCTCTCTCTCTCTCTCTCTCTCTCTAACTCGTCGCACAAATTTCTCTCTAATTGGATCATTCTCAACCTAATCATCTTAACTAATCATCAAGCACACATTACGCACACAAACAAACACTAGAAGCGGAACTCAAAGTGCCAGATTTGAATCTTGACTAGAAATTCCTATTTGAAATTAATCTAATCTTTTCTATTTTGTTTCGTTTTGTTTTTGTTTTCGATGGTTTTTGGACCAGTTTCTGTGTTCGGGTACCGGACATTCTATAGTACCCTAAATGAATGAATGAATGATCACAATCTATCGGCTCTGAACGATAATGGGATCATTTTTGCAAGAGTGCACAAGTCGATTCGAATGAGAAGAAATAAATGGTACGTATAGCTCTCTCTCTCTCTCTCTCTAAATCGTAAATCTACTTATCGACACTTTCGTTGTTCGATAGCTTCACCGAATTCATTCCACTCGTTCGAGTTTTGATTATTCTTTTTTTTTTCACTAGTATTTTTTTTCGATTGCAAAATCGAAATCCAATAGGTTTGTCAGTGTTTGGTTTTAAGCCCCAACACCATGGATAACAACAATGGAAGAAAGATACGAAACACCCAGAAGATTAGCGAAACAAGAACAAAAATTCTAGGATAAAGGTTCCTGTCGCTCTCTTTTCTGGTTGTTTTTCATTGTCAAAAATGTGTTGTTGTCGATAGCTTTCTCTTGTGTGATGTGCTATGCGTTATAATATTTCAATCATCGTTGAATCTATTGTTGCAAATCGTTCCATTGCGAAAGCTGCTTTTATTATAATGCCCGTGAGACATTGGTAGATTGATCGAACGATCGATCGTTCTGACGATGAACCAGAAAAGATAGTCGATAGTAACATCTACGAAAAAAGAATTGATCTCAAAGAGGCTGATAAAAAGCGATTGAATGAGAGTATGGAAAAAACGGCAAAAGAAAGATAGAATCAATCGAGATCTTGGCACACAATAACTCTCGTAGATCTGGTTTCTAAAATGAAGAGAAGCATCCCATCATTATTGTCTTCATTATTATCATTTCGCTGTTGTCAGGTCCTTGTTTCGTTTCTTTAAAACCCAAAACCTTCACGTTCGAATAGAATAAGAGAATCGTGTAGATATAGTAGATGAATTTAATCGTTGAAGATCGAAAGCAGCAAACTTAAACATTGATTATCTGATAATTTCCACCAGAATCTTCATCGCCATTTACAGTGCTATTATTATTATTATTATTATTCCAAGAACTATCGGCATAGTGAAGAATGAATAGAGAGTGAGAGAGAGAGAGAGAGAGAAGTTTTAATATCAAAACTTTTCTCATCTCGAATCTTACTCTTTTCTCATTTTTTTTTTTTGTTTGTTTGATGATAAAATCTCATTTTGATCTCTAACATTCACTCTCGCTCTCTCCTTTCACAGACCATTTCCAGATATTTCAATTTTTTTTCAGTCCATTTCTTTTTTGCGATTGTATCTGGTGATTGATTTTTTGAACGATTCGATTCGTTCGCACTTCGTTGATGTTAAACTTTCGATCAAAGTGGATTCAGTTTTGATCAGTATGGACTGTTAATCACAATCTAGCTAGAAGCTATTATACTTGATTTGAATTCTGAAAGAAGATTGATAGTTTGATTTTTTTTTCTCCTCTTCATTTGATTGTTTGTATAAGAATACGAAAGAGATAGATCAAGAGAATGAGAGAGATGGGCGTTCGCGCGACTTTTGAATTAGGAAAAAAAGTGGTAGCAGAGAACGTGATGCGCATCTCTTGAAGATATGGTGTGAAGAACATCGAAAATTGATTCGCTATATCGAATCAGAGAAAACACCCATTCTCTCTAATTTTCGCTCTGTCTCTCTATCTCTCTCTCTTACTCAATTATTCTTGTAATGAATGCAAACAAAGCATTCGAACGAAAAAGGTCTATTATTGGCTTCGGATTAAAGGATTTAAGGAATTATTCTAGTGTTGGAAATATCGATTCGGTGTTTGTTCGCTGTCTCTGTCTACTTTCAAACAATATCATAGAGTGAGAATTTCATTCGCTCATTTGAAGAGCATCACATTTCAACGTTAATTAATGGTATGTAAACAAGAAGTTATATGACAGTAGAAGAGAATAGTTCAACGATGGCTTCGATATTCTCCTCTGAATAGAATGAAATATCATTGAAAGCTATTTATGCAAATGATTAGAATCGAATGAATTAATGAATGGAAAGAAAAAAGTTTTACATTAGTCATTTTTCTCTTCGAATCACCATAGAACGATATTAGCGATTCAGTCCGATATTTTGGTCTATTAAATTAAATTTCTTCAAACCTCGTATCTTCCTTTCGCATCGAAACGCTCGAATAAAATGTTAAACAATAAATGAAGCAAGATAACTAATCTAAAATCGTTCAGATAAAAACAGATGAGTGGGTAGTATGAGTTCAAAGCTAAGAAGAGGAGAGAGAGAGAGAGAGAGAGCAAAATACTCTTTTCAGTTTTCTTTGTCCTCTTTGATAATTCTCAATCAGAAGATCTAGAATTATTCTCATTAATTCGAACGACAAAAATTGACAGGTAAAATTGGAATCACTGGCCAAGAAGAGAAGATGAAGCAGTAAGAAATGAACAACTGTCAATGGTTGTCAAATTTACGAATCGAGAATTCAAACAAAAAAAAAATAAAGATAAAGAAGAGAGAAAAAATTCTCATCGTAAATGACTAGAAATCTCGCAAATTCAAAATTCTCTTTCGAAATGTTGAATGACATCGAGAGATAGATAACAAACACACTCGTCAAATCGCCTGTTCTTGGTGCATTCTATTTTATCAACTTTTAAACAGTTTTTCGGACCGAAAAAACACCACAAACACAAATCAGCTCTTGTGACCATAAAAGATAAGAAACGATCTTATTAAAGACCGAGCAAGCTAGAGACCGATAATGATAACTATCAAATCAACAGTCCATTTAGTAAAATATCTAGTTGATCTTGGTTTTATTCTCTCTCTCTCTCTCTCTCTCTCTCTGGCTCGCTCTGATTGTGATTTTATGTCTGCTTAAACTTTCATTATTATTATTCTATCGATTTGTTTTAGAATTTTTATTGCTAGGTTATTTCTTTTTCGGTTCCAGAAGTTAATTATCGATGATTCTGATGCCAAGTTTACTATCGAAATCTTTTTTTTTCAATTTAAAGTTTATTAAAGAATCATTTCGGATTAAGAAAAGGATTAGAGAAAAGTGAATTGATTATCATCTATCATCTTTGGTGGTAGAAAGACGTAGAAGAAATCTAGGGCCTTAGACACCCATCGATTCAAATTGAAACAAAAGCTGAAAAGAATCTTCTAGTATCATCAAGAAATCGTGATGGATTCTCAAAAGCGTTTTATCGATACCTTCTCGTGATATATTGAGAATGTGAGGTCAAATCACGATTTGATTATTATACCTTTGCAAATTGCAATTGGTTCTCGTTTGAACGATTGAATGATTTCTCAATGATGATAGTGGTGGATGTAGTTCGTAGTTAGCCACATCCTAATGATTGTCATCTTCATGATCCTGATTATCATAATCGTCGACATCATTCTCACATCAAAACGAATCGAACAAAAAGATCCGAAAGAAAAGTACAGGGGCTGACCACGATGGACGATCCTACACCGGTTAATTTGACTCAGTCGTCAGCCTAACCGAACAGTTCGAGAGCATTTCATTTGAGTGAGATGAATTCTAATTGAGATTCAACTAAAGTGAATCCATTTTGATTTAATTCAAACGTCAAAATGAAGAGGTCTTATTTCTCAACTTTCTTTCTTTCTTTTTTGTTAATAGACAAATGCAAAAAGACTAAAGAATTCACCACTATTCCTTCTAAATTCAATACCAATAATCAACAATGTTTCCATCAACTTCACAACCAAAAAAAAAAAGCTAAGCTATTCTTTATTTTCTTGAGAAAATTATAGCAATGAAAATCTGCAGAGAATTAGAGAGATATAATTGCTGTTACTCATTAAAAAATCACCATCATTCTAGATCATTAGAGAGAAGATTGTGATGATGATGGTAATGCTTATCCTGATTATTATTCTTATATACCATTCTTCGAGAGAGAAAAATGAAAATCTCAACTGTGTCTAGTTATCATTTTCTGAAATTCAAAATTTCAAACAATTCTAATACATAATAGGATGAAGTCGACATACCTGCTTCGCTGTTGTTATCAGTACTTTGCTGTGAACTAGGCTGCTGAGACAATGGTCCTGGTGTACCAGTCGATCCATTCGGTGAGCGAACATCATCATGTAGTCCATGTCCGTACGGATTTAATGATTGTGATGGTGGACGCTTGAGATCGGAAGAAAACGAAACAAAATGAAATGAAATTCAAATTAATTGCACTGTTGAAATGTTTTTTTTTTCTAAGCAAATTCACTATAGTAATTTTCTCCTCATTTCAAAGCAATTAGATTGGTTTGTCATCAATCACACAAAGAGATTTTACACGTAAGAAAAATTGGACCGAATCACAATTACAATCGGTAATTAATGATGATGTTCCACACTAAACTCTATAGGAAAAAAATAAGCAACGAAGTTTCACGATGATTATGTAAGTTAAGACAAGAATCTAAATCAAATTTTCACAATATTCACTCATGCCATTCATCACTGTTTTTTGTCTCCTCTCTCGATCTCTCTAGTCTAATTAATGAGTTCAACTGAATGTTCCATATCGAATGCATTTGAATTCTATGTTTGGAGTTTTAATTATTTCAGCTAATTAGCATTTAATTGTTTTTTGATTATAAATCAACGGATTGTTTGGCTCCCTCTCTCTCTTAGTGCACTTCTTCACCGTGCCTAGGTTCTCGAGTGAATTTGTTTAGAATTTTCAATTTTTTTTTCTCTCATTTCGTTCAATATCTCTCAATTTTTAAACTTTTCCAACGCTCAAAATTAACATATGGTTGTTTGGTTGATAAAAATCTTATATAAGGCAATAAAAGAAATTTCAGTTTTATTCCGATATTATTTAACCTTATGAGAACAAGAATCGGTAGATTTGTTCTGCGTAGATCTTCATTATACGCTCACCACTCGATGGCCATCATCATTGCTGTTATTGTTATTATTATCGTTTTATTATTCTCTAAATACTTCTATCTATTTTGATGACCGAAGAAAATCGATAAAATTTTAATCGTAAAAACCGATTTAGATCGTAAACCTTTGTCTTTAGATTTTAATTTTGTTTGTTTTTGTTTCGTGATTTAGACAAACATGATCTTCAACAGCTTTTGATGTTAACGAAAGAATTTCAAACAGATTCAGTCGACATTCAATGGAAATTTTGAGATTCTCAACAATCGACAAACTGAATCGAATCGTTGAACTCGAAATGAAAAATTAATCTATATTCTTATTATCTTATTTCATTTTCCATGATTCATTTTAACAAAATCTAAATTTAATTTTCTAGCAAATTTATTTCGATATTCACAGAATTCGATAGAAAAGAATAGAGTAGAATAAAGAGAAAAAAATAATAATAATTGCCATCAATGTAAATATAAAACAGTTCCAATATTGATGCTGTCGCTTAAGGCAAATATCAGTCGCATAATAAAAACCTAAATAGATTGAGAGATTGGCAATAGAATACAGACACTTTTGCTTCAATGATTGGATCAGTCTGATAGAGAAGAATTGGGAAAAAATAATAAGAATAAACAATTTATTAGATTGAATCCAAATACGAAAGGGAAAGAAACATTTTAGTCCACCACGAACTAGTCCATGAATTTATTCAAATCAAATTTATCTTAGATTTATTCTTTTGATCGCCTCATAACTCGATTCATTTTGTGTTTCACCTTTCTTTCAATCTTAGAAGAAAGAATCTCAATCTAAAATAATCGATTTCTATCTTTAGAAATCGAACAAAATGTTATCTAATCTTCTGAAATTTGATTCAATAAGAAAATCGACAAGAATTTTGTTCTCGGTTGTGCGCATCAAATTAATTCTTTTCGTCAGAGAATGGTCTGAATGTAGAATCTCATATTAGAAACTCACTAAATAAACTGAGCTCTCAAACAATCTATGGCTAGAATAAAAGCAAATAGAATGAACAGATTCTGGTAGGATTTCAAAATCGAAAAAATATAAAAATTCCATCCATTCTGACATTCACCTCTTTCGTCTCTCTTCTCTCTCTCTCTCTCTCTCTCTCTTCAATACAAATTACTCTCATTGCTTCACCAATAGAATTTCGTTTCTATCTCCATCAATGAATGGCTATATCTCGATATTTACCCATTGAATTCATCGAGGCAAACTATGGAATTGTTCGCTTGTCATTACACTGATTAATGTGTGTTCGGATATTAGACTCAGTTCGACGAACCGAACATAACCGATTTCGAACCAAATCAATGAATGAATGAAGCATTCATTCGCAAGAATAGAATAGCAGCGAAATTTTCCCTAGTTTAACAACATATCACACTATTACGGCTACAAAACATGATTTTCGTTTCAGAAACATTATTTTCTTCTTCTCCTTCTCACTCTTCTTCTAACCGCCACTTTTATCATGAATCATGATGGATTCAGTTCTTTTTGGATTCCATCTACATCAAAACATGCCCGCTGTTGAATCGTTTTGGTGCCTTCATTCTGACCCTATAATGAATGTAAGAGAATGAAGAAGAGAGAGAAAGAGGAATAATACTGCGTAGCTAGTTCAGAATGGCCTCATTATGGAATCCGGTTTAAATGGAGCCAAACCAGAAGGGAATTTATTACATTTGTCTGTCTCATTCTCTTAATTTCTCCATCTCTCTCATTTTTATCATCTAGGTCTTATATTTAATTTTTCTGATTCTGTCATCGATAGTATCTGTGGAATGAGTGTTCCAAAAATCTATTACGAAATGAAAAAGAGAGACTTGCAATTTTCTTGCATCAGTGCTACGAATAAGCATCAAAATAGTAAATAGATTGAATAAAATTAAACGAATTTGAATGAATCCTTCCTTTATTGTTATAATCGAGACTATTGAATTCAATTGATTTGAAATCGATCCGAATCGAAGGAATAAAGAATTTAATTTCATCTTCAGAATATAATATTTTTATATTATTGTAGTGCTTAGAGACTAAGGAGAACTTTATTAGTGGCAATAAGACGCAAACATGTCATAGCCCTACAATAACATTTGATCTTATGTAATAGAGTTTTGAGGACACTCCCTACTATTGAATCGAATACAGTGAAATCAAATTCTAATCAAATTTTTTTCATCAAACATTTCATGGGAATGGATGGATTTATCGATAGGGGAATGCTTGTAGAAAGCATCAAGCTAGACCTAATATCTCACCGGATTGCTCTTTGACATGACATGTTTGCGTACTGTAAGATTTTTTTCCCAACTTTGATTCATCATGCTCTGACATGGTTCTTATCACACCTAATGCCTAGAAACATTAACAACATAAGAGAGATGTTGGATTTTTTTGTTGTAAGCTAAGCTAAGCAAAGTAAAAGTCATTGCGAATCCGAATTGACACCGTCGAATCGTTGACACAGCCATCGAATTGATGTCGAATGTTTTGTTCGAGGATAATCATTACAATTATTTCGATCGATGATGAATAATAACAGCATCAAAATCGATATCGAGACAACATCGATAACAACAACAACAACAACAACAACATTCAATAACATCATAAACAACATCGAACTCAGTATGACTATTCGATTCAATGCAGATTACACTCTGGTAACATCGAGTCGTCTGTAATCATCATCAGCTTATATGTTTTGTTTGTTTTGTTACGAATTTTTTCTTTGTGTAATCTTGTTGTTTATTGTATGAGAAATTCCGTATTATAATATAAAAAAAAGCATTCGAATTCGTTCCGTAATTTTAGAACAGAACAATAATAAAAAATAAATTTGGAATCGAATTTTAAAGATGAAATTTGAAATTTTTCAAACAAAATTTCAGCTAAAGAACTCTTCATTACATAATTTTGATATATTTTCATAAAGTATCAGACTGTAAAAACAATTTAAATGATCGATAAATTAGATGGAAAGAATTGAATTCTTTCAACAGTTTCGATTAGATTAATCTATAGGATCTAATTGAAAAATTCAAATATAGCATGAATGTTCAAACTATTCCAGTCTAGGATTCCATCCTAGATTTCCAATGAGTTTCCAAACTCAACGAAAAAAACACCAAGATAAAATTAGAAAATTCAATGAGTCAGCATCTCTGGTTGAAAATGTGTTTTCTTTCTAGGCCTAACCGATTCGGCTATTTATCGTCACTCAATAAAAGGCTCTTATTTTGTAAAATTGAACGATTGT
Organism: Sarcoptes scabiei; assembly: GCA_020844145.1. Lineage (NCBI taxonomy): Eukaryota > Metazoa > Arthropoda > Arachnida > Sarcoptiformes > Sarcoptidae > Sarcoptes > Sarcoptes scabiei. Next base: position 2,812,496 of record CP080484.1, read on the forward strand.
TTTTTTTTTGTTGATTCTCTTGTTTTCTGATCATCGCTCGCATAAACCATCAAACGATCCGAATCTAATCATATCCGAAAGATAATGATCCATTCGGACCAGTTTGGACAGTGTATCTAGCTCTCTCTCTATTTCAAACTCAGCGTATCGAACTAGACTAGAATATTTTGAAACAAAGTTATTGATAAAACAAACGCTGATATCTGTGAGTGTTTGGAAGCAAAAAAAAAAAAACAGAAATTCTAAACTCTTTTGCTCCATTCTTTTTACTGTGTTCTTCTCAACCCATTGTTCACTGATGCTATCGATCGATCTTTGTTACTAGGCTTAAAACTCTTGATCTCATCTCATCACTAATCAATAAGAATTCGTTTTTTCTTCTCAGACCCAATCGATTAAATCTAATTGTTTCAAGTCAATCACTTTGTTCATTCGAGTTTATTCTATTTTTTCGACAGACTCTCTCTCTCTCTCTCTCTCTCTCTCTCTGGTTTAGTTTTTGTTCAAATGTGATCAATTTTGTTAGTTCTTGAGAATAGCTACCAAATTCTATTGCCTCTTCTACAAGTTTTTCTCATTTTTAAGTGAGTTTTCGATTTCCTTAGAGCGGGTATTAATTAAATAATGCCTTTTTCTAATTTCGTTCTTTAGCTTACACACACACACACATACTGACATCGACTATCATATCTATTCCAAACATTCTCCTATCTCTCGAAACCAATCTCGATTGCATCTGTAGAGAGATTGCAAAAAGAGCGATGAAGGGCGAGGGAAAATAATGTTCAATTATATTTTGGAGAAGAAAATTAATGTTAAATGGATGGAGAAGAATGTGATGAGAAGTCTGATGGTTCGGATTCGATCAGTCCGAGAGAGTACGAAAACTATTGCAGTAATTCTATAAATCTTATAACAAAATTACCATCACCACCATATTTTGAATGGCTAATAAGAGACTGAGAAAAAAAAATTCATCCTGTATCATATATGTCAGCAACAATCATTTCGAAAAAAAAAATGCCCAGACCTAGCGAGCTGTCAAAAAATATTATTCGAAAAAAAACGGGAAATTCTTCGAAATCATCTCTGTCTCTGTTCTCATTCTCTCTCGTCAATTTTTTTTATTACTTCATTCTGCGTATCACTCGGATCAGCAGAGAATCATCATCACATCATTCGCTCTTCGACGAAATGTCAAAAAACGAGAGCCTAGAATGAATTGAAAGGAAGATGAAATCAATTCAAAAAGCGAATGCAGCAATCTGAGAATAATCCAAAACTATCATCAACAATTTATAGTTCTTAAATTAAATTTTGCTTTTGTTCTTCCCTCTGGTTCTATTCGAACAAGGCAGAGAAAATCATGTTTTACATCAACGGAAAAATTTCTAATCGATTTCTTCTCCACTTGGAATGTGTTTCGATGAGAATCGAATCAATTTTTGCCATCAAAGATCAATCGAAAGCATATGCTAGCAAAGATCACGTGTTTTTGCATCGAGAAACCTTTTCTGAATGCAATTTCAGTATTAGGATGAGATTGAATGATCGATAAAATCTAAAAAATCATATTGAAATAAGCAATCAAATCTGAAATTGTCTTTTCTTGATTCACTCGAGATTGCTCGAATGATTAAAAACAAAACTTTTCGCTATCTTTTCGCGAAACGAATAGGTTTCAAATGACGGTTCAATGATGAAGACCAATGGCTAAGAATTCAAAAAACCAAACAGCAAAAAAAAGTAAAAAATGAATCGATTAATGGCACGCAATCATATGATGAAGATGAAGGTTTTTCCTTCGATCGAGTACAGTAGAATGATTTGCCTTTAAAAAGATCTAGATTTGGAGATGATTTCGATCATCATCATCTTCATCATCTTTGCGATCCTGATCAATGCGATCGTTTCGATACTAGGTACATAAATTATCTAACCATCAGAGAGAGAGAGAGAGAGAGAGAGAGAGAGAGATTCAGCATAAATTAGAGAAATAGTTCAATTATCTGAAACAAAAATATTAAAATGAGCTAAGATCTATGAGGACCCGAATATGAAAATCAATTAAATTGATGATTAAATTGATTATCATCATCAATTTTCTTTCCCAGTTCTCTTGGAACACGAGAACGTTTTTTTTAGGGAAGAAGGTGTGAGAAAAAAATTACTAAGAAATATAGAGATTTTCGGCCTAAATTTGATTTTTTCTGATGCCTTCCGATGCCAAAGATCTCATTGAATGGCCTTAATTCAGATTGGATGAGAATTTTGACTGAAGAAATGATTCATTTAGTTCTCATTCACTAATAATGCTTCTTGTTTTAATGAGAATGATCAAGATAATAATGATAATTTAATGATTAGGATGACATGTTCCGGAATCATTCAAATTTGATCAAAACATTGACCAGATCATCATTTTTTGTTTTCTCTACAACATCAAGTTATTTTTGTTTCAAACCTATTTAAGGAGTGGATTCAATGGAAATCAATTAAAATAGTTGATCATTGCACTGTTATGATGGAAATTCATCAATCCACAAACAAAGAATACATTGAAATCATCTCGAGGTACATTTCAAAATCATCGAAGACTATTATTAGAAAGATATCAGACTTCCACTTTAAGGTACTTTAACGAATCGAAATCGGATTCAAAATTGAAGTGCCGAACCTTAAGAAATGTGAAAAAAATTGACAAACTCAAGTTCTTCATCAAAAAAAAAAAAACGAAACAAAACGGATAGTATCATAAGTGAAGAGAAGAATATGCAAATTAATTTCTCAGCAAAAGAAGAGATAACGAGTGAGCATTATCATGATTATCGATGATCATCAATGATGATTGAATGACCATCAACAACAACGAATAAAAATGTTTCAGTGAAGAGAGAACACCACTGTTAATAATATTATTCAAAAAAAAAAAAAAAAAAAAACAATCGTTTTGTTATAAAAGAACGTGAAATGAAAATACCAAAACATTTTCAATGCAATGATGATGGGTAAAGAAGAAATTTGAAGAAGAAAAAAAAACTAAATAGAAACAGCAGGGATCTATTGCACTCGCTCTCTGTGTATGTTTTGAATTTACTAATCGAGAAGACGAAAACTGAATTCCTTAAGAAAAAAAAAACTGGCTTCAAACACCACATTTTTTTTCTGTTGAAAATATTTACTAGTGATGATGATGATGATGATGATGATGATGATGGTGGTGGTGATGATGACCAGAAAATAAAAATGCCTGGATATCTTGTCTTGTTGTTCTTGTTTTTTTTTTCGCTTCTTCATCATCATCATCGTTCGGATTTGAACCAAAATGACCCTCTCTCTCTCTCTCTCTATTTTTGAAGATTGAAGATCTTTTTTTTCGCTTTAGTAGATTCTGATCGAGAAAAATTTGAAATGATTTCGATCAGCAAGGAATTCAGCGAGAAAAAAAGCTAAATTTTAGATTCAGATAGATAGAGTGAAGCATGAATATTGGTATAAATCATTTGAAATAGCAAACAAGCGAAAGAATTGATGCTGTGAAGATCGATGGACAAAGCTAGATTATCTTGAAAAAACGAAACCTAGATCACACGAAGCTGTGCAAATTTTTTCACCAAAAAAAAAAAAAATCTCAAAGTGATTAGTCTGGTGTGTGGTTTCCATACATTTATTGTCTCAATCTCGATGATCTTCATAATGATCATCAGCGTGGTCTTCGTCCACATCATAGCAATAAGCCTATTCGATGAGGTTTGTGAGAGAGCCGTAAAGAATTTAGTTCATCCGTCTTTTTCGAAGAAATTTAGTTCATTTCAGTTGAGAAATAGTGTGAAATTCAAAACCAAAATTCTTAATTTTTTATTTTCTTTCTAAATTTGATCATTTTGAAATTCTTAAACTGCTCTAGAAGATTCGTATAAGACGAGAAAAGAATAAACTGTAAAAATTAAACACTGAGACAACTGAGATGAAAAATCCAATTTTTTAGGTTCGATTATTATCATTTTTTTTTGACTTTTTTTGACACTTTTTTCTATCGAGGATCAAATTTCATCATTTGAACTAGATCCATGAGAAAGGAAGCTACGATTTTTGCTAGCTGATCGTTTGCAGATTGTTGTGAAAAGAATTCACACACACATCATCAATGACCATCGAGGTTGTTTAGAAAATTACTTCGCAGATTTCGATGGTCTCTCTCTCTCTCTCTCTCTCTCTCTCTCTCTCTTCTCTATGTTTGCTTTTCCGGAACGATGATGTTGGAATACTCAGTTCCTATCTAGTCTAGTTCAATATGCTCTATGGAGATAAGCGCTCAATAAAATATTCTTATTCTATGGAAAAAGATAATCAGTGTGAATTATTCCATTTGTTTGTTACTCAAGCAGTCAATGATTGATTTATTAATTTGAAAAAGAAATAGAATTTAATCCTTTCACCAGTCTTTGTTGCTCTCATTTAACGAATGATTAGAGCGAATAGCAGATGATGTTTATCCAAAAGCTAGATCAGAGTTAATAGCAAAGATTGTCGAAACACTTGCATTGTCATAACAATAGCGATAATTATTCATTTATTGGTTTCCTCAGTTTGTATCGACGAACTTTAGAACCAAATCAAATATTAAATGCATAGTGAATGAGCCAAAGTGAATGAAAGAAGCTAATCGGCTTGAATCAAATAATGGCAATAATAAAATTTAAATCTTTCGGTGACTTTTTGTTTCTTCTCTTCTCTTCTCTTCTCACAAACACACACTGATATTCTGCTTTTATCCTTCTCACTCTATTGTTAGTATTATTACGTTTAGAGAATATTTTTGACCGAAAAAATCTGCATTGAAGCACCAAAATCGATCGAGCAAAAATAAAGAATAATAATAATAATAATAATAATAATATAAAAACGACCAGAACGAAGAAGAAGTTCAATGATGTAGTGCTGAAATAGAACTGTAAGAACAGCAACAACAAAAATGAATGGTGATATTTGAATCGAAAATTCAAAATTTTGCTAAAATCAAAGCTAGAAAACGCTGAAAACGAGAGAGAGAGAGAGAGAGAGAGAGAGAGAGAGAGAGAGAGAGAGAGCTGTCAAAAATCATTCGATTAGATCTAGGCTGTATTCTATTATTCTCCACATAGACACACAAACAAAGAGAGCAGTTTTTATATTCATTTTTGATTCATTTAACAACTGCTCATTTCAGGTCGAGTCTCTCTCTCTTTGCTCGTTCTTGTTTGTGCACTATCGTACTGAGACTTGTTTTCTATCCTTGAAAAATAAAGCTAGGACCCTTCGATTAGATTGAACCAAATGCAGTGTTAGACATGTGGTGAGAATATAATGAAGGTGATCGACTTTTCCTTTTGAATGATTTTGAATTCGTTAGTTCCAGAAAAGCGTTAAAAAACTCGAACGAAAGAAGCCCTTCTTTTATCTAATTCGCACTGTTCTCTCTATCGCTTTCGCTCACTTGACAGAATTTCTAGAAAAAAAAACTCTCATAGAACGTTTGTTTTTAACTTTTGTACTAACCATTGGCACAAACACTTTGGAACAATAGTGAAACTATAAATGCTAAACGATATTAATGATGATGATGATGATGCAGATGGAGGTGAACGAAATAGGGACAAGGATAGGCGAAATTTTACCAAAAAAAAAAAAAAAGATCCATATGTACAGATGAATCGAAGAGAGCAGGAAAATTAGAACAAAAATTGAATGCGATTTTTTTCGTTTCATTCGTTTTCGAAACGCGATGATCGGATAAGTCTAATTGGATTTTGTTCGCCAAACAGCTAACAGCTAATGATAGTGCACATAGGGTGGGTCACAAAAATCGAATCCGACATTTATTACCATTTAACCAATTTATTATTATCATTTTTTTTTTTTGATCTTTTTCCCCACTAAATTCAGGAGCAGAGAGATGACATTGAGCGAAGAAATGATTTGGAAATCAGTTTAGGATCACTTTTTGATGAAGAAAATTATAAATTTTGCACTGTCTTAGTGATATAATTTGAGAATATTTCTCGTTCGAAATAAATTGTCAAATCATTTGAGAACTAATCTAAACTCAAGTTATCATCTTCAATGGAGCTAATCAATATTCACAATCACAATTCGATTGATTGCTCAGGTGATCGATCAGATCGAAGCTTATCCATCAAAACTAATCTTTTTGTAAACAGAACAATGAAAAAAGTTAGTTTCGAGAATATGAAGGAAAATGACTCAGTGAAACATCCGCATACGCATACATCAAAGCTAGGCCTTCGATCGAACTCTCTATCCTTGATCGTATAGATTGATATGATCTAGATTCAAGCATTCTAGCACCAATTATTATATTTAATTCATAAAATAACTCATAGAAAATGCTAATCTTCTGAACGATCAGAAAACCGATGCGATGCACCGATGAAGCAGAATATGTCAAACACATGTTTGAACTCTCAGAAACTAGGAAAATGATGAGGACCGTTTGATCCAAAGAAAACTACTAAACTGAAAAAGCTTAAATGAGAAAAAAAATTTCCTTTCACGTTTTTCTCTTGTCTCTTTGCTAGCGAAACTATTGCGGAACGAAAAAAAAAGGGACGAGTAGAAAATCGAAGAGAGCAAACCTACCACATCCGAGAGCAAATATTTGAATGAAAAACAAAAACGATTCGATTATGGATGAGAAACTATCGAAAAGATGAGAGAATATTAGGGAGCGATGTAATAAACGAAAAAAATTTCGAAAGGACCGGTAAGCAAGTGTACCCATTCGAGAGTCAGTCTGAGTTTTTGTTCTAAAGTTTAGAGCCTAAACATTCCATATTTTATGGTTTCGTTCTGTTTAGGTAAGCGAAGAAAACGCAAAGATAGAGAGATGAATAGAGAAGATCCGATTCGATAAGCGAAAGAAACAATATCTAACATTGAAGGAAGGATTTTGGAGACAATAGTTTGTAATGATTAAACTAAACGCACACACATGCATCAAATACAATCGATAAACATTCAATTGTGACAAAAACACTACGTTGTGAGACCTTTCTAGGGACTAACAAAGAGAAGAGAGAGAGAGACTGAAGATTTCAGGTTATTGAACGACGATCGAACAGAATAAGACCTAAATCTTTTAAGATTGTTTAAGCTTCTTTCTACAACAAATCAAACGAATGAAATTTTTCTGCAACACTAATCTTCATAATCAAAATAATAGCAATAATAATAATAATAATAATAATAATAATAGTATACCAACAAAACCAAACTGGGAAAAAATGTTTATTTGTTTGGTTTCACACAATACCTAAATGCCTGTTTGTGTGTAGCATTACAAAAGTTTCCCTCTGTTCCTATGTCTCACTATCGTTGATTGTTAATAGTTTCAATATTGCAAGACGATTAATGTGGATCAGAAATGGGGAAGAAATCATACGTATGCGTGTATTAAAAGTTATGAAATGAAGATTATTGAGATTTGTCATCATCGTAGTCATCGTTCTATTTTTTCTTAATAAATTTGTTCCAAAAGTCTTAGTTTAGTCCTCGTTCATATGTATTGATAGAAAGACTAAATTAATCGAGGTGTATCATGTTGGATTAAAAAACAATAAGGTTTTGAAAACAATGTTTTCGCATGGCAATTTCATCAAAACCTATGGCCCTGACTCTAGATTCTAACCAATCAAATAAAATTGATTGATTGCTTCTGAAAATCTTTCCAGAAGGTGTGGATTTGAGCAAAAACAAAGAGGTGAGAGATTTTTCGATTGATCAGAAGTATTTGCTCAGTTTTAAGCTAAGTTGAGAAAAAAAAGCTGAATTATTATCGGAAATAAGATTTTCATCTGCTACTTTACATTTGGTCAGAAATGAACTATTTTATTCGATTCAAGTAGTAGTAATGACCTCGAATGATTAGTGTGTAATCTGGAATTCAAAAAAATATAATTCTCTTCCAATTCAATGAATGAAATATTGAAAGTTTAAAAGGAAGTGGAACAATCATTATTCGCAGCCCATCAAAGAATAATCAATCTTTTTTTCTCTCCCCTTCTAGATGGATTATATTTGTTTTTTTTTCAAACAAAAAATTATGGTACTTCTCTTTTGGTCGCAGATCCAAAACAAATCAAGACAAATTATTCAGGCAATCAATCAACCGAAACAGAGCAAGGAATGAATGATCCTAGTAATGATAATAATAATATCATTCTTATCATTACCTGGAATGGTAATAAATGAAATAGTAATAATAATAACAATTAAAACAAAAGTATTATTCCTATGAATGAGTTAAATGATTTATTGAATTGATTGCTGGTGGTGGCGGAGAGAGAGAGAGAGTGAAAAGTGAAAGTAATCAAAAACGAAATTAAGAGATTTTGCAGGTGTAACTCTTCTTCTCTATAATCTCTCTCGGTTCTAGAATCGTAATTTTGGTAGTCCGGAAGACTACTTGCTTTTTGGTAAGATATTTTACAATAGTTAAGCTCTCACCAAAATATTTACCAATAAATGAAACAAAAAAAAAAAAGAAAAGAAAAATTTAAAACCAACTCGGTAGGTCTAGAATAGATTCGACATCGGCACCAACACCGTAACAATGGCAAACCAAACAACAACAAAGATAATCGAGCTCTCAAAAAAAAAACAATAAATCAAAACGTTTAACGTAAAATAAAATTAGCTCTCGATTCTTTTTAGTGCTTAACGACGATACAAGAATAAACAATTCTATCTCTTCTTCTCCAACCAAACAGGAGCAATAAAATATATACAATCAATTATATCATAAATACACACAAACACACCCCATCATTGTGTGTAATAGAAACAAATCTTCAGAATCAAATTAATCAAATATGAAGAGGGAGAGAAAGAAGGATAGAGAGAGAGAGAGAGAGAGAGAGAGAAAATTTAAGCAATCAATCGATTCTTAGAATCCATCTTTATTGATTGATTGATTCTTCTCTCGATTTGTTCTTCATCATTCGAAACGATTCCAATAGCAAAATTCAGTGAGTGAGTTGGAAAGAGAGAGAGAGAGAGAGAGAGAAAACTAAATTCTATGCGTGGGGTGCAATCACATAGCTATTTTGATTGATTTTTTTGTTTTTTTTTCAAAGAAATTCGAAATAATTTATATGAGGATCATCTGTGTGATGATGATGATGATGATGATCGTTTAGAATAATCAAAAGCTGAAATTTTGTTGGTATGAGGGGCCAATACTAAGTAATAAGGGGTAAGGAGAGAGGGAAAAAATCGATCTCTGTTGGATATCTCAACCAGAATGGAAAGAAATCAAGAATCAAACAGCAAAAGAAACTTTTTTGATTCTGTTTTTTTCTCATTTAAAAATCCAATTAATTTTTTCTCCTCTCCTTCATTTTCGATCAAAAAAAAAAAAAAAAAAAACGAGAGTTAAAAGAAAGAGAAGAAACAAATCTGAACGTCTTTTCGAAAATCACGCTTATCCTATCTTCACATGATTGGTTTCGGTCTGATGAGCAGTTGTGAAACGAGTAAGAATTCTAGATCAAATCTTGTGAACATAAAGAAGGAGAAAGGAAACAAAAAAAAAAAAAAAAAAAACGAAAAAATTTTCTCCTAGCTCTCTCAAAGATTCGAATTCAATCAGATTGATTTTGTTATTCGCACACATTTTTGCGAGAAAGACGTTTCGCTGTGCGGACCAAGAAAGAACAGCTTAGAGAGGGGACAGAAATCGGTCAAACTTATGTGGAATGACATCACAGAAACTAGCAAAGCTAATGAAATAAAGAAACAAAGCAAAGAGAGAGAGAGAGAGAGAGAGAATGCCACCCACACTAGATCTAAATGCAATTTGAGATATCAAATAATAAATTTAATTGTATTGAACGAATGGTTCACTTTTCAATCGAAATGGTTATTTAGGTTATTTGAATTGAAATCGAATTTTTATTCCATTTAAAATTAACGAAAAGCAAAGGAAAGCTATCTCTTAGGTCCAGAAGAGAGTGTTCATAATTGGTTTATGATCTTGAACTGATCATATTACGTTGGAGAAGGATCTTCTTCGACATAATTTTAGATTATTATTATTATTACTTTTGTAGAAGATTCAATCTTAAACAACCATTTCAATGTCGAAACAAATTTCAGACCTTTTGAATTTGTTTTTTTTTTCCAACGAAGTAATTCCAAGAGGAACAAAATATTGGCTTCGTTGGGTTTTAACCCGAAATCTATTGCTTCTGGGGCCTTTGAATTGCAACTGATTGCGTTTCTTTTCTCTAGATTTGCTTCTTTTTTTATTGTTAAAAGTTTGTTTCATTCGAGATTTCTTTGTTTGGTTTGTGGTCTCTCTTCCTATCTCTTTTGCCTATTGAACACCTCTTTAAGATTAAACAATGTTCTCTAACTAAAATCGAAAAGATTTTGAATGATAATAATTTAAATTCTTTGCCAGCAGGTAAAGAACAGGTAACAACGGCAACGATAACAAATTTCTTTGTTTGTTACATTTGTTTTTGTTATCACAATCGCTGCTGTTGCCGATGATGATGATGATGATGGGGATGGCTATCGAACGAATAAAATTCCATTGTTTCAGTATCGATTCGATGATAATACTTGCAAATCTATGATTAGGATTTGTATGAATTTTCGAATGTCATAATTCATTTTATCAGTGGATATCAAAACCATAGATTTTCATAGAAGATCAGAGGAGCTGATAATCATCAGACCTTTTTTATCATCATCATCATCATCATCATCATTGACAACAGCAGAGATAGATGAATAGCATTGCTAGCTGAATCGTTTCGCTTTGCTAAACACACGTTTATACTAAGTTAGGTTCAGGTGAAATCCAAAGAGCTAAACTAGAGAGAGAGAGAGAGAGAGAAGAGTAACATACCACAAGCTAGTTAGTTAGCCAGTTTGCAAAATGTATTATTATTCTCTTTTGGTTTGTGTATTCTCTGCAAGCTATACTCTTCTTCACCGAACACAATTCGAATCGAATCGATTCATTTTTTCCCCGTTTTATTTTATTTTTTATTTTTTTTTTTTTTTGCAATCATTCACAATTCATATCGTTTGTTTGGCTAGTTTGTTTTCTTTTTTTTTCTCGCTTTTTTGTATGGTTTAGCTTTTCTTTCCAAAGGTTAGGTCGGTGATTCGTCGTAGCTTGCTTGGTTGGTTCGTTTGTTGCTGTTGTTTGGTTAGTTTTTTTTTCTCCGATACGTTTTGGTTTCTAGGTAGCTAGCTAACTTTTTAACTTTATCTTTGCGAAGATTTTGGGCATTATTCTCCAGAATCAGAAAAGTTAAACGCATACACACATGCACACACACACACACACACACATACAGTCTTAATTTATTTCTTCCACTAAGCTTAACAACTAGAGAAGATCGAATTTGGGGGTAGAGATAAAGAATGAAAAAAGTGATTATTATCATTTTGAGCGAGAAGTAAAAAGAAAAACGAGCCAAGCTGTTGTTTCTTGGCTCTCTTCACCTCTAAGTTAGATCAGGAAAATAAAGAGCACTGTTTGACTGCAGGGCATAAGGGCATTCTTCATCTCATTTTATTTTTTCTCGATTTTTTTCGGTTTAACAATCATAGTTTTTTTTCTCTCTATTCTATTCTTCTCGTTTCATCCGTTTAACAATTATGATAATAATAATAATAATAATAATAAGAAGAAATAATTTTTTGTTTTACTTGCTTGAGATGATCAATTCTTTTAACCTAAAAGAAAGAAAAGGAATTTTCGACCACGAGAGAGATTAAAAGAAGAAATTTGAAGAAACATTTTCATTGCCATCATTATCATAGACCAACGACCAAAAACACTTTATATTGAAACCTGGAAAAATTAATCGAATTGGCCTAGAGGGCCGTTGTGTATGCTGATGCTCGCTCAACATGTTTTCGTGAAAATTGTTTTTCGAATCTCTTTTCATATTTCCCTTCTCTTATCTTTTCTAAGATTAAATTAAATAGTTTTATAATCTTTGCTACACCATTGATAGCTGCTGCTACAACAACAACGACCAGAAAAAAATAGAATCTAAGATAAGGGCCAGAATATCCAAAAAAATTCCGAAAGAATCTCTTATTATTAAACTCAAATGATTATGGATTAATAGTACTGGTAATTAAAGAGATAGTAGCCATAATTAATTTCGATTTCATTCATTAAATGAGAGTTTCGAGATTCATTCATTAAAGGACAAAGTTTATCGATTGAGATCAGAATCGACAAGGTTGTGAGCGATGATGTTTTGACTGATGTTTCAAAGCTCATTCAACAAAAAAAAAATATTCGAATCGAGACAAAGATTGGTAGCTCTCAATCACCTTCATAGAGACATTACCAAAAAGATTCCGATTTTTCCTTCTCTACTTGGTTATGATGGCGAGGGTTTATGGTTTGATTAGGTTAGAGAACTAGAACAAAATGAATGCCACAATAAATCGGCACGTTCTCGATAATGATTGCCACAACAACAACAACACCGATATTAATAGTTATAAAATCAATGAAACTATGGACCACATTTTACAGTGGCAAAATTCATCATCGAACAAAATGATTCGAAATAATAATAATAATAATAATAGTAATCTCGATGTAAATTTATGCTTTGTTTTCGATGCTGCCGTTTATTGTAGTGAGAGTTGAATTTATTTCGAATCATAGCCTAGAAATGGAATTTGGATTTGTTTGAAAATCTTTATGACGAGACTAAACCAAAAAAATACTAAATAGTTACATGATTTCATCACTAGTTGCTATAATTATTATTATTATTATCATAAATTTCCCTTAATCCAGTTGTTTGTTTGTGGCTCTCTTTTTTTTTTTGCATCGAGCTTTTGGTTTTTTAATGATAAAATGTTCAGTTTGAGGTGAAGTTTCTATCTCACTCTTAGTTTTTGCTCGTGTGTGTGTGTGTGTGTGGAAATTCCTCATTCTTTTCTCAGGTATTTAAAGAAGGACTAAAATTGTTATCACCTCTCGCAATCAAATATTAACTTCCTAAGAGACTCAAGCAATTTACCTAAATAAAAAAAAGTAGATCTGGTTTTCTTTTGCTTTCATACTAGAGTCTACAATCCAGAGATGATTGATAAGAAGAATCGAAAGATGGGCTAAAAAGAAGAGAAGTCCATAGCAGACTGCTTGTCTACAAAGAAATTCTTTAGATATTTGCACACTTTTCTTGAAGCACATCGAATGCAAGCGAAAGAGAAATGCCAAAAAAATCTTCAAGAAATCATCCGAAATTGCGATCGGAGAAAATACAAAAATATTCAATTATCTAGATTCTAGCTTTTTGAGCATTTTTTCCTAGCAATCTAGAATTTCAAAATTTCTTCCCTCATTCGTTATCCGAATTGATTTGAATGGAAATGTTTTGAAGAAAATTTTCGATTACTTTACGAAGAAAAACAAGGTCTAATCTAAATCCTCCTTCTCATCATTATTATTTTTATCTAAAGCGATGGACAAATAAACAATTTCTCTGGCTGCTCAATGAGAAGCACAAGTTTTATTTTTCATTAGAGTTGATAAATTGAAAGCAACAAATCAGTCTATTGAAAAAAAAGAAGAACTTCGCTACAGTTATCAAATTGTTTTCTGCGAGAGTGTTAACGACTAGTTCACAGACCATTATTGATGATTTTGATTGTATAACAATCTTGGTAATTGGTGACGATAACTAATCATTTCATTAGAGCGGATCTAACCCGTGATTGTTGCTTAGCTTAGCATCGATTTGAATAGCATAAACGATCGAATTGATTAATAAGCTTGATTAAATGAAACACGATTGCAAACTACTCTAGATTTATTTCTTCATTTATTGAATTAATTTGATTGAAATTTATTGCCAATAATCAGAGTGTGAACTAGAGTGAGAGATTTTTGAATTAATCTCTCTGTCTCAGTAACAAGGATCAAGCGCATGAAATTATTCTTTGAACTAGATTCAAAACAAAGACAAAAACAAAGGACAGATTAACTTACCTGGTGATCAGGTGTGGATGCGCTATCAGAATGATGGCCGTGATCGGAATTGCCTCCCCGACCTCCATTGCTGGAGCCACCGAGGCCAGCTCCAGGACCACCACTGCCGTTACTAGAGCTATTATTGTTGTCACCGAGATCTGGTTTTGTATCGCGCTCATCGATCACCAAATCGATTGGCATTTTGCCTTTCAAACAACTGATGTAACGTTGACAAAAATTATCGCATAATTCGTGAACCTTTAACAAACAAACAGAGACGAAAAAACATATATTAGCTAATTGAATCCTGACACATTTAATAATAATAATAATAATAATGACGAAGTTGGAGACGAAAACAATTGGATAATTTTACAAGCGAAAAAAAAACGATTTTTTTTGAATTGAAATGCACAGAAAACTTGATTAAAACTTCATCTTTCATCAATGATGTTGTTGTTCGATGCAAATTATATACAGCAGCAGCAGCAGCAACAGCAACAGTGAAAGAAAGCAATTTGAATTCATCGAAATTGATGGAAACATCATTCGATGTTAACAAGCCAAGTAAAATTATACATCTAGGTGATTTTTGTTGTTGATGATGATGATGATGGTGATGTTGGTGAATTTCACCTCACAAACTAAAACACAGTGATTATTTGCGATGTAAAAATGCAAATACGAAACGAATATGGGATGTGAAGTGATGACAAGCAAAGTGATTTAGATTTGCGATGGAGATGAGATGTTCGATGTGCTTGAAGAATATGAAGCAGAAGAGAACAAGTGGTGGATAAATTCTTCGCCAATTTTTCGAAATCGATGTCTCTAATTCCATACATCGGATATGTTTGTATGTTTTTGCTGAGAGTTGAGAAGAAAAAAATATGCACTAAAAAAATGGCAATCTTTTTTTTTCTCAAATCATTATCAACAAGAAAAAGAAAACCAATAACAATAACAATAATAATCAATTTTTTACCAATGCATCAAACGTTGCAAAATCTGACAAGTTATCTCTTTCTCTCTCTCTCTCTCTCTCTCTCTCTCTCTCTCTCTCTATCTTTGCTCGCTCGCTCGCTATTCCTCATTCTCGTTCTTAAAAAACAATCGAAGCGTGAATCATATTTTTTCCTCAAAATCTTCACTCGATAATAACAACATAGATGGTAAATTGAAAAGATTTGATAACAAGATGTGAAGAAAATCCCGTTTCCTTTCGAGAAATAATCAAAAGAAGAAAAAAAAACATAGAAAAAATTGATTCGCTCGCTAAAAAATTGAGCGAGAAAAAGTTGTAATCAACAATGATTCGATGATGAATGCGAACAAATAATATGCAGTTAGCAGCAGACGCAACGATCTGGGTGGAATCAATTGATGAATGCTCATTCTTTCACTGCTTTCTTATTTCCACCACCTTCTTCCACCGTTTCTTAATCAGACGATCATGAAAAAAGGGGGCAAATTATTCTTCAATTCACCGATTATCAATTCTCTCTCTCTCTCTCTCTCTCTCTCTCTCTCTCGCTCACTTGGTCCATCGATCTCTGTTTCTATATTTTCTCAAAATAATAAGATTTTTTTTTCGCATGATTTTTCGAATTTGTTCTCTAGAGATGTAGAGAATATAAATGTCGTTGTATGTCTAAGCCTTTAATAAGCGGTTTGTGATTTTTTTCATTGCCTTCATTCACTGCACTAGGCTGATTGACAGCTCCTAGAACGGACAGAATAAAGAGAGAGAGAGAGAGATGCTCAGGACCACATCGAAAGTGAATTAGATGTTAGATCATATGGTCGCTGATAACTATTATTAGCGATGTAGTTAGCGGAGAAGATGGTGATTATCATTGGTATGATCTAGTATAGCTGATCGATTGATTCTTAGTGTTGTGAAAAAGCGGAAAAAATTAAACCAGCAGCACATCGACACACTTTGCTTAGCAAAAATTTTTGCCCAGAAATAGAGTTCAAGAATGATTATGAGAAATCTATCAATGATCTTTGAGCACAATGGACATTGTAATGAAATTCGAAGAGCGAGAGAGGATAATGGAGCGCTGATTATTTTTTTTTCTCGCATAAATAAATGAAACCACATCATAGAGAATGAAAATCACTCAATTTTGGGCAAAATATGAAGTCACAATGCACAATCACAACCATTATTTCAAAAGACACAAAGAGATAAAGACAAATAGTTCACTATGGAGCGATGGACTATGATTGATATAAACACTTCCACTTATATAACGGAATGGTAGAATTTGCCAATTCAATTCATAATTACCTTTTCGAGTTCCAAAAGATGAAACCTTAAAACTTGAATTGCTTGAACCATCTTTTAGAAAATAAGAAAATATCATTAGGCAAATGATCAATATGAAAGAGAAATTTTTTTCAGCACATACCAAACTATCAAGTTCTGGATTCGGAACATAATAAGGTTTCTCTTGACGAATCTAAGGGGATCAAGCAAACGATAATTTATCCAATGATCTGTGATAATGATGATACAATAAATCTTACTTGTTTGGCGAAAACAGCGATATCTTCATTGAATGATTCTGATGAACAAACATCACCCCCAGTCACACCTGGCTCTCGAGGTGTACAGGTAGCCAGTTCGCATTTTTCAAATATCAACGCCAACAATGGGAATAATGGATGACTGTAATATGCAAAAAATCGAATAGATTAAAAAAATGAAACAAAACAACAAAAAAAAATCATTTTATCAATCAATGATTGATTTCATATTCAAGAAAGAAATTCTCGACAAAACATCATCTTGAAGCATAAGGATGGTGAGCTAATGAAAATGAACATTGAGGGGACGACTAAATAATTTGCACATATATCACCTAAACAGCAGGAGTGAAAACGAAGCTAAGATGTTCGAAATGCAACAGAAAAAGAAAAAAAAAGATGGATAATTTATGACCAAACTGAAATTGTTCGATTGTCTATTGTATTTCTATCTCTCTTTTTGTTTGAGTAAATTTGTTATTGCCAAACTTAATGGTGTTTTTTTTCAATAAAACAAAAAGGATAAAAAGATTGGTATCTATTTTAGCTGTTCTGAAACAAAACAGATGGTTAATTTCGAATCCAGAAATCTAGAAAACTGTTTTCGATGGGTGTTGCTGTGTTAAAAATGTGCAATAAATGGAATTAGAAAAGAGAATGAAACTGCAAAATGAATAAAACTGATTGGCTTTGGACTCGAAATGATTGTTTTTGGAATTTTTGGCCAAAATTTTTGATGTTCGAAATGAATGAATCAAACACGTACCCGTATATTGCATCTTTGTCTCGTTTATGAACGTCAGGCATCTGGCTCATAACATGATTGTTATTGTGATAGGAGTTGTGCATCGATGGTGCACCTCCATGATTGAGATGGCCACCGTGTGCAGAGCCTAACGACATCGAGGAGTATGGACTCTCCATCGATCCATAGAGGCCGTCATCATACTAATATTTGAAATGATGTACCCAAAAAAAGAATGAATAAATCGAACGATGAATTGAATTAGAGGTTTGATTCAAAAAAATCTTAATTTATTTACTCTATGTGTCATTGTTGCAAAATTTTATTATTTATTCTTATTTTAAGCAAAATCAAATCATTGAGAGAATGTCTTGAAGGATTTCAAATCTAAGATATTGAATTTTCTCTCTACACTCGCATAAAAAAAATACACAATGATGATGATCTAGAGAGAGTATGAATAAGAATGATAAGAATGAAGCACTGAATCAATGGAAATTGATCAATTTCAACACTCAAAACAGCAAAAAAAGATTCATCGGTAAGGAAATTAACCGGCTAACATAGCTAAAATATCACCGAATCACTTTGATAAACACAGAATTTTCAAACAAAAATACTTTAGATATAAACACGGAATAAACACATTGAGATGCACACGAACATTATGGAATATGATGATGATATTAAAAATGATGAAAATAAAAAAAATAACACACAAATCACCAGATTAGAAAGAAAAAAACAATTTAATTTTTAAACAAAAATTGATTGAAGACTTTTAATTGCTAGTCGAAAAACAAAATATTAAGCAGAGTAACAAATTATAGACGATATAATTCTCGTGGACTCAAAAGATTGATGATAATCTTTATCATTCGATGATGATGATATTGTTGATGGTGTAGCTGAACAGTGTTCTTAGAAACTATTCTTAGATCATTTTTTGTTTCATGCTTAATATCTTACGAATGAATACCAAAAAAAAAAAAAAAAAAAATTATTTCTACATTCAAACGCGCGCCCGTTCTTCAATGAATTTCTCGTTCTCTCTCGAACGCATACATTCATTCATGTATTCATAGATTCGATTCATAATACTTTTAGATCATTTTCCTCTAGTCCTGTTTCAGTTTTTTTTTCTTTCCCATAGTTGCAGAGTTAGTCTTCAAGAACAGAGAATGCTGTAAAAAAGGATGAAAATCGATGAAGCAACAACAGCAGCGGTAGAAACGATAGCAGCAGATCAGAACAGATCTTTTCATTATCTTTTTCCTCTTCTTTATATTTTTTCCCTTCTTTCTCTCTCTCCCTCTCACACACACAAATATCCAATATGCCAACGTAGTCTTAGGAAACATTTCTGGTTTTCATTCTATTCTGGTATCTAATGAAAGCCAGCGAGACAGAGAAAAAATGAGATTCTAACATTAAGCTTGAGAGAGAGAGAGAGAGAGAGAGAGAGAGGCGAAAGAGGACTAGTGAATTAGACACGCCTTCACGCATCAAATTGTCCAACCTATAAACCATTGTCAAGGAGGATTCGACAATATGTAAATATATAGAATTGAGGGGAGGAAATCTTCACTTCTTTGATAAAGCTGCATTTGCACTTCACCACGCCCTTGAAGGCGAGAGAATTTTTCTCTCTCTTGCGATTTGGATGATTGAAAAAAAGATGATCTAAAAAAGGGGGAAAATGATGGAACAAAATAAAAATGGACAAAGTTATATGAATCAAATAGCCAGAAACCTAATAACGAATAAAAGAAAGAGAGAGAGAGAGAGAGAGAGAGATAATTTTGGATTATTTGATTTATGATGATCAAGTCATTTTTCTATTTCTTTCTATTCTAAAAATTTTAATAAAAGATCTTTTTTCCTACGAACAAAAACAGTCGACAATCAAGGTTGGCTTGATTAGATCATTGGATGATGCTGAGCATGATGAGCAAGATGAAGATGCTGTTGATGGTAACGTGTTTATAAGTTGGATTCACTTATTTCGCTTAAACAAGTGATGTACAAACATATACAATTGAATCATTGTGGTTACGTCACATCAGCATCAAATTTCGCCAAATATCAAGCATCTTTTTTTCGAACGCAAAAATTAGTTAAATTCTATTGTGAAATATTTGGTTTGACGCGCTCTTAATTGTTTGTTTTTTTTTTGGTCTAAGAACATGATCAGCAACATAATACCTTCTAGTTCCTATGATGCTTATAGAATTATAGAAATAACGATTAGAAAAATAAAAGTTTTATTTCTAATTAATTCTATCATAGATTAATTGTGTAATGGTCGCATTGATATAGTTCTAACGCATTCAATGTACAAAAAGTTGCGTCTTGCTTAGAATATTGCATGATTTCTTGTGCAAAAACAAAACAAGAGGATTCCAACAAGATAAATCTTTAGTTTTTAATATATCACGAATCCAATGAGTTTAGTGATCTAAAATTCCATTTAATAAGTGATGAAAGAATCGAATACATTAATGTTTGGGACTAAATTTGATATCCAAAATATTATTTCAATATTACAATGAAAAGTTGACATTTTTGAAGTGTTGTAAGAATAATAAGTGCTCTGCGCCTAGGCATAACAATTCACCTACACTTATTATTACTCGTAGACCCCACAAATGTTAATGCTCAGCGTTTCAATCTAATAATATAATTTGCTAATGGATGAGAAAGATTCGTTTATTTATCGATCTCCTTCTCTATAAAAATGGATTGATTAGATTTAAGAAAAGTTTTCGGAAAAATTTATGCAAATTAAAAATTTATAAAAAAAGACTAGATGAATCCGCGCGAATAAAGAACTGAAAATTTTCAAATGCCAACTTTCGTTCCAATAATGCTGACCTCTATGAGGTATGAAAAGAGTTAAACGTCTTTCGGGAAATAGAATCCAAATTAGGAAGTTGATCCTCTATTTCTGGTCTAGATCTGACAATCTCTTATTACATAGGCCAGTGGTTCAGTGCGATTAAGATGAAGATGATAGTGATGTTTGATTATCATCTATAGATTGATTTCAATTGGTTGCCCCAATCAGGTTCTTTATCCATTGATTTATTTTCATTCGCATAGACATTAGGATATTTTTGCATACAATTTTGCATCTCTATAAATTTTTCAACACATTCAGATCCTTTGGTCTCATTGGTAGACTGATGAAAACAAGTGAAAGCTTGACGGAACTCGAAACCGCATGGTCCGAACGCCATCCCACCTAGACAGGGACAATTGAAATTTATCTCACCGTTCGGCAAAATTAATCCACGATTTTGATCGTCAGATATTTCTGGCAGTTTCAATTTAGAGGGATTTGATTTGAAATCATTCTCGGTGATAAAAACCACCTTATCTTTGCCGTATTGCTCGCAATGAGACATTAATTTGGCTCGATGAATTAAAAAAAGGGATTTCCTATGAAAAAAAAAAACAGATGGGAAAGCATTTGGTGCAAGCTACTTTGCTATTCTGACCCAGAGAAACCTATCCAAAAGCAAAATAGAAAAATTCTGGAAATAAATTTCCATAGATCAAAAATCTTTTCTTTTTATTAATCTTCTGCATTTGAAAACTAATTTCGTAGAAATATGAATGAAAAAAAGAGTCGGTAAGATCGTATAATGAGCATACTTATTAGGAAAGAACAATTCGATTTCAATTGAATTTGGAATAGGAAATGAAAATTAATTTAAAAGAGAAGTTAAAAAAAAATTTCAACATCACTTTGTTTCGATTTTGATAATTTAGGAAGAAATTTTGTCGCTAGCAGATGAAAAAAATGGACTAGGACACATTCTGATCTATTCGATGTTGTTTTCTTTGTATTTAGATGAAAAATTTAATTTGTTCGCACAATAATTGTTTAGAATCGATATTATGTTTTGTTAGTGTGTAATGATTTGAATTGAATTGATGTTGATAAAAATTTGAAATAGAAGAGAAAAACATATAAAAACTTATTAAATTAAAATTTTTTCCGGATAGTAGTTAGAAACATTGATAGTTAGTCGATTGTTCACTTGAATGTATTAATAAAATTATTCACTTTTGTGATTTTAAATTATTCGCATTCGAAGACGTCATCGTTTGATTGAAATTTCCTATCGATTCTTTATCCTGATTAGAGAAAATCATTATAGGAAAATATTTTATTTGAGTCTGCCACTGCGGGGTCAATTGAAAGAACTTGATGCCAGTGTATTCCACTCCATCAATTAGGACTGAAATACAAAGGACAAATGATCACAATTAAAAGCAATCAATAAATTAATATTTTACTCACTTTTGATTGGTGATTGTGAAGTTTTATATGAACAAATCAGACGACAAATTCCCTCAATAGCTTGAAATTTATTGTCTACATCTTTTTCTTTCTTCTTTCCTAGCCTCATGACTGAGAAATAAGAATTTGGATAATTCTGTAAAAAAGATTGAATTTTATTGACACTCACTTTTTTGCTTCTTCTCTTTGATCAGATAGGAAAGCTGTCAACGACGGTGAATTGATCTCTCCGAAATTCGGCAAACGAGTGATTTGGACGTTTCGGAACGAATTTTTCAACGTAAATTTACAATTATCACTTTTTTTATTGAGCGCTGATAAATTTGATTCCTCTCTATAGCGTTGATTGAAAGTCCAATAATCTATTTGCAAGTCTAATACTTCACCAAAATGATGAGATCCAAACGAAGATTCTTTATTGAAAGAATGACTACCAGAAATGTTAGGTGAGTTAGGAGGAGTTTGAGGATGTTGATGTGATTGTTCCTTAACTGTCGTCGGCGAAGTTATTGATTTTTCATTGCCTTGAATAGAAGATGATGAAGTTTGAACAAGAGCAGAGCCTGAAGAATTCGTTTGGCCTTCTTCATCGATCGAAAAATTACCATAGTTCACCTCAGTCATACCTGAATCAATAAAATCGAGTTCGTTCAAATTACTTTTAAGTTAAAATTGGTATCTTTTTACCGATTTTAACGTCACAGATAAATGGCACAAAAACTTGATTCGATTCATCATCAATAGTTTTGTCTTTGTAAGTAATCATTGTTTCAGCAATTGGTATCTGAATCAAAGTTTGTGCAGTTTTCATGAAATTCAAAACTTTGTTGCATAATTCTTGAAGGTAATAATCTAATGCTGTAGAGGATGAATTAGTATTATCAAAATTTCGACTAGATTCTTGTTGTTCTTTATTAATGCTCGTACTCGTCGTGGTAATACTATTTAGATTGGGATTTTGATTTTGTAAAAAACAATTACTGTAGACTGTATCAATACTTGAAAGATATTTATGAAGCATCATTGAATGAGCTAATTGAGAAGAATTTGGAGAGTTTAAAATTGGTACAATAAAAAAACGAAAATAATTTTGCCATTCTGAAGATTTGATTGCGAGCGCTTCGACATATGAACGAAGAAATGAATTGACATAAGCGTCCGAGCCGATCAATGCGATTTTGATCGGCGAAATTATTTTCATATTATTATTACAAAATTTTTGCACCTTGTTGCATAGATAATTGAAAACGAATTTAATATCGTTACTTGTTTGAGTTCCAATCAAAGATTTATTGGTTCGATGTTCGAACGTCTGTAGGAATGATTGAGTTGGCTGATTGACGCATTCGATGAGATTGATGAACAAGATATCTTCGGGTAGTCTCTGTTCATCAATAATTGAAAATAATTTATTCAACTGATCCAAAACAAATTCTTTTGAAGTATTATCATCTTTGAAGTAGTTTGTCGAGTGTTGTGATTTTGCAGTATGAATTGGGTGTTTTTCTTTAAGCATAGCTGAATTCAATTTCGATTCTTTCTCTTTGGCAAACAATCTACCTCGACGATTATTCTCTCTATCATAACTTGGCTTCTTTTTTGGCTCATCAGAAATATTCAATTTTTGACTTGTATCTGATGTCTCCGGAGTACCTTCGGTTCCCGAAGTTTCTTGACTATCTTCTCGAAGTTTTGTTTTTGCTATCGGAAAATCATAAGATTTATCTTGACCAACCAGGGTACAAGAAGAGAAAAATGGTCTCAGACTAGGTTTTGGAGTGGACGAAATGCTAACATCATCAAATTCTTGACCACTATCAGTCATATAATCAAGATCATCAATGTCTTCATCATCAAATAAATCATCAATATCTGCTGGTTCTTGAGCCGAAGACATGAGCTCTTTCTCAAGCGCTTCTTGAAATTTTTCCTCTGAATCATAAGCTTCAGAATCGGGGAGCCTGAATTTTTTTAACAGCGAAATGAATTTTTGTTTCAAGTTCCGTTGTTGAACATTTGTAGGGACAACAGTTCTAAATTTTTCATTATTAGAAAACAATTTTCTGGATTTATGATCGGCTAGCTTTCGCCTGAAGCGAATATTGTTGGCATCTTCTATTGTCTCGCTCTCACTACCATCTTCAGCAGAGGTAAAATCTTCATCATCGCTGTAGACATCTGGTCTGTCGATAGAAATTTTCCCTCGCCTAAAATTTTCTTGGTCGATAGGCTGACTTTTCAATGAAGAAATAGTAATTTTGGCGATTATATTATTTTTCCCGGACTCTTTAGCATGACAAAAAAGATCGAGTTGCTTCTCATTGATTGTTGAACGTTGTAATACTTCAACCATATCTATCACACCACAAGCTAAAGTCTTATAACCTAAGGGAAAAATATTTAAAATTTTGAAATAAATTAGGTATGGAATTTACCAAGAATAGCTTTGTTCTTATATTTTTTTCGTCGCTGTAGAATAATCTGTAAATAATTACGATTGCGTTTGATAAAATGTGGATACTGCAAAGTGAATGAAAGATCGAGTTCAATATCAAAAGAGGTGAGATGTTCGGAAAAAGTTGGCAATTGTATCTCGTTGGAGCGTAGAATTCTTTTAGAATTTTGCATTTTGACGGCAACCATCAAAGCATTGACATCACTTCCTATCGATTTGTTCCAGGTTAGGCGATTGATATTCAATGAACATAGTCTAGAGGGATGTTATAGATGTTTCATCCATATTAATAAGAATAAAAATATGGATGAAAGTAATTACCTTGGTATGCAATCAGATGGTGTTTTGTCTATCTCCCAAGCACCAAAAAGTTTCATCTTCACCGGTTTGTTCGACCACATAGTGGACGATATTTTGGGATTTTTTTGGTCACTCATTCTAATCCTAATTTTTTTAAAATTCTGAATGAAACTCGGACACTAGGATAAATTATTGAATTAGATACAAAATTTTCAAATTCATCCACGAAAACAAATTGGTTTCATTGTATTGAATTGAATTCAAGCATTTCAAATCTATCGGAAAATTATCAAAATTTCCCAACAAATCTATCATCTTGGAACTCATACGTTTTTCAAAACATTTTGAACATAACAACAAGAGATGAATGAAATTTTCGATATTCTCGTGCACCAAAATTCGAAATATTAAATTATAATACTAAATCGAGAATTGGAAGAAAATTCATTCCTCATCATCTGGTTACATTTGGAAAAAGCAATAATTTTTTTTATTTTTGTCCGAATTTTGTTTTGATCTAAATTCATTGCTCTCTATTCCTCCCCTTTCTTTCTCTCTTTCTCTCTCTCTCTCTTTCTATTGATCACTGCAGATTGTTTCGATGTAGAGGCTCTGGTAATGAAATCAATTTTCATTTTTTCCATTTCTGGTTCGATTGTCGTTCACAACTAAGGTAGCGGTTAGCTGTTGTGTTTTTGAATGCGAATGAATGTGCGATGATTGATTCAGACTCGGAAATTCGGATTCCGATCGTTGCCTCGCCCGAAAATTCGTGGGTTACAATTATTATTATTATTATTGCGCAATCTAAGGAAAAGTTGCGCGCTTAAATCATTCTGAATTTATTCTGCAAGCAATAGAATTCTTTAGATGAAATTTGGACTGTATCACATATTCGAAATACAAATAAATTCAAATATTTCAGCTTTTTTATTTGAAATAATACAATTCGTAATAATATTCTCAAGCAGATGAGATAAATTTAAATAAGAATTGAGACGATAAAGTCATTAATGATGAGTGAAAAAATATAATAACCAAGCGATTAATAATTAAAGCGATTCTTTATCAAATAATTAGCCTCGATATTCTATTTAGATTTCAAACGGATCATTTTTTCTTCATTCAACGCATTTCTTTCCTTAAGTTCCTCTTGAAATCGGCGACTCGATTCAAGAAGAGCGGATTTTTTTTGCTGAAAATCTTGTTCGATTTGTTCCAATTCGGCATCTAATTTTTTTTGATAAATCTCCAATGATGCTCTTTGTTTCAAGAGCATAGGAATCTTATGTTGAGGTACAGCTCGAACGTCGGGAACGATTGTGTCGGAGAAAATTTCATTAACCAAACGATTGTTACGGAAATAACGAGCCGCAGCCAAGTGTTTGATTGAGAAATATTCTTCATTATTATCGACATCAACTGATTGTAAGCTATAACGATTTTCTGGTCGTTGCGGTGAATTCTGTACATTTTGCTATCAAATTTAATAATTTTAAAATAAATCCTTAATTAATATTCAAGGATTGAAAAATATAATTACTTGATGATTTGTTTTCTTGCGTTTGGTTTGTGCATCTTTCTCTTCGCTTTCTATATAGTGAGAGAAATCAACAATCAAATGGAATCCAATAGAATTATTGTGTTGAGAGGAAAATTTGTGGTAACTTCTGAAGATAATTTAAATGAAAAAAAAGGCTACCGCAAATTTTCCGAATATTTTTTAATACAAAACCTTTTGTTCTTAAATGATTGATCCATGATTGATATGATGGTGAATTATGATAGTTTTTCAATTGCTCATTATATTCGATTTTATCAAATTCAAATTCTTCTGTATATTTATGCTTTTCATTTTCGTCCAAATCTCTCCACATCTGTCCAACGATTTTACTGATCTCCCACACTTTGAGCTCTGGATAACGATTACGTACTTCATCCCAAACTTTTTTGCTATAACGCATATAAGGTGTCATAGGCTTTGTCTGGCGGTTTTGGTTGCTTCGGAGTGCGACCAAGATCATTCTGCAACCACAAATTATTGAACGGATTTCAAAAGAAGCAAATCGAAATAGATTACTAGAAAAAAAGAGTTTATAGAATGCTCTTACAGTTGTAGAATTTTTCAGACTCGATGATGACAACGACGAGGTTGATGTCAATGATGCCGATTTGATAGGATTGAAATTTGGATGTCCATGCAATGAAGGGAGAAAAGGATTCGATGTCATCGCGTATTTTTTCAATTAAGAGTTAATTTGTTCTAATTTTCAGTTCCCACTAAAATCTGGATTCGAAAATGATTGAAGTTTGATTGAATCGAATTGATGACAATCAATTTATGGCTGCTTTATAGATCTTCGAAGCAATCAATCGGTCGAAAAAAGCGGTGATTTGTTTTGTTTTGGCCAATCACACACACACACACTTATATGCCACAATGAATTACATTCAGTCCCCGTTTACTTTATGCTTCTTAACCTCTAAGCGATGAAAATTTGAATAATAATCAAACAATGCAGATAGCTGAACAAAATATAGAAAATTCTAGCACGGAAAAATTCTATCAGGAGAAAACCATTGTCTCTGTTTTATTGAATTTTTGAGTTTTTATCGAAAATCTAGGCATTTGTGAGATCAATCTGTGATAAAACAGCGTTTCACTCAAGTGGAACACTCGGACCATAAGAAATCGAGAATCAAACCGAACCGTTCAGAGAGTATGAGACGATGATGTGTAGATCCATTTAAAACACTAGGATCTGCAGTGGATGCAAATTGATTATCGCACTTCATTTTGTCGAATTTCATAAGAAATGGATTCAAAATGGAACAGATTACAAGCACTAAAAGAACGACAACTAAGCCGGAAAGAAAAGATGCAAAAATGGAAACGAAACTACGAAGATATTCTTAGTACATCGGCATCAAAATCGACATCATTCAATCTGATTCAAGAATCATGTGATGATTTGAAAACAGATTTCAAAAAAATCGAGAATAGAATTATCGAAATTCTATGTGATTCTTCTCTGAATTTTCCAATGGACTTAATGACAATCATTTCGATGACATCGAACTTTACTGATCGTCAAACCATCGAAGATATTCTCATAAAACTATCCTTGCGTAAGCTAATCGAATTGAATGAATATTTGCCTACGACCGATGGCGAAAAAACACTTTTCGTTACTATCAGTCGACTATGATGCTCTTAAACTTGTTAAAAAGCGTAATGAATCGAATCAATTATCTTTGAGTGATTCAAATGAGTCTTCCGCATCGACTAATATTTTTAAAACGATCTCTTGAAGATCGAGAGAAAAATATCAGCGATGACATTCCTAATGCCGATTGTTCAACTTCGAAATTCGAAAAAGAAAAAAAGTGAGAATATTACTGATGTTGATGAAAATGATGCTGAAGAATATGAATTAGATTATTCTATCATAAATCGTACAAAAAAATCTCGTTTCAATGGTCCAGATTCATCGAAACTCGATACCGAAGAGAAATATTCCGTTGAAGATATATTGTCATTACAATCGATCAAAGAGAAAGAAGATAAGAAAAAATCCGAAGAAGTCTATCGTTTATTATCGAAACACACCGCTAAAGAGTTATCATTATTTGAACAGTTCCGTTCCCCTTGCGATAAAGTACAAGAGTTTTGTGCGCGAGGAACTCAGTGAAGAGTGTATGCGTTTCCATCAATCTGATAAACCTTGTTCGAAATTACATTTTCTGAAAATCATACAAAAGCATACTGATGAATCTTTGGGAAATTGTTCCTTTCTTAACACTTGTTTTCATATGGATTCTTGTAAATATGTTCATTATCGAGTCGAGACTAAATCTATTCCAAACAAATCATCCTCAATCAAAAAACTCACTTGAAAATGTTACCGATTCCCTTAATCAATATCATCATCATCATTTAAATCTCAGCAATAATGATTTCGACAAAAGTGAGGATTCAATACCTAACGATAATCAAATTGTTGGCAATAATATCGTTAAAACTTTGGCGAACGCAACAGAACAACCTTTCAAACGTGTTCTTTTCCCCCCGCAATGGATTCGTTGTGATCTTAGATTTTTTGATATGCGAATTCTCGGTGAGATTCATTTTTAAAACAAACTGATATTTTTAAATTTTTTCTTTCTTAAAAAAGGAAAATTCGCCGTCGTTATGGCTGATCCACCTTGGGATATTCATATGGAACTTCCGTATGGAACAATGTCGGATGATGAAATGAGAAATTTGAATATCCCATGTCTCCAGGATGAAGGATTAATATTTCTATGGGTCACTGGACGAGCCATGGAACTTGGTAGAGAGTGTCTTAAACTATGGGGTTATGAACGATGCGATGAATTGATTTGGGTGAAAACTAATCAGTTGCAAAGGATAATCAGAACTGGCCGTACTGGTCATTGGATAAATCATGGCAAAGAGCATTGTTTGGTCGGAGTGAAAGGAAATCCAAAAAATCTTAATCGAAATTTAGATTGCGATGTGATTGTGGCTGAAGTTAGAGCAACAAGCCATAAACCTGATGAGATATATGGTATCATTGAAAGATTATCGCCTGGAACTAGGAAGATTGAACTTTTTGGACGTCAACACAACACTCAACCGAACTGGGTGACACTTGGCAATCAATTAGATTGTGTTCGTTTGGTCGATCCTCAATTGATTGAAGCCTACAAAAAAGCATATCCAGAAGAGGAATTTTCCACTATACTCACCATCAACAATGAAGGAAGCTGATATATGGAATAATTTTATCAAAATTTATTCAGATTTTCTCATTGCAACATATCATTAATTTTAGAATCCAATTGTAAATTTTTTTATCATTGTTTATTTTTTGGCAAAAAATAAAAATAATTTCTGGCTTTGTTCTGTTTGTTTGTTTTCAAATTAGTCCCATTCTTAAACTATTGCTTTGTCCAAGTTTTGAAGTCGTTAATTCACAACAAAAGACTAGTCGATTGTTAGGCGAGGTTAGGTTGATTTTGTTTGTTTATGATTTCATTTCCATCCTAGGACCTATTGGCGATGATGATTTTGTAAATGAAGAAGTTCTGGTGAAATGAGTAGAACCGTTCTGTTGACTAAGATTGCTTTTCTTTCTTGGACCTAATTTATAACCTTCGATACTTCCCGATGACATATCACTGGCAGTTCTGCTTGGCGGTTGACTCGAGCCCGATCGACTTGCAGCTCTACTGCTTGGTCGACTACCGGAAGCTAAATGCAAATCAATAGATAAATCATCGTGTACACAGGGGAACATAAACAAAATAAGCTAACCAGTTAATCTAGTTCTAGAACGCGATCGGAATAAATCATCATGATCACTATGATCATTGGGTGAACTTCCATATCGATAATCCTCCGACATCGGTATACTCCGTTCGGTTTTTTCTCGGATCTATCACGTAAGACAATGCAAAAAAAAAACAATTTAAAAAATATGATCGAAAAAATTTGATGAAACGCTAAAAAAGTAATGGAATCGAGTTTGAATTTTTGTTACCAGGAAAATTCGATTAGAATCCGGAACTGGTATCTTAGTTCTTGGATCATAGACTAATGGGGGATAGATGAGACCTTGCATAGGCATTATTGTTTGCACTGGCAAACATCCACAGAAATTTAAAAAGCATTCTAGACGATGGATTAGTTTTTAAGAAAAAGACAACGAAATAAGCGAGAGTGAAAGGAATAATTATTATCGAGATTAGATTAGAGAAAAAAATCGATTGATGCCAATGATATCGAAAGAAAAATTAAATTTAGCAAAGAAAAAGCTGAAAGATTTTGTAATTTGCAATCGAACGTGTTTGATGGGGTTGATGTCAAATGAACCTTCTGAACAAGAATGGTTTCAAGATTCAAAACAAACCTTCGAGATCGGACCGATTAGATTGATGGAACCATCAGCTTGGAATGGGGATTTAGATTTGAATGGTGCCATCGATTGTGAAACACCATCAGCAAGAACAAATTGTTCTTTCAATTCTACATTAGTACGTCCTCTAGCTTCAAGGTTTCAGCAGCAGTCAAGGCACGAATTTCGAGCGGAACAAAATGATTGGGATTCGGAAGCCAAGCGAGTATTTTGATTGTTTTTGTTTAGATACAAATAATATTTGCATGCAAAAACAAATAAAAAGGAAACGAAAATTATAAAACCAAATCAAAAACCAAAATAAAAATGATTTTCGAGATCATTGATCAATCGATTGTTGATTGTGTTGATCATGGAGACCATACCTCTGCATGGATCATTTTTGACAAGGAAATCATCTAACGAAACCCAGCCACCACCTACACGAACCATAACAGTACTTCGTAGAATTCTGACAAGTCGAAGTTTTTGCGAATCACCAAACTGATCAGTGAAGTTGAATAAGGGAAAAGTTTTTAAAAAATGGAAAAAATTGAACAATGATGATTTTTGCTGTTCGAATGGATTAAAAAAGTAGTGCTGGTTCTTACTCGATATTTTCCTTCGCTAACTTGATAGACTTTATAGCGATGCATACAAGTACATTTGCCAACTTGACGTTGAACTTCATCCTGAATAATTTCGGATTCCGTTCGAGATGAAGGTGAAACATCATCATCACCGAATCCACCATGTTTTGCTGACGATGAGGTAGGTGAAGAATACTCTCGTTGATGCGATCGTTTCTTCTCGAATTCTTTGCTATAATTAAGACCATCTTTTAAATGTTTCATGCGATCGCTCGCAAGACGCCATACTGAATGCCATTTATCGATCAAATCGTTCACTTTTGGATTATTAATCTCAGATTGATCGAATTGTGATTTTAGAATCGATTTCGAAGCCGACGGATAACGTCTTGATAAAGATCGATCTTTAGGCTGTGCTGATTTTTTGCTCGAATAAGTTTTGATGATGAATTCGACATCAGCTTTTTTATCATTCAAATCATCA
Organism: Sarcoptes scabiei; assembly: GCA_020844145.1. Classification (NCBI taxonomy): domain Eukaryota; kingdom Metazoa; phylum Arthropoda; class Arachnida; order Sarcoptiformes; family Sarcoptidae; genus Sarcoptes; species Sarcoptes scabiei. The sequence goes on from CP080484.1 coordinate 2,843,837, forward strand.
ATCAATCGTTGATGATTATCATTCATCTTTTCTAATTCCAACATATCTTCTGGTAACGGGATCGATTCTTGCTCTTGAAGCTCTTTTTCAGTTTTCATCAACCATGTCTGTAATTCATCCAAAAGTTGTGAGGCATCTTTCAGCGATTTCAGATGATCATTGAGTTTCTTTTCTCGTTGTCTTCCCCAGGATTCGACTTCATCCCAACGTGATTGTATAATCGTGATCCAATGCTTGATCACAGGCATCGCATTCGGATGACATTTCTGCAGAATATCTTTGGCTAACTCTAGAGTGCTATTTCGATCACGTTCTTTTGTTTGCATCTCTCTGATCAAACTTTGATGTTCATGCATTTGAGCTTGGATTGCGTGTTCGTCTTCCGGCAGCGGACCAGCAAAGCGAAGTTTTCTTTCAGCATCCGAGAGCCATTCCAATAGAGTTTGAACCGATTTATGCAATTGATTAGCTTGTTTCAAAGCATCGTCCAATCGTAGTTGTTTTTGGCCCATCATTCTCTCAATCTCTTGCCATTTTTCTTCCAATGTTTCCATTTGTCGACCGATCTGTCTAGCATCTTCTGGATTAGCAGATTTCATTAGATCGGCAGCAGTTTTACGAACGAATTGCATGTTTTTTTCTCTCGATTTGAAATCTTCGATGAAATTCTTATGATCTTCGATGAGAGAATTGACAGTGTCCAAATCACCATGAACCGGTTGATCAAACGCCAAAATTTTTTTAGCTTTCTCTAGCCATTCTATCAAAGCTTGGATAGCGTCTTTGAATTGACCAGAGAACAACAAAGCTTCTTCAAGTCTTCGTTGTTTCTCAACCGCTTTGTTACAGACTCTATTCCATTTGTTTTTCAATTCGTCCAGCATCTCTTGCAGAATTGGACCATCTTCTTTCGGAGCTTTATCTTTTAAACTTTTACCGAATCTCATTGTCGAATCATAACTAGACTGTTTTGCTCCAAGTTGTCGTTGGAATTCTTTATGTCTATACAAAGTTTGTTTGATCAAATCAGGATTGTTACCCATCGGTTCGATGGCGTCCAATGTGCTTTCAGCATCCTCGAGCCAAGTTATCAAATCAGACCAAGCATCATGGAATTCTTTAGCCTCTTTGAAACCGTGGTCTAAGCTTCTAGCGCGTTCAGCAGTTTTGGTCAAAACTTTTTCCCATCTCATTTGAACACTCGAGAGAAGATTTTTTATCAGAATAACATCTTGTTTTTGGCTGAAATATTTCAGATGGCTTCCCTTCTTATCAAGATTCAACATTGTTTCACGATGTTGACCAATGTCTTTTTGAAATTGTTTATGCTCTTCAATTTGTTTTAGAACGTGATCAAGGACACGACTGACCGGCTGCAATGAAGCAAGATATTTCTCAGCGGACGTAAGCCAATCAACAAATTCTTGCAAAGCTTCATGAAATTCCAATGCTTCTTTCAAAGCGATCTCTAATTTAATTTTACGATCGTTGGCACGATTCAAAATATTCTCCCATTTGTTGGCCAAGTTTTTCAAATTATTTTGTAAATGGACCGCTTGACCTTCTCTGGCTTTCGAAACATATTCCTCACCATTTTGTAATAATGTTTCTACATTGTGTCGATTCATAACAAGCTCGTTGTAGATTTCCATGAATCGATTCAGCTGTTCGCGAGCGGTTTCCGGTAGACCACCGACTGCTTTCGATGAGCTTATCAACTGATCCATCTCATTCAACCAAGCTAGCATATCTTGAATTTCTTGCGCCAATCGTTGTGAGTTTTGCAAGGAATCTTCAAGATCTTTGGTTCGATTGTTCGCTTTGTTAATTAAATCGCTCCAACGTCGATTTAAATCATCTAATTTGGCTCTAGTATTTCGAGCGTTCTCTGTTCCAGTTTCCGAATCGATCAATTGCTTACCAACATTATTTAATGAATCAACATTAGCTTGTTGAGCATTGATGTCATTCAAGAGAACTTTATGTTTGGCTAGTTCAACTTCGATAACTTGTGGATCACCATAGATGATACCACTTTCGTCAAGCATTTTGGTCATTTTTTCGATCCAAGCCAAGAGCTCGTTCAAGGAATGTTGAAATTGGCCAAGTTTCAGAAGAGCTTTATCTAAATCACTTTGTCTATCTCCTATATTTTTTAGCAGATCATTCCATCTTCGATTTATATTTGCGACAGCATCTCGAACTCCTTTGGCCTGATGGCTTGGGACACGATCCAAAAGTTCATGGGCCATACGATTCAACGCTTCCACATCGACCATATGTGGGTCGACGAAATTCTTGAAATTTTTCAACTCATTGATTTGACGTTTTACCTCATCGATATCAGCTCCGATTGGACCCAATCTAGAGAATTTGTCTTCAGCTTTATCCAAGAAATCCAAAAGATTGCGCATTTTTTCATGAAAATTCATCGCCTTATCCATTGCATCAATCAAATTTTTCTCTCTTTTAGCATAGAGACTGGTAACATTATCCCATGCGCTATCTAAATCTTCTAAATGTTTCCGTACTTCAGGTCGGTCTGGTTCACCGCACAATTTCATCAAAGTTTTTCCACTTTGTTTGCATTGCTCAATTCTCGGACGAGTTTGATCCATCTCATTTTTGATTCCAGAGAGAATATCTTGTTGTCTTTGAATTTTTTCAGGTTCAACAGCTGGTGGCTCTTGTGATTCCAATGAGTTTTCTAACTCTTTGATTTTTCTCATCACATCACCCAATTCTTTCCAAAATATTTTGGCCATTTTCAAAGCTTCATCAAGACAATCACGTCGATCGTATGCCATTTTGTGGATCTCATCCCAAAGGTTATCTAGTCTATCTAGTTTGTTTTTGATATCACGGATCGTTGGTTCATCTGACCTTCCTGCTTTGCTAATGATTTCTTTAGCATGATTCTTGACTGCATTGAATGCATCCTCTCGTTTTTTAAGATCATCCAAGATTGCATTATTGTCACCGATTTGTTCCTTGATCTTTTCGACATGTGCTGAGATCGGCTCGGCATTTTTCAATTGATCGTGTGTGCTGCTCAATGCATTCAACATTCCATCGAGTTTATCGGCAAACAATGCGGTGGCTTGCAATGCATCCTCCAAATCATTTTGCCTTTCTCTTAGAGCATTTTTCAATCGATTGTATCTTTCATTATCAGAATCCATTATCTTTTGTATGTGATCAATATCGGATTTTCTTTGCAATAAACTAATCAATTCTTCGCCTGTTTTATTGAGACGATCGAATAATGGTTTGTTTGATTTTAAAGCTTGAATCAAACGCTTTGTGGTCTCTTGCTGTTTACGTATTTGTTCCGGATGAATCGATGGTTGAGCGAGCAATTGAACTTCATTTTCAACATCATCCAAGAACTGTGTGATTTCGTTATGAGTATCGAAAAAGTGTTCCACAAGCGGTAATGCATGCTCGATAGAATTAAGACGATCTTGGCATAGTTGTGAAACATGATTAGCCAACTCTTTCAACTCATCGACTTTGTTGTTGATTACAATAAGCTCATCATTCATCGAATCTCGCATCAGTTTTTTAACTTTATTCACTAGCTCTCGAACTCGAAGTTTTTGTGAGTTGATCTCATCGTTAAGCTGTTTAACTTCCCTTAATAGCACCAACAATTGATCATAATTAGAGGTTATCGGTTCAGCATTTAACAATTGTCTTTCAGCGTTTTTGAACCATTCGTATAGTTGATCGGTATCGATTCTCAATTCTTCATTTTGTTTTTTGATCAATTTAATTTTTTCACTTCTGCGTTGCAGTTGTTCAACAATCGAATCAAATCGTTTGTTACATTTCGATACTAAATTATTGATTGTGGCTGCCCCTTGGCCGGAGATATTACGAGCAACTTCTGTTCCAAGATTGTTCACTGAATCCAACAATCTTCTTTTCGATGGCACATCATCTAAAAGCTTATCAATTATATCATTTTGCTGTGAAATCGATAAGCTATCAAGTTTAGAAAGTTTATTTTCAGCTTGGTCCATCCATTCATTCAATTGATCGTGTGCGGTGTAGAATTTTTGCAACAAATTCATCGAGGCACGGATATGGTCTAATTTATCACCGACCATTTGTTTCAAATCATTGAATTTATTTTGAATGATTTCGACTTTTTGTCGAACAAAAATCGAATCATTAGAAGAAAATTCTCTGGCCAAATTTTGTCCACGCTGGATCAAATCATCGACGTCGGGTTTGTATGCATCAATTTGTCTTTGAATGTTTTGTACATCATCGTGTTGCTCTCGAAGTTTGTCATAATTGACACTCAAAACTTTGTGTTTCTGCATTCTCGATTCAATTTCATCGATCCATTTCGAAATCTTATCAAAATCATTCATAAACTTTCCAATCTGATCGGCTGCATTATTTAATCGTTTTCGTAGATCATCACTGTCTTCCACTAATTTTGAATATTTTTCAATCACTTGAGATAGTTTATTCGCAATCAATCGTCCTTCTTGCTCATCTCGAATCAATTCCATTAGTCTTTGGCCAAGATTAGAGAGGTTTTTGAAATCTTTTTGTCGACCAACAATCTCTTGATGGAAACTTTGATGTTCGGTCACGCGTCGATTCAATTTGTTCGGCTCGATTGAGAACGCTTGCAATGAGTTCAGCTTTCGAGCACTAGATTCAAGCCATTCTTGTAGAGCGACAATCTTTTCAGAGAACTCTTTCGCCAAGGGTAGAATATCCTCGAGGTTTTTCAATCGATCATCACAATTCTTCATCAATTTATCAAAACGCTCGTTAACATTTGATAATTGCTTCTCTATTTGCATGCGTTCATTGCGGTCAAGATTTTTCATCAATTCATTACCAAGTTCTTTGAGATTATCGATACTTTCTTGACGATCGGTGAGAGATTTTTTCAAATATTTTTGTTCTTGCAGTTGCGCTTTCAGTGCAACAATGTCGGATGACGGAGGTTTCTGTCTCGCAACCATATCTTCAGTTTCTTTGAGCCATTTCTCGACATTTTTAAGAGCATCTTCGAATCGACCAGCTTGAAGGAAGGCAGCTTCCAAATTTTTCTCTCTTTCGCTAACTTTAGCTTTCAAATTATTCCAACTATCATTCTGTCTTTCAAGATCTTTCTCCAACGGTCCAACATCAACTCCATGGGAAGCAGTCTGGATCAATTCATTACCGAGTTTATTGGTATCATCAACTTTTTTCTTCAACGGTTCAACATTACGTTGCACAAACGTTTGGAGTTCTCGTTGTTGCGATCGAATCATCTCGACATCTCGACTAATGGGTTTGAAATGATCAATCTCATCCAAAAGCTCTTTGATGTTACGCATATTTTGATTAAGAGAGTCATCGAAATTTTTCAATTTGTCTAGAACTTCTTTCAAATTCTTCATTCTCATTTGGCCTCTCTCATTTATGTTATCGTATTTCCGGTTTAGATTTTCAATTTGATTTCTAGTTCCTTTGGCATCGGTTGCGAAACCTCTCGATATTAAATCTTCAGCTTTTCTTTCTGCTTCTTTCAATTCACTATGAACTTTGTTTAATTTCGCAAAAAATTCATTCATCTCTTCGATTTGCATCTGAACAATTTGAATTTTTCGTCCTATTGGACTCATCTTATCGAGACGTTCTTCTAAGAGATTCAATTCTCTTTGTAAAGCTGATAAATCGCTTTGAAATTTTTGCATAGCACCTGATGCTTTTGATAGATTTTTATGTCGATCAGCTAGATTGTTGCTTAGAGTATCGTATCGATCAGAAAAGTTTTTAAGATCATCTTCTATTGGTTTCGAATCAGCATCAGGACCAGCTTCATCAATGATGTTGAACCCAACTTTTTTTAGATCATCAAGATCATCGGCTAACTTTTTCGAATCATCAAGCATCGCTTCTAATTTTTCTAGTTGTTTTGGATCTTTATCATTCAATTGTCTCAGTTTATCATCCATTTGATTGAGACCTTGATTCAAATCCCTTGCTTTGTCATCGTAGGTGCTCAATTTTTGGAGTAATTTATCCAAATCTCGAATTTTAGTGTCAATCTCTCTTTGAAGATCGTTCCATCTTCGTTTTAAATCGGTTAGTTGTTCTCGTATCACTTCGGTATCTATATCAGCATTAGATATTAAACTCTCGCCAAGGGAACAAATTTTTTCGAATTCCGATGCATGTCTGGAAATATCATTCTTGATGCTCTATAAATAAAAGTGTCACTGATTAAAGAAAAGATTTCTTAATTAATGCTTCATAATCAAATTTTTTACCTGGGTTTCTCTCAAAACTTTCTCAACATCCTGTTTAGTTAGAGTGATTTCCGAAAGAGACTTAACACGATCTTCTGTTTGATCCAACCATGGTAGAAATGATTCCAATGCTTGACGATATTTACTGCTAATGTCCAGACACTTTTGTAGTTTTGTATGTTTAACTGTCGCTTCTTCTTTCAATTGCTGATATTGTTTTCGGATACTATCAATTTTCTGTCGAATTGGTCCAGCATCACTTGATCTTGAGAGATTTTGCTGCAATTGTTCACCTTTTTGTATGAGAATATGTATCTCATGCTCTTTATCTAAAACCTCGCGATGGATTGGCTCGAATTTCTCCACCTGTTTCACAAGTTTCTCGTGAATAGCGGATACTTTGAAATCTTTCGAGAGTCTATTTTGCATATTACGTAACCATTCTTGAATTGCTTCACAATTGAAAAAGAAATCTTTATCTGCTTTCAATGAGGATTGAAGTTCAGCTTTTTTATCGTTGATCTTTTGACTTAGTTCATCGTAGAATTTTCTCAAACCGCCAACTTTGTTTTTAACTTCATTCTTCGAGCCACTATCTGTTAACAATTCACAAAGCTTCGCACAAGCTCGATCACAATCAGCTAGATTAGGACGTTGATTCTCTAATGATTCTTCTAGATGAGATAATTTCAAAAGTTTCTCATCGTTTTCAGCCTTAGAATCACAAATATTATTGAAATCATCAGAAATTTTGTGCAGTGCGGAGAGAACACGATCGAATTTGTTTTGGAAATCACTAGCTGCATCCTTCACGGCACGAAGATTTTGTTCTCGACTCTTGATAATTCCCAACAATTTATTCCATTTCTCATGGATACGTTCTTGTTTCTCTTGGATCACAGCGAACTTATTGCTAGTTCTTTCTAATTGTTCCAACAAAGAATCAGCCATCCGATCAATTTTCTTCAACGTTGGCTCTTGCGAAGCGAACTCTTCACCAAGCTGCTGAGCTTCATGAAGCTGTGAGACCAATTTTTGTGGCTCCGAACATATCGGTTCCAATTTCGCGATGACTCTCTCTTTTTGATCTAACCAACCCATGAATTTATCTGCCAATTCATTCTAATCAAGGTTTTAATCGCGATAATTGAAAGAAAAAAAATTAGAATCGAAATTTCGAAAACAATGAAAACCTTTCAAGGGAGAACAATTTAAGGACTAAAAGACAGACTGAACAGACTCGATGAAAATGAGAAAAAAATTTCTCACCTCGTTTTGTTGTTGCGTTAGATTCTTATCTTTGGTTAAAGGAATACTAGAAGCGGAAGTACAAGAAATAGAAGTTGTGGAAGTGCATGAGGAAGTGGTAAAAATATTAAGATTAGAAGGAGTGGGTGGAATCGAAATATCGCATCTAGATGAAATTTCCTTGTTAATCTTGATTGTTTTGTTATTTTCGTTATTGTAATGATCATCATTATTATTATCAAAATTAATTAGATTAGAATTTTTCTCATTGAAATATTCAAAAATTTTTGAAGCTAATTGAGCAGTTCGATCACCACGGTCTAAAGATGATGAATCCTTTCGATCGGTCACTAATGATTGATCGAGTTCACCGAACGCACCTATCCGATCACATTCAAGCATTTGTTCTTGATTTGGAATTGGCGATTGTTTTTCTAAATCACATTGGCTATCAAATCGGTCAATTTTTTCGAATGATTTATCATCGCTCGATATTGTTTGGTAGGAAGATGTAAGCGTTTCGGAATGTTTTGGAAGAATAACAAAAGAATCGGAAATACTCGTAGTAGAATGATGATGAGCAAGAGGAGAAGAAACGGAAGGATCCATGTGAATTGATTGTAAATCAACATTTGTTGTTGAAGGAGTCGGAGAAAACAATATAGGAGAATAACTAAACGATCGGGAAATATCATCCTGTAAAGTAGTTTGATCAATCGAAGAACTAGACCGATTGAGATGATCATCATTATCGAGCGATGATTCACGATACGGTCTGAACTGAGATGATGTTTCATATTGCTTCCTTCTAGAAACTTCATTGATGGCACGATTGGTTTCTCGAATTTGATTCTCTGAGGGTGATTTTTTTAATATCAGAGTTTTATTTTGCACATCGGTTTCAAAGACACGATTGACAGTGATTTCGGTGAAATTTTTCTCCTCTCTTGATCTGATGTCTTGCGTAACATTCAATGTTGAAATACTTAAATTTCGACAATCATGTTTTTCACTAACTGGTACATTTGAAACCGTAGCAGTGGTGATTGTTTGATGATATTTATTAAATTGAGCATTCAATTCACATTGATTAGTCAATGAGATAGTTTGACTGGAATCATTACTATCTCTCTCTCTTATAGTATTAGCTTTATTATCCTTAGCACCATTGTCCTCAGAGTGGTTATTATTATTACAACTATTAATAGTGTTACTGATCAAAGAATCATTGATCCTCAAACGTTCATTAATAAAATGTTTAGGTTTGTTATCATTAAATGGAGGGAGATGAGAAGAGGAAGTAGAAGGTGCAGAACAAATTTGATTTGTGATTGTGTTAACTAAGATCGTAGATGAAGTGGATGTGAAAGAAGAAGTGTTTTCACTTTTCATAGCGAAAGAATTACGAACACCAGGTGAATTTTCATAGCTTATCTTTTTTTTAAAATGAAAAAGAGATCATTCAAAAAGAGTAAGGTTAAATAGTTGTTATAAAAGAGATTATTCTTATGAATTTTCGATTCATAATCTTAAAAATCCATTTTTTTCAATTACTCATTCTAATTTTGTGAAAAATTAAAAATTTCTCAAATTGACACTTACGAATTCTTTGTATTTAGAATCATCATCTTGCAGTTGATTGAGGAGGCTAAGAATTCGATTCAATAGGGATGCATAGTCATCATTCAATTGTTTCAATTCTTGGGCAACACATTCCGCACCAGAAACAATTTTCGATCGTTTCGAATCGAAAACTTTTTGATGATATTCTTCGAGATGTTCACGATAGTTTTTCAATTTTTGATCGTAAATTTTAGCCTCTTTGATGAAACGTTGTCCAAGATTATTGGTCTCATCGATTGAACTTTTGTGCGAGGATGCTTCCTCATACAATTGCTGTTTGAATGAATTGAATTAGAGGCATTAGATCAATTAAATTTTTATCAAAGAAAACTAAAAAAAAAAATTAAATTTTAAAAAAGCACAAACCTTTGTGCTACGTAATTCTTTTTGTCGAACAAAATCTTCGACTGCTTGATTCATCTTACGCATCCAATCGATCTCTTTGAGCATTCGATTACGATAGGATTGCAATATCTCCAGACAGATCTCCATCGATTTGATCCGTTCCAATACTTGTGTATTGATATCGTCCCATCGTTTGTGTAATTGTTTACAATCCTCTTCAAGACGATCAACATCTGGATGTATGGTTGTCTTCTGTGGTCGACTCAACTCAACCACTTTACGTATTTTCGAAACGTTCGATATCAATTTCTCAAAACTACTATTATGTTTCAATACTTTCGAGTGAATATTTTTCAATTGATCGAAAATATGTCTGACTTGTTCGACATCAGCTGCCATATCTGGGGATTTTGAAAGCACTGTCTCTAGATCATTAATCAATCGATTTGCATCATTGATGTCCATCAAAATGATTTGCAATGCATCAAGTTGTTTACGATAGTTGTCCGAATATGTCCAGATCTTATTCCAAGTGTCCATAAGAGTATCGAATTTAGATTGCGATGCGGCATTTCTTGTCGGTAGCTGTTCGAATTGTTTCCGAACACGTTCAATATCAGGTTCATAGCGTCGTGTATCGATCTCGAAACGCTTATGTTCGGCCATCAAATCTTGAATATCGTCCAATTTTCTTGGTATAGGTTCTTGAAGTTTCTTCACGATTATTCTTTCCTGCTCTTTGAGCTTTTCCAATAACACCGAAATAAGATCACAGAATGCTTGATGAACTTTTTGAATTGATTTATCCTCCAAGGCCCCATAGATCTTCTCATCGAATTCAATCCGAAGTTTGCAGTATCGTTCATGGAGATGTTTCACTTGATCATATAGATCTCTGGCAGTTGGATAGTGTTGATCGATAAGATAATTAGCATCCTTCATCATCTTATTGATTCGTTTCTCTTCAAAACAAAGCTCTTTATTGATTTGTTCGATCGCATGAGTATCTGGTTCGGTGGTTGATTTTTGAATTTTCTTCTGCTCTTCTATAATTTTATACTCAATCTCTGTAAGTTTACGATCACATTCTCGGATGTTTTTGCGGAGATTCTCAGCCACAGCTTCAAGATCTTGTAATCTAGCCATATAATCTTTGATATCGCGATCACGTTCTTGGTAGGTGAGCATCAATTCTTTCCATTTGTTTTCGATACTTTCGGGCTTCAATTCTTCATCAATTCGGATTGGTAACTGGAGAGCCATTTCAAATATTTGCTTATAATTTGAAACGATTCTTTGCTTCTCAGTGAATTTTGGTGGCATTTCTTCGTTTCGGAATCTTATCATTTCGTTTTGAAGATTTTTCATTTCTTCGATCGAGGGACTGAAGTTTCTATCACTCAAACGTCTACAACTTTCATCGATCCATTCTACGAGCTTTCTTGCAGATTTCTTGTATTCTTCAATGCGTTTAAGCCGTTCTTTATCCAACAACGGATTGTTTTCTGGCGGTTCCGGGAACAATTCATAAAGCGATGAGATATAGGTGATCAAAGATTTCTCATCAGGATTCGGACAGTAGACATCTTCCGGATCTAGCAGTTTAGTCACGCCAAGATCTCTCTCCGCAACATTGAATGCGTGTTCTAGATTTTGGATTGCGGTACGTGATCGACAAGATCGATAATCAAGTAGATCAGGACTGAGGTGAAAGACAAAAAAGGAGCAGAAAAAACGAAATTCAATTACAAATAATTGATTCTTCACACAATCATATCGAAACATTCAAATAAAAAAAATTACCGATTTCGATGGATAATTGCATTGAACGCTTTTCCATCTTTCCAGCTGTGTGTAAAATCTCTTACATTAACATCTGGATAACCTTCGGTGGTTTTTCTAGCCCACTTAAGTAATGCCTCTTTGAATGAGATTGTATCATCATACAGAATTATATCGGAAAGCTGCGGATTGAGATTATCGATGAAAAAAAGAACAAGAAAATTATCATCAGTAAAAATTTATGTTGATATGTCATCAAATTTTACTTGGAAATGTAAAATAATTGTCCAAATCAATCCTAAAGTCAGCTTTGGATTTCCATCCACAATATCATCTGGACGGATATTGACAAGCTTGATCTAAAATTTGAATTTGAAAAAAAAAATTTACCTAAGAGATATAGAATTGATTGGAGAATGGAAATTTATCCCCTTTTCTACTTACGTTACGGTTTTTGAGAAATTTTAAACAAGTTTGAATATTCTGTAAATGATGGACTCGTAATTTGCCTTTCTCTCTTGGTAGCGTTTCACCAGAAAGTATCTCCAACAACGAGATTAGATTATTACCATCTCGTAAATCTTCGAACAGATCTACAACACCTTTGGTAACCTTAATTTATTGTTCAAAAAAAATTGTTAAATCAAAGTAGTCAGTTTTTTTTTCAATTTGATTCAAATAAATGAATAGAGATTCAGAGAAACAATGAGATGGGAATCATAGGAAAAAAATTACATCATCAAATCCACAAAGAGAAAGACAGGTGAAAGACTATGTTAGTGTTGTCAGATGTGTTGAGAATGCATTTTCAATCGAGATGAATAAATTTGAGATTGTTTCAGTAAGAGAGATTTGAAATACAAAAAAAAAGAGATAAGAAAGATAGGAATTATTAGTTGAAAATGAAGATTATTTGCGCCAAATCTTTAGATCGAATTACCCGATGATGAATTGGCGGTCGATGATACTGTTAGTATAATTGATTAATTAATTTTCATTTCGAAAGAGTAGAGAAGAGAAGGAAAGAAAAAATGATCAGATTAGACTCAACTGTTAGCAATAACAGAAAAGATATTTTCCCAATCAATTAAAAATTATCTTGCATACTCAAAAATAGTCAATTTGTTCAATGAAATCTCACCTTGATCAAATGTTTATTGACCCATTTGGTGAAAGTTTTCTTTTGGATCGCATCTCTTTCATCTAGAAGAGGAGAAAACAAAATGTAAGTTTTATTTGTTGTTTGAAATTTTCAATTTTTTATTGCGGATCTATTGTTGTGACAATCACAAGGATAGACATAGATGGATATCGATCGAAGTGGACAACAAATTTTTCTAATCTAGCACAGATTGAACCATTAAAGCTATCTAGATATCAGTGAAATCTAACCTTTGTATTTGAAAACACTGCTTTCATATTCTTTTTGTGCTTGTTCCAAATCAATATTATCATAATAACAATCGTAGTAATCCATTTCTGCTAATGGAATGATTTTGCTGATGCAATATTTTTAAATCAAAGAAAGCTATTGATTCTTGATGGATGGCATTGGAAATTAGGGGTTTTTGTTCAATTTAAGAACAATTTTTTTCGGATTCAGGTATCACAATTTTTGTTTAATTCAAATTGAAATTTTGGTTTCAAATTATGGAATTTTTTTCGGCACTAAAAAAAGTTTCACAATGGCAAGTTTAGGAAAACTTGATGAATTCAACAACAGATCAATCAGTTCGGAGTGAGAAGAAACCAGAATATGCAAATATGTGTGTAATGAAATGAAAAGGAAGGGTTAATTGAACTGAAAAATGAACAAACAGAACAGAAACAAAGCAAACAGAATTTCGAATTGAGTCAAAAACCAGAAATTTGAAATGAAACGAAATAAAACAAACAAACAAATCCAAAAATTGCAACAATTTGAATCGAGAAATCGAGATTGATGATTTTTTCTAGTCAAATGCAATTCTTCTGTAAAAAAAATCTTCTTGATTCTTCATTCGATTCTTAGCATCAATTTCGCTTCCTCTTTCTTTTGCCTTCTTCATTCACCTCACCAAACTTCTTTCTGATTATTGTCTCTCTTTGGAAAAAAAAAAACATTCAAAAGAGAATGCAAAATGAGACACAAAGGAGAGAGAAAGGCCGGCGAATCTTGACGATTTAGTTTCTGTCAATTCGAATCCGAATTTGATTCAATTCATTCAGTAGAGATTAACAAACGTACGTAGAAAAATAAGAGAGAGAGAGAGAGAGAGAGAGTTTGGTGTAAAAGTTGGAAGTCTCTCGATTATAGGTAAATGATGAAGTAGATGAATGCCTTCTTTACTCTTGTTTCAAATTCAATTTCGAAATATTTTTTTTTCCAATCTCCCCAAAATTAAAAGAAGAAAGGGAAAGAGAGAGAGAGAGAGAGAGAGAGAGAGAGAGAGAGAGAGAGAGAGAGAGAGAGAGAGAGAGAGAGAGAAATCGATTTCGATGGATATTTATTTGTTCTTCTCATTCTTTCCATTCAGAATAATTTACAGTTTATATTTGGGCATAATTTTTCTTGTTAGTTTCTCTACGAACAGCGTAGAGAAATTTCGCAATTAGGAGTGGAAACAAACATCGAGAAAAAAAAATCCGATGCTTTTTTGCGAATTTCTTTGGATTTTTTTTCTTCCAATTACTTTTTCACACCATCAGTAAATAGTTGTAAATAAGAATCTAAATAGTTCGGTGTTTCATCTCTCTCTCTGTGTGTGTGTGTGTGTGTGTATTGGTTTATGAATTAACACTTTTGTTTTAAACTTTGGTTTTGTTTACTGTAAGTTTCAAAACACTGTTGCTCTTTCATGACAATTTTGTCGATGATTGTCTTCTCTCTCTCTCTCTCTCTCCTCTCTCGATATCGTTTCAAGTATATCCTTGTGGATTGATCCAATACATTGTTTTCTCCTGACTTCTCTCGATATCCTCGATTTAGTTTGATACCATCAAATATCAATATGCTTATTTTTTTTTTTTTTTTTTTTTGGTATTTCAATCTATTTGAAAACACTAGGTTATAGATAAGGCAAAAGCTATTGCTATGAATCGAATGAAATGAATCAATGGTGATGTTTGATTAGAATGGTCATAACCGATAGCAACGATGATATATTAGAGAGAATTGGTTAGATTTTGTTGTTTGGGAAACGATAAATACACACACATACATTAGGCTTCGTAAACACAAATAATTCGACAGTTTTTTTCAATCAAATCAATATCAGAATGAAAAACTCGATTTTTTAGGGGCCAAAAATCATGGATTCATAAATATTAATGAATTTTCGAACTTTGAATGTTTCTAATAACAATCGCGTTTGGCCAATCGTTCACTTGACCATCCTCCGTAGCTATCCTTGTCACTGAAAATTAAAGATGATGTTCCGGAATGAAGGCAAAACTTTTGTTTGAAGGAGAATTTTCCCGCCACCTTATATCGCTCAAATTTGTCAAGTTCAATCGGAAGTTGAAATCAAAAGTTAAGAGAGCAATCGGATCGCACCAACGCATTAAATTGTTTTTTTTTCTTTTGAAATTCTTAAGCTCTAAGTCAGAGGTTCTGGAGAATTCTGAACGAGATTCGATGGTTGTAAATATTTTAATTATCATTGGATGGGATATGATTTGAAGCTCAACATTTTGATTTCATTCTAGGAAACAAGACAAAAGCGAAATTCGATCGAGCTATCAAACATCGCTCTCTTTTCTTCATTTTTTTTCAAACGAATAATTTGCAACACAAACTCAATTCATACGGATTGATTGCCTCACAAATGACCAATTTCGGTAATCGTTTTTGAATTCGATTGGAATCGAAATTGAATAAAGACAAACAAAGAGGATAATAATCATCATCACCAGCAGTGTTGTTGTCTTCGATGTCTCTCACTGTCGAGAATAGTAACATCGAGAGGAAAAGAAATTTTTTCTTTTTAAGATTTCTTATTGACCATAAATGGTATAATGATGATTATGATAGTGGTGCGTTTGTTTTCGCATGTGATGTTTTCGATGTCTCACAACGGATCGATTCGGTTCGCATTCTGCTTTCTCCTTGTCGATATTTTCATTTTCTCTGGACTGCTTTCTCACTTCTAGGAATTTTTCTACTCCTCGATGTTTGAGAATAGCCATTTTTAAATTTTCAAATTTCGATTGCAAAACTTTTCGATCCGTTTGGAGCAAATTCGTTCGATTGTTTCATGTTTTGTAGAAATTTTTTCGTTTTTTTCAATTAAAAATTTTCAATGGCTCATCAAGCATCGCTTGGGCTACTGTAAATATGAAAGAATAATCACTAAATACATTGATTGATATCAAACAAATGTTTGCTTTGTTTTTTCTTCGATGTCAATTTCATTTTTGCCTGCTCTCTTGCAAATCAATCGCAACGTATCCGTTTGAGTCTCGTATGGTTTCAAGGTCGCATTTCAAAAAAGGAAATTTCGTTTCATGGCATCATTGATAAATTGTCCACATCGTTTAGAGAACACCCACGCATAATCACATCAATACACACACCGACACATTGAAGTCAATTCAAAGGTATCGAATCCGATTCCTCGGAAATGCTTTCACAACATAATTAGTGAATTGTTCAACTCTTTATTTCCTCATGGATATAGAGAGGAAAAATTATCTCTATGATAAGAAGCTTTATCTGATTTTAGAAACGAATGTCAAGAAATGTTCGATGTAACAGATCACGGTCCTGAATTTAAACAAAATAATAGAAGCGATTTTCATCTGTAACGTCAATCTACGATTTTAAAACACACTGAATTTGATCAGATATATTTCTCTGCATCAATCCAGGGTTACATTTTTTCAGTTCAGTTTAAAGCTAGATTGTTCATTTAAGTTTGGCCTGATTTTTTATAAGATTTTTTTTCGCTATTACCCACTAAAAATTTTGGATAAATTTTCTCAAATTAGGCAGGAAGTTTTAATGCTTTGGAATTATTGGAATCAGATTCAGAGCATTCAAGGATCGCCACCTAACGTCGCAAATATTAAAAACATCAGTACCGAAAAAAATTGATGCAAAATTAGCAGAAACTGTTGCCATCTATCGAATTATTGAATTTTGATTGAGAATTTTTAAAAAACAGAAAATTACAAATCCCTAGGAAGAAATTTTACTGATTCAAAAGAGCTTCGGATTTGAGTGCGTACAAACCTTGTTGAATGTTGTTGAATTTGAATGGATATTTATGATCGATAAATTTCAATCGAAACTCATTATCTCCATCAACACCATCATTTTCACTGTTCTCTTGTGTGATGATTTTTAATGCTCCAGTATCGTTGCAATCAGAATGAATATTTCCGGTTGAATAAAATTTTGGACCGAACGTTTTTGACTTATTATGTTTAAGATTTGAAGAAGATGAATAGGATGCGATAGATGATGGTGATGTTCGCGGACGAAAACGATTCTTACGGACTAGAATTTCCTCATCATCATTATTGTTGTTAAAATCAGTTTTGAGAAAATCCTGATTACTTTTATTGTGAAAATAATATATTCTATTGTCATAATCTAATTCTTTCTGATTATTTTCATTATTATCATCACTTGTATTTGAAGTAATAAGATCGTTTGTGTTTGGATCGAGTTTTTTCAAAAAATTCCACATTGATCTGTTTGAGAAGAGAAATGTTGCAGCTGAATAGAAATTTTTTGCCATCAAATTCAACGATGCCCTTTTTATATAGCTCTCTAATCGAATCGATCTAAATATTTTATTTAATACACATTTGAAAAAAGGTAAAAATGGTTTGAATGAGAGAAAAGAGTCAGAGAAGAGAGAGAAAGAGAAAGAATTTGGATTCATTCATTCATTTGTTTCCGATCAATTTCTAGATGAAAAAATTGGTTTGAACAATGTAAGAGAGGCGAGGATATTTTTCTCACAAATATAATGGTTCGGCTTTGCAATGTCCGTTGTTGGTATACCGGTGTTTGGATTTTCTTCAACAAACATCATCGATACCAAACAGTACTCAAAATGCTAGGCTATCTTTTTTGATAGTTTTTGATAGAAAAATTTTAATTAGCATATAATCATAGCTGACATCATCATTGTCACAACAACAATCAAGTCTCGAAATCAAGTTTTGTTTAGAGATCTTCGATTGTGTTTCTCTAATAAAAACGAGATTCTTTTTCTCGTCAGATAAATTTTAGTTTTGGTTTTATGATTGGTTTACACATCGAATCGAATCGATTTCTAGCAGAAACTTTCGCAAGTAGAGCTTTTGTTTAGCGATTTTGAATTTTCGAAACAAATTTTTTCAAATCAAATCCAAATCGCTCTTTTTGATCAATTACCCTAAGTAATTGGGACCAAAAATATGATCCAAATTTCAAAAACCAATGATTACAATTAGATTTTTGAATCTGTTCGATTGCGACAGAATTCGATTTTGACAATCAAATAGTTTGAAAACAATCAGAATGTGAAATTAAGAGAAACATGAAGCATCATAAAATAATCAAAAATAATTAATTGACCATCTTTTATTAGCTAAACTTTGTGATTGCATCGATTGAATGATTCAAAGTGTCGGCAAACAATAAAACAATGAGAGAAAACAGAAACGCTACGAATGAATCTTAAAAACAGAGAATATAATTTATTCATTCAAAATATGAAAAGAATCATAAAAACCAAAAAAAAAAAAAAATCTCTTTTGAATCAAACAAATTAGACCGAAAAATTACTGAGAGCAAAGTTCAGACTAGAATGAGAGAAAGGCAGAAGATGTAACATTTTCGTTTTACGATTGTTATTGGATCGAAGACAATAGGTTCAAAAAATTAAAAAAAAAAACGAATTTTCTCGAGGGATGTTTCAATTTTTTTTATTTCAAAATTCATCAATCACGTCTCAGCAATCGTGCAAACATTAGCAGAGAGACAGAGATGAAGAACAAATCATTATTTCAAAATGAACACCTTTCAATTTCCAATGACATCTTGCACTTGATTGAATGTGTGATCTTAATTGATTGATTACGGTATTGTTTGTGCGAAGAAATTCAATGCAAAGATCTTTCTAATATTTCGTTTTAAATATTTAGAAGGAAAAATAGAAATGAACTAACTTACCAGCAATGAATAGTACGATTCTATCCGGTGGATCGAGTTGTAAAATAGACAGCGGTTGAAATCTAAGCCATTCGGAGATTTCCGAATTGATCGGAAAATTTTGATCCATCGAACGATTCGCTAACAGATCATAAAATCTAGAGAAGGATTTACATCGTCTTGTTTTCAATCGATCCTCAATAGACTCATTCAATGATTTGACATTTTTATGATTGCTTAAATTTTGTTCCGATTGTAACAAACGGATTGAATTTGGATTGAGAAACGGTGGTTGAAAATAAAAATCTTGTTTAAATAACGGATATCGATAATTTTTCTTCTGAAGATTTTGTTTTCGTTCTCGATGAAGATGATGATGATGAATAGATGAATTTCGATTCTGAGGTTGCCAACTGAGATCAGAAAGACTAGAATGAGGTCGAATTGATTTATAATCGTTGAGCTGCCGATAAGAATACACCTTCGATCGAGGATTCTTTGAAAAGAGACGAAAAGAAGATCAAAGGTGTAGATGAAAGAAAAGATTTTCGAATTTAGATTAAATAGAGTTCTTCTGGTTGAGATAATTAATGTAGAATAATTTTGAACAATTTATATCCAATAAATTGGATTGAGAAAAAATATTCGAGATGTTATTCGGATGAAGGTTTCATAGGTTTTCCTTCAAACGACTCCATAATGAAATTGATGCTCGAAATCATTCATATTTCACCATCGAAAAATTGAATTTCATAGTCGCGGTTCCAACGTAATAGGAGGCTGTAATCACAACAGAAAAAATTGATTTATAAATTAATTAAATCGACGATAAGAAGAGAGATAAATAGGAGAGAAATTAGATGGAGAAAAATTTAAATAAGTTAACATCAACGAACAATATCTAATGATAGATTGATTATCAGATTAATAGAGAGGGAAACATTGCAATAAAATCATTATTGCAATTAAGGTGTTATTAGGTAGTCGTTTCGAAACCGATACCATTTGATTGATATTTTGATTTGAAACAAAAACAAACGAGATAATAGAAAAAAATCTCCAAAACAATAATCGATTATCAAATCAATTGATTAGAATAGTATTCGATTTTGAATATAATTTTAAATGACAATTTCAATGATTACAAAACAATGGTCTTACAGGCTGTATTCGCAAACGTTCGTTGTCATTTCGAATATCTCCAATCGTTTTTTTTTTTTTTTTTTTTTTTTTTGAAAAATTATATAAAATAGACAGAGTGGACAATAACTATGATTTTCGATTAGCACGATAGATCGTGAAATCATTCTATGCTCTCGGCTTCAATCAGATCAATGATGATTTGATCGATTGAAGAGATGTCAAAAAGTTCACGATGAAGAGGTTTGGCTAAACAATACAATGATTCTATTCGTTTATCAGCTACACTCGAGTGAATAACTATCGAAATTTGAATTATCATATTACTGAAACTGGATAATTCTCTTTTTTTTCTGTCTCTCTCTATGAAATCATCAAAATTAAATACTCTGGAATTGATAGTGGAGAGGGATTCGAGAAAACAATCGTTAAATTTGATGCGAAGAGACAACAAAAGAAAAGCGAGATTGCATTACGCTTCTATTGTTTGTGCTGTTGGAATTCTCGATGAAACTATTGATTCATCTAGACTGGAGCTATTTTGCTATCGTTGCTGCGGATGTGAATTGTCTCGAAATATAACAACAATTATTTTTGTTTCAAATCGAAGTTTTTTTTTGTTTAAAGTATTTCGAATAACAAAAGCATCCACTGATAAAAGCAAACATTTGCGTTTGATGGACAAATTAATTTTCAAGTAACTAAGAGATAGAAAGATAGTCGACAACAATTACAACATTCTGCATTGAATGGCCCCAATTCGATTCTATGAGGATTCTTTTGAACACTCTCATTCAACGTTTGTTTAAAAGAACAAAAAAAAATAGAGAAAAATTATATGAAGATCGCACGCGAATAAGAAAAATGGCGGTCAATAGAATTATGGACAATGGAGATAGATACACACCTGTTAAAGCTACTGCAATTTATTTTCTTCTATCTATCTTTTCAATATATTAATCATTTTCTTCATCAAATAATTCACGCGTAGAATACTTGAAGCAAAAAAATCATACCTTAAAAACTGGCAACTTGTTTAACTCGTGAATCTAGGGGCGATTTCATCATCCTTTTATTTCCTATCTGTTTTTGTCATTGTTAATGTGTCTTTTCTAATGAATTCATTTTTTTTTTTGTCAAAATTATCAGCATTAATCGTTTATTAGGTTTTCGAAATGAATAGGTTTCGTTTATTTGACAAAAAGTCAGGCAAAAAATGAGAAAAAATGCAAGAGTAATACTAGCTAGTATGATAATGCCATTCGGAAAGATTCGGATTATTTTAAATCAAGAACATAATTGGAGTTGGAATAAGAATCAAAATGGGCAGAATTGGATAGCAGAATATTATTTTTATCTGGTAAGTCTAAGTATCAGCTTTAATGCAATCTACAATAATATGTAAAAGACTGATAAAAGGTATGTGATAACAGTGCAACACCTGTCTGTACCTTGGTTAGCAGAAAACAGGCTTTTCCTGTATTCAAGAACTCTTATTTGCTAATAAATGACAAGTTATAACAGAATTCTTTTCATTCAAAGTAAAAAGCTAATTTAAAGCAGAATCATATATGTTCTTGAAATCGAATCACCGACTTGATCGATCTCATTAGCTTAATCTATTAAAAGTAGATTTGATGAAGGACAATGGATCGATATCAATACAAGATGAATGATCAAAAGATCATCGAATTCGAAGGAAAACTTTCTAGTTCACAAGTGTTCAGTTGAATTTCATTGATTTTATCTTTTCAAAATACTTATTTCTGTTTTTTTGGAAAATCAAATCAAAACTTACTAAACGATTTAATTGATTCCGTTTATTTTAAAATTCATCAATGACCGTCACCAATGATAATGATGTCATACTTCAAGGCTGCAAGCATTTTTTTCAAATAAGTTCATTGACGGAAAGAGCGAAATTTCATTCTTTAATTTCGCAATCAAATACTTCGCAGCCGATGATCGAGGTGAATCAACTTATGTAAAATCATAAACAGAATTAATTAAGTTCTTTTCATTGTTTTCTATTTTTGCAACAAATATGTGCTCATAGGGCAACAGAATCACAATCATCTTTATCATCGTCATCGGCAAATTAATATTAATCAAAACGGTAAAATCTTTCCTAGGCAATCATTGAAGCCGAGTAGTTAATGGATTCTATTCGAAAAAACTCAGCTGGTCTTCGAAACATATTGGAATTCGAATCATTGTAGCATCATCGTTATTTTTTCTGCGACTAATCAATCTGGTTGCAAGGAAAGAAAAGTAACAATAATTTTAATCGATGATTTTCTGATTTCTTTTTTAAATACTTACAAAATAAATAGACTGATGGTTTGAATGAATAGAAAACCAATTCGATGACAGGACAGGTGCTATTAATGATGATCGTTTATTAGATGATGATGGAAAAATAAATAATATAATGATGACGATATGCTATTTAACGAGCCAATATTACGAATTCGCATAATTTTTTTCATGGAACAATTGAATGTGCCACTTGAAGCGGTTTAAGAAAAAATATTGATTTATCGATTCAACCTTATCACCTTTTTATTCGAGAAGTATCGTTTTATTTTATAATGAATGTTTGAATTCGCAATAACCCAATGGATGTTTAAGGTGAATATCACTTTTAAAAATCAATGTTCATTGAATCAGACAGAAAAAAGACTTTAAGGTTGTAAATAGAGAACAAAAGCCGATTTTGATTGATCGGTACAAACAAAAAAGCATAAGATCTCAGTCGACAATTACTATCAAACGAATTCATCTACCTTCATCATTTAAAACATCTTCACGTAAATTTAATCTTGTTTTAAGATTATTCTGCAAATTTGTTACACAATCATCTTTCAGTTAAGTTACTGCAACAATATGTAGAGGTTCAGGGTTGCGGCAGCATCAAACTGAAAGAAACAACGACAACAATAACAATAATTATAGTAATAATAATAATAATGTTGATGACAAACAGAGAAGAATATAAAAAAGTCGAGTGAGCTTCGGCGATGCTGTGAGCGTTTGTGTTTTGTGTTTGCGTTAGCTATTGTGCTTGAACGGGTATCGGAAAGCTCCAAAAAACCAGATCATCGCATTCAAAACTAATTCTGTTTGTTCTGCTGAAAATTCTAGTTTACAACCAGCGACTCTTATTTCATTTTTCGTATAGGTTTCGATGCTAGGTTTTGGAACGAATCCATTTGCACAAACGAATAGAGTAAGAGAGAGAGAGAGAGAGAGAGAGAGAGCACAGTAAAGTAACTGTACAGTTACATCATCTCAAAAGTTGTCTAGTTTATCTAAATTAAGATCCTTGTACGGCTCGTAATGTTCTCTTGATTACCTCTTAGGATCAACCAGAAAACGACAACATAAGTTCGGAATCAAATCAGTAATCAAGCTTAACACTAGGCGTCTGTTTAGCATTTTCGCATTCGTTCAGCTTCAAATTTCATTCAGAACACTTTCATTTCAGAAACAAAAATACTACGAATGAAAACAGACCAAACATTTGAACACGCCCACACACATTAGCTCTTTTAGGTCAGCTTAGGTTCAGATTGATGCTTTCAATACTAGTAGATTTTGCAGCGCAATTTTTTGTTAGTATATATAAAAATTAGAATTTAATTGATTTCATTGGGATAGACTAAAATTTAGTCTCGAACACAAATGATGAAATTTTACAAGATTATCTTTCTATTAGAATGATTGGTAAATTTCCTTCTGGTGTTGTCAGTCATCCGATGAGATCGGAGGTTTGAAGACGCTATATTTCTTAACAATCAAAGTAATCCATTCGATCGATTCTCGGATTCCTTTCCTTAGTTCGAGGATGAAAATTCATCAACACAATCATCGTCTGTAGCATCATCGTTGATAGTTACCCTTGGAAAATGCAAGCACCAATGAAATGAAAATCTCTTGATTTATCCCGTATTAAATGCTCGAGTTCAAAATACTCAAGAATTTTACTCATCGCAATGGAATTCTGTAATGGGAATCAAACAAATGATTTATTTATAAAAGTAAACATTGATTTATGAAAAAAAAACGAACCGGAGAATCCTGCTTGTTGGCGATGAACAAGATCGGCGTTTTTTTCAATGATTCATTCGCTAGAATTTTTTCTGTCCTCGAAATTGTAGTTTAAGATTAGAACTAGAGAAGACTTTTGAGCATACCTAATTTAATTTACCGAATGCTAATTTTGAATTTTGAATTCTTTCGGAATCTGATGAATCCATAATGAAAATGATTGCGTGTGCATCGCTATAGTACTGCAAATGAATGAAGATGCCATTGAAAATGACCGAAACTGAATCCAACTCCAAACCTTTTCCCATAGACATTGAAGTTCAGCTTGTCCACCTAGGTCCCAAAAATTTAAAACAATAGTTTCTGTTTGGATTTTCCCAATGTTCAATCCGACAGTTGGGCTGATTTTGGCCAAATTCAATCCCTTGTATTCTGGAGTGTAATGGCTTTTAGCTTGTTCAACAAAAGTTGTTTTGCCCGCATTATCTAAACCTAATATAAGAACAAAATAATCATCTTTTTGGAACCAATATTTCCATAATCCATAGACCAATGAGAACATTATTGTGTTCGTCGAAACAAAGACATCTCATTTCGTAATTTTAACAATTTTTAATTTTAACTTTATTATCAAAAAGCAATGTTTGGTATCATAAAGAAACGTTTTGGGAATTGATATTCAAGGCAAATATCACCAGTATATTTTTTAAGAATAAATGGGCAGAATAATTTGTTATATTTTTGCCTGAAGACAATCATTTGGATGAACGTCAATCGTGTTCTTCGCAGAGAATGAAAAATATAAACAAATCCAACTATTTATACCTTTGCTTAAAGTATTGATTTGGAAAATTTTTAACTATTTTTTTCTGATGAGATTTTCACGATTTTTTCATAGTCAATTTTTCGATATCTTTGAGATCTTTGTTAAGAATCTCAACCAAATTCATAATGCCTCTATTTTCTTCGCGTAGAAATTGTTGATATTCATTAAGATTGTTTTTATCAAAAATAACTTTGTTAGCTAGATGATTTTGGCATTGTTTTTGCCTTAATTGAGACATCAATTCGTTGAGACATCCTTGAAACTTTGTCGGAACATTCAACTCAGATTGTATTGCTTCTAGATTAGCCCTCAATTTATCCTCTTCCGCTTGTATCGGTAATGTTCGCTTCCTTTGAATCTCTTGCGATATCATTTTTTTGAGAACTTGATATGATAGATTATCATGTTTTCGTCTACATTCTTCAAACTTTGCCTTAAATTGAGATATATCACTTTCTAGGGATGTAACATTATCAATCATTTGTTTCAATCGGATCTGTTGAAGCTGGATTTCTTTTTCTTGTAGTTTGAATCGATAATTCAATGAATCAAAACCAATCAGAGGCAATGGAATGAATCGATCAGGATCTGGATTTTCTAATTTAGCTTGTTGCCAAATCCTTTCATCTATACCTTTGGGTGGATGATTCAAATAGGCATCGATTTCTTGTTTAGACAGAGAAGAATAAATTATTTCGATGAAATTTCCATCGAAAACACTATTTAGTTGCTGTTTAAATTGGATTTGATTGAAATTTGTTCTCAATTGGGAATCTGGTATTATTTTTGAGGTCGCATTCTCCGTGACTGTTATTGAAACCAAAGCTTTATTCTCTGGAACGATTGTTTTCAATTCTAGTTTCACAGTGTGATTATTGCCAATCAATTGCTTTAGATTTTGTTCGTAAGTCAGCAAGTTAGTTTTCAATTGACTTTCGTCATTGATGTATTTAATAAGAAATAGTACTTTCTCTTCTTTATTCGTATCATCGGAATTGATCTCGGAATAACAGATTGTTTTGAATCGATTAAAATCATCTGATTCTTTGATTTCATATGGAGGGTTAAATGCAGAATAATATGCCTTTCCTGAACCCCAACAAGCTTGAATGCTATTAAACAGCCCAATAATATTATCACGTTCATCATTAAATATCCTTGGTGAAAACAAACAATTCAAAGAAATTTGTTGAGGTGGTTGTTGCTGCTGTTGAGGTTGTTGAAACAAACTTCCAGCTTGCGTATTACCGGTCGTCGTTCCGAATCCTAAAGGTTTATTAAACAGTGATGATGAAGTTTCGAACGATGTATTGAAACCGGTCGTCGATGCTGTTGTTGTGCTCGATAGCTGATTGAACGAGAATGATCCTAAACCAAATGATGGGGCAGTTGATGTAGTTCCAAATGAACTTTGAGTTGTGGTTGTCGAAGATAAACCACCGAAACCAAAACTGCTTGGAGCATTAGATGTCGATAATGTTGTCGAGCCAAAGCCACCACCTATTGTGCTGGTCGTTTTCAAACCGAAATTGAATGCAGAGGTTTGTTGTTGTTGAGTCGTCGGAGCC
Source organism: Sarcoptes scabiei (assembly GCA_020844145.1). Lineage (NCBI taxonomy): Eukaryota > Metazoa > Arthropoda > Arachnida > Sarcoptiformes > Sarcoptidae > Sarcoptes > Sarcoptes scabiei. Next base: position 2,869,811 of record CP080484.1, read on the forward strand.
GTAGTCCCAAACGTGAAACCAGACATTTTAGATGGGAGAAAGCACAAAAAATTCTGAGTTCAAATAGTCTTAGATCAACAATCTAAGATAGAACCAAAAATTGATCTAGATTCTAAGAAATGGATCACATGTATTCAATCGGTTGGTGTCCGTAAACCAAACGATAGCTTCACAAACAATGTAAAAAGATTACATCTTTGATGTCAAAACGATGACATTAGATGCAATCAAAATTATCAGCCAAACATCGTATGTGCTATGATTATGTGAAGAGATTAGTCTGAGCTTTCTTGCAAATTCATTGTCTTTCGGATTCAAATTCAAACTGTTGAGCGAATTTCATCAATCTAGAGATAACTCAATTAAGTATTTACATTTTGGCGCTACTTTGACGTTGAATTTGATTGTTCTGCTCTCTCCTCTCCCATTCATTCATTATTTCCCTCTCTCTCTCTCTCTCTCTCTCTCTCTCTCTCTCTCTCTCTCTCTCTCTCTCTCTCTCTCTCTCTCTTTCTTTCTTTCTTTCTTTCTTCAATCTGAAGCTCATCTTGTTTCTCACACATTTGTTGTTCAGATTAATTTGGACCTTTTGCTGAAAATTTACCATTTTTCCACAAAATGGCAAAGGTAATTGGTTGATTTTTTTTACTGATAATTATTTGTCACATAATTTGTTTAATTTCTTTTTCTCTGGTTTTTCGATCAGGCTCAAATTGTCAACATTGTTGTTTTAGGTTCGTTAAACTCTGTTGCATTAAAAGTTAATAAATCATTCTCTTCTCTTTGTAGATAATCCATCTTTATTTTATAATCCATTTCAATTCGAAATAACATTCGAATGTATTGAAGATCTCAAAAATGATCTCGAATGGAAAATTATCTATGTTGGGTCTGCCGAAAGTGAAGAATATGACCAAGTTCTCGACACAGTTTTTGTTGGCCCTGTTCCGGAAGGTCGACATATGTTTGTGTTTCAAGCGAATGCTCCAGATCCGTCTAAAATACCAGTTGCTGATGCAGTTGGTGTAACCGTAGTACTTTTAACTTGTTCCTATTTGAATAAAGAATTTGTTCGTGTCGGTTATTATGTTAATAATGAGTATACGGATCCAGAGCTTAGGGAAAATCCTCCTTCGATCCCACAATTCGATAAGCTCCAACGGAATATACTCGCTACAGATCCGAGAATCACTAAATTCAAGATTGATTGGGGCGAAGAAGAAGATAGTTCAATAAACAGCTCAAATATTAGTGAGGCATTTCCTAACGCTTCGAATATTGATAATTTAGAATTTAAACAAAACGGCAATGGTTCTCTTGATAATTCTAATTGTTTCATCTCTGAAGATAGTATTGGACCTTTGAATCCAGTCACAATCATCGATAATTCTCGATCTATGGAGATTTAGATTGCTTTGACAATTTAAACAATTACCTTGATCCTAAGTGGCGATTTTTAAATCGATCAATCTTGTTTTATTATTACACTCAACCAATGTCAATAACCGATAAGATATAAAAATCTTGAATTGTTTGTTCTGTAAAATTTTAAAATATACTAGAGTTTTTTTAAATTAATTCAAATTGCATAGTTTTCCAATAAATCAAAAATCAATGTCTTGAAATGTTAGCTAATTGCTGCTAATTCTATGCACAAGAGGGCATCAAGTGATTATTAAGGTCGTAGAGATTCTCGAAGAACATCTGTAAGATCCGATATTCTCGAGATGTTCGAGAAAATCTTCATTAATTCTCCATTATCTCCGAAGCATATGAGGAGCATATCATCAATTTTGTCATCAAATCAAACACTAGCTTTGCTTTCGACATCATCTTCTTCCTCTGCCAAGATATTTGATAAAAGAATCAAAAGACTTCAACGAGATAAAGTGATTTCTTCCACTTCCGATTGTTTTGATTATCTCAAAGATGAGGTTGCTTTCAGAGTTGCTGATAAAATATTTGATATCAAAAGGTTTTTTTATTCTAATATTGTCTGTAATCTTATTCATTATGTTTTCTACAATCGATAGACGATTTCCGGTGATTGTAGATTTAGGATCGTATAAAGGATTGATCGGTACTCATCTTACCAAGGTTAGATAAATTTTTTCAATCATTCTTCGATGAGTTTCAATTTTATCTTGGCAGGATATTGTTGATTGTTTAATTCATTGTTCTTCTTCTATCAAATCGCTTAATGTCATCGAACCTAGATCTGATATTGAAATACAAAGAATTCTTATGAATGAAGAAAATTTTCTGATGCCTGAGAATAGTATTGATTTGATTGTTTCTAGTCTCGATTTGCATTGGATCAACGATTTGCCAAAACTTTTTACCCAAGTTAATTATTCTTTGAAAGAAGATGGTGTCTTTATTGGATCGATGTTTGGTGGTCAAACACTCTATGAACTTCGATGTTCGTTGCAATTAGCTGAAACCGAACGGGAAGGAGGCTTTGGATTGCATGTTTCTCCATTGATTACCCCTCAAGATATTGGATCGTTGTTAAATCGCACCAACTTTACACTTTTAACTATTGATACCGATGAAATCATTGTCCATTATCCTTCTATTTTCGAGTTGATGTATGATCTTAAAGGAATGGCAGAGAATAATTGCACTTATAGAGCTAAAAAACATTTGCACAGAGATTCGTTGCTAGCTGCAGCTTCAATCTATCAACATTTGTACAGTAATTATTCTAACGAAAAAAACAATAACTCTCAAATGAATGGAATACCTGCTACATTTCAAATATTCTATTTTATCGGTTGGAAGCCTCATCCGAGTCAACCGAAACCAGCGAAACGAGGCAGTGCTAGTATTTCAATCAAAGAAATACCTAATTTAGAAAAATTATTCAATCATAGTGACAATGATTCTGCTAACAAATCGTGATAGTGAATGATTGATCTCTAATAAATTATATTTTCTAATGAAAACATTTTGTGTTTCTCGAAGATAAGAGAGATTTCCGTTTTTTTTTTCGAAATCGAAACACCAGGTGAGACATACAACTATTCAGAGATCTCGGAATTCGAATCACTCAAAAACTTTCATTCTTCTATCACAAAGAGTAAAATTCATTGAAATCTAAAAGTTTTCGATTGAGCAATAATTGTCGAGCCAGGTTCCGATTGCATCTCCGAGACGAATGATATAGGCGAAGATGAATGTGAATCCATGTAACCGATACACATTGTTCTGGTGCTGTGAGCCCAAAAAAATTCAATCGAATTCAATTCTTGGTCTAGAATTAATCCAATCAGTCCTGCTAGATGATCTTGGCGTGGAATATTTCTCATGACACATGAATCTGGAAAAAAGAATCAAATTAATCGATTTCTTTGTCATCGAGATATTTTTGAATTCAACTGAAAAAAATCTCATCGAACGCCTTCACCAATAGTTCTAGAGTGTTTTGATCGGGATCTGTTGAGCTTTTATCAATCTTTTCCACAACGTTTCTCGCCATCATAGTTCGAATCAGATATTCTCCAACTCCGCTCGTTGTGACTGCGATATTTTCTTTAGTCCAACAACCCGCTCCAACGATAGAAGCCTTGAAGACGAGAACATTTAGATTTTTGTTTTTTTTTGGAACTTTAAAGTGAACCTGGCCGACTCGTCCTTCTTGCTTCAAAATTAGTCCTCCACTAGAAACTCCTGAGGCTAAACAGCCTTTTTTATCAATGCATATTGCACCAACAGTATCGTAGCATTGATGCTGATGCATTAGAGAAAAATTTTTCTCGAAATTATCGAGTTGAAGCTTGTATTTGTTGTATGTTTTCGAGGATTCCTCTTTGAAAAAATTTCTGATTATTCATTCAAAGTTTTTACAAGCAATATAAATTACCACATCTAAGATCACATTGTTCTAGACCTCTCGAAATGGCAAAATTCTCAGCTCCTTGCCCAACCAAAAAATTTGGAGGGATCAATCCAAGAGGGCCAGGAATTTTTTGCTGTTCCAATATTAATTGAGCTATTCTTATAGGATTTCGTATGGATTTAACTGCACCGACAGAACCAAACAGCATACTTTCACCATCCATAAGAGAGGCATCACATTCAACAAAGCCTTCAAGATTTAAATTGGATCCAATACCTGCGTTGGTCAAAGTTTGATTTTCTAATGAACCGATGGCTTCAACTACTCCAATTGTTGCGGTCGCATCATTTTTTAACGCATTCATTGCCTGTCCGATAGAAAAGATTGCATTAAAAGTCTATAATAGTTAACTAAATAATCACCGCTTGACATGCTTCAACACAAATTCTATTGTATTGTGATCGTTTTAATTTATCATGGTAACCGGCCCCTGATAGTGATTTGTAATAAAAAAAATGAATGAGCAATTAATTAAAAATATGATCATTTTCACCTATATGAACCGCAACAAAAGCCATTCACAGATCTTTCAAGATTAAGGTGCTAACAAATCAAGGAACCAGAATCCAATGATTGATCCAAGACGAGAATTTGAATTGTAACTTGAAGTACGATGTGATGCACCACTAAATCGATATGGTTAGAGCTAAGCCTTAGCTGCTAAGGTATTTTCGGTTCGTATTTCAGGTGGGACAATTTTTGTTTCTTCACATCAAGATGATTTTCAAGTCACAATTGTCTCGAAAGTTGTTCGATTTTTCATTCCATCATAATGTTTGGCCTAAAACGAATCAAAAACTTGCTACAGCAGCAGCAGCAGCAATACCGAAAACAATCGGTCAAAGTTCTACTGGAAAAAAACGATTCCGAATGATACCAGTGGAACAAGATCCAGAAAAATTGATGAACTATTGCTGTGGTGCTAATTATTTCAAAGATGGTGATGAAATAAAATTGAAGAATGATGATGAATATCCTGATTGGCTTTGGAAATTACCCTTAAAAACACCGAGATTACATGAATTAGATCCACAAACGAAAGAGTATTGGGAACGAGCCGAGATTGTTGGAAGGCAACGAGAATTGAAACTTTATTCTCTAACAAAACAAGTATTGAAATTATTTAATCTGAATCTTGTTGTGGAATGAATTTAATTTTTTTTTCTCTTAAAGAAAAAACATTTGATTGTAGGTGAAAATCTAATCAAACGAGAAGAGCTTAGAGAAAGGAGAAAATTCCTGTGCGCTCGCAAAATTTCATTACAATGCTGGCAATGAGATTGTGAAACATCACGAACGCATGGATACCTGGAATCTTCATCTTAAAGAGAAATTCAAATTAGCTGATGATCCCAAACCATACTATCCAGGATTAGATTGTTTAGATCTGAAGTCATATAAATTCTATCAAAAAAAAGATAAAAATTTTGTCCCGAAAATTCGAGCGAATCATTTTGGATGTTAAATCAAACTTGCATCTCATCGAATCATAGAGAAAATTGAATAATATCATTTTTCATTAAAAATAGTCAGCAATAATTGTTTGAAAGAGAAGGACAATGAATTTAAATCTAATCAAATCATTTGGATTCATCTCTTTAATTAATTTCAATCAAATTATTTCCGATTCCGATTAAGCGAAAAAAAATAAATGAATAAATTTTGATTGAGAAATTTTTTCTGATTTATAAAAATCGAATGATTATTTTCTCCTGATGAAAGATTCGTTGCTTCTGGCCTTCTGCTCTGAATAAATCATGAATCAAAACGATTGCTTAGATAGCATCCCAATGTCGCAACGGATGGCCATCATAGATGGACAAAATTTTTTCCGATACGTTCCGGAGAAGAGTACACCGAAACAGACTGTGGCGATTTGTTTGAAATGTTTGCCCAACAATCTTGTCGAGATCAAAGGACATGCTAATTCATCATCGAATTTTGTTTGTCATCTAAGACGTCGCCATGGATCGAAAGTTTTAGAAGAGTATCAATCTAGTTCGAAGCGACGTCGAGCCTTTCTAGGCCCAAGTTCATCATCAACGCCATCATTGATGGTATCACCGATCAATCGAGCGAATCAAACTATGAATCGAATCGATGAGACAGTTTCAGGTTGCAATGAAAGTTTGATAAAATTAGAAACAACACAACATTCGATCGAAACAACAACGATTGTAAATGATTCAGAATCGAAATCACAACGATTCCAATCGAAACAGAAACAATTCGAAGTCAATTTGCTACAATTTCTAATACGCACCAATTCAAGCACCAATCTTATAGAGAATGAATCATTTAGAAAAATATTTTCGGACCTCGGAATCAATTTTATTCGATGGCCCGATTCTAAATCGTTGAATGATCATCTTCGATTTCAATTTGAAGAGTTTAGAAATCGATTAGAAAAAAATTTTCTTGACAATTCAAACATCTGTCTCTGCATAGATTTAGAATCGTTGAAACATCTTAATCTTTGGACCATATCGGCTCATTGGATTGATGAAAATTGTCAAAGGATATCAGAAATAATTTCAGTAAAAACTCTATCAAATCAATCTGTATTATCGTCGGTCGAAATCGTTTCTGCAATCAAACAAATTCACCAACATTATCGAATCCGTCCAGAATCTATCGATTCGTTTTTGATCCAAAACCAAATGGATTACAAAGATTTTCTCGAAAAATTCGGCATTCATATCTCTTTGCCTGATGAAGAATTCTTCGAGGAAGATGCATCATCTTTCGAACAGGAGCTATCGAAATCTTTCAATGCGATTCGAATAGAATGCTGCTCTAAGAAATTGATTGAATGCGTTTCGATTGAATTGGATCGAATCATCAGAGAGGATGGATGTCTCAAAGAGCTGCACTACTCGATGATGAAAAAATGTAATCAATTGTGGTGCAATCAATCGAAACAGCGATCAGTGATCAAACCACAACGATCGAGATGGACATCGGTTTTCGAATCATTGAAAAGTATTTTAGAATCAAAACAGAACCATCCGATTACAATCGACTTCGGCATTAACGGTGATTGTGAAGATTTCGTATCCGATAGATTCACCGAGAAAGAATCCGAATATCTAGATGAGTTAATCTGCTGTTTGAAACCAATCGTCGATGCGTTGAAAATCCTTGGTGGAGAGAAACACGCCTACTATGGCTCTGTAATTTCGGTCATTTATTCCCTCTCATCGAGAATGGAGAAATTATCGAATATCAAACAATGGAAACATTGTAAAGATTTAGGCGACGCATTGAATAGATCTGTAAAGACTGCTTTCAATGATTTGTTTGAATTCCGAACTCAATTATCGATCAATGCCGCTATCGCAACGTTCTCACATCCAGAATTCAAAAATCGTTGGCTTTCACTAGTGCCGAGCGAGAAACAATCCGTTCTAATGTTATCTTTGCGGAAAGCGATTATAGAGGAAACGGAGTCCGCAAGCAAAATATTATCGACAATGATTGATTACAACGATGATGATCGAAACAATCCATCGAATCATTTGTTTAATGAATTTTTCGATTTTGGAGGAGATCTAAATCAAACCGAACATGCAGAAATCGAGCAAGAGATTTTCAATTATTTCAATGATCTTCGAAAAGATTTCAGTATTCTAAATGATTATGCAAGAATTAAGTCTGTTTTTCGAAGATACAATGCACCATTACCATCTTCCTATTCATCGCGAAAATTGATCAAAATTGAACAGTTAATAAATGTGCCTAATTTCAATTTCGCGCAATCTGATAATGACTGGGAACAAAACGAGAAGAAATTATTACTGCAAATGAATCAATAAGATTTCTATTTTATTTGATATGAATTTTATTTCTTATATAAAAGTGATCGAATGTGTTGTAATCAACTCAATCATACAACTGAATTCGGTATCATTTCGATGCTGGGCGCTAAATCAATAAGAATGAAATAATTCAAAATATATGCTTAGAATGGTTATTTAGTTAAAGTTATTCAATAAGATTCTATAATAATAATTGCTGAATATTTAGTCATATCAGAGAGGGCAAGTTTATCGACATTGTGAAGATTAAGAATAGCGTATTTGAACTCATCAGTGTCTGAACATTGGAAGGGAAAAGCACAAATGATTAAAATATGATCCTTACCGATCAATTCGAAATCCTTAATATTGTTCTACGTGAATTGATTCTGTACAAATATTAGAAACAAGAAAAATGGCAAAAATGTTAGAATCTTAAAATACATCATGGAGAATTCTGAAATTTTAATAAATTCTCAGAGAAAAAATTAGAGTTTTTTCCACATTATCAATTTGGAAGGTGTCCTAAGTTGGTCATCATTTTAATAAGAATCTAAGTTTTAACTTGATTTGAAGCATCGAATACTTACTTTTCACTAAAAAAGTTTTTCACAAATCTATCACAGGTTGAAGCTGGAAAAGAAAAGAGAGAAATTAATCTTATATCTTAAAGAGATCTCAATGAATAGATTTTAGATGAATGATATAATCAGATTGATTTTGATATCACTTTTGAAATAATCAAAATAGGTGTCAGAACAATTTTTAATACAACTACATCATCTAAGTGTTCTGAAAAGATGGAATTTTCTTTAAAAATTTACCTCAAATCGTTTCACGAAGCTCAATAATAAAATCGTCAAAGCCTATCCCAACATCATGCTTGAAACATTCGGCAACGGTAACTTTTGAAATGACTGTGGATGAAATCAAGCAATTAGAAATAATCTAAAATCTTTAAAAACACTATAGAGAAGCAAATCATGATCAGTTAGATTTGGGACATTAAAAGTTGATTGATTTAATCATCTTAGATTCTATCATTACTCTAGCCAAGAATTTCATCAAAATCGAATGAAAGAAATAAGATTTCTGGAAAAATGGATTCTTACCTCAACAAAGTGCGGCTATGAAATGCAAGAGAGAATGCGATACGCACCAATTTATCTTCAATGAGGAAAAAGAATGCAGCAGCACAAACCACGTGCATTCGATTCGGAATCCCAGACCCAAGTGTTCTAGCAGTGTTGCAGTGATTTGGATGTTGGAGAAGCATTGAAAATAAAGATTCATAAACCATTTTATTGCTTAACATTGGAATGACTCAATAAAGAAAATCTGATTCTATTGAAATGGCTGATGATCAGAAACTAAAGATTGTATATGTTGAATCTTAGATTGTAGAATTCAATCATGTCGACGTCGATCGGTGACAGAGATAGAATTCAATCCATTCTGGTTGATCATCTAAATAAAAAGATTCGAATAGAATTGAAGAATAAGAATTTCTTAGAAGGTTTTCTTATCTATGTCAATCCTTACCATTGTTTCGGTTTGATTGAAAAATCACAAAATGATTGCGAACAAACAGGAAAATTCAATAATTTTAGTGAGAGAAGAATATATTTCTCTGATTAATTCTTTAGATGAAGAAATTTCGTCTAATGAATCGATAAAAAAATTCCATAAATTTTTGAATAAATCCACTTGTGATACAAATCGATTGAATGAATCAATTCTCGACAAGTCAATATCGAAAGTTAACCCATCTAAACAAATTGCACTGAAAATTCTAGCCGACAACAATGTCCCAGTGGAAGAGATTGATAACGATTGTTTGATTGCAGCATACAATGTTCGAATCAGTCCTCCTTATAGCGCAGAAGATTGTCAATCGATCAATACGATGGTTTTACGAAAAATCAAATCAATTCTTGATAAAGGATATAATAACTTATTCAAGGACTGGAAGGACATCAAGGATTAATGATTTTATTAATCAAATGTATTCATCTGATTGTTTTTTTAATTTGCATTGATTAATTAATAATTGTTAAAAATCTGTATAACCATTTCAACGATTGCGCTTGAAAAAACTAAGGCGCTTTTTCTTTTTTTCACTATCGAGGATTTTTTTCTCGTCATTTATGATGCTCGTTTCATCCAAACTTTTTAACGAAATTTCTTTTCGTACCAAATTCATATAAGTATTCTCATCGCTTGATGTGCTAGGTGGAATGACATTATTAGGCAGGCTTGCATATTTGCTCATTAATAATTCTTTTCGATCGGTAGCTAGCAAAGTAAATTGATTAAATCTCTGTGATTAATAACTTATCAACTTACGATTGGTTTCAGTAATTAAATTCGCTTCAGAACTAAAACTTGGATCGTTTTTTCCAGTGGAATCAAGATGAACGGAAGAATGATTCTGATGGTTATTATGATTTAGATCAGTAAGGGAGCAAAGAGAAGATTTACGACTGGATGATGAACCATCTGAATCAGCATTGTTTGTTTGCATAGACGATTGTCTAATCGGAGTTGACCGATTAATTAACTCAGAATCTATCAATTGTTGTGATGGCGGCAATATAGCTCGGAAAGTTATACTATTGATCCAATCGCGAAGTTTGTTCTCGTTCGAGGCATGGAATAAATATTTTGTCATATCTGTTAATTGGATACTGAAAACATTTTTCCGTTTATTGTAATCTCGTGCCACGACACAATGAGCATTAAGGATTGAGAATGGGGGAGATGCAGCAGAATTTTGGTAAAAAGCATTTTTATCTTTGAAAAAACATAACAAATGACCGCAGAGTAAAGTGTAGTAGGTTTTCCATGACCTCGAAACTGCTTTTTTTCCTCCTTGTTGTAGAACTTGTTTTCGGTCCAAAAAACCTTCATAAGCTATTGGTGGAAGGTTTTTATTCAACGTATTTAAATTTGATTCTGGGTTATTTTTTCTGCTAAATGCAAAACTAGCGATTCGTCTAGGACTTTTCGGATAATCTTTCTGCAACGATGTTTTTTTACTAACGTTTTCGTAGATGTTCGAGTCTTCAGTCAATCTTTGATGAAGAATACGCTTTTGTTCCTCAGCTATAAGTTCTTCTTTTTGTCGTCTCAAAAGTTCTTGGGATTTGAGGTTTTCTTCTTCACGCTTCAAATTTTCGAAGTATTGCTCAATCAAAGTTATTCTTTCAATATCGCCAAGCTTTTTCATTTGCGTTTCAATAGTATTTTCGAAACTCTGAATGTTTCAATAATAACTCTTCAACTTCGGAAATAGAATCACCAAAGTTGACATCATCAATATATCTATGATTAGATTGAATCCATTTTTCCATTCTTGAAACATCCTGCAAAAACTGTCGAGCGTCTAAGTTGTATTCATAGATTTTCAAACGTTTTTGCCATGTTTTTCTCAAATTTTTATACAAATTTTTGATTCGCTCATTCCGATCTTTGATTTCTTTCGACATTAGATGTCCTTGAGAAATAATCTCCTCACCTGTGTTAATGAATTCAATAATACTATCATTTCGATTATTGATGTCGATTTCATAATCTTTGTGACGATTGAGCTGTTGTTCAGCGGCAATTACACTTTCGAGTAGTTTATCATCTGAAGTTATCAAAGCTTGCGTTTCAGTGACCCAAGTCAACAGTTCGTGATATTTGTCGAAATAAGATTGAATACTTTGAATTTGTATAAGATTCTGCTTGTGAAACTCTGTCTTTTTGTTTAGATTGTCCCACATCGTTTGCACTTCCGATTTACGTGTTCTAATATCTTCTATTTGATCAAAGGTAATAGACAATCGATCTGCTTCAGCCAATAATTTTTCGACTTGTTCACGGAGTGCATTCAGATCTTGTTCGAAACCTTTGAGCTGATGAATTTTAATTGTGATAGAGTCATTTTCATCAATATTAGGATCAATATTGTCTAAAACTGCACTCGATTCTTTTTCTCGAATCCAACTAATTGTTTCTTCAGCATTTTGATAGTAACGATGAACTTCAAGAGCATTTAGCAAAGTCTCTTCTCTTGAATCCATGCTGTTTTTGAGATTTTTCCAAAGAGTTCCGATTTCTTCTACTTTATTCTTCAAATCATGATGCTCTAGAGACTCATCTAAAATACTTTGAACACGATTTTCGTTTTTTGAAATTTGTGAAGCAAATGTATTAAATTGATGGATCAAATCTTCGACGTGTTCAACATCTTGTCCATAATCTTCCGAATCAGCAATCAATTTCTGGTCTTTTATCCACATAATTAGATCGTCAACTTCACGTTCAAAACGGAAGTGTTTGCCCTTATTGACCATGAGATCTTTTTTCTGTTCTATTGACCGCATTAAAGAATCGAATTTTAGTTCCAAATCATCAAATTTCTCTGCAATTATTTCAGATTCATGATGATTTTTGGCAATCAATTGCTGAGATTGTGTATCGATTTTCGCTAAATTTGTATTTTTGAATTGCTCAGCTTCAGATAATATAGAATCTAGCCTTTTTAATATCATCAAAACAGATTCTTCACTTTTTATCACTTTCTCATGATTAATCACACCGAGTTTTTCATCGATCCATGATTCTGCTTCTGTAATGTCTAAAAAATATTGCTGCAATTCTAGCAAATTTGTCAAAAATAGTCGCTTTGATGTAAAAGCATTCTTAATATAAAGAGTTTTCTCTTGAAGCTCATCGTTTAAACGTTTGATTTGTTCGTAATCCGGATTATCTTTTTTCAAAAGATTGTGACCTTCAGAAATTAAATTAATTAGATGAGTCTCATGAGCTTGTATCTCCGATTCAATGATTTTTAGTCTTTTGATCAGACTCTGAATTTCAAACACACCGATTGCTGCAATATTATCGAATTGTTTTAATTGATTTTCTTTCTCGTTGATCCAAAAAAATTCATGCTCAACATCATTTTTGAATTGGAAAAATATGAGATGTTCCTCAAGAATCTCTTTTTTGCGACTTATTGGCTCGCGTATGGCGCTAAAACTTTTGATCGTTTCCTTTCCTTTATCGATGATTTCAATAATTTGGAAATGTTTGTTTGCTTCAAATTCACTTCATTTTATTCTTTATTTCATTAACATTCTCAGCATGGCTTTGGACATCAGTTTCAAGCAAAGCTAGTTTTTTAAGTAGATTTCGAACATTAGCTAAATCTTTGCAATTTTCACGATTATTAATAGCGTTTTCGACATCTTTGATCCAAAGTTGGAGACTGTCACACAATCTAAAAAATTGGAGCGCTTGATAGGCATCATTCAAGTGTTGTTTTTTGAATTGAATTTTTTCATCTAATAATTTTGACTGTTTTTTCAAATCATCGAGATGATCCTTTATCTCTTTCGATCGATAATGAGAATGAGCTATCAAATTTTCACCTTCATTCAAAATATCGTCGACTCGACTTCTGCTTGATATGATTTCAGATTCGAATGCAGAATGTTTTTGCTTTTTCGATAAAAGATTAATGGAGTCCATATAAGAATCATCATCGGCGACTTTATGCTTTTCAACCAACCACTTTTGAATTTCATTTAGATTGCGCATGAAATTCCAATATGATTTCGAGTCCCTAAGCTTACATTGATGTGTTTCAGCCATCTGTAATAATCTATCTCTCCGTGAAAGAATTTCATTGATTTTTATTTGGATATTCTGCGAATCAAAATGTTTGGAATGGACTAGCTCGTTGGAAAATTTTAGAAATTCATTGATTCTTTGTTGGTTTTCAAGTGATTTTAGAAATAAATCATGTTTTTTGATCAATTTATCAACTGCTTTTAAGTTTATCCCGAGATCTTCATTAGTCAAGAATGCTTCCTTTGAAGTTAACCAGGAATCGGATAATTTCCAATTATCAATGAATTTATGCAATTGTTCGATTTGCTTAAGATAGTCATTTTTATTTTGCCACTCATGTTCCATCGATTTTTGCAACTCTTCACTTTTGGCAATACAGCTTGTGATTTTTTCGATATTAGATTGATTTTGTGTATTCTTAAGTTCATTCAACAATTCTAGGCCTTCATTTTTTATGCGCTCATTCGTTTCACATTTAGATACTAATTCTGCTTTTAAACACTCATGATCTTTTAGCTCATTTTTAGCTTGCGAAACGTTTTCAGAATTCGAATTTTTAGTCAAACGATCGGTCAGCATTTTTTCAGACCATTTCTCATACTCTTTAAATAAATGAAAAAACTTATGAGTTTTCATCAGCAACATGAGTTTTTGACTTTTGAGCGAACATTCTTCGTTTAATTTCGAAAGATTTTCTTCAATTTTATTGATTTTAGACTGAGATTTATTTAACAATTCTGCGTTTTTTGTTCCTAGAACGCTTTCGATATTTTTGAAATCTTTCTCGATGAAAGCTTTAAATTGTTGTTGGATCGCAGTTATATCTAAACAAATCGTTTCATGTTTACGTTCGATGTTTCTAATCGAATCCAAATCTTTAGCATCGCAATCTTTGATAACCAATGAATGTTTCTCTGAAATTCTTTCTTTGATGTCATCTAGCTCTCGGTTTAAAGAATGGATCTCAAGAGCATCGATTAAACGATTTCTGTGTTCTGAAATTTTAAGTCGCAATTGTTTCCATTTTTCATTTAGAGCCAGTAATTTATTTTCAATATTAACGTTTTGGGACTTTTTAACCAATTTTTCGGCTAATTCATTTATACTTGTGATTTTTTTTTCGTCCACTTTCATGTCAGTCCCAACATCATCGAGTTTACGAAGTAATGACTGACAATGCTCATAATCTTCTCCCATATCATTGAATTGAATCATCAATTCTTTGTCTCGAATCCAAATTTCAATTTGTTCAATATTTTTTTCAAATTCATAGATATCTCTAGCTTCTTCTAATCCTTTGTAAACGATTTTGAGAGATTCAGTTAAGATTAGTGAATTCTTTCAACAATTCTTCCTGATCGTGGTGTATTTGATTAGAATTGACATGATTTTTCGAAATTAAATGTTTAGATTTATTTTGAATATCAATTATTTTCGAAATATTAGAGTCGATTTCCGCTTCTAAAGCTTGATGTTTTTGAAGTTTTTTAAGTTTTGATTCGATATCGACTTCAACTTTATCGATGTCGTCGTTTTGCATTAAAGATTGCCGTTCTTTTTCAATCTGTAACTGTTTCTCCTTGATCCAATGCTTAGATTCCAAAACATCTTGCTCGAATTGAGCATAAATCAAATCATCAGAAAGTTTATCCTTTTTATCAGTGATCAGTTTGGAACATTCTTGGCGTTGTTTATTCAAATCATGAAGTTTTGATTTGATATCCGAGGAATAGATATTCTCGATTTTAACCAATTCTGTGCCACGATTCTCGACAGAATTCATTTTAATCAATGTTGATTCAAATATTTTAACAAAGTCTTCAAATTTCTGCAAATTTTTAGTGGCATCTTCTACAGTGTTAGTAGTTGCTAATGTACTGAGACGATTCTTGAATTGGTTGCATTGTTGTTGTATGAGCTTGACATCGCGCATAAATGCAGAAAAATTTAGTCTTTGATTCAACAAGACATTTTTTTCTTTCCAACTTTGATACAAACGATCGCGAATTTGCAGTAATCTCTCAGTTTGTAATTTGATTTCTCCGTAGAATGGATTGTTTTCGAATTCATTTTGTTTTTGAATTAGAGTATTGAACTCGTTTTCATGCGAATCTATTTCTGATCTGATTCTTTCGTGAAGAATGACTGCGTTATGACACTGATCAACAGTGTCGGTCGAATTCGATTCATCATGCATTTCTTGACTGCAATCGGAAATCCATTGTGAAAGATCTCGAATTTTTGAAACAAATTCGAAGAAATCATAAGTTTCAGAGAGTCGTTGTTTCCTCGAAGCGCTCAAAACTTTAAGCTTCTCCCAGCATTCTAGAAGTGAATTCAATCTTTCATGAATTCTTTCGGGATTAAATTCTTTGTGAGCAGTCGAAAGTTTGATGCTATCATCAATTAAGACTTTCAAATGAGCTTCGAGAGCTAAAAGACTCTTCTCGAAAATTTCATGATTTCTCATAAGAGTTCGAGTAGATTGACAATCTCGGCCAAAATCATCGTTATTTAGAGCCGCATACTTTGCAGAAATTCGTTCGTAAATATCGGCAATATCTCTGTTGAATCGATGAAGTTCCATTGCAGCAATAAATTTATGTTCTTTAATATTTATCAAATTAATTAATTCTTGCCAAGCTGAAGAAATTGTTTGAATGTCAATAATCAGTTTATTATCATCACTTTCTTCAAATCTTTTCGAATTATCCAAACATTGTTCGTATCTTTCTTCATTGGCCAGGATCAAACGTTTCTGATCAAAAAATTTAGTTTGCAAATTAATACAATGTTCATAATCTTTTCCTAAATCCTCATTCATCAAAGTTTGTTTTTGTCTTGCAATCCATTCTAAAAATTCATCACAATCACGACGGCATTCATGAAATCGTTTTAAATTTATCAAATTCGAATTGCGTTTAAGCGCTAGATTTTGAAGTTTTTTCAGATTTGACTTCAATTCTTGAGCCCTTGTTCCCAGAATTTTTTTGTCTACCATCTTATTTTCCGCGATTTCGGTCAGCTTTTCAGATTGATGAAGCAATTCTTCGAGTAAACCGCTGTATGTGTCTATTTCTAGATCGATCGATTTTTGTTTTTGAAGCAACTTGATAAGAGTGAATTCATCTTTACCATAAACAGGACTATTCAATTGATTAATTTTATCATTCATCCATGACTCGATTTCCGAACAGTCGGATAAAAATTGATTGATCTTGAGATGAATGTGAAGTCTAGATACACAATTTGCAATCAAATCAGATAAATTGTTCCAGTTTTTCTCAAGATTCGTGGTTTGTTTTTGAATATTAATCTTTGAATGAAGAGTTCAATTTAGACAATTCTGCTGCATTATCAAGAATTTTTTCATAATAGGGCTTTCGATTCTCAATTTCTCGTCTCAAGTTTTGATCAATCTTTTTAATCCGATTTTGTGTTTCCATTAAATTTTGAGGTAAGTCCTTAGAAGAGACCAAAGAGATACGTTCAGTTATCCACTGCATCTCTGTCTCTATATCGATAAGTAACTGATGATATCGGTCATATAGTTGAAACTTTTCTTTACGACCATCAAGTGGTTGCTTCAAGGCGTTCAATCTTTCTTGAAGTTGATTAAAATCAGAATTTTCATTTGAATCAGACTCACATAAAAAATCTTTTCTGCTTTCTTTTATTTTTTTCTCCAATGCAAAAAGATCTTGTTCAATTTTTTTATTTTGTTGCATCAAGTTCCTACAAGTTCTCTGATCAATCTTTGCTTCATCAATAAGTATCGCTTTTTCAATTTCTTCAATTTGATTATGAAAAGAAGATATGATTTTTTTTCTTTCCATTTCGCTTGAAATTTTTTGAAATTCATCATTGTTTTTTGACAAATTTTTGTCTAATTTCTCCCAGACATTTCGAAGTTTCTGTTCACTTCCTTCTAGTTCTTTGCTGTCTAAATGATAATTTTGATTAAAATCTTGAAGATCACTCAGAATTTTGTCTAATTGAGTTTTATTCGCTTTGATTTCTGCTGCTAACGCTTGATGTTTTTTGATTTTTCGATTAAAGACTGAAGAATTTTTCAAATTATTTCCATCTTCTATCAACTCTTCAATTAGTCTTTGTTTGAATTCTGCCCAATTTATAAATTCTTCGATATCGTTTTTAATTTTGTAATATATTCTTGTATCATTCAAAAGCTTCATTCGTTGCAAAGGCTTTTTCTTTCAATAATTTTTTTCTTTGTATGAGGTTTTCACATTTTTCTTCAATCAATTTCGAATTGTAATATTTATTTTGGATAATCTTGTCTCCAAAATCAATAAGATTATAAAAACGCTGATCCTGGGCATTTAATCTACTCAAAAAAGTTTCATGACTTTTGATCGAAGATAATATATCATGACTGCTTTTTCCGATTTCAGCTTGTTCTAAAAAGTTTAAATCAGATGTTATCAAAGCATCAATACGATCAGCTTCTTGATTAAAAACATTAAATTCATAGCATTGTTTCAAAAATTGAGATTTTTTCTGCCAATCGTCTAAAACATCTTGATATTTCTTTTCAATATGATCTAAGTTCTTGAATTCCTCGATAGAACCCTGGTTCTCTAATTTTTTCGAAAGATTTTGAAGATCTTTAATATCATTGAATTTGTCTTTTATACTGGCCAATAAATCATTATGCTCTTTAATGACTGTTTCAATTTCTTCGGCCGTAGTGAGTGATTTATCTTCATGATCATACTTTAGAATAGGTTTTGCATAATTATCAAACCAAACCATTAATTCATTTGAAGAATTTTCAATAATTTGTAAGCCAATAATTCGATCCAGCCAATCACGTTTTTCAACTGAATTGTCGCGTAATTTTTTCCATTGATTATTCAATTCGTTCAGTCGTTTTTCAACTCGAATTTTCTCTAAAGGAAATGACGATTTGACATTTTCTGAAATGATCACTAATTTTTTGATCGAATCATCAATGGGAACAAGTTCGCGTTCCAGATTCTCATGTCTTTTTTGCAAGGCCTTCACAGTTTTTAGGTCAGAATTACTTGTTGAATAGTTTTCAATTTTTTCTATTTTATCGTTTATACGTTCCAAGGTTTCGTCACAAGCTTCGTCGAAGACTTCTACTGAAGTTAACCCCTCAATGTTTTTGCCTAATTGTTTTTGGAGAAAATTTATTTGCTCCCACTTTTTTTGAATCGCTTCTCGACGCTTTACAATTGAAGGAAAATAATGTGTAGAATTCATTCCTTCGACCATTTTATTAATTTCGTTCAGCCTTGTTCGATGAGCGAGTAAATCGGTAATAATTTTTTCGTAATTCTTGCTCATGTTATCGATCGATTTTTTCGAATCAGTTTTGTCTCTATTTGTTTTTATTGAATTATTGATTGATTCTTCGATAATATTCAACCAATTTTCAAATGAATCACATTCTCTATTAAACTTAAACATTTGAATGGAATCTTCTAGGATTTTTCGCCTCGCTTTACAAAGTTCAACCAGTTGTTGATAGTTGACGTTGATTAAAATTCTTCTCTGTTCGGCGGTGTCGGCTTTCGAGACAATACTTAATCTTTTCTTGCTTGGAGAACGTTTAATTTTATGGAAAGAATCTCTCGATTGATGGTTTTTCTGGGCAGACAAGACCTGTTTAATTTTCGGCTCAATTTCTTTAACATAGTTAGATGGGACAAACATAGGTAATTGACAATTTTCGCGGCAAGTTTTCCACCATTCTGGTGTAGTTTTCTCTAGTAAAATTAGAATTTCTCCTTTCTTGACAGAATATTTTTTATCTTTATAATTATAAAGGACATAAACTTGTGAAACTTCGACATTTTCATAAAAGTTTGAATGATCGCTATTTTGGTTCAATTTATATTGAATTTCTGATTCTTCTGTCAAATCATTTTCATCAGTAACGTAAAGATGATTGCTGAGCAAGAACAAACTTTCGACATCTGAATTGACCATTTTCTTAGATTGAGAGTCTAATCGCTCTATTTCTTGAGAATACGCTTGAACCTCACTTTCCAGAAAAGAGTGTCTTTGTAGCAATGATAGTGCTGATTGTTCATCACTGCCTTGATCTTCTGATCTTGCTAGTTGCATTTTTTCTTTTAACCATGATTCAGTTTCATTAGCATCAGCGTGATATTGGAATGCTTCTATTATGATAGACAGTTCTTTGGCCTTAGAAGCAGTCATTTCTTGCAATTTTTTCCATATTGATTGCAATGAATTCAATTTCTCTTCTATTAATTGATGCTCTAAAGTTGATTTATCTATGAAATTTTTGACTTTTTTTTCTATAGCTTTCATTCTAGTTTCATAAGCATTGACTTCCGCTTCAAAAACACAATGTTTTTGTTGCAATGATATCACACCTAGTAAATCTTTGCCGGGCAAAATCGTTTGACAAATGTTTAATTTTTCAACCAAAGTTGCCTCTTCCTCTTCAATATCATTTAAAAGCCGATAGAAATCTCTTAACTTGATTATTTTCTCTCGCTTGGCTATCGCGTTTTGATTTAGTGATACTGATGTACTATTTAAAACAGTCAAACAATTCTCCAGACTAGAAATTTCGTTTTTCAAAATGATGGATTTTTTAACATCTTCGTCTCTCAATAAATTTTCAGCAGCCGCAGTAACTCGTTTAATTGTTTCGCTCTGAGAAGCTATCTGAGCTTCTTGCAACATATGTGATTGAAGATTTTTTTCAGCCACTCGAAGATGTGTGATATTTTTTTCTATATTGATTCTTTTGATCATTTCATTCAATTCTCCTGTTATGGTCTCGATTTCTGATTTGGTTCTCATAAAATTAGCCGCTAGAAATAAATTTTTTCGATGTACTTGCAAAAGCGATAACAATTTCTGCCAGAGAAACGTGATTTTTTCTAGTTTTTTCTCAACACTTTTGATTTTAGAGAATTTTCCTTCTTTGAGTTCTTTAACGATTTGGGCTAAAGAATCAATTCTTTCGCTTCGAGAAAGAATATCAGCCGAAATAGCTTCGTGTTTTTTTATGGTAGCTTCTACTTGGACCAGATTGTTACCATACCGTCCATCACTCAAGACTTGTATCATTTCTTCGAGATAATTCTGTCTAATATCACTTTTACGTTCGAAAATATCTGCTAGATCGTATAATTTTTCTAAAAACATAATTTTTTTCTGAAGAGCTGATTCACGTTGATGCTCTGCTTTCTCCAAAGCAATCCAATTTCTGTGAATATCTTGCACAACTATACCTTCAGGAGGTATGTAAGATGTTTGGCCTAAACCTTTTCGTTTAGTTTGAATTTCAAATAGAAGAGCTTCAATATCGACTTTGTTTCTATATTTTACAGGTTTTTCAATAGTCAAATATTCTTTAAAGTTCAAACACTCTTGCTTGATTTCAGGCAGATCATTTGGAAAACTCCGATTATTGAGTAAATTTATCTTCAAAAGAATCCATTGAAGAAGCTTTGAAGTTAAAGCTTCATATTCCATTTGAAGTCTATCAATCTCCATCAATTGAGAAATAATGTTTGTTATGCGTTTGCCAATTTTAATTTCCGAATTATATTTGGCAAACGTGTGATAATACGATGAGACATAGGTCAAGATTGATTTTTCATCTGGTTTAGGAACATCTACATCTTCAGGGTCCAACAACGGTTGGATAGCTAAATGATCTTTCGCAACAGTGAATGCATTATTCAAATTGTAGATAGAATTTTCTGGCTTTAAATTCTTATAATCAATCAACTCTGGCCGATGAGAATGGATCAAGGCATTGAAGGCCATTCCATTGCGCCAACTCTGGCTGAAATCCTTAACATGAGCATTTGGATAATTATTGATTTTTCTTTGGCACCATAACATCAAAGCTTCTTTGGCGGAATGTTTTTTATCTGTCTCTTCTTCGAATTGAATTTCTATTTCTTGAATCTGAAAGCGCAGTATTATTGTCCACAAAAGGCCCAGAATTAAGGTTTTGTTTCCGTCGACAATGTCTTCCGCTCCTATACTCTCTAATTTTACCTAATTAAAAACAATTTTGCTATATTCTCATACTTTAAATGCTTACACCAACCTTGGTATGTAAAAATGCTAAACATTTATTAACATTTTCGATTTTATGAACTCTCATCGTTCCATTATTGGGTTTCCCAAGTTTTTCACCGCTTATTATTTCCAATAGTTTCATCAATTTTTTGCCATCAGCAAGATCTTTAAATATATCGTCAACATCCATTTTGGCCTTTCAATAATTCAGAAAACAATAAATTTGATAAAAATTCAACACCGAAAAATTGACATACCTTATTCAAAAACGAGTTCATCCATTTTGTGAAAGTTTTTTTCTGGATGTGTTGCCTTTCTTCATGAAGCAGATTTATACGACATTGTTCGAATTTGGAGCTCTCATTAACCATTTTAGACGGCATCTAAAAACAATGATCAATTTAATTTATTAAAAATTCAATTTAAATTCGCAAGTTTTTTTCTGACAAATACTCAAGTGATAATAGAAATATGTTCTTAAGAGAATGATATAAATAAGTATGAAATGTCAAACTCTCCACCCCCATTAAAATTGATAATAAAATCGCTTGTTTTTACAACTTAATGAATATTAGTGACAATATAAGCAAAATTACAGGGACTAAATTTTGTTACCATTTACTCTTATACTGGAAATTCTTAGAATTTAACTTATTATTAATTTATCATAATTTCGATGATGAATTCGAGATTCAAATTGATAAACTAGAAGCAACGGAAATCCATAATAATCGCAGACCTAAATCAGAGATGGATCATAGTGACAAAGGTTTTTTATATATCTTATTTTGCTATTTTTCGAATTAATTTTATCGGAATATTGTTATTTTTTACAAAATATTTGCATCTAAACTGATAGAAATTTTTTTGAAAATTTTACTAATCAAAAACTGTTTTCAATACTCACATTGGTTCAAAAGTTTCTAGTGATAATGAATTTTCAAAATGAATGTTGAGAATATATGCCATCCACTAGAAATAAATAATTTGCATTTCTTTGATGCTTTGTCATCATGATGATCACTCGATTTTAATAATGTTAAGAAAAAGAGACTATTCCAATTTGTTTAAATTTAGATTGGGATAAATAATATTCAAGCAATTATCATTGTTGAAATCATTATGTTATTTGAAAAAATCAACAAAATTATCGTCTAATTATCTATTTGAGCTGACTATCATTACTGATAAAAAATGATTGATGTCAATTAAACTCTTGAAGCCACTATAACTCCTAAGCATCCTTTACGACAAAAAAACAATCTAATTAATCGAATTGAAATCAAACACTTTAAAAGTAGAATTTAATCTAACATTGCTATGATGGTCTCTAAGAAACAACAAGTAGAGAAATCAAGAGGATTGTATCCACATCAAAAAAAAACATGGCATTGTTAGGATCAAATATTATTCTCACCTTTTATTTCCGATTTGAAAAAACACTTAAAATTGAAATTTTTAGTATGGAAAAATATTTTCCCAATCGATCAAATGCAAATTGATTTCAAAATCATTGAAATTTTTGTTTCTAAATGAACACGATTTTATCAACAAAAAAAAACTTAATGAAAATGATGAATAGATGAGAACAATAACGGTGATGATTAGTGGATGGTTTTCAGACATAGCAACCAACAAAACAATCGTTAGCCATAATATATTCTCTTTCGATAATCAAACAGATCTCAATGATAATCATTCAAATAACAAAAAAAAATCGAGATTCAACAAACAATCATAACAATCAAATAACAATAGATGAAAATGATGAAAATCTTCATTCGATTCTGGCACAAAACGTTCGATTTCGAAGAGTAGAAATGTCTCTCGAGAAGTTCATCCGATTTCGTTTTTGTTTTGCAGAAAAAAAAGATAGAAAATCTAAAAATACAAATCTCTATCAAACGAATTTCACCAAAAAAAAAAAAAAAAAAAAAATCAAAACAAGGAAAAAAAAATTTGGCAGATAATTGTTATGGCACAATGAAATAATTCATTCGATCGAAAAAGATTATGTGTAAGATTCAAATACGGATTGTATTTAAGTTATCAGTGGAAGAGAAAATATATTCCATAGATGATTTGATAACATCGAAGAATGATAACACAGATAAAGAGAGAGAGAGAGAGAGAAAGGAATTTCAGCGAGGAATTTTACCGAACAAATAGGGGTAACAACAAACCAACGGACGGGAAAAACATTGCACGAACGTTTTTCATTTAACGACCACTATATTCCCCACCTAGATTATTATTATTCTTTACGCCAAAAATCAGTGTGTAGCTTTGTTTGGGATAAAAAAAAAAAGTGCATAACTTCATTACCACTTGTTAACGAAGCTTCGGTTCGGCAAGAAACAAACACATCTGAAGAAGAAGAGTGCGAGAAAAAAAAAAACTAAAAGCGAAAGTTATCTGAAGAGAAGGTAAGTGGAGAGAGAGAGTGAGAGTGAGAGAGATAAAAATGTAAGACTTTCAATCTTTGCTTGTGTGTGCTGTGTGTTGGCTTGTTCGTTGAACAACAAAGATGATGTTGTTGATTGTCCGAAGAGATAGTGAACACATAGACAAAGCCTACTGGTGAGAGAGTGCCTAGAGTGAGAGAGTTTGTGTGGTGTGTGATGAGTGATGAAGATTTCGTTACAAGAATCAAATGGGCGTGTGAGATGGATGAAATTCGATCTCGGTATTAATGTTGAAATGTGATGGCCCCAAATTTGATTCGGTCTCTAATGTTACAGGTGTGTTGTCGGGAGAATGATTGATCATTGAGAATTCTCTTTCATTGATTGGCATTCAATTTCACAACAACGTGTTGATGCATGAATGTATCCCACCGTTATGCAATGGACTGTTAAGATTTTTCAAATTTTTTTTTTAATATTCATTTTAGGTTTCCATCTATGGCTTTTTTAATTCAGACCGAGAGTTGAGAAGCTAGAAATGGTAAAGAGCCGATTGTTGAAATAAAGACAGATCCTTTTTTTGATTCAAATTTAATTAATTTCAATTCGATAAAAAATAGATTGTTATAAAAAGATAAATTGATTTACAAGAATTAATCTTCAATTAAAAAAAATTCCAATATAAAATATAGAAACTCTAAACAAATATCATTGTCTTAAAGTCTGAAAGATTCAGAAGTAATAAGTACATTTTAGAGGATTCGATTGAAACAGTTTGATCATAAGAGCTTCAAAAACTGACAAAGCTTAGACGATCGATGCGAATCGGATCAATCATAGATTGAAAATTAAGCTATTAGTGAGTCATTTTTCGTTGATTATAAACTGTTGTAAAGTTTTTTCAATGAATGATGGATAATGTGTGAAAATCTGTTTGGTTTTATCTGATGAAATTTTCAAATAAAAGCAGTAATGATGGCAGTCTTTTTTAGGTCTCAAAATTCCATAGCATAGATCGTGGAACGGAATGGAGAACATTATTTTCTACAAAATAAAAAATCAGGATTGAAAAAAATCAAATTTCAATGATCTTAAACTTACTGGACATTCGAGATTGATTAAATGCAATCCGTTTTGATTGATGGCGACCAAGATTTTCTTATCGTAGAATCGTTTGTGTAGAATCGATTCTCTTATCGATCGTTCCATTTGGCCTTCGTAAAAGAATCCTCCATAACACGGGACAAACTGATGACATTTTTGCAGATGTTCTCTATAGAGATCGATTTTAGATTTCTCCTCGAAACCATCTTGATTGCGAGCATATTTTAGCAACTGAAATTGATTCCTCATTCGTTTCAATGAATTTCGGCAAGATAGTGTGCGAGTTTTTTGCTTGAATACTTTATAAAATGTAGACGTTTTGGCATCCTCTTCTAGCATAAATTGTATCTTATCAAGCTCGACTCTTTGTAGATTACTGAGTGGATAGAAATTATTTCGAATATTTTCTTTCGCCTCTAGATAGAGAAACTTCAACAATTTATGGTCTTTAATCGATTCTTCTTCCTCTATTCGGAGATATCCATTACGGCCTAATCGAAATCGGCAGATGAAATTTTTTCTCTTTAGTAAAGACATCATTTTAGTTTTGACCTCAATCAATCGATGATCATCTTTTAATTGCAATCGTAATTGACTAGCATAGGCTTTGGAATCTGATTGATCACATTGATTGGAATCGATTTGATCCATTTGATCGACATTGTTTTTCGATCCATACCCCAAATTCTCTTCATTTATATCACAAACAATCCAGAGTGCTAGAACATTATGGTATTGAAGTTCCAAAGTTTCGGAATCGATTTCGAAATAATCTTCATAGATCTTCTCAATCACTTGTTTAGAAGTGAAATTCTTCTGTTCTTCATCCTCTTCATTGTACTCATATGAATAGATTTCATGATCAGGCAAATGTATCAGTTCCATAATGATTGGAACGAATGAAAAGAGAATTTTTTCTCTTCACAACATGACAATCAAATTTAGAATTCCAAATTCGACAAACAAAACACAATCAAGCGAGCTGAATGAATCATTCTTGTTGTCAGTTCATACACTGCACAATGATTACGTAATCTAGATGAAACATTAGATTATTCCTCTCGAATCAATCATTTATTGAGAATATTCTATTAAAACTCTAAGATTTCAAACAAATTTAATAATTAAAACCATATAAGATCACTGAGAGAATAAAAATATCGAAGAAATTAAAATTTTCGAATAATTTGATGAGAGATAGTGAAGAAAGATATATGGGATATATATAAAAATAGACGAGATCTAATGAAGAAATCTTATCGACATTTTTCCCTCGACATCGGTTCTTTCTAGTGTCTTGCAGAATTCCGAGAATGTAATACATTGATCGCCATCTTTGTCTGCCTCCATAATGGTTCTATCAGCGATGTTTGCCAATTGTTCGGTAGAGATGTTTGATCCAACCATCATATGAAGTACGGCTAGAAGTTCTTCACGCGAAATCTTCTCATCACCATCGAGATCATACATTTTGAAAGCGAATCGTAGTTTATCTTCACGTGAGTTCAATTTAACCTCTCGATTCTTTTTGAGCGGACGGAATCGAGCCAAAACTCTCATAAATTGACGGAAATTGATTCGTTCATCATAAGAATCGGTTTTGTTGAAAAATGCTTGCACAATTCTATCACCTAGGGGATTGATAGCAAGCTCTGGTATTCGTAGAAAATCTTCTCGTCCCAAAGTACCATTGTCACCCTTATCTAAACTAGTGAAACGGCTATATAATCGTTCAATTTGCGATGCACTGACTTTAAATACCGAAACCAAATCAACATTTTAAAATCAATAAGTTTAAAGAAATTAGATTTAGAACCTCAAATCTATTTGCATTGATACTCACAGCCAGTTTCATTTTGAATGGCATTGATCTCTTCATCCTGTAACATCAAAGATGATTTGTTACCCATCTTTTTGGATTTTATGAACCAATTTATTCGATCGCTAAGAAAATGCTTAAGGTGTAGAGGAATTATTTGGATATTATTCAGTCATAAAAATTTATAATTTTGAAGACAACAATTTGTTTGTCAATCAATCATCGAAGCACTGAAAATAAAAAATGAAAAATCGAAGTTGTTCTTCGGTTTTCGAATAGCGGATGCAAAATCTTCGCGCAACATCGAACAGCTTCTTTTTTTTTGCTTCTCTATAAATTTTTTTCTGCGTTTGCAATGTACTTCAATCAATTTCCCAGATAAATATTGATCGATTCAATTTGATTACAACTTCTGAAAATAGACGAAATGATAGATTTGAACACGAAACGAAATAAACAGAGACAATAGGTTTTTAATTTCAGTTTTCAAGGCTAAATTATCATCGAATTCGTTGTGGGTAAAACCGCCACCATCATTGCTGATCACAAGCTGCAATCGTAATTATCTCTAATCATCGATGTAGTATGCTTGCGTTCGATGGTCTTCCAATTGTAAACAGAAAGCAATAGCTATAGAGGCAATGATAATCAATTGGATTGCATTTGCTTATTTAACACCGATAAAGTTATTTTAATTCTCAAAGCTAAACCATTGATCTTAAATCGATCCACAAGAATAAATTCAATTTGATCGGAAATGATTTTTATCTCTCCAATATTTAACAATGTTATCTTTTAAGATGTATACTACATTGCTTGAACAATGGAACATTTTATTTAGCATTTTTGACATTGACAATCTTAACTTTTGAGGGTAAATTTCTCGATAGATCCTGATCATTGATCGCTTTAAGAAGATCTTTCTCGCGATTCGTTGCACTCTTCTCCTTCAAAAACATCATCAGTGCAGTTTTCGATGCTTTTCCCCGTCTCGTTTGCCCTGGTGTTATTTTGATTTTGTATTTATACGATTGGATCGAGGCATACGGACCACATACCGGTATCGCATAGAGAAGATTATCATCCGTTTCCGGATTCGATATCAACGATGAGATAATTTTTTGTGTGTCTAGAAAATTTTTTCGCAATTCATTCGCTTCTATGTGATCATCATCATCATCTTCATCGAGAACAACATTCTCACCATCATTAGCACCCTCATCATCTTCATCAAGAACAACATTCTCACCATCATTAGCATCCTCATCAAGATCAACTTCTTTGTCATTTTCGTGATGATCATCCTCCACATCCTTTTTAACATCTAAATTGTCTTCTCCATCTATTTGTTGTTGTAGTCCATTTATTTTTTCTTTAGATTCATGTAGCAGATTCATCGATCAATTGTGAATTCTTTGCTTGTTGGACAACAGTTTGGTCCGGTTGATTCACATCAGTATTCACTTCCGTTTTCATCTTGTCTTTACGATTTTTTTTCTTTATCTTCTCCTTGATTCGTTGCTCTTGATTAGTTTTTCTTTTTGCATCTTTTTGAGTGAAAATCTTCACCTTTTTCTTAACATTCTCACCGGTATTGACGATTGTGACATCATTCTCTGATCTTTTATCATAGCTTTGTTCGACTAAATTCTTATAACTGATGACAGTATCTGGAAAGGATTCTTTTTCTTCATCGTTTTCTTTTAGGATTTCATTTTGCTCCGTTGTTAGTCGAGACTGTTGTCTTCGTTCTAGGCTTTCATCATCGATACGGAATAGAATTCCGAAACCAAGAATCAAATTCTGTAATGGAATGAAATTTTTTTTCCCACGTATCATAAAACTACCGACAGATAGATATTGACCAGTCGGAGCAGTTTTTTGAATCTGATGTGAATAGACCCAATATGCATTTGAGATCACCTTGGAATCCCATGAAGCGCTATAACAAACAGCCATATTAGCTGCTTCGTTGAGCGTTTTCGGTGGAATCTCTCCATCGGTATGATTTTTTATCACAACCGATGTTGCTCCATGTATGTTTGCATGCACATAGATATCATTCTTATCGAGATATCGTTTCACAATCAATTCGTTTTGTTGTGCATCACGACCAGCGATCACAATGAAACCTTCGGAACTGATAAACCAAAAGAATTTCTCGAACCAAAGAATTTTTTTCGACATCACAATTGTTGTTTTGATCGAATTCTCTTTCAATTGTTGCTTGATTTTCTTCTCAACATTTTTGTATGCTTGTTCAGAGTGATTGATTGTTTTCTGCACCTTTTTCACCGCATCTTTACGATGATCGTAAAATTTTTTTGCGTTCGCATACGCTGAAAGATCGATATCGATATCCACATTCATCGGTTCACAGCAAGTTTCATCGTAAGGATCATTTAGAAGCATCGTGAAAGAGTTTTTTTCCAATTTTAATTCTTTGATTTTGGACGCGATCGGATCATCTTGTTCTTGAGCATCTTTGACCATCTCGGCTATGTTCGACCAAGAGAATTTGTTAGCTATAGCACTACGTAACACCATGATTGCACTATCGACAAGTTCGATATTGTTCTCGATCAAACTAGCTTTCTGATCATCAATTTCTTGCAATTTAGTTAAAGTTTCTACTCTTGATTCGTGATCTTTTTTGAATGCTTCCAGTTTTTTTATTGCTTGCTTTTCGTTTTGTAAACTTTTAGATTTGATTTTTTGCATCTCGATGTTCGAGAAAAAGACATCGACAGCTTTGTTGAAGCTTTCGAATTCAAGAAGATTATCGGCAATGCTTTCGAATTGTTTATAACGAAACGGATGGAATTCATCATTGATTGCTACCGTTTCAGAATCATTCGT
Organism: Sarcoptes scabiei; assembly: GCA_020844145.1. Classification (NCBI taxonomy): domain Eukaryota; kingdom Metazoa; phylum Arthropoda; class Arachnida; order Sarcoptiformes; family Sarcoptidae; genus Sarcoptes; species Sarcoptes scabiei. Next base: position 2,899,382 of record CP080484.1, read on the forward strand.
TTCCATTCTAACTACCAAGTAACCTTTCGATTGAGATTTTCTCATCTCATCAACCAACGATTCAGCATGCTTGAAAACCTTCTCTAGCAATTCTAAATCGTTCTCAGATATTTTAAAATTATTCATTGTTTTCATATCAGAGATCTCCATTAAAGAATGTTCCATAAGATGCGAGCCGTAAATAAAATGAGGATTGAATAGTTTTCTGAAATCTCTTTCTTTACTGTTGAAGATTATATCGGCGATTTGATTCTTCGATATTCTGGAATCGGAATTAAAGTATCCATCCAACAAGACCGGATATTTTTCATTGACAGAGATATTGACTTTAAAATTATCATTTTTGAAATGTCTTAGGAAGCTCAATATAACATAATTATTATCAGTTAAGACAATGTTTCCTTTACTGAATAATTCTAAGATGATGTGGTTAGCATATTCACCGCTGCCAAATTGAAGATCAACAACTCGATCATTTTGAATTTGGTTGATCGCTTCTAAACGTTTATTTTTCAGATGTTTTCGAAGTTTCATTGTAAACCCCGATGGCGTAGTGTTTTTAGGCCAATCATACTCGGTCAAATGGATTCGGATGCCAGATTCAATTATCAGAATCTGTTTCGATATCTCATCTTCGGCATTTGTGGTCGATGTTGGTTTTGTGAATCTAATCAAATACGTTTTATTATCTACATCATAAACTTGATAGACACGATTACCGATGAGCTTTTCTTTAAGCTCTGGTATAATCGCGATCAGATCTAATGTTTTGAAACGATTCTTCATTTTATATTCTCGTTCGATGGAACTTGAGCGATTCGATTTCGATTAGATCGGTTTCCAGTATTATCACAAAACAATGCATCAACAAAAAGTGAACACAAATTGTTGATGGTGGAATCTCAAATAAACAATGAATAGCGACACGCGGTGGCATCATATGATAATGATCGAACGGAGCGAATTTTTTTAATCTCTGTTATTCTGACAATGTTTTGTTCTTCGCTTTGGCTTCGTTTTGTTGTTCCGAACCAAATCTTCAGAGGACGGTATTCTTTCAACTGATTTCAACCGGTTATTTTTATTCAACAGATCGAAAATGTCGAAGAGAAAAATTGCCGAAGTTAGTGTCGATGATACAATCTCTAAATCAGGATCGGATATCGAAACGAAGCAATTCGCAAAAGATCAAAATGTGCCGAAAATTATGGATAATCGTTCTAGATATTGTCCATATCTTGACACTATCAATCGTGGTCTTTTAGATTTTGATTTCGAGAAGCTTTGCTCTATTTCATTGTCCAAAATTAATGTCTATGCTTGCCTTGTTTGTGGGAAATATTTTCAAGGTTATTAAAATGTAATTTTCCTAGACTACTTTTGATTGGAATTACCGTCCATTCTTTCAGGTCGCGGTATTGGTACCCACGCCTACATGCATTCAGTGTCATGTGGCCATCATGTTTTCCTCAATCTAAACACTTTGAAATTCTATTGCCTTCCAGATAACTATCAAATAATTGATTCTTCTCTAGATGATATAATTTATGTCCTCAAACCGACATTCACTTCAGCAGAGATAAAAAAACTAAGCTCCAATGATAAGCTTTCGATAGCTTTTGATGGGACAAGCTATCTTCCTGGAATAGTTGGCTTAAATAATATCAAACAAAACGATTATTGTAATGTCATCTTGCATGCCATGTCTCATGTTAGCAAGATCAGAAGCTATTTTTTGACCGAAAGTCATTCTGAGACCTTCAAGCTAATTAGCGATCCATATTCGAGTCTTCTATTGCAACGATTTGCTGAACTTCTGCGAAAGCTTTGGAATCCGAAAAATTTCAAAGCACATGTTTCACCTCACGAAATGCTTCAAGCAGTAGTCCTATCATCCAAAAAACGTTTTCAAATCACAAAACAAGGTAATTCGATTAAATTTCGATGAATCAATCGTGTTTGAGAATCGAATAGATTCAAATCTTTCAATAATTTGCAGGCGATCCGATTGAGTTTCTTAGTTGGCTTTTGAATGCAGTCAATTTAGCCTTAAGAAAGATCAAAAAAGATGAAGCATCAATAATTTATAAGACTTTTAGAGGCTCAATGAAAACCTTCACCCGCAAAGTTATACCTATTGACAAATCGATTGAAGAAAAGCTTGAACTGATGGAGGATGAAGAGTATGCTGAGAAGTGTGAAGATAGCAAATTTCTATATCTGACTTTAGATCTACCTCCAACTCCGTTGTTTCGAGATGAAATGAGTGAAAGTATTATTCCACAAGTGCCAATAAGCAGATTATTGGCCAAATTTGACGGAGTCTCAGAGAAAGAATACAAGACCTACAAAGATTCCTATCTGAAACGATTCGTAATAACGAAATTTCCGAAATTCTTGATTCTTTACATTAAACGATTCACTCGTAATACTTTTTTTTTGGAGAAAAATCCAACTATTGTAAATTTTCCAATCAAAAATGTCGATCTCACTGAATTATATTATCAAGACTCTGAGACGAAAAACAATGAAGGCGGTGAGGAGAGAATTTCTTACGATCTGATCGCTAATATCGTTCACGATGGGCAACCAGAATCTGGGAAAGGAACATATCGAATACATCTGTTGCATAAGGTAATCCAATTTATCCGATATATAAACGTCAGTTTTCTAATTATTTTCTCTCAAATATTGGATCAATAATTGATCAATCCCTAGGGTACAGGAAAGTGGTTCGAGATACAAGATTTACATGTTACAGAAATTTTGCCCCAAATGATCACACTATCGGAAGCATACATTCAAATCTGGGAACGCCAATAGCAAATTCTCACATGCAATCGTAATCGCGATCTTTTTATTTGATATTTTTTCTTTGGAACAAAACGAACACGAACGGATATGCAAAAAAAGCATTAAAAAGTCAGTGTCTGATTCGATCAATCAAAAAACAGCTCGGTGATGAAAATAAATAATGGCCTTGTCGACGTCACTGGAACAGCTGAAAGATTAATTTTTCTCCTCCATTCTAATTTTCGTTTTTTTTTCATGCAACACAACTCTCTCTGTCTCTTACTTTCCCTCATTTTTTCTATAAAAATTTCCTGAAGCATGCGTTTGCTGTTGCCATATATTTTTTATATCTCACATCGTTGATAATCCAAGGTCATCGAATCAATTAAAATCATCTCTACCATTGTCATAGACGCCATCAAACTTTGTTGAATTCAAAACAGAACAAAACTATCTATGTCGGTGTGTTGCTATCAAAGACGGTTAGAAGGAAAATTTCAAACCAAACAAAAGAGAAAAATTTTTTTTTCTCTATTTCTATCTGGTCAGAATGGATTCTTTGAACTGTCTTGCCACAAGAAACCCATGTAAAAGTGATTTTGTCGATGTTTCCGATTGATAGAAAATTCGTTTTTTTTTGTTTTGTTTTCGAACAAGAAAGGTTATTGCGCACGCATCCATCATTGATTTTCTTCTTTGATTCCCAGTCTCAGTTCCATTTGGATCGATTCGATTCCATTCGATCAATGAATGATACGCTACGTTTTTGTGTTTATCTTTTTCGCATAGGTGTGTAGTGTTTCTCTTAAAGATCAAACGAATCAAAGAGAGAGAGAGAGAGAGAGAGAGATATTCTCTTTTGTGATTGTCTAGACTGGAAAAAAAATCACAAAATAAAAAAAAGAATTACATCGAGGACAAGATTAGAAAAGAGAGAGAGAGAGAGAGGGAGAAGAATAGAAAAGCTTTTGGGAAATTGATATTCATAAATCCATTGATTTCGAATCTATTGTACGAAGATAATTATCCACCACTAGATCCTACTAGAGAAACGAAACACAATTTGGCATCAAGCCATCATGGATTGATTGATGGAATGAATCTTCTCTCTTCTCCATCGTTTGCAATCGTAATCGCTTGTGTTGATCTTCACGGTTGTCAAACATAACCGAACTATGTTCTAGACCAAAAAAAAAAAAAAAACAAAACCAGAAACATTCGAAACGATTCTCTCTCTATATGCTCATCGGTATTGTAATTCTGGTGTCGATGTTGGAGATTTTATTCTTCTTCAGCTACACCCATTCGTTTCGAAATCACTAAATCGACGACAAATTGAATCTAAGTGAATTCACTTCAAATCGTCAACCTCATCTGTCAATTATCGATTACTACTTTATATCTTCTTCTCTCTTCAAATATTGCACGTGTAATTTACGCTGCGGTTTCGTTTACATCTCGAAGAACTTCAATCCGATTCTTTTCACTTTTTTTTTTCTCTATTCTGAAATTTTCACTAATAAAGATCTCATTGCTCTGGCGGAAGAGTTCCTAGTTTTAAAAATTCAATCGAAACTCTCAAAGTTATCTTTGATCTTTCGAAAAGAGAAAAATTTATATCGAAAATCAAACCGACACTGAAAGAAGAGAGAGAATCTAAGAGAATTATGTTTGATTTTTTTTTTTTTTTCGAAAACTCTTTTTGTTAGGGAATGAAGAGATAGATTCCTCTCAGCTTTCTCTTCTTTGTGACACGATTAAAATAATCTATATTAATCGTCGTGAATAAAATCAACGTTGAAGCAAAATTTGATCTCTTTTTTTTTTTTTTTTTTTTTTGGATTCAAAAAATGACTTCTTATGTTCGCTACGATGGATATAGAAATGAGAAAAAGATGAAAAGAAATGGCCGAGATTCAAAATTATGCAACCAGATTAAATACTAATCTGAATAATAAGCACAATGTTCCAGCTTGATGCCAAGAGAGCATCAAATTTTAAGCGCGTTCAAGCGTCAATTGTTAAATTTTCATCTCCGACTTGTAATATTATTTGAGATTTCAATTTGTTTCTCTTGAATTTGTTTCTTTTATCGCTAATTGTTTTTTTTTTTTTTTGATTAATTCGATCCATTGAATCGCGATTTGTTCCATAATGATCATTGCATTTTTCGCCAATTGATTTTTTTCCATCTAATCAAATCGATTTATTGATTGTGATGATGATTCGCTCAATATCGCTATCAACATTTGCATTTAGATTTCAATTACAATCAAATTGTTTGTTCGATTTCTCTCTTTGATCAATCACCACCGCCAACGATAAGACCATCGATGCAACAATGAGTTTCTGTGATGGATTCGTCGGCGATAATGATCGTTTTGAGCGATCAAAAATAGGCAAACTTAGAGGTGAACGTGAAATGATACAAGCGAAAACCTACAAAAATTGGATCAATTCGATTTTGATACAAGTGTGATCTAATTTCTCAATCTAGAGGATCTGTTTTTATTGATGAGACTCTGTTTTTTTCGTCTCGATTTATTCAGGGCCATACTGCTATTGAAGACATTTATAACGATTTCACTGATGGTGAGAAACTTACCCTTCTGCTACGATTGCTGACTGGGGAGAACGTTGGGCAAATTAATAAATCAACTTCGTTGCTGCATAAGATAGCTAACGTCAGCCAATGTCTGCAGTTTATCACCGATAAAGTTGTCAACTAATTAATTCTTTCAATCATCACTAAATTATATTTTATTCCATTGCATAGGACATCTATCTCGAAAGTATTGGTCCAGATGATATTGTTAATGGCAACAAAACATTGACATTGGGATTGATTTGGACATTGATCCTTCATTTCCAGCTAGCCAAACATCTTGAACGATCAGGTCGATGTGATCTGAAACAGATTAAAGAATCTCTTCTACTTTGGTGTCAAAATAAAATCAAACACATAGAGATTATCATTGAGATTGTTGATTTCCATCAAAGCTGGCAGAATGGTTGGGCATTCATTGCTTTAGTGAAAAGTTTCCGCCCAGAAGCAATCGATATTGAACAATTGAAACGGAAGGAGAATCGAGAATTACTAGCGATCGCCTTCGATACCGCTTATCATCATTTGTTGATACCAAAGATATTAGATGTAGATGATGTTTGTGAAGCGCCTGATGAGAATTCCATTCTAACCTATATCTCCTATTTTTATAATCTTCATGCTCGTACAAAAAACAGTGAAACAAGTGTGAAAAGAGTTAAATATCTTCTTAATAATCTAGAAGAGATGGATGTAATGAAAGCGAACTATATGAGACAAAGTAAAGAGCTAATCGAATGGATTGAATTGCAATCAAGATTGTTTGAACGATTTGCAACGACAACAGCTAATCAAACACTTTTTCCAAGAACAATTGCTAATGAGATTGATGATGAAAAAAATATTCAAATCCAAATGCTCAAATTTAACCGGTATTTTTCCGATGAAAGGTTCGAAAAACTTCAGTCACGAAACGATTGTGAAACACTATATTTTGAAATTGTTTCGATGCAAAAACAAGCTGGTCTTCGGCGATTTTTTCCGGAACAGGGTCTTCGAGTTAATGATATTGAAAGATCATGGATACGTCTGGAACAATTCGAAACAGATCATCTAGTCAAATTAAAAACATTAGCCCATCAACAAGAGTCGAAATTACGATGTAGAAGATCTTTTGAGAGGAAATCTTCGAAAATTGATCTGTATTTACGGACCAGATTCGATTTGTTCTGTGAGATGTTTTCGATTGAGACAGTAGGTGATGAATCGTCGATATCCGCCGATGTTGAATGGCGATCGTTACAAATGAAACTTTTAAAATGGAAATCGATATGCCTCGATACGATCGCAAGCAATCGGATCAAAACTGATCACCTCAACAAACTGATAAACGATCAAATTGAGTCGGAATCGGCCACGAAAGAATTCTATTCTAATTATCGCGATCAAGTTCAGAATAAACTAGAATCTATTCAACAATTAGCGCTGGAAAATCTGGATCGAATAGATTTTTGTGATAAAATTTTCTTTAATTTATCTAAAATTAATGATATCGAGGCTGATTTGAAGCAAACCAATCTTAAAATCATCGGATCAAACCATGATCTTTTAAATAAGTTCGCTCAAAGTGATGTGCAATTAGCTATTTATCATCAAGAGAAACTTCGATTTCACGAAACTTATTTAACGATTCTAAACCAAAATTATCAAGATTGTCTCAATGAGTTCGAATTCATACTTAATAGTATCCAAGGTTCTAGCCTTGTTGTTATTGATTGGTTGAAATTTCAGCAGTATCGAGTGAATTATCAAAATACTCGGAGAGGTCTGAATGAATGCCACCAATCCATGCAACGTTATCGGTGTTTGATCTCAAATATCTTGAAATATCATGATTTTAAACTTGGGATCGAATCACTCCAAGAATTTATCTGTCGTAGCCTATCAATCTTGACTTCAGATTCGAGTAAATTGATAAATGAATCTAATATTCATTGTCTTCAATTTCGAAACAACCTAACCAAATTAGAGACCAAAGTGATGGAAAATGAGCTTTATTCAATCTGTTCAAAAGGTTATCTACTAATCAACACGGGTGAATCGAAACCGGAAGAATCTAAATTAATTGAACTAATTAACGATTCCATTGAACAGATTGGAAAAGAATTTAAACGATTAATAGTTGTGATCAATGAAAGAACGATTCTCTTATCTGATTGTCTCTATCTGTTTCAATTGGTCAATGAGCTTTGTGAGAATGAAATTATAATCGATCAATTAGAGTCGATTGATTTAGCTAATTATCGTCTTGTTAATTATGATCTCTTTCGTTATGATCTGCTCCATTTATGTGAGATTTTTGATCGAATCGATAATCTTGGAATCAATTGTGATCGTTTTCATTATCCATTTTATAATCATCCAAATTATTCGCAAACTTTATCGAGTTCATCTCAATATCTCAACTATATTGTTTACTTAAAAAATTATCATCTCAATCAAATTGATCTTCAACATTCACATGTGTATTTGATCATCGAAATTAATCCAATTTTGGACCGATTAAAACTATTGAAACTTCATCATTTTCATTCAAACCTTTCCGATTTAATTCGTACCAAACAGAAACATATCAAACAATTATTTCATTCAACTAAGTCGGATTTTGATTACGGAAAACTTCGAAAACTTCTTGATAGTCGTTGTTCCAACGATACCGTCAGTGATGATGATGATCTTCTGATTGAAAATAATGACGATAGTATTGATGAATTATTATCAAAACAATCCAACGAGATTGAGAAGATTGATATGATTTTCAATTTATTTTTTGAGAGCCAAAATCTCAGCGAAAAAAAATTGCAAGAGGCTTGTAGAGAACGTAAAGAAACAGTCGATTATGATTATCTCAATATGAAAGCGCTAATTTTGAGCATCAAACAAACTTTACGTTTGATACGAATCTGCAAAGATTTAGGCCATCGATGGCCATCTAAAGAAGATTTAATAGAAAAGAGTTCTCCTAAAAATGATGATCAATTAGTTTCCTACGAATCAAAAACTACGAATGAAATCTCTAATCTAATCGATCGAAATCAATCTGCTACGATATCATCAGAAGTAGTCGTAGAAACAGAATCATCAAAATTTTTACTAGAAGATGCTAAGAATCACGAAAACGATGATGATGAGCCAAGTGAATCAATCGTTAATCGAGATTCGTTAATAGATCAATCTAATTTCGAAAATTTTCCGATAACTCTCGAGAATCAAAATTATGATGCTAATTATCAAAATCAGAATGAAAGACGAGAACGTAGATTTAGTTTGAAAATCAGTAATATTCTTGGATTGCTTCAAGAATGTCTACACGAAATGTCTATTGATAGTAAGAAGACTGAATTTCAATTAGAATTTGTGCGCCAATCGATCAAGAACAACGTGAAATTGATCGAGATTGAAATTGTTCAGAATTCATCAGAAAAAAATAAATCGACCGTTCCAAATTGTGATTTTAGTGTTCAAAAACATCATCCTCACCAGCCTATTCGCTCATTTTCGTCGGAATTGCAACACTGCAATCAAGAAATTTACAATCTTCAACGGTTGTCGGCATTCAAATCGATTTTGGAAGATTTCGATGCTAGTGTCGTGGTGAAACTAGACGACCTTGAATGTCTTAAATCAACAGCGAATTGTTTCTCCAAAGAGTCACTCCGTAAGGATTGTGATACGCTCGACACGATCGAAATCCTTCATCGAATACATTTTGATTCGCTTGTTGATTTTAAGCGTTCATTTCTCAACGATGTCGAAGATGGTGATTGTGACGATGAGCAATCATTTTCTTTTACAGACGAAAACAAAAACAAAAACATAATCAAACACATCGAAGAATTGTTTGTGATTTTAGAAAGCTATCGAAGAACGATTGAGATTTCAAGACGATTGCTTCAGACGCGTTTGAAACAAATTCAATCACAAACGAGGAAGAAAAAAATCGATGAACTTATGCAACGATATCAAGCTGAGCGATTGAAACTCCAGCCAGAATCAGAATCTTCGAAATCCGACCAAATCAATGAAGCTAAACAAATAATTCTGATGGACATCGTTGAAGATGATTTCTCCAATCTCGATTCTGACAAATTCACGCCTCCACAAGAAGAATCATTCCAGAAACTTGATGGTAAACAAGCGGATATCGATGAGATAGTTCTATCCATCGAGGTCATTTTGTTCGATGCTGAATGTAGCGATGATGATGATCGAGTTAGATATCTAAGCGATCATTTCGATCAACTAGTTCAAAGAGCACTTGATCTGAGTGGAGAAAAGCGAGAATCAGTAGTGATGGAGATTAAAAAATTTCAGAACCGATTCGATGAAATTAAATCAAGAAAAGTTAACACCAGAGAACGTCAAAATTTCGAACACTCTTTTAATGAATTATCGCAGCTTATTTCCACCGATCAAAAACGTATCGATGAAGCGGTTAAAACTGTAAAACATTTTCCTTTAACACCTAGCCAACGAGAACAATTAAAACGATTGTTGCTAGACCTCAAAGCATCGTTTCATCATCATCGTATCTTGTTGGAATATCATAGAAGAAATTTCGATGAAAATCAACAAGCAGAGATTCAATCGAAATCGGTTATTCTACACAATCGGCTCAGAGAATTAAAGTGTTGTCTCGAGGATTTTGTTATACTGCTCGATTTTGATGAAAGTTTCTTAGAAATTCATTCAAAAATAAGTGCCATAATCATTTTGATTAAAAGTGATGATGATATTGGTCTAGATCGTTTAAAAACCATTCAGCTTGAATTGAAACATGAGCAAAGTCTCACGAGACAAATTCACTCTCCAAACAAATTGATTGATCAAAAATTTCTGCAAAAAGAAATCGAAAATCTTGAAAACCTCTGGTTTCAAGCCTACATTTTGATTCGATTTAAAATTCTAAAACATCGATTCCTTTCGAATGTGGTCCGTTTTGAGCGATTTGAAACCTACGATAGTAATGATGAAGTGATTAGATTGTTTATCGATGATTGTCATAGACAATCGGATGAAATCGAGAGTTTAATTCTAAACTTTGGCCACAATGAAGAAAAGGATCGTAAAATTCTCAACGATACACTTGATAATTGGTCGATTTTGATTGAAAAATTGAGCTCATCAGCAACTAGATTAGCGATGGATTCGCGTCAAGAAAGAGACTCATTTGTCATTGAAACATACAGCAAACAAGATGCTAATAATAACCCATTGGAAATTGAACAAATAGAGTTTGTTGGCAGTGAGATTGAAACAATCAAACCTACAACTACTCCTTATCGAATCGTTAAACATCGAATGATTAAATCATCGTTGAAAGATGATGTTGCGTTGATGAAAAATGAGGATGGATACAGTGAAGAAGTTGATGAGCTTCACAAAACGAATATTCCATTCGATTCCAAGAAATCGAACAGAATGTCTCGAAATTTTCCATCATCGACAACGAGATTCTCGACTCGTAAGCATAATGAAAAGAGTGACGATGGAGATAAAGAAATAATTATTTCTTATGAGCATCTGGATGAGGATGATTCCAAAACACTTAATTCTCAATCTCAATTCAATGAGTTCAAAAGAATCGACGTAGTTTATGATGTTGAAAATGATGATTCGCAATTGTTTCTCGCTCAAAAAGATCTAAACGATAATGAAAGCAGTGAGAATGTTTCAGTTTTGACTGAAACTTTAAGCGATATTATCAGCCGTAATTGTTTCTACGATTCTGAAGACGTCAAATACGTCGATATTGTTGTTGATCTTGCATCACCTAGAAAAGCTAATATTATCAAGCATAAATATTTGAGAATGAAGAACGAGAAAAGGTGTTTGCAAGATGACGAAGAAGATGACAATGGTGATGAACTGAAGAGCTTCGAGAGAGAAGAAATCGATGCTGATCAAATCGAAGTCGATGTTGTGAATAGCAAGTTCGATTCGAATAGCACCAAATACATTGATGACGACTTGAACAGATGCAGTTTTGATACAGAAAATTTTGATAATTCTGTCCTCACAGAAGGACATTTACCTCATCAAAATATACCGTCTTCAATCGATTATGAGATGAAATCCGATGATCATTTGACGATCAATGATAGAAATGATCTAGAAATTGATCTTCTATTGAATTTGAATCAATCCGACAAAACAACAGTAACAGACTTGAAAGAAACTTTTCAGTCCACAAATAAAAGCAAAGAGAACGATTTTGATTCTGAGCAAGCAATCTTAAGATTCAATGATTCATCTTCTCTCAACCAGAAACTTAAAGACAACAAACTTCAGTCGAAGAAAAAACGTAACAAAAACCGCAAGTCGAAAAATGAAGAACCTTATCAAAAAGAAGATCATCTAGGGAATGACTTCTTCAATATTGATAGAATCAACAGATCAGAATCGGTAGATTTAAATCACCAAAACCTTCAAGATTCCAATCCAAATCTGACGAAAAACGATTTCGAACAAAACGTTGAAGAGAATCTTCGTAAAAACTCATCGATGAAACATGAACTGTCTAGGAAATCAAAACAGAATAATAAAGGAGGGCGAAACGAAGATGAGCTTCTAGAAATCGAGATGATCGAATATGAAGAGTCTGAAAAGCCAAAGAAATCGAAAGATCATCTCGAATTGAGAATGGCCAACGACAAAGTTCAATTTGAAAACTTAAAGCTTCACTGTCTTGAATCTAATCCTTCATTATTTGAGGCCTATGATCAGAATGAAGATGGAAAAATCTTCAAAATTCAACTAAATATTCTCAAACAAGATAATTGTTTAGAAATTTTGCGCCACAAACTTCAACTTCAGGAGCAAAGATTTCTAGCACTAAAAGCTTCATCATTATCGAAAAAATTACTCCGAAATGTTGAGCAACTTCAGTCTAAAGATATTGACATAGAATATCCATCGTTATCATCATCGAAATTCATAAGTAGATTCAATTATAGCAATGATCATCCACATCATAACATTCCATCTCCTTTGATTTTTGATGAGAAAGAATCCATTTTTAATAGCCTCAAAGAAGCTGACAAAGAAATAGTTGATCGAGTTGATTACGATCAACATTTCTACGATGATGATGATATATCTGGCCTAAAAATATTAACATCAGATGAGATAGAAAATTTATTCGAACATGATGATGATCTTACAAATCAAGATCGAAACATATCGAATCGTGAAACCATCGAGCTGAATAAATTTAATCCAGCTGTTTCCGATGATTGGATGGATTATCTTAGTACTTCTCTTATCGATGCTGATCAGATCAATCAAGATTTGCTGAAGTCTTCAAGTCAAATTTATTCTAACGATGATGTTAATGCTCAAAATGAAGGCTTTCGAAGCCAAGACGATGTCGAGAGGGATCTTATAGAGAATCAGAATCTGGAAACAAAAAAATTGATTCAGATTGATTCGCTCAATCAATCTGTGCACACTAATTCAATGCAATCAGAAAGGGAAAATTGGGAATTCGATGATAGTTTAAATGAATCTTTAGCCTCAGCGAATCATGGTGATTATATTGAAGAAATCTCTATGCGTGAAAGTTCGGAATCGTTTCAAGAAGATTTCTTAATTGCCAACAATCAATTGAGTAATCTGGAACAAAGAATAGAGATCCTATGTTTGAAAATTGAGATTATTCAGAAATCTTTGGATTCCACACTAACTGAAACTGATCTAACTAGAAGAAAAAATCAATCACTATGCATAAATGCAGAAAAGACTGATTTGAATGATGAAAATGCGGTTAATGAACTTAATTATCAGAATCCAAAAATATCCGAATTCACTCACAATATCTTTAAAAAATCTGAAACGAGTGATAAGACAGCGGTTAAACTCACTCGAAATCTTCCTAAAGAATCAATGAAACTTTTAGTTGAATCGAAAAACTCGATCCTCAATAGTTATAAGATAAATCCAAATGAAATTCCCTCCGAGAATAGATTGATCTCTGAGGCCGAAATCGAAGCGCAAACAAGCGAAAAATCAACCATTTTAGAAGAAAATGAAGAGTTTTTGAAGAATTCTCATTTGAATGAGCAGAAACATCTGGAAGATGATGGAACGGTTCACACTGAAGAACGATCATCGGATCAAAATCCAGTCGAAAATCGGGTCGAAATCGAAAAATTCATCAAAGATAAATCTAAAACTTCTGCTGTGAATGATATGAACGAGATTAATCTTGGAGATGTCAAATCCAAGCAACAATTTGTGCGAAGAACTTTGATTGATTCCACAAATGAAATTAACGAAACCGTTTCGCATGATCAATCGAAAAAATATCCACTTCTAGATGATGATAAAGGAAAAGATTCTGACAGCGATGAAAAGAGAAAAACTTTCGACGATAAAACGAAAGATGTAATTCTAAATTCAAAAAAGAAAAGGCAAAAGAATCGAAAGAAAGCGATGACGACGAAACGAAACGATGTCGACATTATCACATCTATTTCATCGCATATAAATAGCACCGAAGACCTTGAAATTGGGATAATAAATGCTGATGTTAGATCTTCGTTGCCAAAAACGATATCTAGTTCGACCGAACTCATAAATCTAAACGAATCGCTTGCAAACGATGAAATTTACCGTAAAAAAGCTGTCGATGATTGCGTTACACCACGACAACCGTACAGATTCGACTTGTTCGAGGTTAATGCCGATCAAAATGATGGTGATTGTGTTACGAATATTACCCAAATCAATAATTCTTTGAAATCGAATCTAGCATCTTCGAAATCATTGATGAATGATTCCGATCGAATTATTTGTGATCATGTCGATGGCGATGGTCTGAATAAATCTGAATCGAAGATTGATGAGTCGATATCTCAGAGATTCTCCCCCGGATACATGAAATCAAGATCATCACCGAGCGAAGAAAGCGTTAAAACAACTCTAAACATTGCAAATACCTCCAATGGAATCCAAACCGATTTATTGGAATCGAATGAAAAATTATCGATAGTAGATAATCGCCAACAATCTTTAGCACAAAAGATGTCGAAAAAATCTAAAATTCGTAACAGCAAAAAAAATCAATGCAAATATCAATCATTGCCAGCATCTAAGAAGATTATTGCGATTAGTTCGAAGAATAATCGACAGGAAAATTTGGTTTCCGTAAGCGATTTGAAGAGTAATGAAAGCAATGAGAATGATCATAATTTAGATGCTAATCTCGAACCCAACGTTGATGTTTTTGTCGATCCAACATCGCGATCATTTGATGATAAAAATCAAAATATTCAGCCAGATTCTAGCAGCATAAGAGATCCAAATGGAATAATTTTGGCAATTAAAATTGATCCAAACATAATAGGTAACGCAAATAATCCATCAAATGAGATCATCTTAGCGTTGCAGAAGAATGAATCTTGCGATAAAAAAGGATTTGATCCCGCAATTTCCTGTAATCTCTCTGATGAAACTTTTTCCGAACTCAATCAAAATGATTCAATGCACAAATCTTTGCAAGCGAGACAACAAAATAATCATAATCTAACCAGCGTAAATGTCTCTGCTAATTTAGCTCCAGTTTGTTCTTCGATCAACAAAGATCTTCAAAATGATTCTCGAGAATTCGATGATTCTGTTGTCGAGACAATCAGCAATGATCTTGCCATTTCAAAGGATTTCGGTGTCCTTCAAATCAACTCGAATCAAACCAACCATTCTTTGTTTGTAAAATCGTGTAACAATAATGATGTGAACAAAACAGACCTGATGAAAAATCAAATTAATGTTCAACAAAAAATTAATTTGGATCAAAATAATTTATTTTCGTTTGGGAATGACGAGGGCACACCGAAAGGTTTTGAAATTGATAAAAAGTCTATGATCGAAAAGAAATCCCTTGATAGAATCAAAAACGACGAAGAGAATAGTCTGACTAATCATCAATCATCATCGGGCAAGAAAAGATTAAAAACGGAAAGCCTATTCAATGACGCAAGTGAGAGCGGTTTAAGCAGATCAATTTTTAATGCAAACATAGATTTGGATCGAGATTCTAATTCTTACAATCAAACGTTTGATCCGATAATAGCTGATGATAATCATCGATTGATTGAGAAGAATAAAGATTTAAGTGAAAAGAAATTTCTTCAGAATGCAGCAACTAAAACTATAGCAACGAAAGAATTAGATTATGTTAATGAAACATCTGGAACATTTATCGAATCGAAACAGATTCATTCATCAAAATCTAACAATCGTAACGATCAAGAATTGCCTGAAACGATTCGATTCAATGAATTCTCTACTGGAAAGGATAGAAATAAAAATAAATTAAATGATTTCAATGATCGATCAAAACCGATTCATCGATCATTATCATCATCTCATTCATTTCTCGAAGAATCTCCGCAAAATTTAATCACCAACAAAGCAACCGAAGAAAATTTAATAAATCTAGATTCTGATTCGAATATTTTCGATCAACATCAAAACAATAAATTTCAATCTGAACTTTCTTTGACCGATTCCACGCCTGATAGTGATTTCGTTAATAGAAACCAAACAACAATATCCAAAACTGATAGATGCCCTGATGAAAAATCTAAATTGAACAATGGAATTCAGAGAGAAAGAAAGAAAAAAGGCACTGTTGAAAATCGAAAGAAAGCAAAGAACTTTTCGACAGTGCCATCGTGTTCAATGAACACTTTTGGAACATCGATTCCCTTAGGCCACAATGATTCACTTCGAAATGCAGATGAAAATAAATTATTTGAGTGTGATTTTAGTGAAGAAAGTGATTTAGTGAATCAATCACATAATCTTTACGAACGATCCGAAGAGGCAAAATCGAAGTTTAATGATAAATCCAACCATTTTGTTTCAGATGATTTATCATTTCCCTTGATAAAATCATCATCACCACCAAAAGCGAGCTTTCCATTGAACATCGATCTAGATATTGAGGCGTCTACAAAGATTTTGAATCGCAAAAAGCGAATAGACATTGGTGATCGAACGAGTAAGCTTGAAATATTCAGTGATGGCGGAAAATGTTTTAATGTCAAAAATCGAAAACCAAAACCGAACGATGGAAAATCGGAGAAAAAATTTGAACCAAAGATGGGTGATTTCCATCAAGGACGACTACTGCGAGACCGTAAAAGTTTGAAAATATCCTTTAACAATGCTAGAAGTGATATAAACAACAAACTCAAATACAATCGACTACAAAATGATTCTAATATTGAAATGAAATCATTGATCAATGAGTTCGATGCTTTTCTTCATTCAACTTCGAGCGATTGCCAGAACGAAAATGATCGCGGCAAAGATGGCCGAGATGGTGATGATGATCGAAATAACAATAATAATCAAGATCAAAATAATCCAGATGATAGAGATAATAATAATGATGATGATTATCATCGGAAAGATGAGAAAAACAATCTATTGTTACGATTGTCTAGGCTCAAAAAAATTCTCCTCTGTTCATTGCCGTTCTATTTTCTATTTATGTTCATTTCATTGGTCTTCTTCTTGCTACCGAAAGATGAATTCGAATTTGATTGCCTGCGAGGCCGAAGCGAATACGCGTACAGTCTGAAGATGATGTACTCTAACGGTCCTCCTCCGATCTAACTGAATCAAACGATGAACGGCAAGAACGAAAAATTCCATAATGATAAGATTATCATCGATGTTCGATTGATTTCTATCCTCGCCATATCATCAATTAGGTGTGATCTTTTCTAAGAACATCATTTCACTCTTGATGCCATTCACTCATTTCTTTATATAATCGAATGGTTCAATCGATGCATTAGATTTCAAGCTATCCAAATCAATCATTATCATCTGCTTGAGAACGATTGATTAAATCAAATGACGACGAGATCCGAGAGAAAAAAATGCGCATTTCTACGTTTATTCTTCTAATTGAATTAGATTTTGATTATAGCGTCTCAGACCAACAAGCAGAGTAAAATCTCAAATTTTTATCCTTCTGTCAACATTCATCAAACAAAATCAATTTCATTGGATATTTCTCGAATATCGACCCAAAAAAAAACAGCTTTGATAAATTTTAGTTTGGTTCCGATTTCTTTGTTTCGTTTTTAGCATTTCATTAGCCTCTCCAAATTTAAAAGAAAGAGCAAGAATTATAGATTGACTCTTTCTTTGTTTGTGATTGTCTTCAAAATTTTTCCTCTCAATTCTTTCATCAATTGGATCGCCATTATTTTTCGGATGCGATAGAAACAGAAGACGGAAATTATTCAAAAATATTTTTCTACGATATTTGTTCTTTTGCAAATAAAATGTCAAAGCTTTATTTTGTAATCAGACCCTCTCTCTCATCCCTGTCCCTATTGTTCGCGTCCATTTCGATTTTGTTCAATCTCTCTCCGTCATTGCCTTTTGTTAATGGACAAATAAATTATTTATTCGAAACGAATGATTATATCTTAAAGGTTTTTCGATGTTTCTCTTCTCTCTCTCTCTCTCGGTCTTTTTCTTTCTTTTTCTTTCTTTTTTTTTTTTGTTTTTGAGTAAACAAATTCTAATTTCTTTCGCCTAATGATTTTCATTCGACGCCATTGTTTTCGTTTGAATAATGATTCTATGAATTACAAACTAAAAATAAAAATATATTATAAAACTCGATTGGCGAATAATCTTTATGTAGACTCTGTACAATAGCTAGGGACAAAAATAGCAGATATCCATTGTCTCCCTAGCGTCTCGATTTTTCGAAATTATTCTTCGAGATTGCATCCGATTCTAATGGAATTTTCTTTTTTTTTTTTCTTTTCTGTTTTTTTTCTGGTCTCTCTCTCTCTCTACCGTCTGCCTGGAATTTTCAATCCGATTTACGTTTCGATCACTTCTAACTCACCCTCGTCTTCAATAGAATGATGTGTTTCTTTTCCAACAATACATTCATAATCATAACAAATCCTATTGGGATGATTTCCCCGGTAAGTTCTTCCGATTTTATTGAATTTCGATCAAATCCAATCAAATCAAATTGTTATTGGGAGAGAGAGCACGCAAAAATCAAATCCCTGTGGTCTGATTAGGATTTTTCACTCTGGCTTCTCTTAAGCCCACCTACTCTATCATTAACGTCACCATCACTGGCTCTATAATTGTCGTTTTGAATTTTGGTTCTATTTGCATCGATTAACTTATTAGAAAAAGAAAAATAATCGGGCCGGTTATTTTTCTTCGTTCAAAGATCTGAGTTTGTTTTCTTCCCACAGAAAAACTTAAACGTTTCAAAATTTTCCAAGAGAACTTGATCAAAATCAAAATGCTCAATTTGAACGAACAAGGATCAGCAGTCTATGGTATCACCGAATTCGCCGATCTAACCTACGAAGAGTTTACCGAAAAGTATCTTGGATTTCGTTCCGAACTCTACACTGCCCCGGAACCGAGCAACAACATTGATCCGTATGATGATGTGATTGAAACCGAATCACTGCCAGAATCGTTCGATTGGCGAGATGTAAATGGTGTTGTTAGTCCGGTGAAGAATCAAGAAATGTGTGGTTCGTGTTGGGCATTCAGTGCCACTGGCAATATCGAAGGTGTTTGGGCTATCAAACGTAACGAATCGGTTTCACTGTCCGAACAAGGTCCGATAGATTCTCTATATTTTCTTTTGTATTGTAATGTATTCTTTTTGTTTGTTCTCATCGGTTCTCACGAAAAATAAAATTTAAAGAATTGGTCGATTGTGATAAATTGGATAATGGATGTGGTGGTGGACTTCCAACCAACGCCTTCAAAACCGTTTTAAATTTGGGCGGTATCGAATCGGAAAAAGATTATCCCTATGATGCTAAGGATGAGAAATGCCATTTCAATCTCTCTGAATCACACGTTCGCATTGATTCCTACAAAGAATTGCCTAAAAACGAAAAATCGATTCAGCAATATCTCTACCGAAACGGACCGATTTCGATTGGTATCAATGCTAATGCGATGCAATTCTATTTCGGAGGCATTTCTCATCCACCGCATTGGCTTTGCAATCCAAACAACCTAGATCATGGTGTTCTGATTGTGGGCTATGGTGTTGGTAAGACTAGAATCCTTCATCAAACGCAACCGTATTGGATAATCAAAAATAGCTGGGGTAGAACATGGGGCGAAAAGGTTAGAGAATTTTGAAATGCATCAAGAAAAAGCGATTCTATTCTATTTTTCTTTTATTGTCTGGAAATTTTGTTTGCCAAACTAATTAATTTCCTACAATTTTTTTTTCTCTTTTATCTGGGTTATTCAAAAAAAAAAATTCGATCGATCCATCGTCAAAACAAAGGGTTACTATCGCGTATATCGCGGCGATAACACTTGCGGCCTCAATCAAATGGCTTCATCTGCAGTTATTTTTTAAGATTAATCGTTTTCGCAACAATTAATCGACATCAAATGAAATTGACTGAAAACAATCGAGACTATAAAACTATTGAATCGAGTGGAAAAAAATTCAATTCCTATTCGAAACACTTTACCCGTTCCGTTTTTTACCTGACTGTTTTGTTTCCTTTTTTTTAATTTAAAAGAAAAACGGAAAATTTTTTTTTCGGTACCAAATAAATTCGATTTTTTTTTTGAGAAAACAAAGAAAAGCTTTCGTGATGGAGAGCATAGAAATGGTTGAATGGATTCGTGATTCGCTTTCATCTAGATTCTGGTCTCAATGCATCGGAATTCCATCATCCGACACCGACATCATCATTGTTCCGAAATCATTCTGTTTACTGGTTGTGTCCGGAGCAGAACCAAAGAAAATTGAACCAATTCGCTATCTGATAATATTTACGCTTAGAGAAAGCCTTTTTTTTTTGTTTGAGATTTTCTATTGAATTTTTTAGCGAAATTCTATTCCATTCCAGAGAGTTTCTCGTTCGAGACTCTACCTACCTTCAAGCGTTCAATGCAATCTGCCATTCAATTTTTATCGGAAAATAATCGCCAATTTTCGATTTTCGAGAAAAAAAAAAAAATAAAAATCTTCAAATCTATTCATTGAGTTTTTGTTTTTTTTTCTTTTTTTTTTTTTTTGTTTGTTATTTTCGATTTGAACTTTTTGTCTCATTGATCTCTTCAAGGACTCAATAATTTGTTCCATCTCTTTAGAATCTTCTTAAATGATCTAAAGCTCATTCGAGACTATTTATATAGGAAAAAAAGAGAGTCGAGGGGGGAGTTAGAGAGAGAGAGAGAGAGAGAGAGAGAGAGAGAGAGGGTTTCAGGCGAAAGTTTTGAAATTGGAAAAAAAAGAGAAATCCATTGTGTGCGATGGGTGATGATAATGAAGGTGTTTGTTAAGAATATTCTCTCTCTCTCTCTCTCTCTCTCTCTCTCTCTCCCTCTTACACTTCTAACATCACTTCTCATCTGATTTTGGGAGGAAAAAAAATTTCCCCAAAAGAGTTATTATATAGAATCTAGATTCTAGTGAATGAAATTAATAAAAACTACTGGTCTTCCGATTCTCTCTAGCTTCTTTCTCATCCTCTCTCTCTCTCTCTCTCTCTCTCTCTCTTTGCCTAAATAAGAAAATCGTCCACAGAAGAGCTTAAAATCAACCGACGCATCCGTCGATGTAATTTCATCCGATGTTTCCGATTAAATTTTTTTTTTCTTCTCCTTTCCTTTGAGCGGAGAGAATAACGGAGCGAATGAGAGAAAAAAAATCGCACAATACACCCCCTCTCTCTCTCTCTCTCTCTCTCTCTATCTCTCGGAAGATTTCATTTGTTCTAGCACTAGTGCGGATGCACTGTGTGAAGAAAAAAAACTCAGAATCGATTCTAGAACGGTTGTGTGTTTTCAGTGTCGGTGTGTTCACTTGTTCAGTGTGATATTCTTTTCTCTTCGTTGCTGAAGCCATTCAATTCCTATCTCGGCTATTAATTCTCGATCACCATCACCATCACCATCACCATCAACATCGCCACCAACAACAACACAATCAATCTTAGGGTTTGATCTCGACAGAATTACTCATTCAATTTGTTCTCTTCTCATTGCATTCAGAAGAAAATTCTAACCATTCACTTCAATTTTCGATGTCATCGGTCTTAAAGATTTGAAAGAAGCGAGGCATTTTCTCTCTCTCTCTCTTCACTTCATCCATTTTTTGTACGAAAACTGAAAGCAAACAAAAAATATTACCGTTGAAAATACACCTAATTTTGTGTGTGTGTGTGTGTGTGTCGGTTGAGAAGAAAGAATTCTTTTTTTTTTCTTATCGCAATTTGCAATTTACAAATTCTACTTCATTTTTCCCTCTCTTTACCTCTCGTCTCCCAGTGATTGATTTGATTGAATACATTCGGGAGTATCAATCAACAATGAAGAGGAATTGTTCCGATTGAAATGATGACTAATTCTGTTCTCTTAGCTCTCTCTCTCTCTCGGTTATGGGTTAGAACAGAATCGTAATCATTTTATATTCTAGCTCTCCCTCTCGTAATGAATCGACGGTCGTAGGATAATGAAGATGATCTTCACCGATAATGATGAGGAAGATGATCGAGAAGAGAATTGTTTCACATCTCTACACGATTCCAAAGAATAAATATCTTCAATTCTATTCTGTCCTTTTCGTAATTTTTCATTTCGTCTAATCGAAATCCTTGAGTCTCAATCAAAATTGAGACGTCCTTAATCATTTTGAAATAATAATGAAAATTCTAGCACCAATCATCTTGTTTCATATTGGTCTGGTTGTCACTGGACAAAAAATTCTCGAAGATTTAAGCTGTGATTTCAATGATGCTACCCTTTGTAATTGGGTCTCCAATGATCCTGATGCGGCTCAATTTCGTAACGTTTTTAATCAATCTATTCGTTCATCTTCGTTTTCGACATCTAGCTATAATGTCGATCTAGATTATGAAATCAATAGGATCTCTAAGAACACTTCCGATCGCGACGAGAAAGAAGGTTAGTATCAATGAGTTTCAATGTTTTGAATTGATTGTACGATCCTTTTCGATTCGATTTCATCCATTCTTTCTTAATTTCAAAGAACAATTCCTTTACATCGGCTCAAATCGCCGATCGAATTTGTTCTCATTACAAAGTCCAATCATAGAGATCAGTGATGAGAACATCGAGAACATTAATGCTCGCGATCATAGCTATGAGTTTCGATTTCTGGTCATCACGAATTTCGATGGCTACATACAAGTAATCATCCGACAAAATCAAATCGAATCACAAGTCTTAAAAATCAAAGGCAATCGAAACAATGAGTACGTTGAGCAATTTTTACGCTCCAAGCGATGAAAGAAAACATACAGTGATCTAATCTTTACGATTTAATTTGTAATTCAAACAAAATATGCCTATTTTTAGATGGAAAACCTATTCAGTTGGGCTACCAAATTATCCCAAAATGGTGATTTTGTTGGAGTCTAAATTTTCTCCTAGCAATAATGATGATGATTTTGTTGCATTCAATAATCTACAAGTTATTGATCGACGGACAAAAAGTTAGGAAAGATTAGATGAATGAATTCATTGTGATTTTTCCCTCTCTCTCTATCTCTCTGATCGAGAAGAAACCGATCCAATTGGATGCGAATTTCATTGTTCTCAAAGTGAGATCTGTCTATCGAATCAAACACAATGTAATCTGATTGCTGATTGTCCTAATGGTGATGATGAGAATCATTCAAATTGTGGTAAGTTATTCTAGACCAACCTTATTGTATAATTTTAAGTGATAATTTTTTTGATCGTGATCGAAGAAAATCAACAAGATTACTCCATAATTTTGATTATATTGTATTTTTTTTTCTTGTTTTTCCATTATTCGTCCATACGTGATGATCGTCTGTTTCAAATCGAAACAAGATCAAATGCCGATCGGAAGTTATTGCTCTTTTGATGAGAATTTTTGCTCTTGGATCAATTTCGATGAGACCGGTTCGAATAGTCAATGGATTCATGTGCAAAATGAAAGCAGTAACGGCCATCTTGGAATCGTTTTTCGTGGTCCACATAAATTCGCTCTGATCTCATATCTAAAAAGTCCAGTTTTCGACCCGATTCCATTGTATCATTCTGTTTTCTCCTCGAAATTCTATGGTTCCTGCCAGGTTTGTTCAAAGTTAATTGAATCCAATGATCATAATTTCTCCCATCTTTTCGTATAGGCTAGATTTTCTTATCTTTTTCGAACAGTATCGGTTGATTTGACATTAGAACTAGAACCCGTAGAGTTCTCGAAAAAATCAAAATCGCTACAATTATGGAGATTTTTTAACAATAAACTCTCAAATAAATGGGAAAACGTCTCGATTAGATTACCCACAAATTTTCATCATAAATATCGACTTAAATTTGGTGCGGCGCTAGGACTCAAAAGTACTAGTTCTTTTTCGGATAAAATTTATATCGCCATAGATAATTTTAGTCTATCGAAAGCTTGCTTTGGCATCGGTCAGTAATCAATCATAAAACACATTCGATTTCATCCGACTAAATGATTCTCTTTTAGACATACCACAAAATGAGCCTCGCATTCCAGCATACATTCCGGATTCAGAAACTTCAAACGTATTCAATGTTCCAAACAACAGATCCATCAAAGGTTAATTTTGAGAAATGTTGCCTCTTTTCAAAAATGAATCCCAATCAATTATTGGTTTTTTCGTTTCGATAGCTTATCATTTCACGTCATGTGGATCGAACGGTAGCCATGGCCCCACCTATTCTGAGTGTGAAAATTTCTATCTTAATAGCTCAACACGTTCTGCTGTTTTTGAGAACAAAAATCTCAACGTAAATGGATCTCAAATGTGGACAGCTCCAAAATCTGGTTATTATACGTAAGTTTTCTTCGTCATCGATGTGTGAAATCGATCTTTTAAAGAAACATTGCAAAAGAATTTTCGCGAAGGGGGCTGATGGTGGACGTGGCCTTCATCAACATCCAGGTGGAAAAGGTGCTCTAGTTCGTGCTGTTTTCTACTTCCATGAAGGCGATACAATCTTCTTGGTGATTGGTCAAGCTGGCAAGAGCGTCTGTCTAAACCAATCCATCGAGCAATGTCAACGTTTGACCAAAAATTCAAAGGCATCGATTGGTGGAGGAGGAGGAGGTGCAACCTATGGTCTGTTCAAAATTTTATTAAACCTTCGATCTTTTATCCATATTCAAATTCTCTATTGATTAGTATTTAGAATGAATCCTTACGCGCCATTCAAATGGCATCCTTTGTTGATAGCTGCAGGAGGCGGCGGTGGATCTGGAAAATTCAATGCGAATTATAAACTTTCTACAAGTGAGACATTCAATCTTTGGTTTTGATTCAATTTTCGGAATTGACAAATTCTTCGAAACAGCGCAACACGGACAGGGGTTCGATATTTATAATCTTGGCGTCGAAGGAACTGGAACAGGATCAGGAGGTGGATGGAATAGTTCGCACGTTACACTGTCAAGGAAGGTTCAAAACGGCCAGTCAATGATTATTGGAGCAGAAGGTGGAAAACCTTGTAAACGATTCATTCAAATGAATGTCACGGGAGGATTTGGTGGTGGAGGTGGTTCTTGTCAGTTCGGCGGTGGTGGTGGTGGATTTCAAGGCGGAAACACCAATAAACCCTACAATGCTGGAAACGGTGGCACATCATATGTTGCTTTCTCCGAATCATTCCTACAATCATTCAGTAATCCAGAAGGACAACCTGACATTGATCAACCACCTAAGAATGGCTTTGTTTCGATTATCTATCAAATTGAACATTGCTGTAACGGAGACCATTTCTCTTGCCTTCTACTTGGTGATCGTCCTCAAGCATCTTCCTTTTCGATGATCAATCACAGTGATCATAGCGCAATATCGATGGAAAAATTTTGCATCTGCAACGATTATGAACCTCGATTTCAACCTAATTTCTGCATCTGTAAGTCTTGCAATTTTTTTTCTTCTATTTTAGTTGAAATTGAATTGTTCAATTTTCAAAAGATGAGAAAAGAAATCTGGACATTTTGCTATGGATCGCTTTGATTTTCATCTCTATGGCTTTGATTTTAATGATTCTAATGTTAATAGGTAAACCTCTTATTCCATAATTCATTTTAGAAACTCGTTTAAATTATTTCAAATTTTGAATTTTTTTTGAATGCAAGTGTTTCAGTATCGAAAAAAACTAATGAACAAGAAAAAGTCTCTACAATCGATCAATAATTCCAATGATTTATATATGATTTCAAATTCAACTGATTTACAATTAAGTAGATTGAGAAATAACATTTCCAACAGTAATAGCAGTAATAATAACAGCAATACTGGTAATGTTATATTGAGCAATATCATCACCGAATGTAATCCAAACTATGAGTTTGGCGGTTCAACTTGTTCCATTGGTGATTTGAGAGAGATTCCAAGAGAAAAACTTAATCTAGTCAAGTAGGTCAATCTTTAGTTTCAATTTGGCTTAAGTTATTGAGATATTACATCTTTGATTATTTCTTTCTTCTCGATGAAACAAATCGATCAGAGCGCTAGGACAAGGAGCTTTCGGTGAAGTCTATCAAGGTTTCCTTCGCAATCCTCCTCTTCAAGATAATAATAATAATAATGATGATGATAGCTATGATAATTCTAATGTAGAACTGCCAGTTGCTGTGAAAACATTGCCGGAATATTCTGCAAGCAAACAAGCCGAGATGGATTTTCTAATGGAAGCATTGATAATGTCAAAATTCAAGCATAAAAACATTGTTAAATTTATTGGAATTTGTTTCGAAAAGATGCCTAGATTTATTGTGCTCGAATTGCTCTCCGGTGGTGATTTGAAAACATTTCTTCGAGAGAATCGTGGCACCGCTGAAAGACCATCACCTTTGGTGATGGGAGATCTACTTGTGATGGCGTTAGGTAATTAATTGAATCTCTTTTTATTCTCTCCGATATTCGATCAACATAGCTCAACTAAAACTAATGATTTTACGACTATCGAATTTAATGATCAAACTGATCGAATTGTAAATGTTTCGGATCAGCCCATGCAAACAGACCCGATGCTCTCTCTCTCTCTCTCTCTCTTTCTGTGTTCATAAATCATTTATCACTCGATTTAATTGTCTCATACAGAGGCTATTAACGATTTGTGATGATGTTAACACTAGTTATAAATCTTCCCATCTTATTCTTTCTCATTTCTTAATATTCTATCTGATCTGTTGTTTTTTTGGCACGAAAATTCGATTTTAGATGTTGCCTGTGGTTGCAATTATTTGGAGGAGAATCATTTCATTCACAGAGATATAGCGGCTCGAAACTGTCTGCTTACATCAAAACTGAAAGCTATTAATCTCCATCGAGAGATCAATCAAACAACGAACGATAATGTGAAAGATAAACCATTCAATCTGAATGATTATAAAAATGGCTTCGAGAATAGCGGAATCATTGTGAAGATTGCAGATTTTGGTAATTTTTTTTTCATTCTGTTGGAACGCTTCCATCACCCTCAATTAATTAATAACTAATAACTAATTCTCTTCTCTATTCATTTCGATCATTTTGAAAGGAATGGCTAGGTGGGTAACTTTTTGACACACTCTGATTTTGCTTTTTGAGAACGATGATATTATTCTTCAATCAGTTGTTCATTTTCTAAACCCTTTTGTTTTCTTTTACTTTCAGAGATATCTATCGAGCTAATTATTATCGGAAAGGAGGGAAAGCGATGTTGCCAGTGAAATGGATGCCACCGGAAGCGTTTCTTGATGGAATATTCACATCCAAAACTGATGGCAAGCGAATTTGATCGATTGAAGCTTATGAAATGAAAATTATAAATTTTTCCCATCATCTATTTTGTTGACTGATAGTCTGGAGTTTCGGTGTTCTTCTCTGGGAAGTGATGTCGATGGGATATATGGTGAGTATGGGCTAGCTTTATGATCTTTTGCATTTAAGGCTCGAGATCTTTTAGAACCTAATTGAAATTAGATTCTTTGTAAATCATCTCACACGATTTTCTCAGTATTTTATCTGAATTAATGAAAAAATGGTGATGATGATGATGATGATGATTAAAATCTCCAAGGAATCATTTCCTTATCGTGATATCATTTTCTAAATACCTCGTATCATTTGAAAGCATTTCTCATCAGTTCTAATCCCTATCGAATAATAATTATCTTTTTCCTTTTTTCTCTCTAATTATTAATTGCGCTTTTTTCCATTACTTTCGAATGAAGCCTTATCCAGGCAGAGGAAATCAAGAAGTGATGCAATTAGTAGCAGCTGGACGGCGTTTAGAATTACCGAATTCGTTAACGCCGCCACAAATCTACGCCATAATGGGACAATGTTGGAAAGTTAGCCCCGAACTCCGTCCAAATTTTTCAACAATAATCGAACGAATCGGTTATTGTCTTCAAGATCCGGATGTTCTCAATGTCCCATTACCATTGTTTCATCGATCAGCTTCGGTCGAGAAAGATGTAAGGCTGTTTTGAATAAAATTATCAGACGAAAGAAATAGACATTTAAAACGAAAAATTATTACTTTTATCAATTTTGTTCTCTTAACCTTTCTCTCTATCTTCGCGCAACCTACGCAGACGACTCTGATTAGATCACCAGATACAGCGACCGATTATTTGTTACCGAATAATTTTAGCTCGCTAACTAATTCCAACTATAGCGTTGCGACGGAGAAAACCGATTTAATCTCACCGGATACTTGTTCCACTTTGAGCTGTTTGCCAGAAGATAAATCAGTAGACCTCAATCGATTGAATAACATTCAACAACCGCAAGCATTGATCAATAATAATCCACTCATCAATCAAATAAATCTGAAAAACTATCAAATAGACTGTCAACAATCTCCACAACAACAACACCAACAATATCAATCACAAAAAATCCCACCATTATCATTCGATCCAGAGTTATTGATGAATTCAGATCAATTGAATGGTCGTCATCAGCATCAGCATCATCACACAGTTTCGAATCATCACCCTTCAATCAACACACCACCAGCAATGAATCCACAATTTCGCCAACAGCAACAACACCCACATGAAATTGCGGCAAATCCAGATCCAATTGGCTATGTAAACATAGAGATGATGATGAATCGTAATCCATTGAATCTGTCCAATATCTACACAAATGCTCTAGCTTATTCCGATCATCCTCATCATCATCAACAACAAAATGGATAGAATCTTTTGTAGATTTAAATTTAGATTCAATTAAATTTAGATAAGATTGTAGTCAGAAGTCTATCTTGGCAGCATTGAAGCAAAATCTTAGTCTAAACGAAAAAAAGAAAGGATACTAGTCGGGCAAAGTTTTCAAGCGGAAACATCAACCGTTTCCTATTATTTTCGATTCTCTCTCTCTCTCTCTCTCTCTCTCTCTCTCTCTTCGGCGGACATTAGGATGTCCAATAGTCTGTAGCTAACTTCATCTTGTTAAATTATCATTGAAATTTTATCTCTATTGTTGCTGTCATTTGATTCGACTATTATTAATTATTGTTAATAATTAGTTTGATAACCTTTGTTATTGTTCTTGCTAATCGTTAATGTTTTTCTTCTTCTTTTTTTTTCTTCTCGTTCTCGGATCGCTATTGAATACTTGTTTTTCTTTCTTTTTTCTTTTTTCTTTTTTTTTTAACCAATATGTTTCGCTATCTCTTTCTCTTATTTTGTACTTGAGAAATGAAATAAAGTAAACCCATTTGGTTTCATTCATTTCTTTAGTAAGAGGATTTGTATGCCCATTTTTTCTTCTCCACCTTAATGATGAATTAATTCATAAATATTTCATTCTACTGTAATTGTAATTGATTGCTTGCGATCGTAAAAGCTCAACAAACGGAGAATGAAAATTTAAATGGAAATTAAATTTTTTTTCGTACAACGCAACAATTGCCTACCTTTGAATGCTGCCATTCTAAGATAAACGACTGTAAACTATTCCGACGATTCTTAAACTAATGAAAATAGCGGATGCTATTTTGCTCCCTCGCTCGGCCCAAAGCGACTCGCAAAAGCTCGATCGAGACAAGTTTGAACACTAAACTAGTCATTATGAAGAAAAAAATGGATTTTTTTTCTCTAAAATAAAAATGAACAAAACTAGCCTAATTTTTTTTTGAATAAATTATTGCCTTTTCATGTTCGATTGAATTTAAATGATTCAATTAAGACCACCATTACCACCATCTCCATAATGATCATAATTAAACTAGATTATAGGGTAGATTTGATCGCTCTCCAATCGATTCGATTCAAATTGAATCATCAAAAATAGATAATTCGAGTCCGAGAAATGAATTTGTTTTTTTTTGAGAACAAAATTGCCAAAATCACGCTAAATAAATCGCTGAATATTATTTCGAAAACATTTAACTCTTTAGCTCTCGGAAGAGTCATCAGAGATAGTCAAAGCGATGGTTCAGTGCTCGATACAGACCCTATCCATTGTAAAGTATGGATGTAAATGTCAACTATCCTCTCTCTCTCTCTCTCTCTCTTGCTTGGATTCAGATTTCAACTTCGATTCGGGTACAAGGACAATGACCTTGTCAATAATGCGGAAATTTTCTCCACGGTACACCGACTACCTTACCCTTTTTGCTGCAAAGAAAAATCAATTTATGTGTGTGTGTGTGTGTTGGTGTGACAGAGAGGCAGATACCGAGAAGGTTAATAAATGATGGCAATCATTCGAGAGTACTCAACCTTTCTCCAGATTCTTCCTCGATTTTCGAATGCATAAGATTTGATGATTCATCGAAGATTTTTTCTCGAACCATAAATTTCGATTTTTATCTGATTATTAGATTTTTCTTTTTTTTTTTCTTGCTGATTTTTCGTTCTCTTTCTCTTTTCTCTCTCTTGATTTTTTTGTGACAAGACAAGAATGATCGCTCAAAGTAGATTAATTAATCAATTAATCAATCGATTTTGTTCTCAATTTGGAATGAAATCATTCCAAATTAAGCGCAAATGTTTTGAAATACTCAATGATTGAACAGATGTGTTTCGAGTTCGAAACAGAAACAGAGCGTTATTGATTTCGATTTTCAATTTCGTTCGATCAAAACATAATCGAGACTGATTCAAAAATTGCTTGCTCTAGATTTCGAAACGATTTCTTATCGCCGGAAGATCTGCTCGAATGAATGAACGATTGTGGGACGAAGTATCAAAATTAACCTATTGTTTTGGATTTTTGTTTGTTCCAAATTTTCATCCGAAACAATAAGAGTTTCTCATGAAATTCTCTTCTCATTGATCGAAGATGATGAGATCATCTCATCACCGATGATCATGATCGTTGTGATGGTTGGTGCTGATGATCCGAATAGTTGATTGAGGATTGAGCTTTTCACTATCTAGACAATAGATGAGGATCAATCTAGAGATATCTCTTTCGAATTTTGATCACATCTCTTTGCCTCTTGTTTGTTTCATCCAAGACATCGTTGAAGCATTTTCGTTATGTAGTGTAGACCAAAATAGACTTTTCTTTTTCCCTAGACAAAACCTCAACCGAAATAAACCTAATCACAAGCAAATGGAAATTATCCGATCAAAATCGATTCGAATTTGAATATCGAAAAATCGAGATTTGTATTAAAGATTGATGGAGCGATTTCTTGTCTCTGCAGATATTAAACGAATTTTCTCTCTCTCTCTCTCGGGGCGATAATCAAGTATAGAACAAATAAATTGCGATTGTTTAACTCTCTTCCCAATCGGGGTATATTTATAGATGAGAATGGACAATAAAAAAAGATTCAAACCATCACAATGTAGATTGGTCAAAAATGAGGATGATAATAATAGAAGCAACTAGAGTTTCTTTGACTCTAATATATACGAAACGCCCTTTTTGGTTCCTGTCTCTAGTGTCTCCTTTGTTTGATGAATGAAAGCTTTAGCTCACCTGGTGCGAACAGTCCCAAGTTTAAGAATCTCCGGAAATAGAGATGATGGCGATAATCTAGATTCTAGATTCTAGCTGAAGAAAAAAGAAGTGAGAGAGACGAATCAGCAGAAAGGATTTTCTTGAGGGAATCAAGATTCAAAGATTCAAAATGATGATGTAGTGAATTGGATGATCTTCTCTAATCTAGAAGGCTACCATCGAACCCAAATAATTCAACTAAATAGAAGCCTTTCGCTACTTTATGAAAGAAACAACAAAAAAAGAGAGAGAAAAATAGAAAGAGAAGAAAGATCAAGATAAGCTAAGATAAGAAAGATAGTCCTAAAAAAGAGAATTTCTTATTCGCTTCTTTCAGACGATACAAAATCTTTGAGATTCGTTCTCGAAAATTTTCGAACGAAAAGAGAGGCGAAAAAAAAAGTCCTAACAAAAACAGCAACAACAACTGGTCTGTTTTAAAATTCGGAAAAAAAATTCGATAGCAAAAAAAAGAAAAAAAACACAACAAACTTCGATAGCAGCAACAGACAACCTAGTTCAGTTCAGTTCGGTTCCGTTAAGTGTTGAATATTACAAAAAAAATGTTTCGAAACATAATGAACGAAGCAAAAACACTTGTCTCTATCTCTCAATGTGTCCATCATCTCTATCTTTCATCATTAATTTGATCGTCGAATTTGTTCTGTCCAATTGACTCATCGAAAATGTGACATAGGATTCAAAACATTTTGAGAACATTGCAAAAACAACGAGAAAAAAAATCAACAAACAATCCTAGTGAATATCTGACCATAAATGTCCATCTTCGACGAGATGATTATCAATCAATTGACCGTAATATCTAGCACAAGCATTTGAATAGTGTGTTTGTTGTTTTGTTGTTTATGTCTTTGTGTGAACACCTTGTATGCTTCTTCTCGAGGTAAATTAATCAACAACATCCTCCAATCTCTCACTCTCTTCTGCTCTCAATCAAGATTCAAATCAAATTTCAATCCAATTCAAATCTCTCTCTGCCGCTCTGTTGTTTGGTGAAGAGATTTAGATTAAATGGTAAATAATCAATTTGATATTTATCACATTTCGATGAATGAATTAATCAATCTAGTTTTATTTCGTTGTTTCGAATTAGAACGCTGTCAAAACAACATCCAAAGATCAATCGAACTCTTGTGGAACATTGAACAACATCTCGACGATCTAAACAGAGAGCTCTAGTATTTGACCGAAATACTATCTCCCTCGAATGATTCTAGTGAACAAAATTGATTTCCATTGGTTTTCGAATTTGCTCGAATGTAATAATTTATGTTTTATTTTCTTTTTGCTCGTTGGAAATCGACCAAACCGAATGTGTGTTGTAAGAGTATTTTTATCACCCAAGAAGGTGAATAATGAATCGATCGATCTTCAAACGGTTGTTGTCTTCCTTACCGAAAATCATTCATCGTGCTTCATCGAGTAGAAGATTGTTGAGAAGATTGGAATGAATTAATATAGAAAGAATATATTTTTGATTACTTTCCACAACCACGAAAACATCACCTCACTCCGACACAAGCTGTAGCTATTGCTTTCATTTCAATCAATCGAGAACGTTTCATTTTCATTCGCTAAGCTTTGTTGTCGACTAGAACCAACAAAGAGACAGAAGGAGTAAGAATCATTGAAATTTCGATGACGTTTTAAGTGCTGAAAATATCTGTTCTTTTTTCGAACAAAAATCCAAGTTCTTCTTCTATTTTTCCCTCCAATCCTAACATCGCCATTGTTTCTTCAATCGAAATTGATTTCAATCCGATTCAGACAATCATAGAAATATCGAAATCTTACCGCCCGACGATATTATAACGCATCATAGCATCGATAAACGAATTCTGTAGACAGAGAGAATCGCTTAGAGAATAAGCTTATTGTGATTCATTTAGAACTAATTTCTCTTTCGAAAACTCTCTAATTCTCAACAAAGTATTGAGGATTGTTAAGCAATCCAAAGATCCAAAATTTTACTCATTTGACATCTCTACTATCAAGATCATTTAGCTTCTGTCTAATTAATAATTAATGCTCATTTCGATCGTAGAAGATGGTGATTCAAGTGATATCATCATAGTATTCTTTGACAATAATTAACTAAAACTCTAGATTAATTCTTTCGCTGTCTGTAATTTCGGAGACATCCTATTCTGTTTTAATTATTAATTAATTAAGCGAAATAAAAGGAGAGATAGCATTTTCAAGAGCGAGAACAATGTCAATCAAAACAAGTCAAACAACAAACAATAAGAACGGAATGCATCATGTGAATTTTAGCAACAATGATGGTGATCATAAAGTGAATCCAGATCGAAAAAAACGTTATCTAACGGCTAAATATGGTCAACATCAAATGAATTTGATCAAGAAACGTTTGAAAGTGGAGATGTGGATGTATGAACAATTACAGTTTCTATTCGATTCGGTATTTGTTGTGTCTCGAAAATTTTCTCAAACTAATCTAATCAATTCCAATCTATTTTTTATCTTATCAATCAACATCCATTCTCTCCACAACGAAAAGGACGAAGATGAAGATCTAACCAATATCGATATCGATCTCGATGAAGTACTCGATTTGGATGAGATCAAAGAACGAAAACAGTGGCTTCGGGTATGTTGTTTAATCACTTTGGACCCAGAGGGAATTCTATAATCTTATTCTCTTCTCTTCAATAATTAATAATTAACTGAAAATATTTCATAATTAGTTGAATAATTAATGATTGATTCGGTCCGCTTTCTCCCTGTCCAATAGAACAAACTGATCGATGCTAAAAAATCGAAAGAACTGGTGGAAAAATTCATTGTGGAACTTTTGGAACGAGCGAATACTCTGTGAGAATCAAATAGCTAATTTCGATATTTTTTTCTTCCAATCTCATCCAGCTGTCTGTGTCCAGTTCTCGAAAAAAAGTCTTGTAAATAATTGAAATGAAATTTTCGATCGAGGTCGATCGCGAGATAGAATCTTCGATTTCGAAATTCACAACAAAACAAACGAATTATCGACAATGTTCGAGATAACGCATTTATTATTTTTTTTGTAAAAATTAAAAATCAGAATTAAATTTCGATAAAGCTCAGATAAACAATAAATAATTGAAATTATTATCTCATCTCTTTGAAAATGAAGCAATAACAATTTGAAATTTAGATAGAAAATTTTAGCTATTTACATTTTGAAATCGGATTGTATCCAATCTTTGGTTAGAAGGAAAAAAAGAAATCTTTTCTACACAAACACTCACACACCTACTTACAGACCATTTCTTATGGTCTCGCTAAATCGAATTTCCGGCATCGAAACGGTTGCAGAGAATCTAAATTATCTAGCTCTGTTGTTTGTATCTGGTTGTCGATAGCAGTCCGTCTATCGTTTCCTGCCGAAAAGACCATCTATAAATACATTCCGTTGATTAGATAATCCACATCGTGGACTAATGAACGACCACGTCTTGCAATACGTTTCTTCAATGATTTCATTCGATACACAACGATGGCTATCAAAAGAGATGTGATGAGAAGGCCCAAAGTCAAGGCGATCACAGCACTGTTGGTCTCGCGGCCATTACCACTTTGAGCAAGATTATCATGCATATAGGAAATTGCAACCAAACTTGGTGTTTGCAACGAAATCTTTTCGTTATAGATGATATGCGAATATTGTGGACTGATCTTCTTCCCATTTTTGACATTTTTAACATCGCTACTATTATTATAGTTGTTGTTATTGTTATTCTGGTCAGCATTTATGTTCTTGTCATCTCGATTGTTTATGATCGGATTATTTTCAATATCTCTCACCGATTCCATCGAAAAAATTTTGCTGTTCGAAACGTTTCTCGACGATAAGCTCTCGTGATGTACATCACCGCCATGAATCGGTAGATTCGGAACAGAATCGATCGCTGAGAAAGACGGTGATGGCTTCAATGATGAGAGCAACGATTGTTGCTGCGGTGATTGTTGAAATGATCTTGATGGATGATAAAATTTAAGATGAATATCATTCGATGACAATCCTGGTGTTTGATCATCATTGTTCGAAATCGGCATGCTCCATGAATTCATTAATTGATGACTATTTTCGGGACCAGATGATTGAAACATAGGCCAATAGGCAGACTGTTTCAAGGCCGCACCGAAGATCGAATCGGAAGATGATGATGAAGATAATGATTGTTCATTGCCTAGGATACTCAATGGCTTCTCCACCAAAGGTAAGGTGTTGATTTGAAATCTGTTATAATTGTTTGGCTGTGTCATTAAACCAGAAGATGAATAATCGCTCATCGAAGAGAGTGACTGGTGATCAAGTGCTTTCGAATCTTCATCAGCAAATTTATCATTCGCTGTTTTCGGGTAATTATAATTGACATCAAATGGATTATTGCTTTGATAGGAAGGAAACGATTTCGAAGCAAGCTTATTAATCTCAGATCTGTATTTCAAAGGATAATTTTGATTATTATTGGAACCGATCAAAGCGGAAGAGAATGGAGAGGATCCATAATGAAAGTTTCTTTGAATAGAATTGGTTTTGAGATTTTTCTCGTCGACGGATGGAGATTTGCCAACAGAGCTATTATCTAATAACGACGATGATGATGAAGATGATCGTTCACCCGTTTTGATGTTCAAAATCAATCTAGATTTATGACATTCAAGGTCTGGTGACTCATCACTACCATCGGAACATTGTACGATACCATCACAAACATTATAGATTGCAATACATTCGCTATTATTTCTGCATTCAAATTGATAGTGGCGGCATTTCGAGACTATCGGAGAATGAAACGTGTGGAAAAAAAACGAAAATTATCAAAATCATCATTGTTGCCAATGTAATTTTGGATAGAGAGAGAGAGAGACAATGAAAATCATTGAATTACTTTCAGTTTGATTCTTTGGATTCGCCGACAATATTCCCAATGATTTAGATATTTGTGATAAATCAGAACCATCCGCAGAAGTTATCGTCGATGATGCTGAATATTGTTGTGATTGCGAACTCTCTTTCAAATTAACCAATTCGTTCTCTTGTTTCGTTTGAGATTTCCATTCGTTCAAAAGAAAAGAGTTTCGATTCATTTTCAATACCGAACTAGTGTAGAAATTATGCGGAGTAAAATGGCATCGAAAATCTTGTAATGAGCCACAATCGAATAGATAGCAACTTCCTCTGGTCTTGTATGATTCAAAAACAAAAACTTTTGTTAGCTTCACTTTACTTCAAATTGGATTGTTTCACATAGATACTTTCTCTTCATAAACAGCTAGATTGCAATTGCTTGTGTTCCAACACCATTCGATACACTTTTCATTGGAATAAAGTTCTGTTTCATTTAGATATTTCGCACCCATAGATCTTGATTCATGTGTTTTGATGATGGAATTGCGGTTAATCTCGAAATTTCTCAAAATATCACCACTTCTTAAACCGGAACTATCTGAAATTATAGAAGATTTTGTCAGTGAATTTGCATCAATTCCATCGCCGGAAGATTTCAGAATATTTGATAGCGGCGAATCTTGTTTCGATTGAAAAGCAATAATCTCTTGGTGTAGGATTAAGGTGATAAAGAAACATAAAAGCAATTCTAATTCGAAATTTAATCGTAACATTTTCCTGATAAACTATTTATTGAAGTTGGGGAAATGATTTTTTCTATTAACAAAATCAAAATCAATTCAGAATTTGAAGTTTATTTGCGTTTTTTTTAGACAAAAGAAAAAATTCAAATATAAACTATTTGTTTCGTCTTTCATCTAAGAAAATAAAGCGATGAGTTTTTTTCGCTGGCCAGACCGAGTGATCCAACATAAACGTTCTGCCCCTCATTCCGATATATAGAATGGATTCTTTTTTATACTTTTGGTCCTTCTATTCCAGTTGATAGCTAGATATTATATTGAAACAATTTATATTGATAATTTTGCAATATATAGACAATGATTGCGACAAAGAATGATAAAGATACAGAAATGATTTGAATCTTTGAAAACCAATGTTTTTTTTTTGTTAAGATAAGAGGACAACAATTCTATCTCTCAACATAGGGAGGATGAAATGAAAAATCTCAGACAAAAAAATACAAAGAAATGGTCAAGATAGCACAAATAATTTTCAATAAATAATGAAAAATTAATGTCAGATCATTCGAGAGAATTATACACTAATAATTGTTTTAGAACTTTAGTTTGACTTGTTTCCCGAATTTCGCCAGCTAAAAACATTTCGTCAACAACTGAATATACCTGAAATTAAAGGAATGAGTTCAGATCAGAAGGACACAGGGAAACAAATCTTACCCGATAAAAATTAAAAACTAAATCAAGTTCACAAACGTTATGGAAATATTCATTCAGAACTTCAACAAAATTATGGATTGCTTCGAGGTAAACTAGATTATTGTCGCTTACATCGACACAGATACAGAAATAGAGACCAGCATATCGACGATAGACTATTTTGAAATTGCGAAACTAAAAAACGAAGAGTAAAGAGTTGAGTTACTGGTAATTTCAAGAGATACCTCAACGAAATTGGTATGTTTAGCATCACGAACGGTAACAACTGCATGTACTTCTTCAATCAATTTCTGCTTCTCATCATCATCAAAATTCATATACCATTTAGCAAGACGAGTTTTCCCAGCACGGTTCTGTATCAGAATGAAACGTATCTAAATTTTCAAAAAGAGTAAAAAAT
Source organism: Sarcoptes scabiei (assembly GCA_020844145.1). Lineage (NCBI taxonomy): Eukaryota > Metazoa > Arthropoda > Arachnida > Sarcoptiformes > Sarcoptidae > Sarcoptes > Sarcoptes scabiei. Next base: position 2,937,486 of record CP080484.1, read on the forward strand.
TTTTATCTGAATATGGATTAAGCTAGCAATCAGAATTATCGTACCATTTTAAATCGGTAACGAATCGCTTTGATTTAAATAGAATCTGCAATAAAGATGATTATTTAATCCTAGAGAAAAATGAAAAGATCCAAATAGAAATGGTAAAATAAAAACACCCAACCAAATCTATCGAAGAACGAAATATCAACAACAGATGCAGCATCAAGATGCGATTATATCGATTGTTTGAGTTCTTTTGGTACAGAAAGGGTTCATCTGTTTTTGCCGATTATGCAATAGTAATGTGTGGATCTGTTTTGGAGAATTTTTCATTAATGTATGTCAATGGTTGATGTTTGTCAATGTTTTAAACCTAAATCTTTGATTTTAAATTCATACATGGTTTCGATCGTTGCTCACTCTACGATCTAATCTTAAATTTCATTATCAAGAATAATTTTCCGAGTGAAGCCAACAGACTCAAAAACGACGCCATAATGTTACGAGGTAAAGCGAAAACAAAAGTGAAGAATAAGGCGCCAGCCGAAATTCAAATCACTGCCGAACAGATTCTTCGAGAAGCTAAAGAACGTGAATTGGAAATCGTCGCTCCACCACCTAAACAGAAAATTTCCGATCCAGATGAACTTGCTGATTATCAACTGCGAAAACGTAAATTTTTCGAGGATAACATCAGAAAAAATCGTCTCGCTTTTAGTAATTGGATCAAATATGCGAAATGGGAAGAGAGTCAACAAGAGATCCAGAGAGCACGATCGATTTTCGAACGAACTTTGGATGTCGATCCTCGAAACATCAAAACTTGGCTCAAATATGCCCAAATGGAAATGCGAAACAGGCAGATAAATCATGCACGGAATATTCTCGATCGTGCTGTACTAATTTTGCCCCGAGTAAATCAATTTTGGTACAAATACATTTATATGGAAGAGATGCTCAACAATATTCCTGGTTGCCGGCAAGTGTTCGAGAGATGGATGGACTGGGAACCAAACGAACAGGCTTGGTTCACCTATATCAAATTCGAGCTTCGTTATAACGAGATTGATCGTGCAAGAGAAATTTATTCTCGTTTCGTTACGGTACACCCTGATGTAAAAAATTGGATTAAATTCGCCCATTTTGAAGAGCAACACGGTTTCGTTGAGAACAGCCGAGATATTTTCGAAAAAGCTATTGAATTTTTTGGCGATGATTATCTCAGTGAACGTCTCTTCATGTCTTTCGCTAGATTCGAAGAGAATCAACATGAATACGATCGAGTGCGTATAATCTTCAAGTACGCTCTAGAGAAGCTTCCTGTAGAGAACCGACAAAATATTTTCAAACAATATTCTATATTCGAGAAGAAACATGGTAATCGTTTTGAGATTGAAGATATCGTTTTTAGCAAACGAAAAACCCACTATGAGGATGAATTGAAACAAAACCCCTATAACTATGATTTATGGTTCGATTACATAAGGCTGTTGGAGGATGAAGGTGATGTTGAAAAGATTCGAGAGATATATGAGAGAGCCGTTGCGAATGTTCCGGTTCTCAATGAGAAAAAGCTATGGCGTCGCTATATCTATCTGTGGATTTACTATGCTGTCTATGAGGAGCTTAAGAATAAAGACTATGAAAAAACAAGAGAAATCTATAAGTTTCTTTTGGAGAAGCTTATTCCACATAAAACTTTCACGTTTGCAAAAATTTGGATTATGGCTGCAAAGTTTGAAATCAGACAGAATGATTTAGCGGCAGCTAGAAAAATCCTCGGAACATCAATCGGTCTCTGTCCTAAAGACAAATTGTTTCGAGAATACATCGAACTAGAAATACAACTGCGTGAATTTGATCGTTGCAGAATATTGTATCAGAAATATCTTGAATTCTCTCCCCATAATTGTGTAGCTTGGATGAAATTCGCCGAGTTAGAGAATATTCTTGGCGAAACGGATCGTGCGAGGTGTTTGTTTGAGATCGCAATCGATCAACCGAAACTTGATATGCCGGAAGTAATCTGGAAAGCATACATCGATTTCGAGATTGAACAGGAAGAATTCGATAGCGCTCGTAAGCTATACGAACGTCTTCTGACTCGAACGGAACATGTTAAAGTTTGGATTAGTTATGCTAAATTCGAATTGTTAGCCAACAAAAACGATCAAACCAATGCTGTGATCAATGCGCGAAAGATCTACGATAGAGCAAATCAATCGTTGAAGAATATGGAGAAAGAATCACGATTGATGTTGTTGGAAGCGTGGCTTGAATTCGAGACACAACATGGTGATGAGAAATCTTTGGTCGCTGTTCGAAAACAATTGCCGAAGAAAGTGAAGAAAAGACGAAAGATTCGTACCGATGATGGTAATGATGTTGGCTGGGAAGAATATTTCGATTATATCTTTCCTAACGAAACCGAAAACGCTGTTCATTTGAAATTTTTAGAGATGGCTAAAAAATGGAAACATGACAAACAACAGCAAGAGGAGAGTCAAAATCAAACGGATAAATCATCGAAAACAATCGAGATCGAAGCATCGGCTCCGAATGCATCCGCGGCATCGATAATCGATCGAAAAAATGTATCAAACTGAATTTCTAACTCCATCAACCAATCGATCATCCAACATCATTTCATTAAGTTCGATTATAATTTTGTATTTATTCATTTCAGAATTGACAATGACATCAATAACGTTCAATGTTAATAATAAAAATGATCGTCTCTTATTTTCAATTATTAATTTGATTCGATAATTGTTTCTAATCTTTAGACTCTTCTTTGAATTGTTCGACTGAGTTAAAAAATTTTGCAAAATTTTATTCATTCGAGTTTAGAAGCACTTGTTTTCGGTGAAAAGTGAAAAGGATTGCTGAATTGATTAAACATTGAGCTAATTTGTAGAGAAGATTTCAAATAAAAATGCATCCTCACACACCACTCTCTCTCTCTCTCTCTCTCTCTCTCTCTCTCTCTCTCTCTCTAATTTCTCGGTATTAAATTATGTTTCACTAAATATCGACGAGAGATCGAAATGATGAAACGGATGAGCGAGAGAAAAAAACTAGTGCTATAATTGGAGAAGATTGTAAGGCAACACCGAAACAACAAAATCAACAAGAACGAATTAATCATTCAATAATTTTTTTTGTCGTTTCAAATTTGATTCAATCAATTGATGATCTCCATCCCCATCACCATCATAATCGCCATCAACGAAATTATCCTTATCAAACACTGTTTTGCCTACTATTGCAAAACATCTAGAAATCTATTAATTCGAAATTAGGGTAAATCGTTCGAAACAGTTCCGAGTGGAGACATCGAATGAAACATTTGATAATAATCAATGTGAAGATAATTACTCTCTCTCTCTCTTTCTCTCTCGATTGCTCGAGGATCATTTCTGAAACAAATCGAATTAGATTTAGGCAGAAAACAATTTCACTTCATTACAAAAATAAAAATCCAAATCCGTCAATGAATTGAATTAGAAAGCAAAAACGAAAATTTGGCTAAAATTTCATTTCGTTTTGAAAATTCCATCAGCGAGGAAAAAAAGTAAGATCAACAAATTTCAATAGATGTGTTTTTGAATCAGATATAGATTGGAAATAAATCTCTCGATGAAATGTTTTTCGACCGACGAAGAAGAGTGAAGAATCTAATACCAAAAGATCTCTATAAAGAGACATCGAAATTTGTCGATAAGAATACTTTTGTCCAATATGTCGATTGTTTCCATCAAACCAATTCGAACATTCTTCAAGGTGTGTATGTTTGTATCGGTGGAGTTCTTCACTGCAAACAAAATCAATTTGAAAAGATTTAAACATTGATCTCATTTGAATCAATCGAATAGAATTGAGACAATCATATTTAGATAAGTTCAAACCATTCGAGGATTACTTTCAATACAAAGATAGCTCCAATTCTATCGCAATCGATGATGCATTTTTTCAGACCAAACCGATAATCTTATTGATTGGTCAGTATTCGACTGGTAAATCGACGTTTGTAAAATACCTAATTGAACGTGATTATCCTGGCATACGGATCGGCCCGGAACCAACCACTGACAAGTTCGTTGCGGTGATATACGGCAAAGAGGATTCGATTGTCCCAGGCAATGCTTTGGTCATCGATCGCCGTCAACCATTTGGTTCGATGGAAAAATTTGGGGGGAAATTTTTGAATCGATTCCAAGCAGCTTTTTGTGATAGCCCCATTCTTGAAGGTAAATTTCGATCTATAACCTAGTGATTGAAGCCAAACCTTCTCTTTTTAATTTAAAGGTTTAACAATCATCGATACACCAGGAATATTAAGTAATAATGTCAGTGATAATGGATATGATTTCAAAGCAGTTATAGAACGATTCGCATCGCAATCGGATCGGATCTATTTGTTCCTGGATGCGCATAAATTAGAATTATCAACCGAATTTCGACAGATTGTCAGATTAATTAAACGATTCGATGATAAACTACGAATTATTCTAAATAAAACAGATCTTCTCAATGATCAAGAAATGATCCGCGTCTATGGTGCCTTGATGTGGTTCCTTGGACAAGTGATCGAAGAACATCAAGCGATGGAGATATTTATTGGATCCTTTCTTGGGAAAGCGTTAGTTGACAAGAGACGAAAAAAGCTCTACGAATCGGAAGAGTATCGTCTTTTTGAGGATCTATCAAATCTCCAACAAGAATCATTGCTACGGAAGTTAAATCTTTTGGTCCAGAGAACAAGAAAAGCTATCATTCATTATTGCCTAATCTCGTAAGTTCAGAAAGTTTTTTTTTATAATTTCCTATGTTTAATTATGCATCAATCATCAAGATTATTTAAAAAACAACTGAGAAAATCAATTATACTTCGGTTTCTGTTTCCTGAACAAATAAAACTAGCTAATTTGCATCGGAAAAAATTGGAAAAACTTTGCGAAAAGATGCGAAAAAATCTAGAATTCTCCTCCGAAGAGCTTCCAGATTTAAATGAGATGAGAAAAACTTTATTGAAATTGAATCTGAATCGAACCAATACCAAAGACAAAGTAATGATTGCGAGAAAAAATAGTTTCATTGAACATGATCTACCGAAAATTATTGAAAAGATTAATAACGGTAAATTTCGTACGTTCCAAATCACTGATCAAGAGGATCCGTTTAGATTCGCCAGAGACGAAGGATTCGATGAAGGATCATTAGATCCGAATGATTGGATTGTAGCTAAACATCGACATATCTATGATCCAATCTTTGAATCACTCAAAGATGGAGAATTTAAAGTTACAGGTTGGAATTAAACCATAGCTAGATATAAAATAGAGTTGATCTGATTGATTAAATCTATTTTTTTCTTTCATTCAATTAAAAAGCATCGAAAGCAAAAGCACAAATGTTACAATCACAACTTCCGGCAAAAATTTTGAATAAAATATGGACATGGTCTGATCTAGATTGTGATGGTCAATTAGATCGTGATGAGTTCGCATTAGCAATGTATTTGACTAATTTAGCTAAACAAAATTTCGATCTTCCTGAGCGTTTGCCGAAGCATTTGATACCGATTTCAAAGCGACAATAATATATCATTGCATCGTTGGTAAAAAATCGATATTATTCTCCCTTTTTAGAAACCAAGAAACTTTTGTAACTTGTTCATAAAACCTTCTTTTTGGGGACAATCATTCCGATCGTTTCGATATTGATCAGAGTCAATTTGATTACTAGATTGCTGCTGCTGTAATGCTACCATTGTCACTGGCTGATTGATTAGAATGAAATTGCTGATTGGAGATCGACAAAGCGGACAAGTGTGAATCTTCTCAAGACAGCAAGAACAAACACAAGCATGTCTGCAAGGTAACAAAGCTCTTGTGATATGTTCATCAAAACAGATCACACAATAAGGCATCATCGATTGTTTGTTTGTCATCTCGTCTGAAGTTTGATCGCTACAAACATAGAGATCTTGTAAATTGAGCACGAGACCAGATTTCCGTTTGATGTATTGCTCCAAAATACTTGTCTCTAATGGGACTATAGCATCTTTGAGATGGAGAATCGAGGCCAACATGACAATATCATTGCTTTGAATCTCATCTTCGATTTCTCGATCATTCAATAACTGAGAGCGAAATTTGAAACAGAATAAACTAAGAAATTAAATTTGAATTCGATATGTAACGTTTGACTCGTACCAAAATAATCACTAGTGGATAACGATCTCTAGGTTGCAAACGAAAATATTTCTCATCGAATTGTTCTGGTTGCTTGATATGATGGACAATCTTATTGTATTCGTCTTGATATCTTGTTTTTTTGTTCAAATTTCATTAAAAAATTTATAGATTTTAGGAAAAAAATCTTAGTCCAATGATTGCTTACAATTCTGGATCATTCCAATACACAGCCATATCATCGGTGTTGACGAATTGGGAGTCGATCAATTGATTACGCAGATCGTTCCAATTCATTGTTAATTTGTGATGAAAATCATTGATTTTGATCCACCAAAACGAGAACAACCAAAATGAACATTCGCATACAATATTGAGATCTAGACCGAATTGATAGCAATCATTTTTCAAAGATTTTGGATCGATTTTCATCAGAAATGGATTCCGTAATCTTTGAGATTTGATCGGCATTTTAGGGGGTCTCAAACAGCATATATTTTCATCGTCCATTTTGGACACTAGTTTATTGAAGAGTATTGTTGTTTAAGCTCAAATTTCACCCTATTGATTTCTTCAAATAAATGAAAACATCGAACAGAATTCGCTGCCTGCTCTTTGAGAAAGTTGAGTGCTGAGAATTGGAACAAAAATATTGCCATCTTTTGATACAGGAAATCAATGTGCCATCAGTGATTACGTAATAAAGATTCGAATAATTTATTTTTGTTTCAATCTAAATTTTCCGATTCACAATCTCATTTTCATGGTTTCAAGTGTGTTTTTACAAAAAATAATTTAAAATAATATTCGATTCCATCGAGGATGAATGTCAACAAAAATTCTAACCAATTATTAGTTTATCGCCATCGAATTCGTAGTTTGGAACCTCTAGGTTCGCTGGTGCCGGTCCTTTCCGAATTCGACCAGATGCATCGTAATGACTACCGTGGCATGGACAATAATAACCACCGAAATCGCCTTTTCCGGGTATCGGCACACAACCTAGATGTGTACAAACACCAATGACAACCAACCATTCTGGATTAGGTGCGCGTTTCTCATCTGCTTCTGGGTCTCTAAGATCCTTCAAATTCACTGCTTTTTCAGCTGCGATTTCGCTTTCGGTTCGGCGTCGGATGAAAACTGGCTTACCTTTGATTTAAATAATAATCTAAGAATTAATAACAACTGGATCGAAATCAATAATACCTCTCCATTTGACAGTAACATTTTTGCCTTCAGGAATATTGCCTATGTTCACCTCGACTTTACTCAAAGCCAAACAATCTTTTGCTGGGGAGAACATATTTACTAAACCATGAACCATTTGTTTCGCTACCAAGGCCCCACCAACTCCAGTGGCTGTTGTTATTGCATAAGTAAAGGCTCGTCGATCATCGCCTGATTCAGTAGAAGTTTTCGAAATATCTTTGTTCGATTGCCGTCGATATGAAGTGAAATCTGGAATTTTAACATCCGTATGAGCCAATCGATATTGATTACTAACTATAAATTATAAATTCTTAGAATTAGCAAAGTGCTCATCAGAGAAAACAAAATCAACCTCCAATGCCCGTAATAGCTTGACATTTATTGCGAAAAAGATGAGAATTTAAATTGAAAGTAGCACCACTGACAGAGAATTTATTCTTATGCAAACTCATTGCAAATGCTGGAAAAATCAAAGGAGTGTTTTGTTCCTTTTCATCCCAATCTCTTTTCAACGAAGGAAAAGATGATGCTACTTTTTGACCACCGCATGCTTGAGTAATCGCTTTGGTAGCAAGATTACTGATGGAACGAGATTGCATCGTAATCATTATGATTTTATAGAGAAAAAAAAATTTATTCGGAACAAAAAAACCTTAATCGAATTCAAGAATGATTCTTTCTAAGAAGATCAATTTTCTTCTCGGATCACCAAAATCAACTTGCAAATCTCATTCAAATTTGTCCTGGAAATAAAAACAAACAACTTGCAGTCAGAAACAGTAAAGAGAGAGAGATAGATGGAATGTATGGATGTTCAATTTTCTCTCTCTCTCTCTCTCTCTCTCTCTTAAATCGGACAAGGGCGCATCGGTCATAAATGATAGGACGTTGATGTTTTTTTTTTTTAAATTTTGAAATGATTTAGTTTCAAAATTTCAATCACTTTATTGAGCTAGTTTAATTTTATGATCTAAGAAACATTTGATCCCTGAATTTCACTCTAAAAACATTTGAAAATGCTTTGAGATTTTTTAAGCAAGAAGCTTTTAACATCATCTGGTATCTTGGAGCAATATTGTTCATGTTTAGATTTCGTATACGATGCCAACACTCCAAGCTCGTTGGTATGATTCTTATTAGGATGATAAGTCAAATCGTTCCCAAGACAATCTGTCATTCGACCTCCTAGACAGCTCAAAATGGCTTCTGGTGCACAGGTATCCCATTTTTTGCAGCCACGGCTTGCAAACACATAAGCATGAGCTTTACCTTCAATTAATTGAAGAACTTTGTTACCAGCACCGCCAACTCTTACGACGTTGTCTGCCGAAAACGCTTCGACTGATTTGTTGATCTGATCATTCGTGTGAGATCTGGTTGTAATGACAATCATTTTATCTGGTGGCGGTAACTTCTGTTTGATTCCAAAAACTCCCAGTCCATTAAGACCCCAAACGGTACGGCCAATAGTGTTCATCGAATTTTGAACCTTAATTTTGGAATACGAAAGATGTAGATGAAAGATGTATGCTTGAAAAAAAATTATTTAAACTGCCTACAGTATAATTGAAAAATGGCTGATGTATAACGCCACCGATTGCTTTTCCATTGATCGATAAACCAACCAGAATGGTAACATGATCTACAAGGCCTTGGGTGAATTCAGAAGTACCATCCAAAGGATCTACCCATACTACTAAATCTTCTTCTTTGATATTGGAAAACTCTGGTGGACATGGCTTTTGCAAAATGTTCTCATCTTCTTTCGTAACGATCCAATCCTCAGGAACATCATAATTGGTTCCGAGATTCTTTGTTAAAAAAAAGAGTATTATTTAAATCTAGAATGAGAAATATAAGCAAACCTCTTCTCCGATTACTGTTAATTTTGGGAATCGGTGGACTAACGATTTAACTATGCACTTCTCTGAACTACGATCAGCTTCAGTTTGCATATCATTTAAGCCCTAATATTAATTATCAGAGCAAAAAAACTATTTATAAATGCATTTTTAAGTTTTCGATCTTTTTCCATAACCGAAAAATCCAAAATTTCATCTACTAACTTTGTCTACAATGTTCAGATTGCCAGCTTTCATGATATCTCTGATGATCGAACCAGCTTTCTCCGAAATGCAAACAGACGAGGAAATGATTCGCATTATCAATGAAACGTTTTTGGACATTTTTTGCCCTCAATATGATTTAGATTCGTATCACAGTCTATCATAGAAGTTGATTTGATATCCAATCTATTATTCACAAAAAAAAATCTAAATCAAATAAAAATCAACTAATCATTTGAAAGAAATAAGCAAAATAACTAGCGAAAAAAATCGGACAAAATTAATCAAATGAAACAAAATCTTTTGAGATCAATGCTATCATTTGGATTCATCTCGGAAAGAAAACAAACAATTCAAAAACATCAATTGAATAAAGCTCTTCCTTCATTTGTGTACGATCGATCGAACAGATGATGTTTGCATCATCACCATCAATCATCATGAAAGGATTACATAATTTCGTATTGATTCATCTGCTTCAAATTCCATTATATTGAAGATCTCGAAAATGAATTTGAAGATTTCAAGCTATAATAAATTAGAAAAATTCTAATAAATAGTTGAAAGAGCAAAAAATGTGGTCAATTTTCTCTAGAGATCCAGCGAAAGATTTTGGCTATGATATTTTCGAACCAATAACGGATCAATGTGATGAGAAATCTTTATGGATTTTACACCGAGGAAAACGAAAGGTTTGAGGTTTATACTTAATATCAATTGTTAATGATGAATTATATCTTTGAATTCTAGAGCAACAATGAAGAGGTTACGATTTTTCGTTATGAAGCCAAACCAAACGAATCATCTTATTTTGAATTGGCCAAAAACACATTGAAACGAATCAAAACACTAAGACATCCATCAATTCTATCGTATCTTGATTCGTTGGAAGTAAGTTGGAAATAGATGTTGAGCAAGAGATTGATTGTTTTTTTCTCATCAGACCGAAAAATACATTGTGATAGTGACTGAACATGTTGAGCCATTGACAAGTTTTCTTAAACGAATGTCCGATTGGTCGGAGAAGCAAAAAGAATTAGCTCTTTCTTGGGGAATATTATCGGTCTCTAAGGGTTTATCGTTTCTGAACAATGATTGTAAATTGGTTCATGCTAATTTATCAGTCAATTCCATCTATGTAAAAAGCTCATCTTCAGATTGGAAAATATTTAATTTAGAATATCTGACCCCTGTCGATGGTCATGTGCCTGCAAAATCATTTTATCCACACAAAATCTATACTGCACCAGAGATTGAATCCTATCGGCCTTGTGATAAGTGAGCTTATGAAAATCAATACTGAATCAGCATAATTATTGACTTTTTAAAATTCATTTAAATATAAAAAATCAGACAAACTGATAGCTGGGGTCTTGGCTGCTTGATATGGGAGATTTTCAATGGACAACTTGCGGAACATTCGCAACTAAGGCAAACTAAAAAATTGCCAAAAAAATTGATCCCTTTGTACCAAGGCCTTTGTAGACAATCTTCAAGATATCTCATTCAAGATTTTATTTCAAAAGGGCAAGAAAAGGACGGATATTTTCGAAATAATTTCATAGATACGATGAATTTCCTTGAAGAGATACAGGTCTGTTCAAGCAAATTTATTTAAACTTCATCGATTTTATTTTTTTAATTATCCCTATTTTCATTTTAAGATAAAAGATTCAATCGAGAAGAACCGATTCTTCGCCAATCTGAACAATCAAATCGAATCTTTTCCGACATACTTTTGCAAAAATAAAATACTTTCATTCTTGATTACATCATTGGAATACGGAGATGCCAATTCTCATTGTCTAGATCTTTTTTTAAAGGTTAGTCTCAATCGAATTGAAGTTTTTTTTGACAATTGCGAAATTTTCACACACCTTCCATGCTAAGATTGGAAAACTACTTGATGAAACCGAGTTTCAAAATAGAATTATACCGATCATTGTCAAATTGTTTGGCAGCAAAGATCGATCAATTCGATCGAAATTACTGAAAGAAATCGATGAATATATTGGTTATACCGCTAATAACATTGTCAATGAACAAATTTTCCCACAATTATTAAGTGGATTTCTTGATTCGAATCCAGTGATTCGAGAACAATCGGTCAAGGTGATTATTTTTATTTCTTCACGTAAAATCGGCGTTTACAAAGGGAATTATTTGTCTATTCACAGAGCATATTTGTGTTAGCACCGAAACTGACAGCCCAAAATTTGAATGAAGAGGTTATCAAACATTTGAGCCGATTACAAATGAAAGACCCGGAAGGTGGAATTCGTACTAATAGTATAATCTGTTTGGGAAAGATCGCTTCTTATTTGCAACCTCATACACGGCAAAATATCATGCTGCCATTATTTGCAAGATCCTTAAAAGATCCGTTCTCACCGTCAAGAGTGGCTTCGATACAATCTCTTGTTGCGACGAGCAATTTCTTTACTCTTCGAGATTGTACAACAAAAGTGATGCCAGCTCTGTGCATACATTTGATGGACCCAGAGAAACAAGTCCGCGATCAAGCATTCATTGCTCTGAAAAATTTTCTAAGTCGAATAGAACGATTCTCTGAAAATCCATCACTGATTGAACAAATGGGTTTGTCAATTAATATTTTCTCAAGCCATTTTAGTAGATTAATTGAATATTTTATCGGGTAAAAATCATAGAGAGTGAGATAAACAAGTCTGGTACGAATGTTTCCACATCGAAACTTGCTAGTGGTCTAAGCTGGGCTGTTCATTCTTTAGCAGCTAAATTGACAAGAACTAAAATGGATTCACCAACTAACAGTAACAGTGAAAGTCATTCAAGAACTAATCAAACTATAACTGACGATTCCACAAAGCAATCAAATGATGTGAGAGCGAAAAATCTCTCAGTTCACTTCCCTGATAATCGAACACAAATAACCATGGATCAAAGGGATAAAGCTGACACAGATAAAAGTTCCATGAAGCAGGTTGATACGATTTCTGATGGTTGGGATGATGATTTCTTGATAGAAGATCTTGATGATCATAAAGATGGTCTAACATATTCTATAAATTCTTCTGAAAACCAACCTTTGGAACAAAAAATTACTAGAGAAAGCGATTCTAATAATGAAGTATGGAATAACGCAAACGATTGGGATCTAGGTTTTGATGATCCTTTCAAGTCAAATGATGTGATTCGAATCAAGAAACGTATTGACGAACCACAGACAAGATCTATGCGAGAAAGTGATGCTGATTCGAGGCCAAAATTCAGAAAAGGTCCAATGAAATTAGGAGCACAAAAAGTTAAAAAAATTTCAGATTAATTGTATCAATATTTTCTCTTTACGAATTTTATCTTCTCTTGAAAAATATAAAATCAATATATAAATCATAAAATTTATTCCGATGCTATTAAAATCAATTCATACAAATCTCTGTAAAAATCAATAAATAATTTGTCAAATTAACGCCAAGCTAGAGTACAAATCAACGGCAAATGATCAGAAGGTATTTTTTCATTCGGTAGAGCTTTTTCGCGTATCACTTCTTTATGATCGATCATCGGAACAGTCTGGATGACTTCGAGACTATCAAAATCGTAGAAGATGTAGTCGAGACAACCGAAAAAATTCTCAGCGTAATTGGTGTAATTCGGAAATCCACAAGCACTTTTAAGATTAAGATTATGCTTAAAAGAGACATTTGCAAGCGATTCTTCAGCATCTGACAATATGATTTCAATCAAAGGCAATTAGTTAAAAAAACTTTCTAACAATTTCTAACACTTACTACTTAAAAGATCCTCATCGTTTGGGCCAACTTGTTTGGTTTGAAGAAATTTTACCACTGAAAATTCTGGAGTAGAGTTAAAGTCACCGGAAATAATCGATGAGATTTTATAACCAGAGAATTTCTCCTGAAAAAGATTTTCACAATGCATCAATTAAAATCGTTCACAAAACTTATTCAAAAAATATACTTTTTTCCTTATTATATCAATGAAATGTTCCAAGTACAAAACCGTGATGTAGGTTTGTATTAAACGGATATGATCGGCATCATCTTTGGAATAAAGATGAAGATTACATACAATAAGGATGCGTTTAGATTGAGTCGATTTAGATCGTAAGATCATAATTTGGAATATATTTTGTAAATTAATGAGTCTTTGCCATAGTTTTGCATTTTGATTTTGGATCTCATTTTTTAACCAATCAAGCTGGTCGAAATTCTCCAATAAATCGGAATAGATGTTAACTTCTTGTTGGATGATGTCGAATTTGGCACGATTGATCAAAATGCACAGTCCTTCCGATATTTTAGGTTTGGAAGAATAGAATGTCCTATAATTTTGCAAACTAAAAACTGGATGCAATGCTTTTCGATAGAAATCGGTATCAATTTCTTGCAAGAAATAGATATCACTTTCATAGCCACAAAGCTGTTTGATTATTAAATTTTGACGATATTCATAGTGAAGATATAAGTTATTACAATAAGAATACAGAACATCTCTTGAATAATCCGAATCGGCATATGCATTAGCAAGAAGATTGTAAGAGACCAAACGAAATTCCTCTATCTCCATCACTAACGATTTGATGTAATGGAAATCATTCTCGAAAGGACAATTGATTGGCCCTTGAATCACAACCCTTGGTGAGTAAATCTCTCTAGAGATTCCTACTTTCGATTTGAATCTTGGCAAACAAATGACTTTGAGATAACAATCCAGATCATCAGGTTGTACTTCGTAGATGAAACCTTTGTGAATTTTGATCCAATTATCAGAATGATCAGAATTTAGTGGTTGTTTGGACCGTTTATACCACACAAAATCGCTCTCCTCAATTTTGCCATTGACCATGTTGATTGAAGGAAAAACTTTGAAACCTGTCATTATTTTATTCGATAAACTAGCTGTCAAAATGTATGGGTGATTTAAAACCACATCGTAACAAATATTATAGATTTTCAATCTGGATCCTTGAAAGAATTTTTTTCAAATCCATCACGAAAACAAATTGGACATAAGATTTTCATAAGATCCCATTCTCTCAAAGATTTTTATTTTATACCTTTTTGCCAAAAATCTTTATTCGTCACTGTTGTTAAATTCCTTATTGTTTGTTGGTCTGGATTGAAAAATTCCAATTTAAAATCGAAATCTTTCAATTTGAAAGCTTTTCTTAGATTATTCTCGAGCCGTTTAGCGAACGAGGCGAGATTTTCGTCCCACTCTCTTTGCATTGTCAATAATTTTTTCAAAACATCACTATTCGCGTCCGGAGCCAATTCAATTTCAAATATTAGTTTAAAACTTTTAGATTCACTTGTTTCATTTTGATTGAAAAGAATATTGATTAAAGGCATTATCACTGTCTTTTTTAGATCTACTTCAAACAAATTCAATCAAAATTGATCCCAAAAGGATTGAATGTGAGACTGAAAAAATATATCAATTTATTCCCTGAATCGTTCCAAATCACTATAATGACTAGCTTTGCTGGTGATGGTATCTTTAGCCAATTTTTCTTTGGATTTTTTTCAGGATTCTATTACGTAATCGCTACTCTAACATATGATCATAATCCACGAATTGCTTTAAATCGAAAAAAAAAATTTATCAAAAACGAAGATTTATATCTTTTTAGTAGCATTTCTCATTGCCCATCAATTCCAGATTGATCTCCTTGATTGTTGATGTCTTTTCTGATTTTATATGAAATTTAGATAAGATTTTTTCGTCCATTTTTTTTTTTGTTTTTTGCTTATTTCATTTGTCTATTTTTCGAACAAAAATTGATTTCAAATTTGGCTTTGAAAAATTTTTCGTTCAAATGTGATGTGGAATCATAAAGAAGATCAATCTAATCACAAAGAACGAATCGAACGAAATCAAAACGATTCCGGTTCAGAAGAGAAATCTTTAAAAAACTTTGAGGATTCAGATCAGACTGTATCTACCTCAGTGCTGGATTCTGGCAAAATCACTTCTAACAATGATCTTAATTCTAAATCCCCTCAATGTCAATGCGATGAATTCGATAAATCTGAATTTGAAGATTTGAAAATTTGTCTTTGTAGCTTGAGAAATTTCTCTCTTAATCTTTTTGATCTCCAGCCCAGTTATTCTACACCGTATCTACAATCTCAACCAATGTTCTATGATAATCCAGGTTCTTTTTTATATATCTTTGTTTTTATAGATTTTTATAGAAATTCGATAAATCATTGTTTTGATTTTATGCAAATTTTTACTTAGGCCAACTGTTTAACTATATCAGAAAATGTCGACGATGGATTAAAGTTTCGAGACCTAATAACACTTCTAGATTGGAAGAATTCTCATTGACCACTTATAATATATTGTCACAAAATTTATTACTAAATCACCTCTATCTCTATCAAAATTTGAATAGATCTGATTTAGAATGGATAGAACGAAGCAATCGTTTGAAAAAAGAATTGATCGATCTCAATTCAGACATATTTTGTTTGCAAGAAGTTCATATGCAAAATTTCACCACTTCCATTCTACCTTGGCTTAAGAAACTTGGGTATCAAGAAGTTTCGAAGCAAAAAACTGGAGAAAACCATGATGGATGCTCTATTCTCTTCAAAAAAACAAAATTTCAGCTACAGGATTCGTTAGAGATTCAAATGAATCGTCTAGATTTGTCTTGTTTGTTGGATAGGGACCAGATTGCTTTGGTTGTTAAACTAAAACCTATAGGGAAATTGAGAACGTCCGATACTAATTTAATCATAGCTAATACACATCTTTTATTCAATCCTAAACGTGGAGATATCAAACTAGCGCAACTTAGACTACTTTTAGCAGAGATCCAACGTTTCGCTGTTTGGAACAGACCGAATCAAATCCCTTGTGAAGATCCATTTAAAATGAAATACTTTCCAATTATATTGTGTGGAGATTTCAATAGTGAACCAGGTAGCCCATTAATCAAGTTTCTTGAGAACGGAGAGTTCAATTTCGATGGTCTTCGAAGCGGTGATATCTCTGGCCAATTTGATGGCAAGCACAAAGGAAGATTTTTATGTAAAAATGATATTCTTCTCAATGGCATAGATTCAAATAGCTGTTATGATGAGAAATCAATGAAAAATACTGCAACAGAGAGCAACGATGAGAAAGATTTAAATCTGAAACATGTTCTGAATCTTCAATCAGTTTATCCGACGGTTGATGAATTCAACAATCCTCTTGTATCGATAGCAACAATGTACGATCAAGGTCTTGTGGATCATCTTTTCTATAGTCGAAATCATCAAAATCTGCAATTGGCAGCGTTTCATCAATTGATGAGTAAACGAAATCTAGCAAAAATCGGAAGCTTACCGAACTCGATTCTCGGTTCTGATCATATTTCTTTAAGCGCCAAATTTTATTTATCTTGATTTTTAAATTAACTTGAATCTGAAGAATTTGATTTGTTTTTTGTAATTGATTTATTTGTATTTCTTATTAAATTTTTTTCTATAATTGAAACTTTGCTAAATTCATCTTGCTCGGTTGATCTTTTCTAAACCATTCGGTAAATTTTTTAAATGTTCAACGATCCCATGAAAATAAATTAATGAGTTCTTTTGGAATGAATTCTGTTTATCACTTCGTGTTTGAATAATGTCGTTTTCTTTATCTCGAAGTTTCTAATTAATCGAGGTTGAGATTAGCTAGCTTTTTGATCAATTCGACACTTTGATTTTGATACGACCGTCCAAAATGATTCCAATGATTAAATAAATGGAAAAGCTTGTATAAATCATTGCGTCTGCAAAGAAACAAGCAGATTAGAACCATTAAAAAAAAGAAATACCCATTTGATACTTTTGAAATCCTTTGTTTTGTGGAATTTTTCTAAAGTAAGCATCATAAAACATTCGATTGAATCCACCAAAGAGAGTAGCAATTGCGAAATCATATTCTGAATGACCATAGAATGAAGATGGATCAAAAATGACTGGATCATCTACCACTTGACCGGTATTACCAGACCAAAGATCCCCATGAAGGAGAGCAGGTTCAATCGGACCGGTCAAATCAAGAAAAAATTTATCTATTTTCAGTTGCAGCTGAGACCAATGCTCAATGATTTTTCTATCGCCATAAGTTTCGATTACCATATCGATTTGTGGCTGTAATTTATTTCGAGCGTAAAATTCTATCCAATTATCATGCCATTCATTATTCTGAGGTATTTTTCCGCAGCAGGTGGGAGCATCGAACCCGAATTGGCTAACATGTTCTACTTGTTTGATCAGTTCATCAGGAATATGATAGATTTCTGGTTTGACAGCTAAATCAACATCTATTTTTTGAGACATTTCACTGCGAACTAAGTTTCCGCCCACCCAAGATTCTAGTCTTTTCTTTTTTCTCCCTAGAACATAATTAAATAGATGAAGATTCGCTAGTTCCGATCCAAATCTTTCCCAATCTTCAACCGGTTTCAAATCCAGATACTCCATCACTATTGCCCCACATTGTTTGGTTGACAAAGGATCAATCACAACAAAATAAGGTTTCGGAACTCTTATGGTTTGAGTTTGAAGAATTTTGTTTAATGATATCATTTCTCCTTGAAACATATCGAGAGCGTCTTCAGTATCTTTACGCTTGACAAAAATGATGCCATTGTCGATTTCATAAATTAAACCTAAAAATAAAATCCATTCGGAATCAGATTATTAATCATAGGTAAAATAAGTCAGAAAAGCAACCTTCACAAGTGCACCCATTCGTTTTGATTTTGTTGATCGGATTGAACGTTTTCGTTCTAAGTCTCTCTTGAATCTCAGTCAGTATATCCATTATTCTATTTTTTATAATTCATTAACAATTAAGTAATTAAAAATGATTAAAATCGATATGGAATTTTTCACTAGGATAAATCTAACAAAAAACTTTTCAGATCGAAAATTTTCGAAACAAAATTTAGAACAAATCACAATTAATCTCATAAGTTGCGAATCTGTACACAATCTGTACTATACAGAGAAACCTCAACACTCAAATTTCGAAAACATTTTTGGGACCGAGAGGAAATTCTGTTGAAATAGATTCTCTCTTTTCCTCTTTCCCTTTCTTTAACTAATACAAAATTCTTTCTCTCTCTCTTATTACGAATGTAAATAATAAGAGATTCGCAATGATGCTTTAAAGAAACACATGGACTCCAAAGAGATCACAATGTAAGGGGGAATAAATTTTCTAGGAAAAAATAATCTTTGAACGCCACAGATTTAATAGCTTCGTTCTATCGCTTTCTGTACAGAAATGTCTAGCTTGGGGAAGATGTGGATCGAAATCCGAACTAGAGTGTGTGTGTGTGTGTACGGAGATGTAGAGAGATTCACTGGGCTAAGAATGAAGAGGTTTCGTGGTCGGAGAGAAGATTGAAGAATGTGTGTGTTAACGATGGGCTGGCAATCTCCACACTAGCTAAGCCTTAATGAATACACCTCGCTCAATGCTAACCTGCGAAACCAAATAGACCTTATAGCTACAGGTTCGTTTTGATCTTATTCTTTCTCTCTGAGGCCATCATCAAAACAAAACGATAATAACTAGTGCCATTTGATGAGGTATTAACAGATCTATCAAAAAAAAAGTTAATAATGGTGAAAGAATTTGATTTGGTCATTGAAATAAATGGAAAGATATGTCTTGTTGAGAATTAAATAATTTAATTCTTGTCCTAACCATCACTTGTGTTCGAGAAAACCTAACTGAGAAATTCTATTAATCGAACAATATACATAAGTTTCGATCGATCAACTCTAAAGATTTCGTTTTCCAAAACGAATGGGTGCAATCAATTCGACCCAATTCGTTGGTGGATCATCGTTATCCGATTCGAAAAGTACGGTTTCGTTTGAGACATCAGCACCAACCACTGTATTATCGACAAACATCAATCATCATCAAAATGGTGTGTCCAACAATCACTAATGGAAGCCAATCGAACGAATCAACAGTGAACGCAATAGGATTGATGTTTTCCGGTTCATCGAAAGAAACTAAATTAAAAAAGATTCGGGAAAAATTGCGAACCAAATTCAAGAAATCCTCATTCGAATCAATCGCAAGTGTTCAGAGATTTTGCTTCAACTCTATCGCTACAGCAGCTAGCTCAACTTTTCGAAGAATACCGTACGAATTATTTTATGAAAGAATTATCGCTGCATGCTGAAAGTGCACGTCCGATCGCTTCGACGATACGAAATGATCTTAATGAACTGTATGATCTCAAATACAACACCGATCTCACTTTAGTCTATAAAGGTGTCGATTTTCCTGTTCATAAAGCAATCATATGCGTTCGTTGTCCATTTTTTCGTGAATCATTGAGTAAAAAAGCACAAGGCAGCGTTGTTTCGATCAATCTAGAAATCCAAGATCTTCGCGTTGAACTTTTCAATGATCTTCTCAAATATCTCTATTCCGGTGAGCTGGCTGGTTCGTATGATCCTCGAAGTAATTCCGCCTCCTATGAGGCATTGATTCGTATCAGTCAACAATGTGGGGTACCGAATCCATTAGCCCATGATCTCAAACATCTTCTCGATACCGGTATCTATAGTGATGCTTCTCTTTGTTTTCAACAATCAACATTGAGTGATCAAGATCTTGCATCGGAAGCGATTGGCGACAATTCTTCATCGACTAATCGATGCGATTGCTTTGAGCAAACCTGAGTTCTCTTGTCACCAAGCTATCCTTAGCGCTAGATCACCATTTTTTCGTAATGTCATAGCGCGTCAACTAAAACGTCATGCCTCATTGAAAAAAAATTCAGTCTTTCAACAAAAAATGAAAATTATTCTCGATGAATCAATCATTCCTAGAAGATTGGCGAAAATTTTGTTGCATGTGATGTATAGAGATTCAGAAAATTTGCTCAATCTTCTACAAACATCTCTTTGTAAATGTCGATCGAATTCCAAAGAACCTAATAATCAAGATTTGGTTAAGGAGCTCATGAACCTCTATGAGATTGCAAGATTTCTCGAAATCGATTATCTAGTTCAAAGTTGCGAAGATATGATCATCAATCAAATGAATCTCGAAACATTGATTTTGATTCTTAAATGGAGTGAACAACCGCATGGATCGCCTTGGATCAAACGGCAAGCTTTGACGTTCATGAAAGAAGAATTCTCCAACATCATTTCCTCGCCAATGATTATGAAGAATTTAGAATACAATCATCTTAACGAAGCATTGAGATCAAATTATTTAGAAGCCTGCGAATTAGATATTCTCAAATCGATCATAAAATGGGCTGAGAATCATCTACAGAAAAAATTTGAAGATCGAGAGCCTAATCTACTCTCTTCGCATAGTCTTACGCGAAAAACATTGAAAAAGAAAGAAATCGATGATCTAGCTCTCCGCGAGACAATCGCGGAGCTGATTGATCTTGTTAGAATCGGCCATATTTTGCCTGCGAATTCTGAATATCTACAATCTATTGCTAAACGTGGTCTTGTTCAATTACCAATACAAATGCTAGAGCAATCGACGTCGAACGCTACGTCACCATCGGAATCAATAAATTCAGCTTGGTTCCGAAAAAGTCCCAATTTCGTCAAGCCACGAATGTATAGTGTATATTTTGATGAATGTAAAGCACTCTTTGAAGAAAGAATTCAACGAAACATTTCCTTGGATGACAACATAGAAAATTATCTCATGAAATCTTTCAGTAATCCTATGGATAGTCCAATACCAGATAATCTCTATATGATCGATCGAGCCAATCTAGCTGAAAGTATTCTCTCTGAAGATGATCTTCTTAATCCAATGCTCAGATTTCAATTCTGTTTGACATCATCCTCCTCTTCATCTGCGGTCTGCTATGAAGACAGTGATAGAATTACACAGCCATCGAATTTACCTGTTCTAGAGGAACGAATTCTGTTGTTGATGCGACAACGCGAACAAGAACTTCGAACCTCACCGTTCTGTATCAGAGCGTTGCAAATATCGCACGGTCGTTGCGAGGCTCTCCGCTTAATTCAATTGAGAGTGGTGAGAGAATTCGGCCTACCAGACATCGCATGTGAGATGTTACATTTGAAACATGCAGCCATCAATCATTCGAATAAACGACAAACCAATCTTCGAAATGGCCACCACCATCAATCTTCGAATCATTCGATGGCATATCACGACGATAATTCCACTCAATTCTCATTCAATTTAGAAAAGAATCCGACCTCTTTTGATCAAACAACATTGATACCTCCACCACCACCGAGACCTTTGGTGACGAAAAATTCTCTCAGCAATCACTCGAATTGTGATCCATTCAGTTATGATACAGAATTGAGATTAGAAGAAGTCTCCCAGTATGAATTAGATACACAGGTTTGTTATCGAGAAACACAATCATCATTATAGCTAAACAGTGTTTTTCTAAGAAATATCTTCAAAAAGAGAAAGAGATAGATAATTAAAGCGAAACCTCATCGCAACCTCGATTATTTAATCATCTTTTCTAATTGTAATATCTTTTTATCAAAATTTTGTGTTTTTTGTTTCTCTTTCGTTTTTAGTTCTCAAGTACAGATTCGAGTACTCATCATCGGAGCGTTAACGATTCGATTCCAGCTATCGCCAATGTGATTGAGCAAGAGATTTAAAAGGTATAAGAATGCATTTTGATTGTGGTCTTTCAATCTTTTGTCGGTGAGAATCCCGGAATCGAGTTCTCTGAATCGCCTGAAATGAAATTTTTGGCTTTAATTTTGGCTTTGATTTGGTTTGGCTGCTCACCAATCTATGGTATTTCGAAAGTACAAATCACAAAACTGCATTTTTGGATTAATTTTCTTCTTAACTATAGCAAGCAAAGAATGCGTTCGTAAATGGTTCGATAAGGATAATAGCTTTGTTTGCGTTTGCAATGAGACCTATTGTGATCTATTGATTGATGTCGATGTCATTAAGAAGGGAGAATTGATTGTTCTACAATCAGACAAGCATCAAGATCGTTTCAAACGTTATAACTATCAATTTAAACAATCCTATTATGAATCGAAAGATCTCGCTTGTGATGATAGCGTTACGGGATGCAATTTAACACAAACGATTCGTGTGAATCAATCGGAAACTTTTCAGACGATTCTTGGATTCGGAGCTGCTTTCACTGATGCCACGGGTTTCAATTTAAAAAAATTGTCTAAAACCCTACAAGGATATATAATTTATGATTATTTCGGTGGCCTTGGTCTTAAATATTCCATGGCAAGAGTGCCTATCGGCGGTTCAGATTTCTCTACACGTCCCTATAGCTATGATGATGTTGCAGAAGAAGATTTCGATTTGAAAAAATTTCAGCTAGCTAAAGAAGATTTTGAATATAAAGTTTGTATGACTTTACTCTTTCGTAATTAGTCTCTACTTTCTAATCATTTCTCTTAGATTCCTTTTATTAGAATGGGTAAGAATTATAGTCCTTACGATTTGAAATTGTTTGCATCACCTTGGAGTCCTCCAGCTTGGATGAAAAGCAATAATAAATTGAACGGAAAAGGTGGAATCAAAGGAAACGTCACCGGACCTTATTACAAATCTTATGCAACCTATCTCATCAAGTACATAGATCATAGATTTCATCATTTCAATTTTATTAATCTCTGATTTCAGATTTCTGAAAGAATATCAAAAATTGGGCATCGATTTTTGGGGCCTTACTGTCCAAAACGAGCCCGTCGATGGTTTCATCGACGATTTTGCTTTCAATTGCAATGCTATGACGCCCGAAATACAACGAGATTTCATCTATGAAGTTTTGGGACCAATGTTGAATGCTTCCGGCTGGGGAATCGAGAAGCTTAAGCTTATGATTGTGGACGATCAACGCCCATTCATTGAGAAATGGGCTGACGTTATTTTGTCAGATGAACGAGCGAAAAATTTTGTTGCTGGAATCGCTTTCCATTGGTATCTAAACACTCTTTCACCACCAGAAGTGTTAAATCGAGTGAATGATAAGTTTCCGGATTTTTTCCTTCTTTCTTCGGAAGCTTGTGAAGGCTCAAGCATTTTTGAAACAAAAAAAGTCATTCTAGGCGATTGGAAACGCGCCGAACACTATGCCATAGATATCATCACCGATCTCAATCGTTTCACTACTGGATGGATTGATTGGAACATGGTTCTGGATCTACAAGGTGGTCCTAATTGGGCTAAAAATTTTGTCGATGCACCAGTATTGATTTCAAACAATTCATTAGAATATTACAAACAACCAATGTTCTATATCCTAGCACATTTCACTAGATTTTTATCGCCTGGTTCACAAAGAATCGCTTTCAGCACCGATAATGATCATCTTGATGTGGCTGCTTTCAAAACACCAGAAAATTTTATTGTTTTAATTGTATTGAATCGTAAAAACAATTCGATACCTCTTCGTTTAGAGACAAAACAAGGATTGTTTAAGGAAACCATTCAATCACATTCAATTCAAACGTTAGTCTGGTATGAATGAAGTCTTTGATTTTTTCTCTCTTCAAACCTAGTACAAATTTGAATGTTTTTTTTTCGATTTGAATTCGTTTTTCAAATAAATCAAAACAAATTTTAGACCAAAATTTTATTTAAAATCAATTACCGTATTGAGATTTAGGAAGTATCTTAAATTTCAAATTTGATTTATGCGAATATACAACAAATGCCATCTATTTGTTTTGATAAATTTGTTTTTTTTTGCCCAGTGTAACATTGAAACACTTTTGGTGATGATGTTGATGTCGGTGATGATCTCGTATCATTGATTTAGAGACGGACATTCGATTGTAGAAAGAAATCTGCACCTTCTAAGATAAACCGAACGAGGAAATCTCGATCGTAATCATCATCATCAACAAACACTCATTGATTTCGAAAGCAGCAGCAGCAAGCAACGGTCATAGTTTCTTTATCGCTGTGTCAGTAATATCATCTGAGGTTTTGAAAGCTGTAACATTGATTTGTCCTTTGTCCTGAATGTGTGGTTGAAAAAGGTGGATATATTTCTAAAAACTTTGTTACGAAAAATCATCGAAAGACATCATTATCTCTTCATCAACATCAGACGATGTATCGTCAGATCGCTTTGATCTCTCGCAATAATAAAGGTTTCAAAAATACAATTAAAACTTCTGTCAAGTTGATTATCTTTTTCATTTTTTTCTACTTTCTCCACGATTGAAGATGAAGAATCGATGCAATTTCCTTTTCTCCGGAATAGATTTAACAGATTGCTCCGTACAGCTCAATGCCAAAACGAAGTATTCAATGATTTGGAATGATTTTTTTTTATTTTGAAATTTTATTTCGCTTAGTTCACGTTCTCGGTGAAACGCGCTGATCCCGATAAACTACTTGAAGTGTTCAATCAATTCGCATCGGTCGAGAAAAATGGACAAAAATTCATGACAAATGAAGATTTTGTCTGCCGATTTATGGGCTTTACTGGTGACAATGGTTTCAATGCTAAAAGTGTCAATCTTCTCGGGAATATTCTAGATACATCGAAAGATGGGTTTGTGAGAACAATTCATTCGACCATTGATTTTTGAAAATCGTTCCATTTCTCGATAACTTTTAGACTGATCTCTTTTCAAGAATTTGAAGCGTTTGAATCGGTTCTTTGTCGTCCTGATGCCATTTATATCGCTGCCTTTCAATTATTCGATCGCAACGGTTCTGGTCATATCACATTTGAAGAGTTTGAAGAGATAATCAAAAATACGACACTACATCAAAAGATTCCTTTTGATTTCAAATCTAATTTTGTATTGCTACACTTTGGTGAGAATCACAAACGGACGATAACCTTTGCGGAATTCTCTCAAGTTTTGCGAGATTTCCATGAAGAACACTCGATTCAAGCATTCAAATCTAGAGATGTCAATAGACAAGGATTTATTTCCGCTCTGGACTTCTCAGAGATAATGATTTATTGCAAAAATCATCTCTTATCAAATGATGTTAAACATAACCTTGTAGCGGTGGCGAGGTCAACTGCCGGTGGTCATCAGGTTTCTTTCCCCTATTTTATAGCCTTCAATAGTCTATTGAACAATATGGAAGTTATCAAAAGGATTTTCGCTTCGTTTACTAAAGGCAACACACAGATCGAGATTACAAAAGAAGAATTTTTTGCTGCATCACAACAAATGTCCGAAATTAGTCCTTTGGAAATCGATATACTTTTCGAATTGGTTGCGCATCTTCGATCACCGAATGGAAGGATAGGTTTTCATGATCTTGAAAGATTATCTCCTCGTCACGGAACCTCGACAAGAATCATTTCTAAACTACCGACTGATGCCAAAACTTCCGAATCCCATCGGAGTGTTGGAATACAATTTCTCGAAAGTTTCTATAGATTCGTTTTAGGCTCGATTGCTGGAGCAGCTGGAGCCACAGTTGTCTATCCGATCGATTTAGTCAAAACACGAATGCAAAATCAGCGTTCTGGTTCGATAGTTGGTGAGCTTATGTATCGAAACAGTTGGGATTGTGCGAAAAAGGTAATTCGTCATGAAGGAATTTTCGGTTTGTATCGAGGACTTCTGCCTCAATTGGTCGGTGTATGTCCGGAAAAAGCCATCAAATTAACAATGAACGACTTTGTTCGAGATAAAATGACATCTGACAAAGGAACGATAACTTTAGGAGCTGAAATACTAGCTGGTGGTTGTGTAAGTTGTCAAATTGCTAATTTCATGATCATCTCATCATCGATTTGAATTCACTAGGCTGGCGCATCACAAGTAGTCTTCACCAACCCTCTTGAGATAGTAAAAATTCGCCTTCAAGTTGCTGGAGAAATATCGACTGGAGAAAAAGTTCGAGCATTGGGCGTTATAAGAGAATTAGGTCTTCGTGGCTTGTATAAAGTAATAATACTTGATATAGTTTGAATTTGACAAATTCTAATGGAAAATTTTTATATCAGGGAGCATCGGCCTGTTTTCTCCGAGATATACCTTTTTCAGCTATTTATTTCCCGACGTATGCTCATTGTAAACTTCGATTCGCTGATGTTAACGGCCATAACAGTCCATTATCATTATTGACATCGGCAGTAATCGCTGGTGTTCCAGCAGCTTATCTAGTCACTCCTGCTGATGTAATTAAGACCAGATTACAAGTTGCTGCGAGATCAGGACAAACTACCTACACTGGAATCTTAGGTAAATTGAAATTCTTTTCAAGTTTGTGGCAAAAAATATCTATTCTTCCTGATTTAAGATGCAACCAAGAAAATTTTCAGAGAAGAAGGCGCTTCAGCTTTCTGGAAAGGTGGACCAGCCAGAGTGTTTCGTAGTGCACCGCAATTCGGTTTCACATTGCTGACTTATGAAGTACTTCAAAGAGTTTTCTACATCGATTTCGGTGGCCGAAGGCCTACTGGATCTGAAACGATAGTCTCTAAACCCATTATAGAGACTTCACAAAATCCTAATCACATTGGAGGCTACCAGCTTGCATTGTCTACATTCAAAGGGATGGAATCTAAATTTGGACTCTATTTCCCTCGATTGCAATCAACTTTATAAAATCGAATCTCTCCTTTAATATCCAAAACAAATCAAAAAAAGGTTGATTCGTTAATTGACATCATATTAAATTTATTGTTATCTGTTATTTTTTGGGAAAATATACCGAATTACTATGAAACCTTTTGTTCTTCAACGTCATCCTTTGTTGAATCTTCTTCATCAAAATATTTATCTTCTTGATCACGTTGAAACTCTAGACAATCTACATCATAATTATCATTGGAATCAATTTGACTATAATCAAAATCTTTATCTCCTTTGTTGAGGAAATTTTGGATCATCAATTCCAAAAATTCTTGCTTCAATAATTCTTTTTCTTCTTTAGTGATATCTTCATTAACATTTTCATCGTCTTCAGATTCAGATGATGAATGATATTTCGATGATTCTATCAATCTTATTAATTTCATTTGAGATTGACGATTTTTCTCCATCAAATATGAAGAGAAACTAATGCGATCATATTGTTTTGAATAGCTAGAATGTTCTAAATCTTTCCGTTCGTTTTCATCTAGATATTTACCAATCATTTCTTCGAAAAGATATGGATTTCTCGACTGCATTTCAACTGGCGAAAAATAATCTCCATCTTCAAGTAATTGCTTCATGGCTTGATATCTTCGATTTCTGATCGAAGACTTGGATAAAGAAGATGACTGTTTGACTCGTAAAATATGTTCAGCGATTGTTTTAACTTTTTCATCTTCATGATTCTTATGATAGTTTAGCTGTTCGGAAGAAAGATATTGGCCATATCTTGAAAGAAAAAGAAATCGATCAGATCTGAACAAATCTTCTACAATTTTTTTTCGTTCATCTAGGTTCAATTCTGGATCATTACGTTGCTGGTGTTTAAAGAAGACGTCAGTTTTCTGAGCGATCTTTGCGATAATTTCTGCCTCAATCATTTCATTTGATATCTCCATTTCACAGCTTTTCGATATTTCCTGACCAAGAAGAAGAATTTACTCAATTCAAGAATGAATTGAATTAAATTTTGAAGTTATATCCAGAAAAAAATATGACTCGCATTCGGACTATTTAAACATCATTTGTGAATCATTTGGAATCCTTGCGAAATTCTTCGCAGATTGAAGATATCTTGGGAAATGATGAAATTCGGCATAGGAAATTTGCATCAATTCTATAGAATTCATTCACAAAGTAATCGTTCATTATTTCGCTGGCTAAATGGACGATTCAATTAGTAATTATTCTCTTTGATTACTGATGATATTTGAATCCTAAATGATGTTTCAATGTAGAATATTTGGAGTGATTTTTCCATGCTAAATCTTTTTTTTCTTTCTTTTTTTAAATCCTTCTCTTTTAGTGTTGATGATGATAAGATAAGAGATCTCGGTCCGGAAAGGGCTGCTGCTGAATGGCTGATTAGAAATGGTGCTAAAGTTGTTTGGTCGAAACGACCTGATCAATTGTCCAATGATTATGATGCAATTGTGAATGATGATACTGATGAAAGAAAATATGAAAAAGATACTATTATTGCAATTGATGCCACTGGTTCTAGTATCAATCATGTCGGATTTCCCTATCTCAGTAAAGAATTTTTTCAAGATACTATTGAATAACTTCTTTTCAATTATAATTTCATATAGAAAATCTGAAAAATTTAAGGAAGATCATATTCAATGAGACAGAGTTTCTTGACAATCAAGCACTCAAACTTCTTAAAGAATTTCAAATCGATTTGAAGCATCTTGAGATCATCAAATGCTTCGACATTACTGATGGTGGTATTCTTTTTTTGAAAGATTTGAGGTGACTAGGAAACAAAACATTACGTCGATTTCAAACAATAATCCATTTATTTTTAGATCATTGGAATTTCTGAAATTGGAACAATTAGATTCGGTAAAAAATAGGCAATATTGCTATGATATATTGAAAAATAGCTTGGATTCATGTAAAATAGTTTGGAATTGAAACGGATGAACAGAATCATCATCAAAGAATTAAAAATATATTGACTTCAATTGCTAAATATAAATTCTTGTCGTTAGCATCAAGAAGACTATACCAAAACCAAGGAAAATCGATGCCAAAAATGAAATCGCTAATTCTTGAAGGAATATTCTAGATTTAGTTGCAACAACCAGAGTAAAAAACCAGGCCATAAAAAAAAGACCGAACGAAATCGATCCTAGACTTAAATATGGCATCAATGATGATGATATCAGCGGTACGAAGCTAGCCATATGATTAGCCATTTTAATCCAAGATTTCTATGATGATTTTAGTTCAATTCAATTTGAATCGATATTTTACTTTCTAATGGCCAATTTTCAAATCGAATCAATAATATCTTGCAAGATTATTAGAAAATACCCGATCGTAAACGGTTTCACCGACACTTGGAGAGATTGAATTTTAAAACAACGTTTCATTCGGTTTATTTCTATTGAAACATCACTGGTTCAGAGAGTTAATCAATTTTGATCTGTCAAAAATCCAACAGTTTCATCCATAAATTCTAACAAAATAATTGATCCATTTAACTCTAAGATTACAAAATTGATAATTCAAATCGCCTGAACAAATCAATTTTTTTGCCATGGCTTTAATTAGTCAATTTTTTCTTTTATTTTATAATTTTCAAGTGTATTCGATGTGTGTGTCTGTGTGTTTCGAAAATTAATTTGTTTTCCATTTTCTAAAAAGATATTTACAATGAAAAAATCACGAGAGAAATATTAAATAGATAGAGATAGCAAAAATAATGGGCAAGAAATTAAGGAGAATGAGAAATTAAATCGAGAAGACGACTATGATTTGATACGATGGTGTTGGTGATGAAATCGTTGGAAATCAGCTAGCATCGAAAAGCGATTGAAATTAAAAAAAATTGAAGATTTCAAATGAGAAGAGAAAATTCACCACGTCCTCAATTCTAGAGGATTCTCTTTTTCTTCCCATTGCTTCACGAAATTCATTTCGATCGTCGCCGGAAGTTGATTTAGATTGATGAAGCTTATTTTTTTGTTTGGGAAAAATAAATTAACAAATACTGTTCAGATTCACACTTTGCTAGTCTCAGAGAGATAAAATATCATCACTATTTCAATATGAAGATCAGGTTAATCAATGGATAAGTTTTTTCTCTTCCCTTCAAATCTTAGCGGAGATGAGGAGAAGAAATTCGTTCATTTTGTAGGTGATGATTTACAATCAATGTGTTGCTCAAATCGAGATGATGATGAAGATTACTAATTTACAATGACGATTGATCAGATGGGAAAATTCTTGCACATTCCATTTCACACTGATCAAAACTAGATGTTAAGAAGTGATTCGATTGGTCATACAAAAAAAAAAAGAGATTCTGCAAGAAGAGAGCCTAGAGAGAATTTTATACAGAATTTTTTCCTCAATAAGCTATGTGATACGATTTGATGCGAATGATTTTGGCGAATCAATCATAAGCAAGTGGAGAATGATTATTTCATTTAATTTCTTCTTTTTTGGTAGGTTGATGATATTCTTCTATACAGAGATGACAACTCCAAGAACCCTCGGGTGGTTCAGTTAGGGGAGGCTTCAAACAATACATATGATATCCTCGATCGCAATCATCGCAAAATAATAATTGATCCTAGAGAGCGATTGAGATTGAAAAGAATATTTTTATGAATAATTTCAATGAAATTGTAATGATTAACGAATCAATAGGTGGAAATTACTCACATCGTTGTCTGAGGTGCCACAAAGACCACAAGATTTACATTCGATGCATTGCCATCGATATTTTTTGGTAGATATTATCATATTGGAGGTAAATTGAAGACAGGTTGGATGCGCTGAACGGCCACAATCTGAACACGAAACCAGATCTTCTGGCTCTAGAGTTTTTTTGTTTTCATTCGAATCACCCAAACAAAAATCACAATAGTTTGACGGTGAGGCTCTTCTAGAATCTTTAAGTTTTTTATCATCTAGAATAAAGTTGGAAATTGAGAGAGAGAGAGAGGAGAAAATATGTTCGTAATATTAATCATTATTAAAACAAACAGAACATCAACAATAGGAAATGATCGACAGTCGAAATTCAGAGAACAACAAATTATTTATCTCGAAATTAATGAAATTTTCTTTCTAGGACATGCAATTAAAAAGGGATCATATAAAATTTCATAATAAATAAATTAATGTGATTCATGCAGTTAAATTAGATTTGATCTTTAATTTTCTAACACAGATCGCAGTTTTTTTGACTTGAAAATTAAGGAATTTGATGAAAACATAGAAATAAAATCTGATTCACGATGATTTCGAAGATTTACCTTTGTCTTTATCATCCGGACTGGTTGTTTTCGGAGCCATCGATGATATTGATGAATTATTTGGCATATGATTGCTTGAGAAGGAAACAGGTGATGATGATTGTGATCGGATTGAATTTGAATGACTTGAGTTTAGAGATGATAAATGATTCGATAATGATGACTTGAGACTATGATTATTTCCCATTTGAGATGAGTTTTTTGTCGCTGAATTGTGATTGTTGCTGGTGAAAAATGATGATTCTTCATCTGGGATAGAACCGTTCCCGGACGACAATGTACCATTGCTGGTTTCTTGATGACTATGAGAGTAATGATAGGACAGACCCGGTCTTGTTTTGTATCGAGCACCACAAAGCTCACATTGATAAGGTTTTTCAGAGTCGGGATATTCCACTCGTTTTCTTTTGACTTGAGGCTCTTTTCGTTTCGTTTTCTTTTTTCTAGTGGAATATTCTTCATAATCATCGAAATCTGATTCAGGATCATCGATTTCACCAGCATCTGGCAGATCACTGCCTTCATCATCGTAACGTAACCAGGAATCTTTAGAATCGTCATACAAATCATTCAAGGCAGAATTTGAATTCGAACTATTCATATTGATGCAATTTCCATTTTGCACTATAGTCGTGTTTGATGTAGTGTTTGAAGTCACGTAAAGAGCTGGAACAGCGTTGTTATTTATGATGTTATTCGAATCTTGTAAGGACGATGATGATGATGAAGCGTTACCGCTTCCACCAACAAGAGTTGATTCACAGCAATTTTGATCTGCTTCTTTTGCTGAATTTCTAGAATAGGCATTTATATAATTATCATTTAATAAATATTGTCTTCGTTTCTTTCGCCATCGTCGGGCCGGATAGGAATATAGTTGGGCTGAATGATAGCCTGGCATCCGGTCAAGTTTCGATGACCATATGTAACAATCACCTGTACAAGTTTTAATGAGATTATTGAAATTTTCAGAATTAAGAATCGCATACTCTGAGCAACTCCAGTTTGAGCATCGATGAATGGCAAACGAAGTTTTCGTTCTTTAACAAGTCTTTCATTGTAGGATGATGAATTTTCTACAGCTTCTTTATACACTGGATCATTCATATAACTGAATGAAATTAAAAAAATCAGATATAATTCAATTCAAATTAAAGATAGAATACTTTTTAAGACGAGTGACTAATTCATCGCTTATGTGTATCGTTTCTTCATCGGCCGACATGGCCGTTGATGTTTTCATTCACAACTTAGTCAAGACTATGCGAAAGAATTCAATTGATTAGGACCCAAAAGAGATGGAGATCAATGAAAAGTAAAGAATCGAAGTAGATAGGATCACAATCGAATTCTGAAGAGATGGATTTTTTTCTTAGCGATTTTGGTACAAAATCCAACTAAATGAGATCAATCAAAAAGAAGGAAATCGGGAAGAATTTCTCTTCGCCAAACAAAAACAAAGAGAAAAAATAGTGAATATATTGTGATGTGTGAGTGTGATCAATGGCCGCCAATCAACCACAAAATAATCGACAATGGAAAAATACAAATGATTGTTGTTGTTGTTTTCGAAAGAGATTCAGATTCAATTCAACGGTTCTCAATCTTCAAATCGATTTGTCTTCAATCAAAAATGCAAATTTCACCACACAAAATGGGAAAATAATTTCGATGCTAAATACAAAAAAAATAATAATAAATCTGTAACCCAACCAAACAACACACATAGACATAACAAGCAGACATATAGACCGACCGATCATTTTCACCCTCTCCCTCTCCCTCTCTCTCTCTCTCTCTCTTTCTTTCTTTCCTCATTAAGTTTCGGTGTTTGCTCGCCAGTCGCCAACTCAATCCAATTTGCCTCAATGTTTCCCTCTCTCTCTCTCTCTCTCTCTCTCTCTCTCTCTCGCTGTTTGCTCTCTCTTTCTCTCTATCGCTTGCTTTTCTAGTTTCGCTCAATCAACTTGCCATTGTGTTTGAATTTGTTTTTTGAATGTTCTTTTCGTATACGATGTACTATTTAATATTGTTTTTTCAACTTACAATTAATTAAAAAATCTATTTAGGAGTGGTTTATGAGTGATTTTTGAAGTCAAATTTTCTTAAACAATTATATTTTGATTTTCAATGATTTCAGATAATTATTACCCAATTATTCAAAATTGATCCGATTTATCGGTGAATTAGCAGCCGATCATTCATCTGACTATACTTTGCTCTATGAATGGTACATTTATTTTTCTCACTGGCAGGTCTCTCTCTCTCTCTCTCTCTCTGTCTCCACACACACGCACACATCAACATATTTTTTCTGGCTGAAAGTTTTCCTTTTCCTACACACACGTTTTTAAGCGATTCACCGTTTAATGCTCTAGGATTCTCTTAATGAATTTTGCGGCTCTAGAATTTTGTTCCAAAAATAATTTCCATTCTGATCAAATCGGAAAAATTCAATTTCAAAATTTTTAAATTTTATGTGGATTGAATTTGTGTGAATTGCTAAGTGGACATCGTTCATCACCATGGTTCGAATGAATGTGCTAGCAGATGCATTGAAATCAATCAACAATGCTGAAAAACGTGGAAAACGTCAAGTTTTGATCCGACCATCATCAAAAGTTATTGTCAAATTTCTAAATGTTATGGTCAAACACGGTCAGAATCATGGAATTGATTTAAAACTATTTTTATTGATTTTTAATTTTGCTTGTAATTAGGTTATATTGGTGAATTCGAAATCGTCGATGATCATCGTGCCGGTAAAATTGTTGTCAATCTAACTGGAAGATTAAATAAGTGTGGTGTCATATCACCAAGATTCGATGTCAAATTAAGAGATTTAGAATCTTACACCAGAAATTTGTTACCTTCTCGTCAGTTCGGTTACTTAGTGCTGACCACATCAGGCGGTATAATGGATCATGAAGAAGCTCGTAGAAAACATCTTGGTGGCAAGATTCTAGGATTCTTTTTCTAACAAGATTAATATAATTTCGAAAAAAATAAAAAAAAATTTTCCAAAATCTTTTTTATTTCAATTATTGTTTAAAAAAAAGGATAAATTAGCTGAAAGATTATCTTAATGGATTTTAAATTATGTCAGCGCTGGAATTTAGCTTCTTTCCTACTTTTTGATTTCATTTCAATCACCTTAAAGATGAAATTTTTCACTCAGATGAAAAAATCGAGATTCTCACTTTTTTAATCATTTGCTGTAGCAAGCGTCAACTGATGGCGCTGAAACTGATGCCTGTTTTCGTTCACACATCAACAAAATGTGTGATTCCTTTTCCGTACTGTGTCAATGCGGTGTTTAGCTGCGAAACCTTAAATTTGTTTGTTTGCCTCTAATTTTTTTTGGAATTGCAATTTCAATTGTATGTTTATTGTCTGTTTTATCTTTCTCTTAATGTCAATTTTCGATTTCAGAGTAATCTTTCTACAAAAGACCACCGAAAATGGTGAACGTACCGAAAACTCGAAGAACATTTTGCAAGGGAAAATGCAAGAAACATACTCTCCACAAAGTTACCCAATATAAAAAGGGCAAAGAATCTGTTCATTCACAAGGACGACGTCGTTACGATCGTAAGCAGCAAGGTTTTGGTGGTCAGAGTAAACCGATTTTGAGGAAGAAAGCGAAAACGACCAAAAAGATTGTTTTGCGTATGGAATGTTCCGAATGTAAGACACGTAAACAAATACCAATCAAACGTTGTAAACATTTCGAAATCGGTGGCGATAAGAAGAGGAAAGGTCAAATGATCCAATTTTAAAGCGAAGAAAAGATCTTTAACACTAAAAAGTTTAGAATAAATGATGCCTGATTTGATTTATCTTGTCAAGTTGAATTTTTTTGAAAATTTTTCATCAAATTATGATTTTGATTTACTTCTGGCATAATCTGGATAGAAATGATGATTGTCAATGTGAAATAAAATGCTTCCTTTTTTCGCTCAATCACTTGTTTTATTGTTTCCTGTCGATTTCATCGAACTAAAAGAAAATGATTTATATATCGATCTATATCTATATCTATAGAGTATCGTGGTCGATCTAATCAATCTACAGCGAGTTACATTTAACTTTCAATCATTTGTTCGAGTCTGATTTTACGAATTGCGAAAGTATTAGTGTCTTGAAAAAATTCTGGCTCTTATCGATTCAATTAATGAAACGATCGTTTCAATTTTTTTATCGATATGTTGTTTGAATGTTGACAGTTTTCATATTTAATTCATCAATATTATCAATTCGGGATAAGCATTCAATCAGATCAGTCAAACCGAATCGGATAGTCAGTATAGGATCTATACTACACTATAGGATTTCGATTCAACAGGTGACGCAAGTAGAGGTGAAATCGAGAAAAAAATTAAAAAATTTTCAATCTTCCTCTTTCAAACGCTTCGGAACATTCTTTTGTTGAAAAAAAGGACGAAGGGTGGAGGATGTAATGAAGAGAATGCAATATCTTTAAAGAAAGAATGAATTTCTAAGCTCCAAAATGATTAATTTCTTGCCACCAATAAACATTTCAACTACAAGCATTTAAAAGTGTTTGCGAGCAAAAAGATGGAAAGGAGAGAATGAAATTGACATTTAAAATGAAAAAATTGAAAAAAAAAGATCGGATTGGGTTAGTCGATATTTTCAGTTTTCTTTAAATCTCTAATCATTCATCTATTGATTACTACCTTAATTCTCTACCTCAAAACCAATAGATTGAATATTGAATTTCTGAAACTGTTGGTTTTTTCGCCCAGAAAACCCCCATTTCTTATTCGATCGAATCAATTAATAATGAAATTTGCTCTCGCTGGTTGGGTTGACAGGTATGAAACACAACAACAAGAGAGAGAGAGAGAGAGAGAGAGAGAGAGAGAGAGAGAGAGAGAGAGAGAGAGATTGTCTTCGATTGAAAGGAAAAGAATTGGTTCCCACTGAGGGTTTAACCAGAAAAAAATTGATGAAGAATCAGTTTTTTTTGCCATTCATTTTTCTATTCGATTATCATCATCATCATCATCAACACACTGCTATTCGTTTCATTTGAAATTTATTGTAATTTTTTTTTTTACTGTCCTTCTTCATCATCGGATTCGAACGAAAAATTCAAAGTTCATAGCGAAGAAGAAGAACCGAATAGGATTACATGCGAACACAACAAAATTTGGGCGAAACTTAAATTTTCATCAACAAGAGATTGTTAGGAAAAACCATCATTCTTTCGATGATCTCGAAGTCGATGGTGGTGGTGATAGTTGATGGTTGTTGTTGTTGTTGTTGTTGTCGTCGTCGATAGAGATGAAAATAATCATAGAGATGATGAAGATGGAATGGAATAAAGATCATCATGTGGTTCGCTAATTGTTTCTGGTTTTTTCAGCCTTCTTTTTTTTATCTTTTTTCGAGAGAAAGAAATCATAAAGTTTCAAAAGCGAATCAAAATCATCAATGTATAGTTCTTTGGACGAAAGCATTGTTACTATTATTTCGTTCTTTTTTTCATCAACCAAAAAAAAACCTTCTTTTATGCGTCGTCGAATCATCATCAAGATTTCATTTCATTCGACGATCATTGTGAATGCTGTGAGGAAGGAATGTGGATAAAATCCATTGAAAACTTTAAACACTGACCTCTTTCATTTTTTTTCTGATCAAAAACAAACCCTAACCAATGGGTTTACTATTAAAAAAATTTTGATTTTTTGTTTCTTCTTCACCTCGAATCCGAACAGTGTGAGGAATCTAGAGAACAAAACAAATTCTGAAGAAATTCTAATTGAAAATTTGAAAAATTTTGATCGATCCCATTTGCATTAGAATCGCTGAATTCTGAACGATTTATATTTCGATTTGATTCAATTCGACTCACTGCCCAACGGTCAGTTCTGATCTCATCTAGATTAAAATCGAATCTCTGAGAAGATAGAGAGAGAGAGAGAGAGAGAGAGAGAGAGAGAAACTGAAACAAATTGTTGAATAAAATAAAAGTAATTTTAATTAAATAGTAAGCAATAATAATAATAATAATAATAACAAATTGATAGATTATTACAAATCCGATTGAGAGGAAATAAAAAAAAATTAATTACAATTATTTGATGATATTTTGCAAATATTTTTCTTTAAAAAATTAAAAAAAAATAATAATAATAGAAAGTGCACCTCAAAATGAGAATTAAAAAAAAAAGAGAGATGATACATTCGATGGGAGAAAATTATCTGAACGGTCTGGGGTGAGAAATTTGAAAAGAAAAGTAAAGCAAAAGAAAACTCTAAATTTTATAGCGTTCGAAAATTGCATTGCAGATTGGAGGGGAGAAAAACATCGAATAGAAAGCGAAATATAAATCTCTATCAAAGATCGTAACTAAGGTGAACAATGGAAGATTTTTTTTTCTAGAAAAAAAAATAAAAGAGATAGAATCGAGAATAGATTCCAAATGTGGGTGTGTCAGTGTTTGAATGCCATCTTGCATCACATCGCTAGTTGAATAAAGAGTTGAAGATTGCACCGAAGATTACAACGATGAAGATCGGTAAAAAGATAATTTTTTTTTTCTCAGAGATTTTCGTTTTTGCACTTTGGTATGTCTCTCTTGCTGAACCTTCGTTTTTCTGATTCTAAGCTCGTTCCAAGTGTTCAAAGAGATCAGAATTGATTAGAAAAGAATAATCTTCTTTCGGAAGTGTCCTAGGAGATTATCTCTCTTGTTTCAGCTAACGCCGCAATCAATTCTGAATTACTTGAATCACAATGAGCCATTGCATCTCTTCGTATCGGAGGCGTTACGATAGAGATTGGATCATTTTCGCTATTGATTTGCGAATGTAACGATGATGGTAATGATAAAGATTGCTGCTGTTGTGATTCCAAAGATTGAACTTGTCCATCGAAATGAAATGGATCACTTTGATAGCTATTTTCGGGACTGATTTGATCATAGCCATACATTAAATTGGTTTCGTTTTGATATGGATAAGGATTCGAATCGATTGTTGATTTCGATCCGAGATTTTTTTCACCACAGCTTCCATTGAATAGACTACCACCACCAGCATAGCAACGATTGATATCATACAGATCATTGTTCTCTATCAAATTTGTCGTCGGAGTCGATGTTGCTGATGGTGATATTGATGATTGTAATATTGGTGGCCAGCTTTGCTGTGGATGGTGATGATGATGATGCTGATGATTGTGATGATATCCTGGTATAGTCGGTTGCCGAGTATCATTGATCGGTAATTCTAATTGATGCTGTAGCATCGATCTTGGCGGATCGAATGAATAATTTTGATGAGAAACAGATTGTTTGGAGATAGCAAATGGACTACAATCAGTATGATGTTGTTGTTGTTGTTGATGCTGATGATGATGTGAAATTGAATTATCCATAGAATCATCTCTACTTGATGTTCGATACGAATATGGTGGACAAACGTTTCGAAGAAACGTGGACGATCCACTAAACCGAGACAATAGCTCATTGAATGGATTTTCTGGCTTATGAGATTGCTGATTTGGTGAGGATAATGGTGGTGGCACCAATTCGCTCGATTTCTGTTTATCGAAATTATATTGATGAGAATAGGGAGAGAACGGAAACGATGGGTCTGATGGATAAAGATGCTGAGTTGACGATGGCGAAGATAATGTTGAATGAAGATCATTCCTCGATGAGCTCACTTTCCGATGATGATCATGAAATGATTGCTGATTAAGCGGATGAGCATTCGAAAACATTCCATACGCTCCATGATAACTTTGACTGATGGAATTTTTATTCTCGACAATATCGTTCGGAGATGTTTCAGGTGTTGGCAGTGATTTAGTGATACTATCACGCAAATTCGTAGGCTTATTAGTCGCAAAATCACTCGATGTATGATGATGAATACTTGGCGCTAGTAATTCGTTCACTGTCGCTGACGGCTGATTCGATCCGATCGTAGCTAGGCCTATCGGACCAGAGGTATAGTTCTGAAAATAAAGTCCTCTTGGTGAACCGCTGAACCTATAGATCTCATTTGAATTGCCCATATTGTTATTGTTGCTATTGTTCGAACTATTAGCAGATGGACTGCCATCAGGAGACGAATCTGGCGTATGAATCCCACAATAATCCAACGATGGACTACTGATGGAAGAGTTGTCAGCCAATTCTTGCAAAGTTGAGGATGATGTTTGGGTTTGATAGAGAGAGGATGACATTGATGATGAGATGAGATTATCATCATTCCCATGGCCAACGCTATTGATATTGTTGTGATTTCTTTTCGAAGTTGGCGGCGTTGTTCCACATTGCCCTTGTTGTTGCGAAACTCTTTTGCTATTCTTTTTTCTTCGAGGTCTATATTTGTAATTTGGATGATCTTGCATATGTTGCACACGAAGACGTTCAGCTTCCTCCACGAAAGGCCTTCGTTCTTGATGAGATAGAGATTTCCATCGTTTCCCTATGAAATGTCCAACGTTAACAATGGACATCGGATTGAGACGAAAACGAAAAAACAAAAACAATGAGAATCGAAGAAATCACATCAAAAAAAAAAAAATACGCATTCAAATTGATTGATTGGAAATCGAATATTGAATATTTTACCTATTTTATTCGACCTTAAAATTAAGATTCAGGATATGAAACATCTCAGAAAACTGAATTCAATCATCTTGAATCTAGCAAACTAAATATTTTCTAGAATTCCATACCAATGATTTAGAAAGGAAGAATTGAGTTTTATCACAATTTACTCTATCTTTTTGTCTTTTGTTTTGATCTTTGATTTGCACCTGCAAATTTGTGACGAAACACGTATGAATGAATCGTGCATACGACGAGAGCTAAGCACAAAAATGAATTTCTCAGTTATTCGTTCCATCAAACATCTTGATCGTATCTCTCTCTCTCTCTCTCTCTCTCTCTCTCTCTCTCTCTTCATAGAAGGAACGAAAACTAAAAGAATCAATCACTAGAACGTGACAGTTTCTATATCGAAGCTAACGCTCTGCTTCAATGGATTTTCGAATTTCCTCCCACAAACCACAAAATAACAAATATTCTACTCTAAGAATCTCGTAGAATGTTTTGCTCGACGATTTTCGATCGCTAATATTACTGATGAGGTTCATCAGTGAGATTTTTCAATTCAAAACTTAATGATTTGATTGCGAAGAGAGAGAGAGAGAATTAGGGACAAACACAAGCCCCGATCAAGCATCATCAAGGCTTACGAGTGAGCAGAAAGATATTCGATTTGGATGAAAAGGCAATTGAAGATTGAATATCAAAAAAAAGGAAAAAAAAGAAATCATCAACTAAAATGACTACGAAGATAAAGATTTGGATTTCTTTTTTTGAGAATTTTATTTTTTCCGCTGGACAATGAATCTCGTGTATGAAATGAAAGTATCTTGTGTGTGTGTGTGTGTGTGTGTGTCTTTTCTCAAAAACCTCATCCACCACAGCAACCATCACACCATCACCATCACCATCACCGACACAATCATCATCTACATCTTTAATCATTATCATTCTCATCAATGGCGATATCTTTGGATCTCGTATGCTAACGATCTTTTTGGAAATGAAATGGACAGAAGAAAAGCAATGCGAAGATTCTGCTTTATCTTTTTCAGTTTTGTTATCTCGTACTGGTTTAAATACGAATATCAAAATGAATATCTATCTCTCCAACGGATGGGGGAGAAAAAAGAGAAGAAAATAAGCTGAATTGGAATGAAGAAAAAAAGTCAATCTGCTATTATAAAACTGCGGCTCAATGGCAAGCAGAGATAGAGAGAGAGAGAGAGAGAGAAAGACTGACCATTTCTTCATTTTCATTGTCCATCGTCATCAAGTCCGATGCTCGGATGTTGATGATGATGCTTATGATGATAATTATCGTTTCATGCATTCTAATTTACACCATTTTCTCAAACAACAACAACGGCAACAGCAACAACAACGAATGAAGAACGAAGAAAGAAAAAAATCAACCGATTACATCAACACCACCATCATCATACGGAAAAAAGATTGGAAAAGAATAGGAACAAAAACCAAGGATAGAATGAAAGAAAGAAAATTTTCTTAAATCGTGGCTTGATTTTGTTTCATCATCATAAGCAACAAAATCTCTAGAAGAGATAATCTTCATCATCTCTGATCGATCAGTTTGATCTCGAAAAAAAAAGAAAAAATTTTTAGGCTTTTGTTGTTGGCGGTGGTGGTCATGGCGAAGATAATGGTCGCTGATCATAGGAACACGATATCTTTCCTAGACCATCGTCATCTTCTTTATTTCCATCCACCATTCTATTATATTCGTTAGTGTTTCGTTTGATTCTAAATTTTCCATACATCTAACATCTCCGATTGAATCATTACACCAGAGAGAGAGAGAGAGAGGCATCATTGCTATGATAAAACGATATTTTCGTTTCTGATTTCAGCCGAAGTTTTTGGTTATGGTGGTTTGCAAGTGTGTTTTTGAGTGTTGGACCCCGTCGATCCAATCATCGGAGATAATGATAAATCTAACGGAATCAGAGCGATCCACACTAGCACTTTATCTTTATAACATGGATCATTTTCAACCTCTCTCTCTCTCTCTCTCAATTTTTGTTAGCAATATTTAATCAAAAAAATGAAAAGATATTTTATCGAAAGAGAAAGCTACAAATAGAATTCTCTGATCAATAAGAGATTAAGTGAGAGAAAGGTGACTATGATGATCAAGATGATGATAACTTGGTAAGATATTTCCACTTCGTAGAGATATCATCATGAAACCATCAAAGATCGACTCATTATCGCCCATCAATTTTTTCATCGAAATCATCCACTTCATTACGAACGATGATGATGATAATGAAGATCTTCATGAATTATGGTCCATGATCATCATCGAGTGGGCAAAGAACACAATAATCATAATCGCCACCACAATCGCATCCATCCTAATGGATGAGAATGTATCCATCAGTTCTATCTGATTCTTTGAGTTTTTTTTACATTTTTAACACTTTTTTTCGGTATTCCAATTTTGATATTGATGCCTGAAAGAAATGGTACGACCCGTTCGAATAGAAAATGGTAGTGTTAGTGTGAGTAAGTTCGTCTCGAATCAAAAAAATCAGCAATCAAAATTAAATACGGATATTAGCGATGCGAGAAAAAGGGGTAGCTATGGTTTTTCATTGGTGAAAATTTATTCTACTTCCCTAATATCTCTCCACTCCGTACCGATAAGGTCTATTTTTTCCATTTTAAAAGAACTTAAAGATAGAGGAACTCAAAACATTCTATAAATCATTGCTGAGTTGAGCTGAAGAAATGAAGAGAAGAAACATTGAGAAAAAAATTTGGTCAAATTTCAGCACAAAGATTTTGATCATTCAAATATCTCTTTTGGTTTGATTGAAATTGGTTTTCTCTGTCTCACTCGGCGAAAAGGTTCGAATTGACTGTTCTACGGAGACCGTTCAAAATGACTGACAAATTCCTAAACAGTTTTCCTATGAAACGCTAAGGTATTATCGATTCATTAATGAAGGGAAGAATAGATTCGTAATCTTTCATCCAATCTATCTTTCGAAGATTTCCAAATAGAATCCATTAATATCGTTTAAAAGGGTTGGAGTAAACTTAATGATTAGTGGACATCTCTAATTCTTCTCGAAATCAAACATTGAACTATTGAATGAAAATAAGGCCGAGAGAGAGAGAGAGAGAGAGAGAGAGAGAGAGAGAGAGAGAAAATAGACCGAAGGAAACGAGAACAATTGAGAAAAAAGAGCAATGGAGAGAAATTCCGACCCAATGTCACCTAGTTTTAATTGTGTCGTGATGAGAACGATGTCGATGATGATTGTATTGAAGGAAGAAGAATAAGATGATGGTGATCATCAAATGTAATTAGAAGATCACAAAATTAAGATTCTATCAGAGAAAAAATTCGACAACTATATGCAGAGAAGATTTATTCATTCCTCCCCCGGTTTCTTCCTATTTTCTTCTGGTGATGAATATTTATGACAATCATCAACATCATCATCAACATCATCATCATCATCACCATCAATACACTCCAAAATAGTCATCTGAAATGTCTTCGTTATCTTCGCTCAATTCTCTCATTCCAATCTATCTAAATTTTGTTTAATGATCTTCTTGATGTTTTAATGATCAAAACTTGAACAATGATGAATCGAGTGAGATCACTGAGTTCTCTTAGATCTCTCTATCTCTGCTATAAATTCGGTGGAGTATTTAAAATTCTTGTTGTTTAGAGGAAATAGTTTTGCAAAAAAAAAAAAAAAAAGATTTGAAAATAGAAACAGGGGAGGGGGAAATAGTTTGAGCTTAGTTTTGAATTCTTTCGTGTCATTCAAAGTTTTTGGCTTCATTTCGTTTTTGATCTCAATAACTTAAAGTCATAGGCTTTTGGTGTTTTGTTGTTGTTTGTCGCTTCTTTTCTTTCATACACAATTCTTCATTACAAAAATCGATCCCATTCATCAAAAAAAAAAAAAAAAGCTTAATTGTTTTATTCGGTTTCGAAGAGGTTTTTTTTTGTTGAGAACAATTCGAATCGATACGATTACGCAATCGTTCGGTTAATCATCTCTCCTCTCTCGATATTATTATTAGTAGGTTTTTTTTGAGAAGAAAAAACAAAACAATCAAATACAATTGAAACAAATAAATCATCTCGATTGATTGCATTCGATACACAAGCATTGAAGAAATGCAACTCCGACAACATTACGGTATGGGAGGAAAAGAGGAGGAAATTTTTCACTCCTCTCTCATCGTTGTGATTTGAATGATGATGATCATCATGATCAATTATGACAAGCAGAAATCAAAATTGATTTACTATCTTCATTGGTGTTAACCTTCGATGATGTTTAGCTCAAATGCGCTGCACATTGAATGCTAAGATTTCCTGATCGAATAAAATCATTGCGCAATGGACAGAAATCAATCTTTCTCTATATAAAATCTCTTCTTTCCACCAGTTCTTTTTGATTATTTTTGATCAAATCGATTGGATTTATCTCCGCACGAAAAAGATCAAATAATAGGTAATTTTTTTTTCAAAAATCATA
Organism: Sarcoptes scabiei; assembly: GCA_020844145.1. Lineage (NCBI taxonomy): Eukaryota > Metazoa > Arthropoda > Arachnida > Sarcoptiformes > Sarcoptidae > Sarcoptes > Sarcoptes scabiei. The sequence goes on from CP080484.1 coordinate 2,981,940, forward strand.
AAGCAATTTTCATAACTGCCACAAAAAAAATTTATGATCTAGAGAATTGTGTTATTGTTTCTACGCTAGAAGGTTATAATCTAAAGAGAATTTATTCCGTTTTTCTAGGAAAAAACACCCCAAATTATCTCTAGTTTTTTTTTTGATTAATTTGCAGAATATTGGTGCAATAAATCTAGTGAGATTCTTATGGAAAAGAATCGAAATTCTATTGCTTATATTATCTCGAGCCATCTCGAAAGATAGATTAAGTGCATTCATTCACTGATTGTTGGAATCGATCGAGGTCGTACGAAATTCAAGAAAATCTCGAAAACATCACCAAGAGAGTAATGTGTAAGATTTTGAGAAATTTTTTTCCATTGAGAAATAGAAACGGAAACCCAGGAAAAAAATGAAATATTTTTTTCTATATCGCCACTTGTTCCCATGGAAAACGACAAATTTTTCATCTTTTTTCTTCCAAACACTTTCAATGGACAGTGGACGCAATCAATAAATATCGATGATATTCAGTGATATTTATCAAAGTCCATTTGTGTTTGGTTACAAATAAAAAAAAGAAAATCTCAAACACAAACTTCTTTTTGCCGTTCAATGAGAAACTGTTTGACATAAGACAATTGCTACTTATGAAAAATCGAGAGAGAGAGAGAGACCAGCAAATCTTAATGCATCAGTAAATATGAGATCAATGAATGAATTGAATGAATGAATGAATGAATGATTATTCAAACATTGAGATTGTATTTTGCTTCTCTCCATATCCTTCAAACAAATGAATGAATGAAGATGTTGCCGTCGATTTTGATGATCAGGTTGGTGGTGGTGGTGGTGGTGGTGATGGTGGTCAGAAGAAATCGAATTGAGATTTCCAAGCAAGAATAATAGAAAGAAAAATTAAGTAGCTTTTATAATAATCATCATCATCAACGATTTCGAACGAAATCAGCAACAACTTCGAATAAAAACAAAATCATTTGACATTCATCGAGAAGGAAACGGTGTTGGGAAACTCGAGAGAAAGATCATCATAATTTCACCATCACCATCATCACGATTATGTGATCGTTGAATATTAAGAAAAAAAGAAGACCAGAGAGAGAGAGAGAGAGAGAGAGAGAGAGAGAGAGAGAGAGAGAGAAAATCAACGCTAAGAATGATGTATTGGATGGATTTAACAATACGATGCCGGATAAAGTTTTTCTAATATTTGAGATTCTCAACCGAAATGCAAAGATGATGGAGCTTGTGATGAAGATGATAATATTAACAATAAATATAGAATACTCTTTTTTTTCTTTAAATTCATAACGATTGAATTTAAAAGTTTTCGTTCTCTCTTTTAAGAAGGTCTTTTTAAGAAGATAATCCTAACAATACACTTGAAGGTAAATAATCATCTTCATCAACATCATCGGTGAAATAATAGAATGGTCGTTGTCCGGTCGATGGTCTTTTACTTTGCTTATCATTATCGAACCAGAGATGATAATAATAATAATAATGATGATCGGTATCTATTCTTTTACGAATCGATCAATAGGATTCTGTTCGATCGACCAAAAGCTAGGCAAGAATGATGGTCAGCCCGAACCGGAGTGAAATTCAGATACTATCTTCGAATTGAATGCAAACAGAGAGAAAGAGAGAGAGAGGGGAAAAAATTTCAAATTAAATAATGAATCGATCGTTTATGCAAGGAAAAAAGCATTTTCTGGAGATCCTAGTCAATCTATTATTATTATTATTATTATTATTATTATCATTACTGTTATCATCTAGAAAGATGATGATGGTGATGTGAACGATTATGATTATGGCGATCAAACTTTTTTTTTCTTAGTTTGGAATAATAAAATTCCATCTCTTTTCTCTATGGATGGTGATGCTAATGATGGCGATGGCTTGATTTCCGATTGATCATTTCTTCATTCGTTTGCTTTGAGATCTATTTAACGATTGTCGAAATCGTTTCGGACAGATAGATAGGAAAAATTCTTGATTGATTATTTTAGAGTAAATAATAATTACGTTGAAATCGTTCGCTGTCCGAACGAATGGAATCCTCTCTCTCTCTCTCTCTCTCCCTCTCTCTCTCTCTCTCTCTCTCTTCCTTACAGGTTAGGCTTGATCGGAGGAAAAAATAGACTGATACCACCACTGCGAATCGGTCTAAGACATTAGATAAATCAACAATTGGCAATAGGTGAAGCCAATATTCTTTCGATCGAGGCTCGATAGTAACGCGATGGTAAATCTCTCAAACTAAGAAACACAGTGATGGCTTGAGTCGAGTCGATTGCCAATCATTTTTTTTCCGGACACGAAAAAAAAACGAGAGTTCGAATAGATTGATTAGGGTGTTGTCTCGAAAATGTTCAACTTTCTATGAATATCTCGATAAGATGATGTCGATGATGATGACATATGAACTAGTAACATTCGATCGATTTGATTTTGAACTAGGTACGAAAAAAAAATATACCTTAAAATCGACGATCTCATTGAGATAATCTTGGCTCAAAGTTCGATAATTTTCAATTCTTCTCTAAGAATGTGAAAAATAATATAGTCCTTTCGCAACGATTTTGAATAGAATAGGATAGGATTGGGACAGTTTGATGACATCATCTGCGAATCATAGTAGACCGAAGAAAAATATCAATTTCTAAAGCTAGTCTTATCATGGTCATTAATTTCTAATAACGATTGTAATAATAATTATAATTATTATTATTATTATTAAAAACCAGAGGAAGAAATCTTACTATGTCATCAAACAAACTTTAACCGCTACTTTAAGATAAGTTGTCAATGTTTTTATCTTTCTTTCTCTCTTTTGAGAAGCGAAAAAAATATGGAACGAATAGTTTTGTTTGTTTGGAATTCATATCTCTCAGTTTTGTTTGATCTTTTGTTCTCATATCTATTCCACAACAACAGTATCACAGCCATCGCCAACCAACCTCACCAAACCACTTTGATCAAGAATCGAAAGGATGCGATGTGAAGAAGGTAAAATTTTTCCTTCTCCATTCAAATATCAAAATGATAATAGTATCTAAACGAACAACTTAAACAATAATAATAATAATCATAGCAGTGATGTCCAGTGACATTAATTGCAAAATCGGCTTACACTGGTATTTAGTGAATCGAAGGAAAAAATTCTAATGAATAGGTAGGTAATCATTGCGAGAGCCAAAGGGAGAGAGAGAGAGAGAAAGAGCGAGAAGGGTTGATTTCTATGCAGAGATTTAATTGTCTCGATTCGTTTTCACGCGGTAGTCTTTGGATGGAAAAGGACGAAAAAGGAACGGAAAATAATTCTGATGTTTATTTCCTTGATTTTTCAAAAAAAAAAAAAAAACTTCTCTAGAACATTGTTTGGGTCTTAGATTAAATTTTGTTTTTCTCTTCTCTATATATATTCTTTGATTTATAACCCAACCATTTCGATCATCATCAGCGTCATCAAAGAATTCATTAGATGCCGATACCGATGGCTAGCATAGAATGATTTGAAAATCATCAAAAAAAAAACCAAAGAAAAGAGATGAAAATGGTCAGAGAAATTATTATTATTATTATTATTATTATTATTATGCAATACAGTTCAGGTAGCATCTCCATCACCACCAATAACAACAGCAACAGGTAAATTATCATTGGATTTAGTGATGAAGAGTTGGAAGTTAATAGAAGCTAATTACAGTGACATGTTTATCGCATCGCTCCATTATCCGTTCCTATCTCTCTTTGGCCTTTCCCTTTGTGTTTGAGTACACTGTCTGTGTGAGTGAGTTTCAACGTTTCTTTCTTTTTTTTTTTTTTTCTTCTTTAAGTTTTCGATTAATGTCGTCCATTGCTTGGAAATTATTTTTCGATCTACGTTTTTTTTTTAAATTTCCGAACGAGAGAAATAAAGATTCTCGACGATCTAGCTTCACATCGCTAGCTAAAACTTTTACCATCAGCTACCTAAAAGACTCTGTCTCTCTCTCTTTCTATCTGTGTATCTAATGTTTCGAAGAATCGAAACGAAAATAAACCGAGCAGATATTACTCTTTGAAGATATAAACACTCAAATTAGAAGCACAGAGGTTGCAAAAAAAAAACAACAGCACTAACTCACACAGAACTCCATTGTTCATTAAATTTGAGCTTGATTTTTTTTTTTTTTTTTTTTATAAAAACCATTCTTATTTCGAAGTCCTCGTTCATTTTATTATTGTTATCATCATCAAGTTTGTCTGCTGATTTTTAGCTTCTTTTCTTCTCCTTCAATCTTCAGTATTGATTGGATTGAGTTTGTTCTCGGTGTGTGTGTGTGTGTGAGACAGGTAAATAAATACTGAATGGATGCAATAAAGAAGACCGGAGACATTAGTGTCGTTGATGACGATACTGATGCTGGTGATGATGAAAATTAGATCGAAAATAATGAATTAGATGATAGAGAGACAGTGGTAGGATTTTTTATTTTCGTGAATCATCATCAAGGGGAAAGAGATAGAGAGAAAGAGACAGAGCGATGGTAAATGGTAAATCTATATCCCTTTTCTTTCTTTTTTTGTTTTTTTTTGTTTTTGATTGAGAAGAGAAGATAGAATTTGTGATCAAGTTTCAATGAATATTCTTAGAATTTTGAAAAAAAATAAATAGAAAAATATTTATAGAATAAAGAGTTTAATAGAATTTCGAAATTTTGTGGTTAGAATCAAAATTCAGAATTCTGACTCTTTCGCTGTGTGACCTTCCTTCCCTAAAGAAAAGCAAAGACTTTTTTACTGCTTCTATTTGCCAAAGTTCGACAAAGTTTGATAATCTATTACACGAAGGTGACAAGGTAACATCGATGGGAAATTCTCTGCTTCTGAAGCATTTAAAACAACTTCACTTCAACAATATCAGATGATTAAGTTGGCTAAGTTATTTCTCATCGCAACATAGAATTTCTCTATTTCTCATTATCTTTAAATTGAATCAAAAAATTAATTGTTACAGTCTTCTGATCACATTGATTAGAATTATTAATATCCACAAGTATTCAAGGGAATCCAATGAAGATGGATTAATTTTGTTCGTAAAGAGTTAAATTCAAATATTCGATCCAATCAATGATAGGTTGTTCTCTCTCTCTCTCTCTCTCTCTCTCTCTCTCTCTCTCTCCCTGTATCCGATTGCGGATGGCTTGAATAGTTTAAAAAAAAAAGACTAAATAATTGTCTAGGTGGTAATATAATCGATTAATTTCGAAAATTAGATGAATTCAATCCGAATGATTGAGAAGATAGAGAAAGGGGATGGAGAAGCTGAAACGGAACTGCAATACATTCGAATTGAAAATCGAACAAAACCACTGATTGATTGATCAAATTGGTGGGGTAAAAGAAGAAAAAAAAAACTCTAACAGAACACACAAGAAGAGGGGAAGAAGGGAGAAATTCAACGAAAAGATTGATTACTTTTTATAGAGCTATCGATGGTTGAAGCAATTTTGATATCTCAAAACATCAAACTCCAATGATGGAATGAGATTTATTAACACTGATGAAATGATTAATTAGTTATGCAATATCTAACTTTGAAAGATAGCGAAATTCTAATCGATATCATCTTCTATATCATCATCACTGAATATCTTCAAACTGTTTGGAGATTAAATTTGATTAGTTATTGATGATGATGATGATGATGATTAATCCAATACACTAATCTGAATAAAATTTATGGAAATCTAGATATAATCTTAGTGTTTCCCTCTTATCTCTCTCTCTCTCTCTCTCTGTTTCTTTCATTCAACCACACATCCAAACATATGGTATACATCTCGATGATAATAAGTATTATTATTACGATGGCGATGGTGATGGTGATGGTGATGGTGGTGGTGGTGATCTTGGGAGCATTCAATTATTTGTTTCACATTCACACACTGATTATTTTCGCTTTGTTTTAGTTTTCATTTCATTTTCCAATTCTGTGCTGTGCTGTGTGTGTGTGAATTATCTAGTATTTTTCCTTAGGTTGGTGTGTGTGTGTGTGTGTGTAAGTGTGTGTTTGTGTGTGGTATTATTACTTTTATTCCAGAGTCAAAAGTTTGGTTAGCAATCCATCTAGCTATTTTCCACTATTGTAGCTTGTATTTGGTAGTCATCATCATTATTGTTGTTAGTCTATTAAAATTAATTAGATGTTGGAATTTATTTTTTCCTTGTGTTGTCTTTTCTCCGTTGTGCTCTGGAAAAAAAAGGTAGCCATCTCTGACAGAAAAAAGTAGTCCCTTCTCACAACAACACCAACACCATCATCTTAATCATTCGATCAATTGAAATGTGGATGAAAATAATAGACAGAGACTATCATCAAAGAGATAAAGAAGGAGGAGGACATCGTAGAGAGAGAGAGAGAGAGAGAGAGAGAGAGAGAGATTGGTTGAGAAACTCAACAGGTGTAACGGTGAATTTTTTTTCCCTACTTCTATTTTCATCGTTCAACGGCAATAAAAAACAATTAATACCTCAACGAACAATTGTTTTTATTTATTCTCGATGCTCGCATCCTTTTCTATGATAAGAATTATGAAGAGAATGTGAAGGGAAATAATCAAGGACGGATATTCATCATCATCATCATCATCATCATCATCATCATCGTCATCATCATCGACGGCAGCAATGGTAACGGAAATCTTTGAGGTAATATCATCAAACGGACATTTAAAAAACAAATTCTAATTTTGTCTCTATTATTAAACTTATGAATGATTGAAACAATTATTGTAATTGAAGAAACGATGAAACTTTTAAGCTCTCATTCAAGAATAAGTTTATTCGATTTTGAATGCATATTTCGTTTCATAATTGGTTCGCGCAAAATCGCATCGATTTGAATTCATGGAATGATTTATCTCATTTTTGTTTTCAAATTTCGATCTTTCTGAAAAGGGTGGTTTACGAACATCGTTGTTGATTAATTTTTTTGTTCTTTTCGCAAGCAAAAAAAAAACACAACCGAAAAAAATTGATCGCTGAGAAAACGAAGCTCGTAATGGAATGTGTAGGGGACGACTTCCTGACACAAACACATAATCAATGAATGGAATCTCTCGATGAAACGATCCACCTAATCCTAAGCTGCCAAGATGGCTGAGTGCAATTGAAACTGTAATGAATAACTCTTTGAATACTACTGCTCTGCTTTGCTTTCTTGTTTGTTGATCGAGAGAGAGAGAGAGAGAGAGAGAGAGAGAGAGAGAGCGAAGATTTTTTGATCAATCAAGGAGGCAAAAAAATATCAAAGACATTATGTGTGTGTGAGAGAGAGAGAGAGTAAATACGTTCACTGATTTACCTGCAACCAATTTTGTAAAGAGAATTTAGCATTTTTGTTTGATTTTTCGCTCTTTTTGAAAACTTTTGCTGTCAGTTTGAAATTAATGAAAACTCCCAGAATCATTCATTTTTATTGTCTCATTCTTGTTGATGGAAATGGTATCGTTTGTTCTCTTCATTCTCTTTTTTTTTTCTCGCGCTTGATGTTGATTGACTATCAGCTCTTTCTCTCTCTTTTAGCTTTTTTTCAAACATTATCTTCCTAGCTGATTATGGATTGTGTGTTTGATTGAGAACGAACGATTGTGAATTGTAGAGCGAAAAAGACGTGTGTCTTCGCTCGATCATCATCATCATCATCATCATTCTAGACTTTTTGGTTCCTTTCTATGATCTTGTTCTCGATTCATTCTCACATTGGCCCATCTTGTCGATGGACGATCGGATATGATTTCTTCTCAATCTCGAATTCGTAAATCTCGACAGATAATGCTAAGAAGAAATGAGAAATAGAGAGAGAGAGAGAGGAAACAGAAAAAATCCATTTTTACAGACAGACATAAGAAAAAATAAAATTTGTTTTTTTTAAAGTGCACGCCTAAACATATATAATCACAACACCATCACCATCACCAGCATCGACATCTCCATATCTCAACACTAGGCCAACGATTTTATTCCATCAAGTGATTATTATTATTATTATTAAAACTCAGATTATTAAGAAGATGCCAGGATTGAGTGAACGAAAAACGAAAAAAAAAATTCGTTGATGAAGATGATGAGGACTTTGAAAACCTAAACTCCAAAATTATCCTCTGCTGATGATGGTGTTTCGATGATCACTGTTGTTTTTAGCGATGCTCGATATCAATGATAATAATGATGATGATGATGATGTGGGCAACGGTCTATATTGTAGATGATGATGATTTACCTATTGATGGAGAAAGCTACAAGAACAGAAGAGTAGAGAAGGAAAGGCAAAAGGTTAAAGCTTCGATGGAAAGCTAAGTTTTGTTTTGCATCAGTTTTTTTTAATGAACCTTTTGGATGCTCGTATTTTTCTTTTTCTTTTCCATTTCAAATATTTCATATGGAAACATCACAGACAGAAAGAATGAATGGTAGAATGAATGAACGAATCGCAAATCGAGAACGAATTGAAGTGAAAGAGAGCGAGAGAGAAAGAAAAAATGTATGTAGAAATTTTTTTTTTTTTAGTTATTTGCTGAAGTGGATTGTGCCACACCAAAAAAACAAAAGCACTTCTCAGTAAATCATCATCGCAATTCGGCTCCGAAAGAATGGAAAGAGCAATAAAAAGAAAGAAAGAGAGAGAGAGAGAGAGAGAGAAGAGAATCAGTTCTCTCGAAGAAAGATCTCGTTCAACAATGCAAAGCGATGGATGATGGTGTGGTGATTGGCAGAGAATCTTTCAAACAAATAGCAAAAGAAAAAGGATTTTATTCTAGATGAAAATTTTAGAATTTTATTCGTCTAGAAGAAAAGGCTAGTGAACTTATTTTTTTCTCTCTCTCTCTCTCTCTCTCTCTCTCTCTCTCTCTCTACGTAAAAAAACAACAAAAAAAAACTTCATCGAAAGAATCGAGAACCCATTCGGTTCGCACACACGATTGCACAATCTTCTTATCAAACACAAATTGAATGCTTCGAACTTTTTCGAAGATGAGATGACGACCTAGAACCTTAGACCTTTTGAACTCATAAATTGTTTTGGTTTCTCAAAACTTCGAAAAAGTTGAATTTTTTTCCCCTTCTTCAAGTGCGACACACTTTCTATCTTCTCTGACTATCTCTATCTTCTCTGAACCACTTGTTGAATGATTGATTTAGAAAATTATTGATTTATTCTCTCATTTTTTTTTGATATTATAGCATTTATTCGATTTAATTAATTGTGAAACTGAAAGAAATCAATACTGCTGTTTCTTCCTTTCTCACTTCAAACGGAAGACATTGGGCGTTTTTTGCTCCTTGCTAATTGAATCAATGTGCGAAGGTGCCGCACAGATGATTAATACCTTATTAAAATTATTCACATTCTTTTTTAGCTGAAAAGATACTGAGTTGCAGAATCAATTTGAAATAGAGCAACAGAATTAAAGAGAGAGAGCGATTTCGTTCATTTCAAAACACAAACATCTAAATTTATCAGTAGTGAAACTAGAGAAGGATTTAATTAAAGAGGTGATTGTTTCTGTCGTTTGTGATGGAAACGATCCGAAATCAAATCAAATATCGGAGAATAAGACGATTGATAGCAATAGATGTAAGCGCAACAAGAGTGATATATCGTAGCAAGCAATCTCTATGGACCAAATCATTCAACCGAGACAATTTCATTCATTTCCTTCAACGATTTCATTCGTTCGACGTTCATTCGAACCGATTTCATTTTGTTTTGAGATTGAAAATTTTTTTTATATTATATTCCATTGATCAAAAAATTTTTTCCATTCGTTTTCCTATCCAAGAGTATACACATTGAACATAGCAATGATATATCCGATTTCTTTTGATTTGGGAAAAAATTTGTTCGAAACCAAAGTGAGAAGGAAATGTCGAAGAGAGCGAGTGCGATAAACAAAGATAGATGAAGATCAAATTGGCTTTTTTTTTATTTTTTTTTTTGATAGTAAAGAGAAAAAAAAATTTGGCAATCCATAGTGTTCCACAGAAGACCATCATTGAGAAATCAAAAAAGAAAAATATTAGATGAGAAATTCTTTCGAAATGGTTCGTTGATTATCTTGTTTTCTTGGTTGATTGGTTGCTGATGTCTCACAATCGTATGGTAGCTTTTTGGTCGAAAAAAAAATCGATGAAGAAGCGAATGACGTTTGGATGAATGGATGTGCAGAGTGGAACAAGCACTTTTGCAAAAAAAATTCGTTTGAGAAGGGAAAGCTAGCCTAGATAGAATGGATAGGTGCATATTGTTAAGGATTGAATCACCGGCATTTGAGTTGATCAGTGGCGTAAAAAAAAAACTTGGCATTATATTGAACAACGAACGGTCATCGAATTGAGACTGATTTTCGTAACCATTCTCAGCATCGGAACCGAAATCGAACAAGAATATGAGATTAGATTAGCATTCAAAATAGTAGGCGATTTATAGCACTAATAGCTATATAATGATGTGAACCGAGCCAATTTTGGATTCGTTCTAAGCGAGCCATCGCCCGAAAGACGATAAAAAATGCGATGAAGACAATGAAAGTTTGGTGGGAAGACGATCATCATCTCAGTAGGTGTGATCGATAATTGAGATCATTTAACGAGAATTTTCCGCGAGAAATTTCGTAAGAGAACACTACTACAAACTCTACTGAAAACACAAAATAAGGCGTGAACAAACACAATTCGTGAGCGAGATTCCGCAAATCTAAATTGAATCAATTTTAATTGGTTATTCCTTTAGTTCCTTAATTGTGTCGACTCAAATGTGGGCTGTTGAATAAAAAAAAACGCTATTTCCAACCAAATAATTGTAAATTCTTTCTTTTCGTTATAAAGAAGATAATACTCCCTCTTTTCAGAAAAAATTAGGAGAAGAAAAAGACATTGATTTGATGCGATGGCGATAATGATGATGGAGATGGAGATGGAGAAATCAAAATCAATTTGAGTACGCCCTTCAGAATCTGAATCGATCCAAATAGACGCGCGCTGATCGTGTTTGTAGCTCAATCTCTCATGAATTCGATGATGATGATGATGATTGTCGCTGTCATTTCGTGTGTGATTTGTTTGAAATTTTCTTTTTCTCTTCATTGAAGATCAGATTCAAGATAATAATTTGATTAACCTTAAACAATCATCAAGATGAATTTGAGGAAAACGAAATCTGGAACCATCATCATCTCACAACCGCACTCATGGAGTGTAACCTCTCTGATCTCTAACTTTGGTCCAACTATTTTTTTCAAAGATCACCACCTTCTATTATCATCATCATCATCATGGTTAATTATTCATCAGAAGTGAATTATTTGATTGATCACGTTTATTAATGAGCACAACGTTAGTGTTGGTTCAAGCGTGCACCTTCATCAATCTTTACATCATGCCTTCGATTTCGTCTAATAGCAATGATAATGACAATAAATGAGTTAAAGATCCTTGGATCGAAATAAATTTCGTTTTTTTTTTCTTTCAAATTGAAGATTTGCGCTTTTTCTTTGCTCCCTCAATCTCTCAATCAAAAAAAATTAAAAAAAAAAATAAAATTGAAATGTGAAATGTGAAAGCGAAAAAAAATTGTCTGTAAAATCTATAAGTATCGTTGGTAATTTAGTTGGATTGAAGTGCGCCAATGATGAAAAAGAAATCAATCCTTTTCCATCTTTCGTTTCTCATCCATCAAAGCACTCTCGAAAACGGACGGAAAGAAAGGCTTGTTGAAAGAGAAATACAAGCAAAAAAAAAAAAAAAATAATAATAATAATAATAACAAAGATTTTGGAAAAAATTTAACAATTTTATTTATGCAGATGAGATTTTGAGACTTCAATTGGGAGTGTTTGGAAAAAAAGCAAAAACTTCGAACTGTCAAAAATGCTTTTGACGACATTGGGGCGGTGAGCGTACTGGAAGATGATTTCACAGTCAGACTATCATTGGTAAATATCAAAATCATCTACAGGGTAGATGGATTCAATAGAGGTAAATTGGGAGAAAGAGCTCTGATTAGACTTTCTAAACTTCAAAACCGTTATAAATTTAGTGAGGATTTTTCGACGGTTTTAATCAATAAACAAATCCAATTGAAACAAATCAAAAAAAACATCAAATCGTCTCGCCAATCTCTCGCTCTCTCTCGCTCTTTCCTGTGCTGGTATCTTCACCACTTTTTTGTGCTGTATCTGTTTTTTTTTTTGCATTGAGAAAAACTAAGGTAAGTCTTAAGTATCGTACAATCAATCCTTATCACAACGAATTCGCTGATTTCTTGAATCATTTTTCTGGATTATCCTCTGCCACTCTCAAATTACAGCTCTCAAACTTCAAGCAAAGTGAAAACAAAATAAATTGGATAATTACAAGGATCATAGATCATAGATCTCTGGTAGGAAAAAAAAACAGAAAACTAAGAGAGCTAATAAAGGTGATGATTGGATTCGATTGCGGTTTATTTATTATTTTATTTTTTTTTTTTTTCGAAACACGGTTCAAACCACCGTTATTATTATCATCGCAATATTATAATGGTGATGTTGATGTTAACAATAATGAAAGCAACAATAACCAGTAGAGATTTCGATGATGTTTACTCTAAGAAAAAGAAAAATGGCAAAAGAAAACATTCTCTCTTGATGATTACCGATGATGATCACCACCATCATCATCCTAATCAACCAATCAAAACTTAATCACTTTGAAATGGAAGAAAACTTTCATATCACCTGTTGATTGATCATTTAGCGAGAGAGGAAGAATTTTTCCCCCCTATTTTCTGTGTGTTAATTTTTTACATTCCTCACATTATCATCGATAGGACGAATAGGTAGAAAAATTTACGAAATTAAAACATAAACCATTCATTTCAAATCTATCTGTTTAATTTGGGTTAATTCATCTCGAGGTGAGTTAAAGACTCTTCTTTGTGAACAAAAAAGATCTTCGAGAGGGGGACCCAAAAAGGGCGTCTCGTGTTCTGAGGATTTTGTGAAGCTCCACATGATGATGATGATGATGAGAATGATGAGAATGATTAAAACATACATTATCGATTTCGAATCGATTGCGGCATCTAAATGCATAAAGAAAGAAGCTGATCAAAATGTTTGCCAAATTCAAAGGATTGGCAGATAAGTTAGGCAGAGGAGAGAGAGATAGAGAGAGAGAGAGTAATGGAAATTTATCCATTTAATCATCATCATCATCATCATCATCATCATCTTAATGATCCTCTTTTTTTTTTTTCTTTCCTTCAATTTTTTTTATCTAATTTACTAGAATAGCCAATGATGATGATTTTCGATATCGGCGTCGATCTTTCGCTATCGATCACAATGATTATCATCATATTTTTACCATCGAAGGAGAGTTGACATTAATTTTTTTTTTCGATATTTTTATATTCTCAAACGAAAGAAAAAAAAAGGACAAATTTGATTTCCTATTTTTCTCCACTGGACAATGTCTACCTACTGTCACAGTTCTCTTCTGTTTGTTTTTTTTCTCTCTCTCTCTCATTAACTAAAATAACTTGAAAAATATCTTACACTATTGTTTCCAACTTGTTCGAAGTGTTTGATTGCGGACATCGGACATAAAGAAGAGCTGTTTTGTGAAGATGATGAGACGGTGATGACCATCGCAACTTTGTGCATAAACGACATAGAGAGAGAGAGAGAGAGAGAGAGAGAGAGAGAGAACGCTAGAGAGTGAAGATTTTTGGAAAAAAAACAATCTTTTCATATCTGCTTTCTCTGCCTACCAATTTCGATGATGATCTTTAATATTTTTATCGATTTCGATAATGGACACACACACAAATACACACCTGTTGATTATTTACTTTTTTTCTCTGCTCTTTGAGAGTAATTTCTTATTCGACCTTATAGATGTTTTTTCAATGTTTCCATCACACACACAATTCTATTCGTAATCGTTAAGAATAAAATCAAACACACATCTGACGACGATTGTGTGATCGAATCTTGCAGCCGTACAACAACGAGTGAAAAAAGTGTCAGAAATAGCTTCGATGATTGTGCAATTCGGAAGAGAGCAGCAGAATACAATCACTTTCAACCATCCGATCGACCGAAGATGCTCTGTGCTCGATAGATGATGGAACGAATCGAAATCGAACGGTTTCGCTTCAACCGAGTTAGTTCCAAACTCATAGAACAGAAAAAAAATTTATTAAAATCAAAATTTTTAATCTGATCTATGGCGAACACACACACCAACACAGCATTGTTGTTTCATTGATAAGAAGTAAGATTCGATTGATCGAGAACAAAAGTGAGGGAAAAAAAATCAATTGTCTTCATCTCATTCATCGTATTCCACAGGCTTATGGAGCTTTGCATTATCATCACCATCATCTCTAAATGATTGAATGATGTTGATGGCAATGTTGATGATGATGATGATCATAATCGTTTCATCAAATACACGATCAAATTTTTCTTTTTCGATTTTTTGTTTTGCGCTAGATCTATCCGAAGAGCACATCTAATTCTAGTTCTATCTCTCTCGATGTAAAGCTTTTGGTTGTATATCGCTTCATTTCGTAAATATATAGAGGGACAGATTAGGATCAAGGTACACGATTTGTCTCGGAAACACTTTCGAAACAACAGAGATACCTTCGTTGCACAAAACCATCATAATTCTTGACCTATGATCAAATGAACTGGATGAAAGATTGATAGATTGTGCTAATTTTTTCCCTCTCGACAATATTGATCAGAAATCTAAACAATAAAAGAAAAAAAAATGTAGGATAAAACTTACCCAGCATTTTGCTTAGATCCGCATTATGTAAGTCAGGATTTTCATCGGCCAAACGTTTTCGTTCGGCTTTTGCCCAAACCATAAAAGCATTCATTGGGCGTCGGATTCGTGGCTGCTGTGGTTGCTGTTGATGGTGATGCGTTGCATGCTGATTTTGTTTCGAATTATGAGGCTGTTGATTCATTTGATTATGATGATGCAAATGTTGTTGCTGTTGTTGTTGCTGATGATGAAGATGTTGATTACGATTAGAATGTTGATGATGATGCGAATGATGATGATTATGATCAGAACGTAATGTCGAACCATCGGAGATAATCGCGACATGTTCGGATACTTTTGGACTTTCGAAAATTGACTGTTGTGATTTTTGTATGCCTAGAGATGAATGATGCATTAGTGATTGACGCGCACCGGTTGTTTCAGTGTTGGCGGTGCTTAATGATGCAAGAACATTTGATGATCCATGTTGATGAGAATTTTGATGTTCTGAATGACTATGGCCAGTGAAAAGAGATGATGATGATGATAATTGTGAGGATAGCGGTTTAGATGAGCATGATGATGATGATGATGATGATGAACCAGATATTGAGCATCCTTGATTTGAATAACTCATTGATTCTGGATCTTGATAGACCGACATCGGATAATTGACGCCAGCCGTCATTGTTGTCGATGTGTTTAGTGATGAGGATGCAGATGATCCAAGGCCTGTGATAGAAAATGAGGACGTGGCCGCTGTCCATAAAATTGGACTATCTAGATTGCCATCACCATTATCAGTGTTGTCATTCAGAACAGTGAGTGCAGATTTGATAGGGGTCACAGGTGAGGATGATTCGTTAAAGATCATGGTTGAATCGGAAATCGGTGGCGAAGATGGTGGTTTCGATGATATTTGTAGATCGGTCTCACTTTTTCTTAACAATCCATTCAATGTTGGAAGATTGTTGATGATTTTACTTTTAGATTGATCATCAATGATCACATAATCACCGGATGATGATGATGACACAGGTGGACTTTTGATCAAGCTCATCATCATCAAATCGTTTTTATCGTTGTTAAATTTTGAAGTCTTTTTGTTGGTATTCGTTAAGGATATTTGTTGGTCATGCACATTTATTTGCAGTGAAGCACTCACAATGGTCATCTTATTTTGATGTCGACACATTGGCAACTATCACATCAGAACCGTAACACTGATTGCCGGAGATATCCGAGACAATTATTGTCGGATGAATGCATCTAATTGCATCAAGCATTGATTTTTGGCGCAAAGCACCAAATTAGACTCATTGGTCACCACGAAACTTAGGCAATAATCTTAGATGACTTAAACTGTGTTTGCGAAGAATCGTTCGCATCCTAGAAGAAATCATTAGATGATGCATCAGAACGGCGATCGTGTCGCAATATGTATGCGAATGCATCGGAAAAAACATCCGAATCATCACAATCAACAGATGCTCACTTTTGAAGGTGTTTCAATAATTATCATCAACATCGTTTCAAAGATGAGACTGTCATCGATCGAAGATGATCGTGGTGGTTACGGAACAAGCGAAAAAAAAATAAAAAAAAATTTCTTTGTTTCTCTTTTGCTTTGATTTTCCGTCTCTTGCTTTCTATCTTTGTTGTTCTTTTAGAGATTTTCGATCAAGACACACTGATCTATTGTGTGTGTGTCTGTGTATGCGTTTCAAAACGATTGTGGCACGATACAATCGCAACCGAAGAAATGCACGCATTCCTCTTCTCTCCTCAACACATCTCTCCTGGCTTTTTTCTCCATTTTTTTTCGCTTTTCTAGCTCTGCTATTTTCGCTATCGGACGTCGATGTTTTTTTTTACGTTACTTTTTTGAGTTTATTTTCTCAGTGATTTCATATCACACTACTGGCTGTTACAAATGATCGAAGAGAATCCGAGAGAGAGAGAGAGAGAGAGAGAGAGGGAGATCGAAAGTGAACCGAGAAAGAAACGAACGAATAAATGAAACAAACAGAACAAAAAAAAAAATCAAACACTCCATCCACAACCACCATCAACAAAAACAAGCAACTCCGCAATAACAATAACTTTCGCAACTGAATCTTTACGTATTTATAATATTACTATAATAGATATAGATAGATAGATTGATTGAAGAAATCATAATGATAATGTTGATGATGATGATGATGATGATTACTATCACTATTATAATAATAATAATAATGATTTCACGTTGGCGGGAGCCTTCATGGAAATGTTTGCGATTCGCTGGCGTTCGTTATTATTGTTGGTGTAATAATGGTTTTTCTCGAAACAACACACCGCCACAAATCAGAGAATGAAACAAAACGAAACGTATCGAGAAGACGGAGAAGAAAAAGGAGAAGAAAATCTTAGAGTTTTTTTTTCATTCGCTAAAATACTCTACGAGATACTTTTGAGAATCAAGGGAGAGAGAGAGAGAGAGAGAAAGTGAATGAAGTTGGATGGTGTTTCATTTCACTCCATTCCATCTCTATTTGCAATGAAAGAATATTATTGTGGCTTTTGTTAGCGAAACAGAAAGCGAAAATCTTCAAGTCACAGCAAAAGATTCGCCAATCAAACACTTTTAACAAAACAATCTCGATGACGATGATCAAAATTGAAATGTGATCATTTAATGGAAACCAAATTTTTTTTCTTCTATATCTTATTGTCACGGTGTAGCTTGGAGGTGGTGATGGTGACGCGTATGATGATGATGATGATGATTATCGTGGTATCTTTTAGGGGATTCAAATTTTGTTTCACTGTTTCAAAGAAGGCAAGAAAATAGTCTTGTTGGAAGAAAATATTTGAAGATTTTGTCGCCAATACATTATTATTATTATTGTTATTATTATTATTATTATTATTATCATTACCATCATCGAGGTGTGTGAAGATCATAAACTTTTTCTCACTAATGATAGTGTTAATGATGATGATGATGATGGTGATGGTGATGATGGAGTTGGAGCGAACGAATTCTTTATTAGGGCTTTCTTTACACGTGTATTTCGTTCACGTTTCGCTCTCTCTCCCTCTCTTTCTTTTTTACTTAAGAGAATGCGATTCAATTTCATAGAGGAATTATTAGTACAAGGTGATACCGTTGTTGTCGTTGATGATGATGATGATGTTCGACGATCACAGCTAATCACAGCCGATATTTAATGTCTCTTGTTGGTTGAGTGCTGGCACTGGATGCTGTTTGTTCATTCGTTCAGTACTTTTGTTCCAAATGATTTACAGAGCTCTCTATTCATCATTTCTCTCTCTCTCTCTCTCTCTCTCTCTCTCTCTCTCTCTCTCTCTCTCTCTCTCTGCTTCTTATTGATTCAGAATGGAAATTTAATGAGCTCTAAGCTATCGGTCTCGATGTGTTGTCATTGTCGCCGGTTTCAATTTCGACATTCGTTTTTCATTTCTTCTTCCAATTTCTTTCACTTGTTTCTTCTTCGTTGATTTTATTTTATTTTTTTCGTTCGAAGAAACAGTTAGCGAAACGAAAGGATTAGAACTGGAAAGAGATCGAATTGGAGAAAAAAAAATTGATGAACACCTTTGCTATTGGATCGAAATGATTGCTGTGTCGATTTCCTCGAGTTCAAAATTATCAAATGATTGATTTAGTTTTTCTGTGTAGCATTTTGTTGGCTTTTTTTTCTGTTTGATTTTGTGATTGATGAAGAAACGATTGACTATCGTCTCTTAACATCTATCTCTTCTCTTCGCTTCGCTTTCGTAAATCATAGACCATAGATTTCGAAGATGAAGAGAGCGAAAGCAAACAGAAACAAAGAGAAAAACAAACACAGAGACAAAGAAAAAATCGAAATATTTGATCGAAAGGAGAGGATTTAAAATTTAAAAAAAAGTAATTTCCAAAAGAAACGCCTATTCTTTAGCTGATCATTCGCCGATAAGATACAAAATCGAAATGGATCAGAGAAGATTCAGAGATTGGATAGAATCGCAATTGAAGCTTAGAAGGGAATCGATACTTTTTTTTTTCTCTTTCCGAAATCTCGATTAATTAGTTTTTAATTAGCGATAGAGATTATGGAGAGGATGGAGATTCACATATCGATTCAATGAAAGTCCAGAGATGAAAAGAAAACAATCGGAGAAAGAGAAAATTTGTATTCGTTACAGTTCCGTAGAGAATCGAAATCTAACGAAACCGAAAACAGCAATGTTCTTATCTCCAAAGCGAAAGATCGCAAAGAACCAGAACGGAACGGAACGGAGAGAGAGAGAAAGTCGTAAACGTCTTTATTTATAAATATGTCAATTTTTTTTTAAATATTTTCTTTCTCTCTATCTCTCTTCCGTTCGCGAGAATGTGGAGAAAAAAAAACAAATGCCAAAAAAAAAAAAAAATCAAAAAAAAAAAACAAAAAAAAAAATTATTTTATTTTATTCTTTTTTCGATTTTCATCTTCATTCCACAATCTTCGTTCTGTGTTGAGAAGAATGAAATAATAAAAAAAGAAGATGAAGAGCGCAATGAAACAAGCAAAAAATCTTAACTTCTTTCATTAAAAATATATGATTAATATAATAATAATAATAATAATAATTATTATTATTATTGCCAACAACGGTACACCCAAACCAGTGGAGAGATCTAAGGAAGATCTGATGATGATGGTGGTGCTGGTGTTGGATGGTGGAAAAACAAAAACAAAACATCAACGATAACAATCGAAACTTGGAGCGAGAAAAAAATCTATATTTTTATTTTCATTTTCGAAAATGAAAATAAAAATAATTCCAATGTAAAGAACTGGAGTGGAATTAAAGCGAAATAGAATCGCAAAAATAGTACAATTATGAAGTCGATTTGAATGATTATCTTCCGTTCGAACACACACACACACACACACACACACAGACACACACCCAAACACAAACACACACCCTTCTGAGGAAGTGAATAGGAAGAAGAAGAAGAAGAAGAAGATTCACAACGAACAAGAAAAGAAAAGATGAAACGAAGAAGCACAAATGGAAAAGAAACAATTGGGAAATTTTTTTTTCTTCCTCCTCGACTTTTTCTTCTCTTCATTCAAACAATTTCATTCTAATTTCTGGGTGTTAGATGGTGAAGATGCCAACATAGAGAGTACAAACAATCGAAAGAATTGACAAGAATCTTTCAAAACGAAACGGAATCTCACTTAATTATCGATGAGAAAATGTTTCTTTGAAAGGTTTTATTTTTTTTTTTGTTGTTTCTTTGTCAGTTTGTTTGTTTGTTTTTTGTTTTTGGTCTTTTAGCTTTAGCGGTCTCATTTGTTTGATTTTTGTTTGAGTTTTTTGATTTCTTTAAAAACTTAATGAAGCAGAGCATAATTAATAATCATAGTGATTAACGACGATCATGACGATTTTGCTTGTCGTCTTGGCTGCTCGGTAGGTTTAGGCTTTTTTTCCCTCTTTTTTTTCTCGTTCTCGATTCAATTCGATTGCGATAAACTATCTTAATCATCGCAAACCACCTCGATGAAGTGAATTAATTACCGCAAGTTTTTAAGAGTTCGAAGCAAAAACAAAACCAACAAAAAAAAACAGCAGAAATGAAAAATGACACCGAATGGAACCGAACAAATGGATTGCATAATTTCTGCGCTTTAAATGATTCATTCATTACATACAACTCATAAAGGAAAATTGAGTCAAAAAATCAAAAAAAAAAAAAAAAAATTTAAATAAAACACCGACAACAAGCGGATCGATAATTTCGCTTTTTTTTCGGTTGATAGGTATCTGGTTAATTGTCATCGAGATGATTCCGATGTAATAAAGTGAATTGTTTGACAGAAAGAAAGTACAGGGAAATTTTTTTCATTTTTGTTTTCGACTAAAGACTTCGAAGTGATCGCAAGCGAATGGAACATAAAACTTAAACACACACCCTCATTGAAAAATAGAATCGCAGATAAGAAGACTGATTGGAATCGATTTGATTATTTAAGAAGAGGTTCGACTTTTTTTTTGTCGAATTATATGGAACACTAAATGAGAATAGATTGAGAGACAATACTGATGAAGGTGGAAGGTGGCGATGTTATCGTATGAAGGAAGAGCATCGTAGGAAACGAAAACAGAAAAAAGCTCAAATGGATCGATGAAAGCGTTGAAGATGCGAAGAAGAAATTTGATGATAATCGATCCAAAAGCATCGGCATCGATCTACTTGCCTCTCTGAGGGGTGTGTGTGTGTGTATATGCATATCTTCACCACCGATCTGGACAGCGCAGAAAGCAATGCTGAAATGAGAATCTCTTGATGGTATTTGCGGTATTGGTTCGATGTGATGTGTTGGAAGAGTGACAGGAAGCCAGTTATGTTCTCTTGAGATAAAGAAAGAAGAAAATTCCTCCACATCATTATCGTTTACAACATCACCATCATCATCACCACCACTCAACGTCTGATCTTTTTTTTTCCGAGATAGATTCGCAACGTGTGTGGATGTTTTTCTATCTTCAGATTCTCTTCCCCCTTTCATCACAACACACAGTGTAGCTTCTCTCTCTCTCTCTCTCTCTCTCTCTCGCATTTCTCTCTCTTAAAGATAACAAAAGCTTTCGTAAGAATGTTGATAGAAGCTTGAAGAAGAAGAAGAAGAAGAAGAAGAGTGAATGAAATAGAAAATAATAATAATAATAATAACAATGAAATGAAATAGAAGAAGAAGAAAAACAACAAAATTAAAAACACACACACCAATACCAGATAACAAAAAGAATAACAACAGCAACAACGAGAGAAGAGAGAGAGAGAGAGAAAGCAAAAGATACTGTAGGAAGAGATAACAAAAAAAAAAAAAAAAAAAAGAAATTTCATCCAAATCAAAGAGTAGCGATAGCATCCAGAAGAAGGAATTGGATGAAAGTTTTGCCTGTTTTGCTTCTCCACAACATCATATCGTTTCAAGTCACAAAAATTTTTTCACAAAAATGCACAAACATACCTCGAAGAGCTTAATGAAGAAGAGAATATAAGCTGATCAACGAGAGAGAGCGAGAGAGAGAGAGAGAGAGAGAGAGAGAGAGAGAGAGCGATGGGGACAGACAAACCAAACTTACCTGGATGCTTTTGTTCTTTTTTTTTCTCCTCGAAATCAGAGTCTTTGCTATTCTTTTCCTTTTCGAATCGATTCGCCTAGGCTTTCTGAAGTGAAACAGTAGATTCTAATCCATTGTGATAGTTGATACACACACACACACACACACCAAACGCAAAGTACAATCCACAATACTTTTCACCGATAATCGAAATAAGAATAGCTAGCGAAACTCGGAGATGTTTTGAGAGCGAGCGAAACAGAAAGAGAGAGAGAGAGAGAGAGGCTGAACAAATCATCGAGAGAAAAAAAAGCGGCTCGGCGAATCGAATAAAGGCGAGCCTTCCATTTTGAAGGAAAAAAAAATTTCGGAAAAAAAAATTTGGCTTTGTTTCGTAAAAAGTTGAAAAAAAATAATAAAACTAAGAAAAAAAAGATCATCCACATATTTTTCTCCATCTTCTTCTCCTCATAGCTAGCACTTGTTCTCTTCATAGTGTTCAGCAGCATTATGGGCAACAGCCATTTTCTATTCGCCATGATCGTTGCATTACATCACTGACTGAGCTAATGCATCAGCAATCGGATTGAAAGGGCTTCATCAAAATGCAAAATACTA
The DNA here is from genome assembly GCA_020844145.1 of Sarcoptes scabiei. Taxonomy (NCBI): domain Eukaryota; kingdom Metazoa; phylum Arthropoda; class Arachnida; order Sarcoptiformes; family Sarcoptidae; genus Sarcoptes; species Sarcoptes scabiei. The sequence continues at coordinate 3,004,497 of CP080484.1, forward strand.
ATACTAAAATATTCGAGGAATATCTTCGCTCTCTTACTAAACGTCACAAAGATTCGGTGTTGCGATTGGATCGATGGTTGATTGGAGCAAATATTGGTGAGATATTTGTCGATTAAATTATTTCCACTCTAAAGTATGCTGTACGTAAGCTAGAAAATAATAGAGGGAAAGAAATCTTACAAAACTAAATCGATCCAAATGAAAGAAACGAGAAAAAAAATCGAAAATTTTGCCCTTAAAAAAAATAGAGAAAAATTCAACGCAATAGGTTTGTGACTTAGGACGAGGATCGAGAATAAAACAAAAAATATAACTACAAACAATGTCCATTGCATTCGATACAGATTCGAATGATTCGATACTAGATAAACAATCTTTTTTTTGGAACAAAAATTTTCAATGAAATAATCACAAAATAATTCTGTTATTCATTCTAAGGATTCTTCCGTTAACGTTCCCGAAGATTCTCTCTTGCAACTTTTCTCTCTCTCTCTCTCTCTCTCTCTCTCTCTCTCTCTCTCTCTCTCTCTCTCTCTCTTTACACTCAATCTTTCGTTAGCGAATGAAAAGTGTTTGAGATTATTAATCTATCTCATTCTTCATCCAAGAATCAATCTTGTCGTACTAAAGCTTCTTTTTTTTTTTTTTTTTTACTAGATCCTCATCACTGTAGCTTAGATCGAATTTATTTCTCTCTCTCTCTCTCTCTCTCTCTCTCCTCAAAGATCATAAATCATTTCATTATGAGCTGGAAATAAAATTGATGGCAAATCCTAATTTGAGTCTGGAAGCCAACACCAAAGACGATGAAAATGGAGAATGAAAAGATGAAATAGAAGAAGAAGAAGAAGAAGACAAAAAAAAAAAGATACGTTAAAAAAATGATTATGATGATGTTGTTGTTGATGACGATGATGATGATGACGATGATGAAGATGATGATGATGATCACCATAATCATCGAAAACCTAAATGAAATGTAACTTAAAATGAGAAATGAGAATAAAAAGCGTGAGAAATGCCGAAGGTGCTTTAATTGTGCTGGAAAAGTGGAGAGCTAACAGAGAGAGAGAGAGAGAGAGAGAGAGAGAGAGAGAGAGAGAGAGAGAGAGAGAGAGAGATCCTATTCACCTATTCATCTGTTTGTATCTTCTTCTTTTCTTTTTCTCGATTTCATTTTAATAGATCAGATTTTTCTTCTCTTTCTTTTCCCCTTTCAAATTCATCACAAGCACACTCAATTAGATTTTCATCGTATCCGTTTCATTAGATAATGAAAGTATTCATTTTTGATTTTATCCAAGAATCAATGTGACGATTTTCATCATTGATTAGAATTTTTTTTTCTTCTAAAACCAAAAAAGAAAAAAAAATTCAAATTTTAATGTTTAATTACTTTGGGAAGAGAAAATGATCGATTGTTGTTGTTTTTGCGAAATTAATTAACCAATCGATTAATTGTGATTGTATTTGGTGTTTTCGATTCAATGATAGGTGGCAATCAGAAACAATCGGAACCCTTTTTTTTCACTCTGTTTATTTCACTAATTTTACGTCCCAATCTCAATTGTGGGATGGAATTCACTCCTATTTGGAGTGTGTTTTATGCTCAATGATGCTACTGCTTACGTTCATTTCTCTCCTTTCCTCTCTCTCTCTCTCTCTCTCTCTCTCTCTCTCTCTCTCCTCTCATAGTAAATATTTGCCAAACTCTTTGGAGAGATTCAGTGAGCAATCAATAATTCGTTGAGTAATTAATTGTTCGATTATCATCGATCAAACACATTGACGATGTTAATGATGATAGTCCTATATGCTGATGACTCTCCTCTGGTCGTCAAGAGTGTCCAAGAGAAATCCATTGATGTTGTTCCAGTGCTGTGTGTGTGGAATGTGATTTTTTTCAATGAAACAAATCGTCCACTCTCTATGCAAACAAATCGATTTAGCTTTTTTTTATCGTATGAAAACATAAAACCTTTTTTAAGTTTGAATTTCTCGTCCGGTTGAGCACAGCGATGAATATGATCGTAGCGGAAAAGGATTTCGAATCAAAACTAGAAAAAAACCATCTCAGCCATCTCTATTGACAAAACAAAAAGCTTACTTTTTACGCTCAACAGACAAACTGTTGAATCTAGATGAAAGAAAAAGTGATGGATTCTATTTACCATCAAACAAAAGGAAAAAAAAATATGCTGAGATTTTTTCAATCGCTATCGTTGAAGATTTGAGAAACATTATGCTTTTATCGAATAAATATTGATACTTTTCCTTCGATACGGCGATATGATACATTCGATCGTACCTTAATTTTATCTCCACCATTAGAAGCGATCGAAAAAAAACCGGATGTATTGGAGATGGATTTGTTTGCTTTCGTGAAAATGATACTGCTGTCGATTGATGATGATGATGGAGATCACTGACAGCGAAAGTAAACTCCCATCGCAAAATGATAGGTTCAATGATAATGAAGATGATGCAAATTTTAAATTCGATAAACTCATAAGTTAAGATAGAGTATTTCTAGAATGATTCAATACAACCGATATGTGTGTTGTGTGTATACCCGATCAATTAAGACTAGGTGATGGTGGTTGAACTTAAATTTTTCTAATTCATACGCTTGCCGAACTCATAAACTCATATCGAACCAAATAACAATACAAATTGTCGCGGTGTTATTTTTTCGCCTTCGGTTAGACTCATTAATTAATCTGCAACAAACTGACTGATCTTTCGCTTTTGATCTCTCTCTTTCTCTCTCTCTCACTCACTCACTCACTCTCTCTATCGCTCACTTTTCTGTACAATCTTGTTTGATGAAAATTTATTTCTTCTCGATGGTGTTGACGTTTTGGTTAGTTTCAAAGCTAGAATGGTAAAATTGTGATTTATTACCAGCATAGTTTTCTTCAGCAATATAAGTAAGATAATGATGTTATGCATTGAAGATTGAATTAGAAATATTTTTTTTCATCGAAAAAATTCAGAAAATCTTTCTAAAATGATGAATTGAGTCGGTTTGATGTTTGAGTGTGTGTGTGTGTGTGTGTGTGTGTGTGTGATACTCGAAATTGTTGTTTAAATCAAATTTTTATCGCAAATTTCATTGCTATTTCTTTGTTGTTGTCTTGTTTTTTGCTGTTTTTTTTATTAATTCATCTATTCTATTCCATTCATTAATTCTAATTTGAAAGGAGAGGAAAATATCCTCCATTCATTATCCACTAGCGTTTGGCGAGAAGAAACGCTTGAAAAGCTTGATTGACATGGAAGACGTTGACGGACACTTGTTGAATGTTCTGATTTTCTCTCTCCGCTTGATTCATTTCAGTTTGATAGGCGAAAATAAGTGAAAAAAAAGGGATCCGATAAAAAAAATTCATCAAGTCAATTGTTACGAAATTTTTTTCTCTTTTTAGCTATTTGGAAATCTTAAAAAGTGATGGATTGATAGCTATCTCTTTCTTTTTCTTTCTGTTGTCATCGAAACATCCAATTCGTCTTCTTGTACCATCAAATCAAGATGGATCAATTAATTTTACACTCGAAAAAAATATTAATTTTTTAAGAAAAAACTAAACTAAAAAGCTATTTATTGTTGTCGAATGACTACCAATCTTGTTGGTCAATCAAAGATGGAATACATTTTAAACTAGATGGATAGATTCAAAATGAGTTTCGTCACTGATTAGTGTTGAGCTTTTTCGTTGATGAATCAAGTGTCGGGCTTGATCTCTTAGTTCTTTTCCGAAAATAATTATTTTCAATCTGACCAAAATAATACGAGCGAAACAGCAAAAAATGATACAATGATACGAGCGATTGCAAAATACTCAAATCCGATGACCATTGATCCAAAATGATCATCAAGATAATCAAGATTTTCATTACCACCGTGATGGCGGATGAGCGAAATGACAAATCATTCAAATGAAGATTGATTATTCCATTGAAGATGATAGACGAATTGCCAAAATCATTAGAATGAAACAAAATTAGAAAAAAACGCAATGAACGTCATCTAGAAGACCAATGTCCATCTTAAATTTAAGTACGCAAGCAGAAGAGTTGAAAAGAGCTTGCTTGAGCCATTATTATCCAATTTGATTCAAATATGACTAGCTTTATCATCGAAACATTTCATAGCACTGTGATTGTATCCATCGTAAAAGTAGAAAGAAGACCATCACCCATCGTTTAATTGCCATCTTAATAATTATGCCATTGAAACTTTTCTTTAGTAATTTTTCAAAATTCGAGTGATGTTAAAGATAGTCGCTGTATAGTCGCTTCGAAACAATCAAACTAGTCTAGTCACAATCAAGAACAAGAAACCAATCGAATTGAACTGTCCAGTATCTTATCAATTTGAATCATTGAGTGATTCCGTTTTGAAATGAACAAATTGTTTCTAAAAACATCTATAGATCGATTCCAAAAAGAATCCTCTTAATCGTTCCAGAAAGATTCCGTCTAGGGAAAGAAATCAATGCTAATTTTTTGCAAATTTAATGCATCAATAAAATCATAATTGTAGATTATTACTAATGAAGATTATTCCATTTCATTATAGAATTGTTAATCTTTTTTTTTTCTTTTTGCCTTAGAAAAAAGCCTTCATTTTGAATGCAGAAGAAAAAAAATTGAAGAGAAATATGCAAAAAAAGCAATGTTGAATGAAGATGATGAAATAATCATCGATTTAATGATTCCATATTTTCAATGCACTCATCTCGCTAGCGTAAGATTATAGAGGAATGATGAAGAAGATGTTTGGTCAATTTCGATCATCGCATTCTCTATTTAGATAATCCTTTAAACGTTCTATTCAAATCAAACTCAATCCTTAATTTTTTTTCTTATTCTCTTAGTTTGTTGATTTTTAATATTTTGATTATAGCAATAATAATAATAATGATGTTTATGATGTTCGAGAATAATCAAAATGAAAATAATGATGATTGTCCGATGCGATGCAATGATGATTATCTTAATCCAACAGCTTCGAATTCCAACAGAAAGGAAAGAGGACAATTTTTTTTTCTTATATTTTTGTTTTGTTTGAGCTTTCTTGATTACCAGAGACCTTGTTCGTCATCGTCGTCGTCGTCGTCGGTGATGATGTTTTTTTACAATTTTTTTGTGAATTCCCTTTGATATCATTTATCTAGATAGATATAAGGCAGATGAAAACGATCACCGTCTCTAGAATAGTCCTTGTCTAGTTTTTTTTTTAGTCCGATGATGACCAAAAAAAAGTTGGGGTACTTTTTCACTTGGTTTTGTTCCAAGACGATTGTTTGACCGGTGATGATCGGACTGGAGAAAGAAGAAAGAGAAAGATAATTATCTTCGATGAAAATCGATAAAGAAAGATTCTTAATCAACACTAAATAGCAGCCGTTTTAGTATTCGATTTTATTTATAGCTAATATTATTATTATTATTATAATGGATTACAATTTGTTGTTATTATTATTGTCGTTGTGATTTTCGTTGCCGTTTGGTTTGAATTTTTTTTTTCATTTATGAAGATTAGTTATAAAAATGGACCTTGATCAAAGAATGGGAAAAGAAAATTTTGTTTAAAAAAAAACTAATGAAGATATTCCCTCTTCCTTTGAATGTTCATCGAATCAATAATCGATCAATCAATCGTTTCGTTGATTGAACAAAAAATTAAATTTTTATGCTTCGAATTTCGATTCGATTTCGTCAGACAGCAATTAAATTTCGAAATTGAAAGAATTAATTTGGAAGAGAAAAAATGACAATCTAGAAGATCTAATATTGATTTGATTGTCTCCGAGCGAATGATAATCATAGAATCAATTTCCTTCCAATTCCTTCTCTATCGACGATCAAAATTGCAAAAGTTTCAGCTCTTGGTGAGAAGAAATTCAATCTTCTAGACTAACTTGAACTGTTCTGATATAATGGTCGGATTTTTCTCCGTAATTTCTTTAATTACTGTGGCAATCATTGAGTGTCACCAATCATCAAATGATGACAATTTCAATTAATAATTGGAAAAAAAAATTCTCCGATTATAGATCCAGATCAAAATTCTCTAAAGAAAGAGCTTCCAGATTGATCACTTGTCTCCATCTATGTTTGTGGATTGGTGATAGAAAAACTTGAAAATTCAAAATTCTTGGTGTTTAATCGAGATTCTTATAGAATCTAATATATAGAGCAAGAGAGAGAGAGAGAGAGTATAGCAACATAGGTGTCCATCATCATCGGGCAGATTTAATAATGCAAGACCTCATTGAATAGATTGAATTAATTATTGATATCAATTAAACTACTGAAAACAATTCTGTAGAGAGTAATGGAACGAAAATAAATTGCTCTAGTCATTCCAAGAATTCTAGCATAGGTTTAGAGCAAAATCAATAGAATAGAATAAAGGTGAATCAGATAGAATTTCAAAGGTCAATGATCAATTGGATCGATCATTGAGGCTCGTTAACATTGCTGAACACTTGGTGTTCGATGCATAATCAATCGAACGGAGTGCGAAAGATGGAAAGAAAATGGAATAAAAGCTAAGATATTGTTATGTTTTTGTGGTTAAAGAATATTCTATTCTTAGTGTGGCTGCAATCGAATATCGATTGAATTTGCAATAGCATTAATATTAATGTTTCCCATAATAAAAGTGAGCTTCTAGAGATTGGGGGAGTGAACGAAAGAAATCCACAAAACAATTATTCAAATCAAAATCTAACAGAACAGCTCGGAGGATAGATAGATTCGTATCTATCACCGGTTCTATCTAAGGTTCGATTTGCGATTGATGATGGCTGTGCAAAATGATATGAGGATGATAGTCTTTGAAATGAATCGGATGCGAAGAACAAAATATTGCATCAAAGGAATAGAAAAAAAGTACTAAAAGAATAAAAGCATCTCGAATAATTGGTTCGAAGCGATGACATTATCATCACCGACATCAGCATATATTGTCAACATCAATAACAAAATCATTAATTAATATTAATTGTGTTTTTTGATCTCCTTGAGCAAAAAAAAACATCTTTCCCTAGCTCTACCACAATTTCGATGTCTGTCGCCGCATCTAAATAAGACCAGTGTACTATTTCTAAACAAATTTCATCTCTTTCGGCAATAGATCGCATCTATTTGTTTTATTTAATCAATTAGAACAATTATCTAGATTATTTTTTGCTTCTTCTCATTGAATGGTAACTTTTTATTGATGAATGAATTGAATTAATTAATGAAAACATCAAGACTTGATAGGAAATTAATGCAAAGAGTCAAGAATATAGAAAGAGAGTTATGAGAAAGAAAGAAAGAAACGGATAGAGAGAGAAGAAAAATCCGGGCCTCAGAAATAAACTAGGTCATTCCATGACCAGACAACATTGACCTCTATAGCATTATGACTTTGCTTTCATATATTTTTTAATATCTAATCCTTTCACATTTTAAATCATAGATCGTTCATCTACTTCACAGATTCGATTTAGTTAGAGAATTGAAATAAGGACAGGGAGAAATTCGATATAAAAAGAGAGAGAGAGAGAGAGAGAGAGAGAGAGAAGTAGGATTGAGTGAAGCGAAAATGCTAGTAGAAGAATAGTGTTGAAACTATTCGGATGTTCAAATTGAATTCAAAGTATTGAGCCCCAAGGCAATCACTAAGAGAGAGAGAGAGAGAGAGAGAGAGAGAGAGAGAGAGAGAGATTGAATGTTTGTTTGCTTGAAGAGTACACATAGATCCAGAATAAATACATGCAGTGAATTGTTTGAACAAAGAAACAATAATCAATCTATATGATGAATTGAATAGTGATGGAGATAGCAGTGTTGGTGTGGATTCCTCGCAAAAATTTTCAAGAAAAAGTAGAAGAGAAGAAACGAAAAGGGCATCAAACGAAGAGAAGAAAATTTTGACCCAAAAATATAAAATAAAATACCGCCACCATAATTTCAAAATCGGTATTCGTAGCAGAAAGCCTAGATTTTTCTTCTTCTTCTTCTTCTTCTTCTTTTTTCTTTGATAAACCTATAAATTCTTGTTTCAATTCGAGTTTCACTTCACTCCCTCATCCGAGACCCTAAAAAAGAGCGATCGACCAATATTGCACACACTAGGAATATCGGATCCAAACAAATCAAAGAGTTTGACTGAATCAAAGTGGCAGAATTGCATCTTCCTCGCACTCTTTTCTTATTGTTTCCTCTAGTTTCAATTGAATTCTCGAAAGGAGAATAAAAAAATAATAATTTTATCGAGGAAAAAGTCAATATTATTCCTCTTCTCTCTCTCTCTTTAGTTCGTACACTTTTTGTATGTAGAAAATCAAAATCAATAGCGTTGAGTGAAAGATAAAAGACCGAACTCAATACAAAAAACCAAACAATACTCAAAAGAAAAAATGAGAAAAAAATGAGAATGGGGCTAAGCGAAACAGAAGAGAATAACTTAGCCAAAAAAAAAAAAAAACAGATCCTAAAGAATATTCTTGCTTCCATATTGTAGCAATCTGATATACTGCTGCTAGTCTCTCCTCTCTCTCTCCCTCCCTCTCCCTCTCTGATTCTTCATGTTAGAGTTTCACTTGGACCCATACTATTCTGTTTCTTTTTCCACAAAAAAATATCCTCTTGGTTCCACAATAGATTCTGATCGACTCACGAATACTTTCATCTCAATTTCTCTCTCTCTCTCTCTCCAGAATTCAGTATCTCCTCTCTATTCTTATTCCAAAATTGATCGGATTTTGTTTTTTTCGTTGTTAGTTTGGTTGCGATTCAGTCCACGATCATTATCATTATCATCACCATCACCATCACCATCATCATAATCATAATCATCAACAACATCTATAACAACGACAACAACAAAAACAGTAACAACAATCCAAGAAAAAAAATATCATACTTAATCAGTGTAGATTTTTATTGTAAATTTTAATTATTATTATTATTATTGTTATTATTTGATATTATTCTGTTAAACAATCAATCAAGAACACGGAGAGAATTTGGAACAAGAGAGAAAAAATTGTCTTTCCCTAGTCTGGACTCGTTTTTTTTTTCTTCTGTATTTATTACTTTTTTTCTTTGCTTCAAATCCCAATCTTCGCTCTTTCTCCTCAACGCCTCGATTCAATTATTGTTTTGATGTTTGATAGGTAGAATTCTCATTTATTGTCACACAGAAAGAAAAGAGAAGATGTAGATTCTTGTGGCCAACGAAAATTTCGCATCGAACTCGAAACGTATTCCATCGATTCTGGAGAACTTGATCTCTACTTTAGGCTATCTGTAACGTTCGCTAAGATTCATAGCAACCACCTATTGACAACAACAAGACCGAACGAAGATTTGAGTGCACAAGAAAAGAAAAGAGTGCACTGAGAATATAATCCTCAACCGATTGCTGAATTCTATCTGTACTTGGTTTCAATTCGTTCAATTCATCTATTTATTGATCGCGCATTGAAGTGAAAATATATAAAAGTTAATACAAATATTGCATCGAAAATGTTTCGCAATCATCATCAACATCATCACATAAGAGGTCATCTTCATAATTTCTGTTGTCTGAAGATTGATCTAAAGAATTTATTATCGCATCAAAAATGAAACAACGATAGGGAGAGAAAGAGAGAGAGAATCTGAGGAGAAAATGAGCAAATCCATTCCAATAATATCTGTGTTCGATGTCGTTGGACATGATTGGCGATCAAGATTGTCTACAACATTGAATCGAAATCGTATTATTTCGAATCGATCGTCTTTGTTCATTTTCGATTCTTCTATTTTTTTCATCAAAGAAAACAGCATAACATCTTAAATCGAAATCCAAATCGAACCCAACAATTGGATTCCATAAATTTTGGATCTAATTTTAATGAAACTGATCACTTTAATCCTAGCTCATCATCATCATCGCCGTCATCGTCATCATTGTCATCTTCATCAATCGAGAAGTGTTCGCCAACCAAGAGCATTCAATACGGCCGATCTTAATCATCAATCATTATCACCATCATCTCATTCTCATCATCATCATCATCATTATCATCATTTTCATTTTAAAAAAGATCCTACAAAATTAGGATCATTTTCCTCCTCATTCACTTCATCATCATCATCATCACAAATACCACCCACTTCATCGAATCATCCATATAATAATAATAATAATAATAATAATTCTAATAATAATAAAATGACCGGTGATAAAATTGAAGTTCATAATGATCCATCATCGATTCTCAGTGATGGCCAACGTGATGATAGCAACGGTACTGCCCAAAGCCATTCGCAACAAAGCAGCCAACCAAATGGTCATAATTGTAAAAATAATTGGTGGAATTGTTGTTGTTGTTGTTGTTCCTGGTGAGTATCTCTCTCTTTCTCTCTGTTTCCGCTTAAATTCATTCGATTGCCTTGATTTTCCTTTCCGTTCGTGTTCAATTCAATGTTAGCATATCGATCAAACATAACTCGGAGAAGAATTTATCCAATAAGGTACAACTCTCTTCGATTGAGAATTATTTCAACGATGACAATGAGCCACCGTATGTTATGAATCCTTAATGATTTGTTATCATCGCTCTGATCAATCTCTTTTCTCTCTTAGGCCCACAACTGAAGAGATAAGAAGTTGGGCAGAATCATTTGATCGTCTGATGAAGTGCAAATGTAAGTGAAAGAGTTGGCTGTAAATCTAATCTATTCTAATTTATTTCTTATCGATTTTTAAACCGATTCAAGATGGTCGAAAAGTATTTCGTGATTTTCTCAAATGTGAATATAGTGAAGAGAATATAATGTTTTGGCTGGCTTGTGAAGATTTGAAAAGAGAATCCGATCCAGAGTTGATCGAAGAGAAGGCAAGATTAATTTATGAAGATTTCATTTCGATTCTTTCACCCAGAGAGGTAAAAATTTTTTTTTAAATTTTTGTTTGAAAGAAAAAATGATGATTCAATATTTTCAATGGTCAAAAAACCGAACAGGTGAGCTTGGATTCTCGTGTACGAGAAATAATCAATAAAAATATGATCGAACCAACTCCAAATACCTTTGATGAAGCTCAGATACAGATATATACGCTCATGCATAGAGATTCATATCCTAGATTTATTAATTCGCAAGCCTTCCGAACACTCGCACAACTGCCTACCACAAGCCGTAAAATAAGTGCTTCATGATGATTGAAGATGATCACTATTTCGATCATCGACTATCACTTTCATTATCATCATCACCATCACCATCACCATAACCATCACAACCGCGATCTACATCGACTTTCTACTCTTTGACAAATGTCGAATCATTTTAAACAAACAAGACACTATCGTGATCGATTGGTCGATCGGATGTGATGAGAATCTATTTCGAAATCAAGAAGGAAAAGTAAACTGAGAGATAATAAATAATAATGATGATGATGGTGTTGGATGGAGAGATTGTAATTTGTGATTGAATTAGATTCAAAACTCATCTTCATCTTCTGATAACGTGTGAAATGGAACGATTCACTTCGATAAAATTTGAAAAAAAAAATCAAAAATGAATCAAAATTCGACCGAATCAGACCGAATGTGCAAAAGAAGGCAATGATTGCGAGGAATGAAAAAGAATCCACAATGAAATGGAAACGATATTAACAAAGATCATTTTCAATCATCATCAAGATCACAGAGAATCATCATCAATCGCTCAATCAATAATCGATCGATAATTACTGGTAGATTTGATCGAACAATTTGAATTTGAAATTCTGACATAGCAGCAAGAATTAATTCATTATCATCATTTTGAATTCATATTTGTGCAAGCACTAGAACCAATCTATCTAGACAATAATACCTTCTAACTTCTCTCTGGAATTCGAAAAATGAAAAAAAAATCCCTCTCTCCTAGGACAATCATAGTTTAGAGAACGAATCAGATCGGACAAAGATTATTATCTTTTATGTTTAGATTTCAATTAGAGCAATCAACAAACTCTGCACATCGTAACTTTGCCTCCTCTTTTTTTTTTTTGTTTCAAGATTTAAGTGATGAGAAACAGTAAATAATTTGATTAAAACAAACAGAACCGATACACACCCCTTACAATAGCTCTTTAAAAATTCGATTGATTCAGATCGATTTATTGATTGTACAAAATGATTGATTCTCAGACAAGCTTTCCATCATCGATTCTCATTTTCATCTGAATCTCTCTCTCTCTCTCTCTCTCTCTTTCTTTTTTTCCTCTTTGATCTATGTAATATATTACGAAGATTCTCGATTATAAACTCTATCCTTTTCTTGTTCGTCTCCCCTCCCTTATCTCTATCTAGTCCAAAAAGAGATGAGAAAGATTAATTTGGTATTTGTTTGTAAACAATTCCCTATATATGATAGATGAAATGATCTCGTTGCGATTCCCTTATGAGATCCATTTTTATTTCTGGTTTTTCATACGGAATTCTTTCTCTCTCTCTCTCTCTCTCTCTCTCTTTGTCCTCATCAATTTTATGCCGCGAAAATAAGAAATTCTAGAATCTCGAACTGCTAGATTCAAACAAGCATCATCGAAATAGCGACAATATTTGTGGAATTTTTCATTCAATTCAATCTTATTCGATTCAAGCATTGTCAAAATCTCAAGCTAACCATTATGATCTCGATCGATGATTGAGAAGATTATGAGGAGATAATCCGCCAAGGTCTTTACACCTAAACTGATTTGTTGTTTTTGTTTTGCCCGACAACATCATCATCAGTATTTCTTGTTTGGAGTTCTTATTTCAGTTCTCGTTTGTCGCTATCATTTCGCTCGGACTCTAGCTTCTGGTTTATTTGTTTGTATCATTTTTATTCTTCTTTTTCGATTGTTCCACCGTGTTTTTGAATCTCAATCATCATCTAAGTTACTCTCAAATTATTGATCTCGATGTTGAGAAGAATTGAATGAATGCTCTCAATGCTATGATGAAGATGGTGATCACAATCACAATCTCCCTTTCAATCGGATCGAATCAAAATCGATTGCTCTTTTACTTTCTCTCTCTCTCTCTCTCTCTCTCTCTCTCTCTCTGCTCTATTCTCTATGCTCGATTCTGGTCGAAAAAGTTTGAAGTGAATGAAAATCAATCGTAATAACAATAACAATTATGAAATAAATTAAAAGCAGTGAGAGAGAGAGAGAGAGAGAGAGAGAGAGAGAGAGAGAGAGTATGAAGAAAAGAAAAAGAAAACTTTCGATGAAAATTAGCAAAAATGTTTTCAATGAAAAACTAGATCGAAGAGGAAAAAAGTAATATGAATGAATTTAGAAGTGAAATTATGGCAAATCGTTTTATCGGAAATCGATCTAGCAAAGAGAAAGAATCAACTTGAAACTCAAAAGAACAAAAACAATAGATGCTGATGATGGTGGACGTTTCGGTGATGGAATTGATTCTCGACAAAACCGAGATCTAAGATACAAACTTCGCAGAGACAGCGATAGTGAGAAAGAGAGAGAGAGAGAGAGAGAGAGAAACAAAATCTCATCAAAATTGTAATATCCTTTCGATGCGAAGATTGAAAAATTGTCTTGATTCAATCCGATTTAAAATTGTTCGTTTTTTTTTTTAATTTTTTTTTATTTAATTTAAATTCACTTTACACACGCCTTCATAATTCTATTCAAAATTCATTCTCCCCACTTACGATGATGATGATTGCTCCGATTGATTTCCGTCTCCTATTGGATTTTTTGCAATGAAGTTATTCTGATGCTGCCCTGATACATCCGAGATCAAACAAACATCTATTCTTCGATGATTAACGTCTCTCTCTCTCTCTCTCTCTCTCTCTCTAACTCTTTCCTTTTAGACTGTGATTTTGCTTAGGCCAGATTGTTAAATCAAAGTCATCATTCTTCATTCAAATTGTTATTCTTTCCCTTTCCATTTGGAATTGGTATTTTTTGTGCGATAAGAAAAAATCATTGCCATTTTTTTGTTTTTAATTTTCCATCCTCATCCACATCTCATCATCATTATCAACCAGCTATATTCCTCAATCAATTTTTGAGTGGAATATTTTCGATCCATCATGATCAACGAAGAATGAAAAAAAAAAAATTGATCTCATTCAGTCTGTCTCTATTTTGATGGTATTCAAATACTCATCTCTTGCAATCATAAATTATATCAAAACTTTCACTTGTTTTTTCGTCCGATTAAATCAATCGATGTGAGATCTTCTTTCCAAATCAATCACCGCTAATCATATCATCATCATCATCATCATCAATAGCATCATAATCTATTCGATAATTGTCGAAGCAATTCTAAGAAAAAATGCATATGATCTCCAAAAATGCATATGTTTTTCTCCGAATTTCAATGAGCAGAAACGAAACGAAAGGGACAATGAGAAAGAAATGATGACCATAGTTCGCGAACCAAACAATGCCCGAATCAATTCTTTGCCTAGAATAAATTCACTGCAAACAGAACAACAACAACAACAACAACTAGCGACTTACCGAGAAGGATATGGGATCAATGGATCAATAAACAAATTTGAAGTGTTCAACTATCTCTCTTTCTCTCTCTCTCTCTCTCTCTCTCTGTACCATAATGAATATTCTCATCACACACCCACATACATTTTGTAAAACACTGAGAAACAACACACCCACTTACCCATTTTTGATCTCCTTAACCACCTACTATCGAATTGGAACTCTTTCTTTTTTTTCAATCCAATCCTTTTTAATCGATGATATTTGCAAAGCGAGAAAAATCTCTTTTTCTTTTTTTTCGATGTATTCTAGGCTCAATGTTATTATTATTGATATATTGATCTAATTGTTTCTATTTCGAAAACAAAATGTCTTTAATGGAACGACGGTAAAAAATTGAAACGATTAAAATAAGTGTAAATATTCGATGTCATCAATTGAAAAGCTCAGTTGTTTAAGATAAAGTTTTAGCTTGATTCGATTCTCTCACGTTGAAGTTTTGACTGATTGCCTTTCAGTGATGATTGTTTCCAATTTTTTTGACACTATCGCTAGCATTCTTGATTATCCACTCGTGGCGACGGGCTTGTTCCAATGGCATTCGTTTTGATGGTTCAATCATTAAAAGTCTCGAAACAAAGTCTCTTGCCAAAGGTGAAACGTAATCAGGAAAAGAATATTTCCCAGTGATTATTCGCTGATAAGTCACAGTGGTATCGGCATTTTCGAAAGGTGGACTACCGACCAGAAACTCATAGGTCAATACACCCAAACACCAGATATCGACATTGTGATCGTATTTTTGATGTCTAAGCATTTCAGGTGACAGATAATCGATGGTTCCGCAGACCGTGCCACGTTTTTGTGATAGCGTATGTACAGACCATCCAAAATCGGACATTTTGATTTCATAATCATAGCCAAGTAGAATATTCTCTGGCTTGATGTCACGATGAATAACATTATTTTGGTGACAATAGGAAAGAGCGTCTATCATTTGCAACGTAAACTGCAAGACAAAAATATTTCAATCAATAAGTCAGAGACTAGAATGGTCAGTAAATCACCGTGGCTGAAGTTTGCTCATCGAATTTTCCTCGATTTTTCAAGAAATCAAATAATTGTCCACGAGGTGAATATTCCAATACGATATAGATTCTATTCTCATCATAGAAATAGGTGTACATCTTCAAAATGTTCGGATGACGAAGTTGTGATTGAATCTCGATCTCTCTACGCAATTGATGAGCCATGTTGTCTTTTCGAAGTTGGTCCTTGTGCAAAACTTTCAACGCTACCAAATATTTCTCTTTCTTGGTTCGCGCAAGATAAACATGTCCGAATCTTCCCTTTCCGATCGGTTTACCGATCTCAAAATCATCGATATGTGACATTGCCAATTGAAGCGAAAAGAATAAACAAAATTATAATGAAATCTTTGGTTTTCTTTCAGAGATGAAAATTCAAAAAAATCAAACGGCTATTTTGCTCATGAGCGAATCGCTTCTTTTTGCTGAGAAAATTCAAACAATGTACTGCTCTCTATGGATGAGTTTTGCAACGATTCTAGTGTGCAATCTAGTCGTGCAGCTCCGACTGTCAACAAAAAGGATTGTTGTTCTTTCTTAATTTGGATCAATAGTGACAATCAGAACATAAACTATTTCTTTGGTCTTATCCTTGGATGATTATCTTAGATTCGTTTCAACATTTTGGTTAAGATCATTATTGTATTCTATCATAGTTTTGTTATAGATCCTAACAATATTCATTATTTTTCATTCAGGTGCCAAATCTCAATCAAAAATAAGAATGGATCATCACCATTATCATCACGATGCATTATATAAGCATAAAACATTTTCAAAACATGATGATTCGAATTCTAATGTTCTTCATAAACATCATTCGATGATTGACGAGAATGGTGATTGTGATGTTAGGTCACAAAATGACATTGTCGATATCAATGAAACAGATTTCGTCAATTCTGATCCAGAATTTTTCAATTTTAATACCTTGATTAGCCCGTTGTCGACGCTGCCGTTTGTGCAAAGCAATAAAATGCAATGGAAGAATAGAGCTAATTTGGTAGGGGAGAAAATTTTGAATCCATCCATTCATATTTGTGAAGAATGTTCTAAACCCATACTGATTTACGGTAGAATGGTGCTTATCTCTTCTCTACACTTTTGAATTGGAATAATAATTTCTTTTTTTTTTGGATAGATTCCTTGTAAACATGTCTTTTGCTATGAATGCGCGAATAAATCTCAAACTGAATGTCTTCGATGTTCAGAGGAGATCTTCAAGATTGAAAAATGTAATCTTGGAACAGTGTTTATTTGCCGCAATGAAACCTGTAAACGAACATATTTAAGTCAACGAGATCTTGAAGCACACATCAAACATCGACATGTCCGTAAATCTGATCTATTATCACGATTATGATCTATCTATTGAAATAATTGTCGAGGTCATAAACATTATTTTTCTGTTACAAAGATATATTTCAATAAATTAAATAATGCAAGTTTTTGAATAAATTTCTTTTCATTCCAAATGTTATTGTTTTTTGAAATTTCATGAAACTCAAAAGCTTGAAACTACTAGTGTTACTTGAATAGATTATGATTTCACCTCAAATTTTCAGGCCAACAATGACAATATTAGCTGACAAAACATATAGATCTTAAATCGATAGATCAATTGAATGAAATTCAAATTTGGGTTTGTCAAGACAAGAATCTATTTTGATTTGATCCAAACAAATTGAATATGATCAAAGATTAATGATCTTCATGTATCTAATCAGAGATAGAAATAATTGATTCTCAATCGAAAAAAAGAAATTGCCTCGATAATCGAATGAAAATCAATCATCTATATCTCTCATTCATCGATTCAAGCCTTGAAGCATTCCTTTTTTGTCTTGAGATCGATTTTAAATAATTTTATTCGCAAAACAAACTGAGATCTGATGATGATGATTGGATATACTTCAACGAAGTCAAAAATCGATCCCTATTGTTATCGAATTCTTCAGAGGCTAACCTTTTGGTTCTCATCGAAGAATCCTAAAGGTTTCTCTACGTGGCATCTTACTTTTTTCTCTCTTAAAAAGAATAGTAAAATGTTCTTCGCTTTTTTTTCTTTCAATTTTTCCCTTGACAATCATCGCTCATTCTACCCTAGTGTTCCTTTTTCTCCCTTCTTCAATCCTCTTGTTGCTCATTCTCTCTCTCTCTCTCTCTCTCTCTTTCAGGTGGATGTTCTTCATTTTCTTAATCAATCTCTCTGTTCGATTGTTGTTTTCATTCGTTCACTCATTCATCTTACATTCTTAGATTCTTTATGTTTTCGCTTCCATCCACCACCATCGTCATCATTATCAACCAACGATCCATTCTTCTCTTTCGATAGTGATTATTACCCATTCGACTCCAAACACAAATCACTGCATCGCTTGCTTGCATTTACCTAGACCATCTCTATCATTCTTTATCTTCATTCCATCTTCTACTACTCTGCTTCTTTTCGCTATTAATTGTTTCGATCTGCATCATCAAATGAGATTCGAAATGTTTGTACACTCTTGATCGCAATGTTTAATGTCTTTCGTAATTCGCTATTGAAACCGATCCCGAAATTAGAAATAATCAAGAAGTTAGAACACAGATATAAAAATGAAAGAAAAATAAAATTAATGAAATCGCTTCACTTAGAGTTATATAATTGTGAATCTTCTTATAAATTAGAAAAGAAGAGAGAGAGAGAGAGAGAGAGAGAGAGAGATGGCAAACGATAGCCAAATATATAAGACAGATAGAATGAATGTGTAGCCCCCACCTCCGACCGGTACGATTAGAATGGTTTGAACCAGCCTCATTGATGGACAACACTATGGACACATTCTTCTTCTTATAGATTAATCGTTACGTCACGCCGCTAGGTCACACTCAGACAGACTGATCAAATAGGTTAGTGACCTAAGTAACCTGCTAGAATTTTTCAGTACTAAAGCTAGAGTTAAATTGAAATACCTATCTCTCTCTCTCTCTCTCTCTCTCTCTCTCTCTCTCTTTGCTATGCTCTTATAATATTATCTTTCCCATTTTCTTTTTGCAATCTCTAGTCTCATCACAGTACAATCATCATCGTCGTCAACATCTTTTTCTTATATTTTTTTTTTCTTAAAGAGTCGACTTTATTTCTTCAGTGCTTACCATTACCATCCATCGTAACTTTTTCTTTTCAAGATTCGATCGAATCCATCTTTTCATCGTTTGGTTTTTCGAACATTTCAAAGTCCACAATGAATGGGCACCGATTCAAGAAAAGAACATGGCGATACTGCTAGTGATTCTGTCGAAAACGATGTTATCGTCGATGATGATGGTGTGATCAACAATGAAAAAAATTTCGCCATCTAAAGCTGTATAGGCTTCCGGTGGCAATCAAACTCAACTCTCTATCTCTCCCTCTCTCTCTCCCTCTCAAATATTCAAAAAGTTGAATCCGTAGAGAGAGTACTTGCCAAGCAGTCCACACATTTAACCAATCATATCAGCGAAAAATTGTAGCAGAGCTATCTGATCTAATCGAAAATGGTCTAGTTAAAAAAATAATAATACTATCACTTGTGATAATGATCGTTGTTTCGAAGCTAATCCTAACCGTTCATTAATGAAATCTTCATTTTGTTGGGTCTTAATCACACCCCATCAGAATAGGTCCGTCGAACTTTATCGTTTCATTAGATCGGATCATCTTCGATAATTGATCATTGCAGTTTTGATCTCTCGGTTTTCCTTGAATCTTTCATTGAATGTCTAAAGCAAAACTTTTGATGCAAATCAATTTGCGAATTGTTTAGATCGTCAATCATCAACAATCGTTTTGATCAAGATGAAACATTTCATCCATTGATCCAAGATCAGTGTCTAATCACTAATCTTCAGTCTTAAAATCATTACAAGTTCATTTGAAAAAAAAACAGAATCCACCCGATGATTTGATTCGAATTTGGATCGATTGGATCCAAATCGAAAATACAACGTTCATATTTTCTCTTTCTATTCGAAATCAAAAATAGATTTTCTTTTTCAAATGAATAGAAATTGATCAATCATCAACCGTGCAAAAATTGGGAATCTTTGATCAAAATTGTCCCATCGGACCAATACTTATCGTCATGCCAGACGCCGCCAAATCGATCACAAACACAGGTATGTAGAAAATTTATAGAAAGATATTTCTCATATCGATTCGAAATTGAATGTGTCTCTTCGAATACGCACACATAAATCTATTCAATTCGATCACTCAGATCCTAGTTTTGGAGCTTAAAAGATAGCTATAGAGAAATTGCATCGCATCGCATCGAGGAAATGATCGATTGTGAAAGAGAAAAACCCAAACCA
The DNA here is from genome assembly GCA_020844145.1 of Sarcoptes scabiei. Taxonomy (NCBI): domain Eukaryota; kingdom Metazoa; phylum Arthropoda; class Arachnida; order Sarcoptiformes; family Sarcoptidae; genus Sarcoptes; species Sarcoptes scabiei. Next base: position 3,024,432 of record CP080484.1, read on the forward strand.
AATCCAACCGAACTCGATGGGTTACGTTTTTGAAATGAAAATTCACATCTGAATATCGTATTCTCCTATAGATTTTTAAGCTTAGAGTTGATCACTTGAGAAAGATTTGAAGATCCAATTTTTTAAATTAACGAACTTTTTTTTTAAAGAGAGATAAACTGTCTCGATCACAGCACCGATGATGATGTTGTCGATGATAGCGATGTGACAATTCAATATCTTATCTCGAGCGACTCTTGGTCTGTGTTTGACATTAACATTTTTTTCACTCGAAATCTATTACCTCTAGGACTCACTTTTATTTTTGATTTTCTTCTCGTACTACCTGGGAGGAAGATTTATTGCTTGACTCATTATTTCTTGCTCTCTCTCTCTCTCTCTCTCTCTCTCTCTCTCTCTCTCTCTCTCTCTCTCTCTCTCTCTCTCTCTCTCGTTAAAAGATATGATCGAAGACAGTTTGAGTCTAATATCAAATTGAAAATCGAATCTCTCCGATCTTTTTGCTATTTTCGTCTGCGGTCAATCCAATTCCAAAAAATTTCTCTTCATAGTTTTATTTCGATCGAATTTTTATTGTTTTTCCCACATTAAAATTTTATATCGATATTGATGATTGTAATTGAATCGATCGAATCATTGCTCTGTATCGAGAACTCGGTTGCACTCATCAACAGGTGTATCGCGTCGACACTGGCCATAAATTTCTTATGGATCGATGCGAGGCCACTAAGATACTCAGAATAGTTCAGTCAATTCAAAGTCGACAATGGTCTCTTGATGGTCTGTGCAAGTGTCTAGTCTTTCACAAAGGTATCATAAAGTGGAGGTCGAAAAAAAAGAAAGCGAATAGAAAGAATGAGACAGAGAGGAAGAGTTAATGAAAAGTCACCATCGAAAGAAAGCGAAAATTTCTTGTGCTGTAGAGGGGACGATAAGCAGTGAGGTTATGACAACAGAAACCAGACTGGTAGACCATGTGGACAAATCGAGCCCGTTAGATTTGTTCTATTAAAGGGAATCAGCATCGATGGTGGTCAATCACAACAATCAAACTAGTTCGACTAGCACCAGAGGAAAAAAATCCGCTAAAAACCGAACCGAACAGGATTTTTTCTCCGTATAAAAGTCACTAGAAAAAAATTCGCTTCTTTTTGTCTCTTTACATCACCTGATTGTCTTCTTCACAAATCGTTTGTGGATAAATGTGTGAAGGTTTCAATTGAAAATCGATCGAAAAGTCCAAAATTTCACCATCAAAAAAAAAAAAAAATAATAATAATTCTCCTCTGTTCGCTCTGTTCCCATCTTATTTGGGTCGAATCTAAACAGCTAGGGTCCAGCCTAACTTTATTTTACCAAAAATGATTGCCTATCCGCAATGATACGTTTAGACAAGAGATTGAATGGCGAACATTGATATCCTTGATACATTGATATAGCCTGAAGGTATGTTCTCTCACACTCACTTTAAACTTAGCTATAAAGAAGTAAGATAAGCGTTAAGTAGGAACGATAGATTGGTAGACATTGAAGATAGATCAATAAGATTCGCGAAAGAGAAATAGTCAACGTTAAAAAAAAGAATTTTGAAGCAATGAAAAATTGAGATTTTTTTCTTTCTTTCTTCTTTGTTTTATCTACGACCGTTGCTCTTCGATTCGTTTGATTGACCATTCTGCTGTAATTCGATGCTTTTATACTCGTCATATTTCTAACTTGTGTGTTTGCGTTCAATTACATTAACACTTTAATCGCTGCCTTCAATTGATCAAATTTTAATGTGCTCGAATGATAATGATTCTCGAACATTTAATTGACTGACACTTTTCTGTAACTCATTTGAAAATTCACATCTTTCTCTGTCTCTCTCTCTCTCTCTCTCTCTCTTCCTCTCTATCCATCTCGCCATAACACTGTTAGAAATGAATAAGGGGCATAAAAAATTATTCATTCAAAAATGGATTCGATTTTGATTATCCAACACAATGATGATCCCATAGATTTTTCAGCAAAATGTGAAAAAAAGGTAGAGAGAGAGAGAGAGAGAGAAAGAGAAAGGGGGTTAGCTTTCACCTGGCGATTCCCTGGCTTTATCTCACTCGGTCTATCGCTTCGGTTCAATTTAAGAATTCAACGACAGGTCGTCATCCTTTCCAGATTATTGTGTTGTTTAACAACCTGCTGCTGATGATTATGGTGATTATGGTAGGCACGAACGCTAAGATGGAAATGGGGGGGAAAAGGAAGAATATTCAACAAGTGCTACGATAAATAGTCAAATAGTCAATAGTCAGCAGAAAAAAATTTTAAAAGTGAAGCAATTCTCTAACTCTCTGTCTTTGTTGTCTTTTTTACCATTGCTTGCCGCGAATAATGTACTAAGCTAAGATTTTAAGATGATCGTTGAACAGAAAAGAAGTAAATTTATATATTTTTGTCTTCAATACTACTTTTGACAGTTGTCTAGATCTAATGGTTATTATACGCTCGGTCTCACCACTCCGAAATTCGTATCTAACACTCTATCCCTCTCTCCGAATGGTAACATCATCATCATCATCGTCGGATTCGGTTCGCTCTTCGTTCCGCTGAGAATCCTACAGCGAAATGAACTAACCGAGCATTGTTGATACGATCTGATATAAGTGATCAGAAAGGGAGGGAGAAATCTTCATATAAAATCTATCTGCAATAGAACGAAAAAGAAATATTTAAAAAAAAAAAGAATGAATGAATGAAACGGACAGGTGAATATTGAAAGGGGGAAGAGAGTACTACGAAGGGCAGAGAGAGAGAGAGAGAGAGAAGAGAAAATCAATTATTTTATTTTTTTATATTTTATTTTTGTTTTTTTTTCATGACTGGGTGGAGAAATTTTCTCTTTCCCTCGCTATCTCTTTATTCTTTGAGTCTTCTTTGCTTTTGGAATTATCGACAATTTCTTTTTCATCATTGCGAATGCTGTTTTTTTTTCTTTGTTAGTTTTTTGGCAAGGTAAGAAAGGAAGATGGAGAGCTTTCTATCGCCACTTAGAGAATGTTGATTATGGCGGTGTGTTTTCAAATTATCTCACCATCGCTCTTCTAAACTACACACCACCTTATCAGCATCAGAGGTCGTCATCCTCGCTCTCTTCGTTGTCGTTTTCGATATGGATATTCCAACATGTAGAAGTTCGTCGAGAGCATCTTCATCATCAGCATCACCACCATTATTTTAAAACTTTTTTTTTTCAATATTAGGAAATTTTGTTGGTTGCGAATCCATCATCATCACAGCAACCACCAACACCACCATCAGAGCAACCACTACAATCCATCTTCGCTTCATTCTAAATTGTTTGAGAATCCAAAAAGCGAAAACTTGAAGCAAACAGAGAGAATTAGAAATTTTTCCCAAACAGAGCATTCATTTGGAAAGATGATTCTTTATTAGTCTCTTTAAATACCACCACCACCACCATCTCTGTCATCATCATCGTATTCAGTTTTTAATTGATTGATTGCCCATTCGTTTCATTCCATTCAATTAGATTCGATTCATTTCAGCCATTCATTCAATCATTCTATTCTCATTCAGTTTAGATTCAATTCATTTCACTCGTATCTGTAGCAATGATGGTGTTGATGTTTTGGGGGGGAGAAAAGCAGAGAGACACCTGAGAATGTTAAGGTATTTTTTCGAACTTATCGTTGCAACAAGTGAACGATTGCATTCACCTATCTCTCTCCCCCCTCTCTCTCTCTTCTCTCTCTTGCTTTATGTTGGGTGGAAATGATCGAGAGAGTTTTTTTTTGGAAATAAATTCACAAAATCCAAGATGGTTAGATAATTCATATCGAAAGAGAATTATTCAAATTGAAATAAACAGCAAATCTCAGAGAAAACAAAGATTTTCAGTGTGTATAAATGTGAAGAAGAGAGAAAAGCGAGATAATCAGTGAAAGATACAGCCAAACGAAATGAAATTATCCATATTATTTAATAAATGCTCTTCTAAGCGCGATAACACCTTAGATTACTCCCGAAACGAACTTATTTTGTTCTTTGCTTTCACCGAAAAAAAGCGAAAAAAAACGAATTTAAATTTGTCCATAATCGCTTCATTTTCTTCTAGTTTTGTCGATCGATAGCGATGGTAATGATTGTGTTGATAATGATACTGATAATAATTAAAATCTCCATTTTTGCTTCAAAAACAAACCATCTATGAGTGTCGAGAGAATCTATCTCCAGCGGGCACAAAGCTATGTTAGTCGGAGAGAATACAAAAATCATCAAAATCATCATCTTCATCTCAGCTTTGATTGAATTAATTAATTTCATTCTATTTCCTATTATTGATGATTTATATCTTTTATGTCGCTCTGTCTCTCTCAAAAATATCCAATTACCCCCACAATTTCACATATCTTTTTGATAATAACTATTGAGCCAATAATTCATAGAGTTAGATTCCAAGTAAAACAGAGATGAAAAAATAGGTAATTTGAAATCATCTGCCCCATCCATGATTCATTGATGAATAAGTTGTATCAATTGGGTCAAATGCAGCGAGAGTTTGAAAGTCAAATTTATGCTAGAATCAATGATTTTTATGCTCTTAGCTGCACTGAGGACTGAGGTTTTCAATATTGATTCAATTCAATTCTAATCGCAAATCGATCAATCTTTTTTCAACATTGAATTGGTGATTAGAATAAACTTTCGCCTCATATTCATCTAGCAGATAACAAAGAAATTTTTTGCACTTTTTTCCTCCCATAAAATTCATCTAGAACAATGGATTGATACGAATGATAATAATCAAAGCATCGTTTATAAACGCATCGTATCACAACACAGAGACCTGGGTTATAAATGGACAATTTGCGTGAATTTTGAAGCGTTTATTTTTGCAAGGCCCATTCTTTTGAATGATGCTCATGCAGTTTGATGATGTTAAGAGAGAGAGAGAGAGAGAGAGAGAGAGAGAGAGAGAGAGAGAGAGAGAGAGAGAGAGAGAGAGAGAGAGCGAATACCCACCATTGGATATTATTATCTAGTCTTTCATTGAGACTAACATTTCAATATTATCATCATCATCATCATCATCGACAACAGCAAGAACGAAGTTCACATACGAACAAAAAACAAACAATAGATGAACAATAGATGGTGAACAAGCAAACAGAAAGAAAAATAAATATCCAAATTGAAAAAAAAGTCTAGAAAGAAAATGTAGAGAAGGGGTCGAATGAAGGTAAAGAAGGAATGCACTTGATATCTAAAGACCATAAGATTCTTATGATGTGTAAATGTCATGGAGAGTCAGATGAATCTGTATGATTGAATCCAAGCGGAATACTGGGGACAGAGAGAGGGAGAAAAGAGTGATTGACAATCATCGTTCTATTGTCATCGAATTATTATTATCCGTTGCTTGTTTCGTCAAACAGACACGTCGATTTTGTTCAACAATCGACCATTTTTCGTTTTTCATTCCACCGTTCGTGTGTGTGTGTGTGTGTGTGACGAAGAGAATGAAAATCGCCCAACATCCGTTTTCTCATGTGACGATGTGATTCTAGTTTTAATATTACTTTTTTTTCCAAATCCCATTTCCAACATTTATTCCACTCTTCGTTGTTCGTTTCTATTTTTTTCAACGATGCGATCTCTTCGCTTGATTTTTGTTCACAAAGAAATACTCAACTACATCACACCTATTGGAAATATTTTCTTCCCTTCCTAGTTCCATCATCTTTTATCGACACTCAAAATGAATATTGTAGGATTATTTGTCTGGTGATTATAATTTGTTTTTGATTTTCAAATCCATAAATTGTATTAATTTGTAATTCTCTCTCTCTTTCTCTCTCTCTCTCTTTGTTAATGAAAAGCCTATAAAAAAGTGATGGGCGGTATATTGTTGCCTTTCTGTTCATTTGTTTTGATATCAAACAATCCTAACTTCATCCAATTGATTCTCATTCCATATTTTTTTTATATGGCGACAGAGCGAGAGAACAGTGGTGAAATCAAACTCTAACTAGCGCATCTCCTTTTCTCTCTTCTCTTACTCTCTCCTTCTTCCCTTTAGTTGTTGCATTGGTATGTCAAGCATCGATAGATAGGCCACAAATAAACCACACCATCACCATCACCATCACCATCATCAATTGTAGAGAAGCACTCGTTCCATATAATGCACATACAACGATCGAGTGAGTGAGAGTGGCCAATTATAGCGAAAAAAAATCGATAAAGAATAATGAAAAAAGGGGAAAAATTAAATTCATCGCAATCTCTAACTCTTTCGGGTAGCAAGAAATAAGAATAAGAAATCATTGAGCCAAATTTTAATGCAGATTTGTTTGAAAAAATCAATGAAGAAAGGGATAAAAATTACATTCTTAGTTTGTTTTGTGCTCTGTTCTGAAACGAAAAGAGAATTGTAACTTTACCACTTTTATCTATTTCAATGGAGATGAGATATCTAATCCTTTCATTTTTGCTGCTTTCGATTTTAATTTTTACCTATCACACGGATTTATTTCGAACACAAAATGAATCTCTTTTGTCAGGGACAATCCGAATCGAATCAAATCGTATCGAAACGAATGTTCCATCATCATCATCGTCGTCATCATCAATTTTTTTTGCAACTTCTAAACATACCTACACACACACACACACACACACACACACACACACACTCAAACATTCTTGAAGTATCTGACCGCAATACTTTTTTCGTTTTATCCCATCCGATCTCATTGATTTGTTGTTGCTCTCTCTTTCTCTTGGTATCTTCTCATGATCTGGTCATCATCATTAATCTGATCATCAAGCCTAAGGCTATTGAGAAGAGATATGGAGAAGATGTTCGAAGCAGAGAAGAAGGGATAGAAATTCGAAATGAATTATAAAAAAAAAGTATAATTTTTTTTCGATTGAAAGAGTATTACACTGAATCCAAATCTCCTCTCTCTCTCTCTCTCTCTTGGCCTTCCTAGATTTATATATAAATCTCGTTGCTCACCAGACTAATATATTTAGGAATTTTGGAGATTTTGATGGAAATAATTTGATCATTAATCCAACATCGAAATGCTCTTATCTCTCTCTCTCTCGATGAATTGATTTTTCCGTCTCTATTCCGTGTGATAGAAAAAGGTTTCGAGGAGGAGATGTTTAGTCCTTTGGCTGATTGGCTGAATGGATTGAGATGCAATCGTTTTGAATTCTGAGGCGACCTTGATGACCCAACCTTTTAAAATTATCATCTCAGAAAAAATTTATGACTAGGAAATTAATTGGAGTAAAGAATTGTTTTTTCTCCACAATTGCGTTGCTTTACGCTAATAATATTCTAATTAATTTCTCCCTTCGAATCATTGCATTGATTTTCTGATTTTGATTTCAAACCGATCTAGGATCGATCACAACGATGCTCAATATGAATGGATCATCAAACGAAAACCAAACAAATGGTGTAGGTGGCGGTGCAACTGTTGTCGGTAGTATTGGCGGTGGTGTCGGAGGTGGCGGAATCGGTGTTGGAACAGTACCATCACTCTATGATTTCTATAAGATACCTGTTGTCGTTGATGGTGTTGGTAAAGGGATCACTTTGATCACATCGGATGGAAAAACAGTGACCGATGCTAGTGCACTCCAGGAGATGGTGTGGAGGTAAGAAGTCGATGATTTCGAACGGAATCATTTTTCGAATTTAATTTTCACTATGCCATCAACATTATCAATCATCATACAATCGGTTGTTAACTTCTATCGTTTTGAGATGAGAAGAAATTTTATCCCATTTCAAATGATTGATATCTCTTTCGCATTCCATCGGTAATTACCGATAGTTTGTTGGAAAAAAAATTAGATTCAAACTATAAAATTAGATTAAGAATCAGAAACTCAATTGAAGCCAGATTTACAAATCGACTTGTCTTGTAGCAAAAGTATATATCTGATCTCGAAGGGATAATTTCTAATCTAAACATCGCGCATTATTATCGCTACGGGAAAGAAACGTAATACTTATCCAAGAGAGAAAAAGATAAAATTTCTGATTTTTGATTAGAAATTTTTGTTTCTTCATTTTCTTTTCAATCTACACTTTCAACATCTTCGATGTTTTAGTTTCTTTGGGACAGTTTACTTTCGAGAGAACGAAAGGAAGTTTGATTGAGATGGAGATAGATTTGCAGAGAGGGAGAGAGAGAGAGAGAGAGAGAGAGAGAGAGAGAGAGAGAAGGAGGGAGAAAGAAATAAAAACTGTGACATCGAAAGTGTGTGTTTGTCAATGTGTTATATAAGCTAGATAGAAGATTGGCGATCACTGAGGCAAACTAATATAATGATGGTAGGCAAAAGGTATAGAATCAAATATGATAAAGAATCATGATCTACACACACCATTCAGACGATATCACATTCGATAACGAAAAAAAACATCGCTGAATTGAAAATGAAATTTAACTACGGAGTAGCGTCGATACAGTCTTCTTAAATACGTTTCTATGAAGATGGCAGGTAGGAAAACGTATACATCTAGCGAAACGCAAAGCAAAAAAAAAGATGATTCTTTGATAGAGAATCAGAGAAAGAAAGATGAAAAAGCTGGGTGTTTTCATACGACGACCACGATGGTGGTGGTGATGATGATGATCGCGGTCTTACAAATTTTCATGAAGATGAATTCTTTTTTTTTCGTTTTGGATCAAAACGCACGCTCGCTCACATCATCGCGCGCTCGCTCTCTCCTTTCTGAGGTCTTTAGAGGTTTCTTCTTCTTCTTCTTCTTCCTCTTCTTCATCAAGAGTGATCCACACGTAGAGCTTTCATTTCGACCTTGTTCGAAGAGAGAATTCTAAATGGACTTGAGGATCGTTAGCATCGAAACACCACCACAACCACCATCATCATCATCATCATCATCAACAACAACAACTACAAAAACAACAACACCAACAATAATAATAATAATAATAGTGACAGCAATAAACGAATAGAACCATCAGTTCAGTGTTTTGTTTCAGTGTTCAATGTTGCACTTGTTACCTGCCCGTTTCAATCACTCATTCAATCTGTGAAGGTCATCATTTTTCTTCCCCATCTCATCTTTCTGCGAACAGTATTTTTTGCCCTCTCGTTTCCTTCTTCTCGTCCAGTTTGTTCAGCTTCTTTCATCTTCTTTATCGTCTTCTACCACCTTAGCACTTATGAATGATTGCTGTTCTTTTTTTTATATGTGTTCCTTAACTTTTTTCTCTCGGTTGCAATATGACAAAAACATCACCATTATCCTCATCAATGTGATGAAGATTTGAGCAAAAAGGAGTAAAAAAAAAAAGAATTTCTGATGCAACAACAACAGCAACCGCAACAAGCATCAGCAACATCAACAAAATTATTTTCTTCTTCAATTTTTTCTTGATCGTTTCCAAAAAAGATTTGAATCGATCGGATAGAGGACCCCTGTTTTATATCAATAGAGATTGGAAATCAATGTTCATCTCTAGTGTCATCTTCATAATCAACAACAGCATCGAACATCAATGCTATGATCTCGATGATCGCCATCATATAATCATCTCGGTGTAATCGAAATTCCATCACAAGCCATTGAAGCTTGTTTTTTTTGTTTTTTGTTGTTACGTTACCATTCCTCACCATCGTCTTCATCTTGATCGAACTAGTACCGAGTTGATTGCAGTCTTGATAGGGGTGTGTATCGCCGAACATCGTTTCGAGTATGGATCGAATTTCGGTTTTGATTTTGATCGATTCATAAGCGCGTGAATCGCGAGTCGATTACTCCAATCATCGATTAATGATGTCTTTTTTGTTGTGTTTGATCTCATCGAAGATTGATCAAGTGGTTTTTGGACACAAGCTAATCGATTGATTAAGAATCCAGTTAGCAATGCAAAGTGTCATTAGTTATTGGTAATTGATTCGTTGGGAAATTTTTCTTTTTAGTTATTTCCAATAGCGAAATGTTCATCATCTCTCTTGAAGTCTCTGCTAAGGCTGTATCTCTGCTAGTGTGTGTCTGAGAGAGTGTGTATGCGATTTCTAAATGATTTAGTGGTCTTTCTCGGCTTTCACTGGCAACAATATCAACAATCTTGACTGAGTTCGATAGGGTAGAGCTCGTTCTACAAGCTTAATTCGCTTCTCTTATTGGCCAGCGTGTGTGTGTGTATGTGATTCTGTTGATCCAATCTTGATATTGTCTGTGACACTATTGTTTTTGATGACATATTCTTTCTTGGTATATAATTGCTATTTTGTTCTCAGAATAACAAAAATCAAATCAAACATATGGTCGTAGGACAAGTTGTTTGCAATGATAATGTTGTCACCAACACTCGCTCTGTTTTGATATACTGATCAATTAGCTTTTTTGAATCTCAAATATCATCAACTTGTTCAATTGATTGTGTTACATATCATCAGATAATTAATTTGTTTTTTAATTTCCTCGTTGATTGTCTATATAGTGCTGTTCCAGTATCGGCAGTCAATACCGCCGAAGTTCTACAAAACGCTACCATTGTTGCAACAAGTGGTCCTTTAACAAGTCCCTCATCCAATCATCGACAATCAGATGAAGAACAACTCTCAACGACGAGTCCAATCAGTGTGCATCGACATGGGCATGGTAATTCACCGACGAATCATCATACGAGTGTGAAATTAGACAACAAAAATCATTTGATTGTGACCACTGCTAGCGATGGGAGTTTGGTGACCGCAACGTCCACATCCAATAGTGATGGTACCATTACGACAACGAACAACAATGGTCAAACAATCATTGTAGCTACGAGTCAACCTCCGCAACAATCACAAGGCCAAGGAAATCCAAATCAAAGCAATCAATTGACTCAACAAAATGGACAATCGTTGTTACATACATCAAGCTTAAATAATACAAATAGCAATGAAGTGCATATCAAAACCGAATCGATTGGACGATCTATAACGACAATACTGCATCGAAATGATCTTCATCATCAGCAAATCAAAAATGAACAGCAAATAAATTCTCAAAAACAATCACAACAGAATGCAAATGATTCCACTGCAGTATTACACACGAATGAAGTACATATTAAAACCGAACCAATTGATTCTTTGCCACCATTAGCCTCACCAGCTCAAATGGTTGATGTAATTCCAGCAAACGTTGATCACAGTCGTGAGCTGGAACCATCACCACCAGCAACTGTGATCTCATTGGCACCAGCTCAACCATATCCATCCAATGCCCAAACACAGCTTACATTCGCAACACCAACCTATGATCTGACCGCTAACGGTCAGTATGCAGTCCAGGTAGAATAGACGAACGAAATGTCTCGATTTTATTTAATTTTGCTGTAAAATAACTCTGTGATGTCAGGTAAATGCCAATTCCGTTCCACCTCAATATGCAGTCAGTCCGGGAACCACGACAGCACGAGCAACCAATGGTGGTACGGTCTATCTAACCACTGATTACATCACATATCGCGAATATTATCCAAACAGCAGCAATGGCACACAGCAGCCTCAGCAGCAGCAAATAATAGTCACCAATCACGATCAGTACCATACTGTTAGGCAGCAATTAGCTAACACCCAGTCGGCAAATTCAAACGCAGCTCTTAATAATTTCACCATTGGGACTATCAAAACAGAATCTGATTCTACGTTTCTGGATCGATACCTTCGACAGCAACAATTACCAGTAACATCGGTTTCCATTCCCGGCAGCATTGTTTCGACCACAAGCGCTCCGGTTTCATGCGCTGCGACAGCTGTGACTGTTGCATCGATTCCATCTACCAATGGTTTGCCTGCAGGCTTCAAAACAGCTACCACTATTCATAGTTTAACTGTGGATCTACCATCGCCCGATAGCGGAATCGGTGGCGATACATCCGCCACACCAAGATCTGAGAACGCTGCTCTTCCCCAAGTAATCAATTGATTTAGCTTATTTGCTTTTGATCATCAAGTTAATGCCATCTTCTCTTTCTTATTTCAATCTAATTCAATTTCCTTTCCATTGATTTATTCAACCTTGATCATTCAAAAATTCATCAATTTAATCATTCACAAATATTTGTTCTATTTCGGGATGTCTGTGTTTGCTTTACGATGAAACCCACTTCTATGTTTCGTTTCCTTCGTTCAACGATTCTAATTTTTATTGCGATGGATGCAATCGAAGATATTTGAATATGCCACTGGATTATCAGGGCAAGCACCAACATTAATGCCAGTGGTGAATGCATCGAGTGCAACACCAACAACGACCGATTTAAATCCTGTCGCCTCTGTTGGAGCTACACCAGCCAATGGTGTTGCTTCAGCCAATCCGGGCACGGTAACAAATGTTTCAGTGGCTGTTGCAACGACTGGTGGTGTTGTTTCTACCAATTCACCGAATAGCAATGTCACACCAGCGACTGTTAAGTCATCAAGTCGACGATCTTGGCATGAATATGGTCGAAATTCTGACATTGATAAAATACAAATACCGAAATTGTACGTCATTGATTCATATAGCTTCTTTATTTATGAAATTTTATTTTTTCAAGATTCTCCGATGTTGGTTTCAAATACTTTCTCGAATCTCCAATCTCTACAAGTCAACGTAGAGAAGATGACCGTGTTACTTATATCAATAAAGGACAATTCTATGGTATCACATTGGAGTATATAACTGATGGAGAAAAGCCATTGAAAAATGCGACAGTCAAAGTAAATCGATTGTTTTCGATTCAAATCTATTCAATGAATCTCATCGAATTTTTTCTTCAAAAAAGTCGATCGTCATGTTGGTGTTTCGTGAGGAGAAAACGCAAGATGAAGAGGTGAAAGCGTGGCAATTTTGGCATAGCCGTCAGCACAGCGTCAAACAAAGAATTTTGGATGCCGACACAAAAAACTCGAGCGGTATTGTGGGACCAATCGAAGAGGTTGCGCATAATGCGATCGCATTCTATTGGAATCCATTGGAAGGTCAAGCAAAAGTTAACATTGCAGTGCAATGCTTAAGTACCGATTTTAGCAATCAAAAAGGAGTCAAGGTAGGCAAAGGCAAAGATTTTCTATATTGTAGAAATTTATTTTTAATCTTCATCTTTTTGTTTCTTTGCTAGGGTCTTCCATTACACCTTCAAGTGGACACATTCGATGATATCCGAGAGGGAAGCACACCAGTTCACAGAGGCTATTGCCAGATTAAAGTTTTCTGTGATAAGGTATGTTGTTCACAGCCATTGAGAATCCATTGCTATACTAATTAAACAAAACAAATTAATTATTCTCAAAAAACAAGGGAGCTGAACGTAAAACTAGAGATGAGGAGCGTAGAGCTGCTAAGCGCAAAATGAACGCCACTGGAAGTAAGCTTAGATCGAATTCGAGCCTTCTTATAAATCGATTAATTTAATCATCTTCTTTGTTATTTCGCTTTTCAATTGTTTCAATCTAGATGGTCGAAAAAAGATTGAAGAGATGTATCATGCTTCATGTGATCGTTCTGAATTTTATTCAATGAGCGATCTAATGAAACCACCTGTTCTATTCACTCCGAGTGAAGATATCGACAAAGTAGTTTAGTGGCATTCATTTTTATCTCGAAAATATCTCAAAAAGAAACAAATTAACCTAATCAATGATTCTTTTTCTACTTTGTGATTTTTTTCAAAATACCTATCGCTAGATTACGACAGGAGACATAAATTTCTATGGCCATACAACAACCGATATTGGCTACGATGCTGATGCATCTGGGGCTATTCCACCGATCAATACAAGCCTACCAATCACTACGCTTCATACTTGGTAGGCGTTTTCCCTATCTAAACGAACACTTATCAATTGAAACGAATCATTTTGTTTTTGTTTCTTCAAATATAGCGAAAGAAATGATCAATTAGTTTGTGATATGCCGATTGTTTGTCCGCCTAAAAAAATCAAATTGGATCGCTATCCGAATCTCAACGAACGAGGTAAAATTTCATCAATTGTTTTTTCTCTCAATTTTACTTCCGTTTCTAAACATAAATTATTTCGGATTGTTTCTGTACATTAAACCGCAGTGTTGCTTTATGCGAAACAAGAGAACGAAGAAGTGTTCCATCCGTTACACTTGGTTCCACCGACTTTAGTTGGACTGGCGTTAGCGGTAATCGCCTTGCATCGATTACACTCTCATTCCATTCTCTCATCGATTATTATTCGGTTTTTTCCCTAATCAGATCGAGAACAAGTACAAATTGGAAGCGAAGAATATTCGCAATATTTATAAACGCTGTAAAAAAGGGTAAATATCAAACGAGCTATGCTTGGCAATCTCATTGAAAGATGATTAATTTTTAATGAATCTCTTTTTGCTTTTTTTGCGTTTTTTTTGAATTCGTCGATTTCGAATCTATGCGTAAAATGAAACGGATAATCTTCGATAAGGATTACTGTACAAATGGATGATGATATGGTGAAACATTATTCCCATGAAGATACTGTCCTATTGGAAGTTCATCAAATCGATACCGAAACTCATGATATTACTCTTGTTGAATTCAATCCTTGTTGAACGGTCTCAAATAATTAATTAATGATTATATTCATCATCACTCTCAATTTCATTATTCTCATTATAATTATCAATGCTGATCGCATCATCACTCAGTCTCTTCGCGAAACGGAAACTAAAACAAAATAAAAACATTCGTACAAATATAGACAATCATCAAGATTTGATCTTCATTCTCCAAGTATCTGATCTAATTATTTAAACCTTCATTGAAGTAAACTCCATCATCATTATCTTCATCATCGTCGATCGATAAATCGATCATCTTTCTTTTGCATCTTTCTCTTTCTTCTGATATGAATTTTTTTTATCCCACAAAAGAGTTTTAATCAATGTTTTTATTTTGAATCAATTTTTATAAATTATTTAAACCTCGAAAAAGAAACAATAATCATAACAATCGAGAGAGAAGACAAAAAACGACTGATTGTGATTTTGTATCTCTCGATCGCGAGAATCTTTCGATTGAAGATATTTCTCAAGCAAGAATTTCGATCGTATTGTTTCATAAAATATTTCATCCAAAATTGCAAAATTTCTCACTGTTGGCGAAAATTGACATAAAAAACAACACTAAATTTAATCGAAATCGACTATTCACTCGAAATTTTACAACCGTTTCCGGTTTGATTGCGCAAAAAAATAGTGCCAAATTTTCTTCGAAAAAAAATTTCAATCGAACTATTAATCGCAGTCATTTCTAGAGAGTGGAAAATTGATAGCGAAAAAAAAAACACACTAAGAATCTCAGAAAAGAAAAGCATTCAAAAAACTCGAATCAAATCCCTAATGGAATTTATTTTTGCAATACAATCAATTTATTTATCGATGTCTCCTTCTATATCTCTCTCTTCCTCTTTTTCTTTCTCTCTGTTTCGCAATCCATCAATGTTATATTTGTTTTCTAAAACCTCCATCAACTTCTATCAACTTATTTCAAACATCATCGAAAAAGATAGCGAAAATCGAAAAATTTTCTTGTAAATCAAATGAAATCGAATCGATAAACTAATTGATTAATCTCTCTAATTATTTAGGCCATCTGTGCAATGGTATTCAGTTATGATTCCTTTCAATTTGAATTTGAATTACAATTTAGTATTGTCACAATTCTTTTTTATTTTACAAATCTATTTTTTTTTAATTATTTTTTGCAAAATATTAGCTTGAAGCACAAAGATACACCTCAACACGAAAAGAAACAAAAGAATAAAAAACGATACTTCGCATACATTCCATATGCTAAATTGATTGAGCTTTTTTTTTTTTTTTTTTTGACAAGAATCGTCACAAAACATTCAACAATACTAATCCTAATAATCTAGAATTTTATCACAAACACATTCATTCAATCACTAGATATTCTGGGACCAATTTGGGAGGCTCGAATCCATTAAAAAAGGAAAGCCCTTTCGGGTTCTTGGGTGCCTAGCAATCTCTCCGTCTTTTCATTCGACTTCAAAACATTCTAACTTTTATTATTTTTGTTTAATTTGTAAAAAAAACATACCCCCACTATCGACCAATTTGCACAGCGATTTACAACAGAGAATCGAATATTCTATTCTTAAATGAAAGGCTCTGATTGAATTGTTTTCCTCTTATCTCTTTACTTCTCGACTGCATCGATTGATGATTAGAGAACGGAAGAGAATTATATCCGTTTCCAATAATGAAATCTCGACGATGATGTCTTTTCCGCTTCCTCTTAGAACCATTAATCTAATGATATACATAAATTCTCAATTTTTTCAAATCTTTTATTAAAAAGAAAAATTATTTATTCTTTAATCAAATGATGCGTTGCTTGAGTTTTTTTTTAAATATTTTATACTTCGAAAAACTAACATTTCATTTGCCTAGATTCGTTGAGCTATTTGGATTGCTATTTTACAGCCATTCGAAATGATCGAAGAGAAAAGATCGTAACCGAAAGTGTTTTCCGCATCATTTGCGAGCGCTAGATCATGATGATCTTGTTCGTCATCGCGTATTTGGCTTAGATCAGCGATCACCTCTCGATGGGCATCAATATCATCGATCAAAAGCGCTCGTATTTGATTATCATAATGTTCACTTATGGTCTTCTCAACCGCGACCGTTGCGGCCATCGATGCTTGTTTCCCAAGCATTCCACTTGTGTAGCCCAAAGTCAAACTACATAGCTCCCAGAGGGGTGTGAGAAAGCTTTTCCGTCCGTTGAGTAAGACTAGCTGTTTGGAACAGTATTGAAAATGCTTGATCTCTTGCATCCACATCTGCTCGATAATTGGTTGAAATTGTTTATCATCTCGATAGACATACCATAACGCTGAATGGATACGATCGGCGGCCAATTCTCCGCTATGATTTACTTGAAAAAAGCTAGCTAATAATTCACGTCGAGCTCGAGCTAAATATCGAGCCATTTTTATCAAATCAAATCGCTCCAAATCGAAAGCTCAAATCAAGCTTGACTTTGGCAAAATGTTTTTGTCTATACGATGAATTCGTCCATCAACGCATTCTCTGATTCGTTCGTTTCCTATCCATACATGCCACCGAAGCAAACTTGTGTCAACGATAGAGATTAAATTAATTTTCGATGTTGAGGTTGAACAGAAAAAAATCTTATCGATAAAATGGTTAAAGTTAGAAAATCTGCTAGCCATGGATCTCATCATAGCTTGAATCCAGATCGCCCAAGAGCTGCAAATGAAACTCATAAAAGAGATCGATCGACAATTCGACGATTGTTGATGTACAAGAATTCCAAACCTATTCGAAATCGAAAAGGTAAAATAATCAAAGCTGCACCATTTCAATCGACTCTGGCCAGTGGAACAGTCACTAGAATAGCTCCTAATCAGAAATGGTTCGGTAATACACGAACGATAACGCAAAACTCCTTACAAAGATTCCAAGAAGAGCTTGGAAAAACAATCAAAGACCCATATAAAGTGGTAATGCGATCAACTAAATTGCCAGTGACACTATTGAATGAAAAATCCAAACACCAAAGAGTTCATATTTTAGAAACTGAAAGTTTTACCGATACATTTGGAGAAAAATCTAAACGAAAAAGACCTCGTATCAAGTTCGATGATTTAGACAGTTATGCATCGTTTGTTGATTCTCAAATTGATAATTATGATGAAGCACAAGATTCAAATGTTACCACCGAGAATGATTTTCGAGATGAAGCATCACATGCTGTCATGAAAAAAGGCCAATCAAAAAGAATTTGGAATGAATTATATAAAGTGATCGATTCTAGCGATGTCGTGATTCAAGTTCTTGATGTAAGAGATCCACAAGGATCTCGATCCAAACACATCGAAAGTTATTTGAAAAAAGAAAAACCCTACAAGCATCTAGTTTTTCTTTTGAACAAATGTGATCTCGTTCCAACCTGGGTGACACAAAGATGGATCGTTCATCTTTCTTCTGAATATCCAACGATGGCTTTCAAAGCCTCAATGAAATCTCCGTTCGGTAAAGGAGCCTTGATCAATCTTCTTCGACAATTTTCCAAACTACATTCAGATAAAAAACAAATCAGTGTTGGATTCATCGGTTATCCAAATGTAGGAAAATCCTCAGTCATCAACACGTTGAGAGCTAAAAAAGTGTGTAATGTTGCTCCGATAGCTGGTGAAACCAAAGTCTGGCAATACATAACCTTGATGAAAAAAATCTACCTAATCGATTGTCCTGGCGTTGTCTATCCAACCGGCGAGAGTGATACTGAAATCGTTTTGAAAGGTGTCGTAAGAGTGGAGAATATAGAGAATCCAGAAGATCATATACCGACAGTTCTCGATCGCGTGAAAAAAGAATATCTAATCAAAGTCTACAAAATAGATGAGTGGACTGATCATCTAGATTTTCTCACAAAAATCGCCAAAAAAGCGGGAAAATTGTTAAAAGGTGAAGAGCCTGATTTGGATACAGTTGCCAAAATGGTTTTAAATGATTGGCAACGTGGTAAATTGCCTTATTTTGTTAGGCCCCCAGAATCATTAACGAAGGAACTGGAGAAATCGCAACATCATAATGATCAAAAACAAAGAAACGAAACAGAAATCAAATAGAGATGAGATAAATATCAATTTAAATGATGAAAATTTATTCCAAAAATAACGAATAATATAATTTGTGAGTTTATTTTTTGTTTTTCAAAAGTTTCTCCTTTCGTTTTTTCACATGTTTCGGTGTTTTATTCTTTCTTCTCTCTCTATTTTCTTGTTTAATTGTCTGTTTGCGTAACTGTAAGGAAAAATAAAACGATCTTTAAATTCTCACAATTCAATGAGCATAAGAATCGATTTATCACCTTTTTCTCTTCCAAAGTCTCATTTTTATTACGACCAGAAGGTTTGAAATGAGTTTCGAAATCGCTGTCAGCTGAACTATCCGCGGACTGGTCCATTTCATCATCATCATCGTTATCATCATTTAAGATTGCTGGCTTCAAGATTGGATTTCTAAGCTCAGTGTTTAATGCTGCAATAGTTTTGTAATAAATTTGATCCTCGTTTCGCGCTGATTGATTTTGATGGTCTTCAAAATTTTTCACTTGTTCCAAGCGTTGTGGAATGAACACCTGTTTGAAAACCTCTTCATCGACTTTATTAGAATTTAAATCTGATCGTTTAAGCTGACGATCCTCTGCTAATTTCTGAGCTTTCTCGAGATATCGATCAATATTAGAATCATTTATATTAGGATCGGTTATGAAATCGAACAATTCTTTAGTATTCATAGTTAGGACACCTTTCTTCCCAAAAAACTCATTAATATTCACGCAATCTTTTCGGAGAAATTCCAATGAATATGGATGATCATGTTCCACTGATTGTGAAACATCAATCATATAGATCTTGGAATCATGATAGAGAAGATTGAACTCGCTCAGATCAGCATGAACTAAATGTGCTTCATTGAACATTTTACGCATCATTATAATACAGTCCAAATAAAGATGTTTTGCTTTTTCTTGATCCAGACTAACATCTTTCAACAATGGGGCTGGGATACCGTTTTGGCCGAGAAATTCCATCACTAAAACATGACTTTTCAGAATGAACGGTGTGGGACAATCAATGCAAGCTTGCTTGATTCGATAAAGATTTCTCATCTCTTTTTCAGCCCAGGTTCGAACCATTTTACGAGGATTGTGTCTGCAGTAACCATTACGAAACCTAAACTCTCCATTGACATACTTATCTCGGTCTTTGAAAACTAGAATTGAAGTTTTATAAATTTTTATCGCTTTATCTATTCCATCTTGTGAGGTTGCATGATATACATTCGCTTCTTTTCCGGTGCTTATACATCCATTGATTTGATCAATATGAAAACGATTGATAAGTTTGAATAATATCATTCGGGTTCGAGGATCAAGGACTTGTTCAACTGTTGCTCGATCACATTTATCCCTGACTCTTTTCCTTTCCTCAGCTAATCGTCTATCGGTTTCTTCTAGAAGATTTAATGTTTTTGTAGGTATAACGTAAGCATCCAAATTGATACGATCTATAAATTTATTGAATTTCTTCAAATTAGGTTGATGATAGCCTGGTTGGTTTGTTTGAAAATCTTTTCGAAAAATCAAATCATTTTCTTTAGAAAAAAATTCTTCGGACGAGGATTCATCATCACTTTGCTCGAGATTCTCATAGATATGATGAGTTTGCATCAAGGCAATCAAATTATCGGCAGCTTTTTGATCGTCTTCAGCATCATCGAAGATATCGTTATTATTCTTCAATTTGAAATTTTTTAATTTCGCTGTCATTTTGATGTCATATCATTCGGGGAGAACAAAAATCAATTATGTAATTCATTAAATTTCGCTATTTCTCTAATCAAATTTTTTGAAATCTAACCGATCTATGATTCAGGTGAAGTTCCGAGGCCACACACGAGGCCCAAAATACTCTTCTGCCATCTGTATTCTATTAGTTAAACTATGCAAACTAACTAGGTAGTAAAAAATCCAAACTGCCTGAAGCTAAGATTCTAAGGTTTGTTTGTTGTCTTGATAAATGTCCAATATTTTCTCCGATTTTAAAAATTGCGATTAAATGGGATTTTATGAGATTGAATAAATCTCTTTAAATATCCTGCTCAGATTTAATAATCAAAATTTAAACTTTTTCACATTCTGCGCCTCTTGCGAATGAAAAAAAATTGACTGTACGTGGCAAACACCATCATCATCAGCATCATCCACGACAACAACAACTAGCTTACAAAAAAAAAAAAACAAAAAGCTTAAGAAACAGAAATCTAGTCAGTCAACCGATGTATGATCAACACACTTTCGTTTTGAAAAAAACCGAATACCATCACCATCATCATCATATCATCGACAGAAGTTAATATTCTGGCTAACCAAGTGTGTATATGTCAGAAGAGAAGGGAAGATAAAGACACGAAGAAGATGAAAAAAACTAGAATTTTGAGTAAAGCTGATGGACATTCGGAGAGATAAATTTTGAGAGAGAGAGAGATAATATTAAATAGCCAAAGAAAAATTTCTCAAAAGTTGGCAGACAACAAAATCAATTGAATGAATAAATCGGATTTCTGTGTGGAAACCGACAAAACAAGTGCATACCATTGCTGGATTATCATCATCATAGCCATCGACATCTTGTTGATCATCATCATCATCTTTTCCAACATCATCATTTTTTCTTCTGTCATTTTTGGTCTTATTTTATCTTTTCATTCCATTTCGAAAATTCCAAAGCCGATCTTCAACTTCTTCAAGCATCAAAAAGTGAAGATAAAATTCGGGACAGCGATAGAAAAGAAAGAGAGAAAGAGATAGCAAATAAAAATGCTGATGAAATTAATTCCCAGCATTTAGTGATTTCAAAGAGATATAGAAAAAAGGAAAACAAAATATACATCCAATTTGATATTGAAACTAATCAAATTTTGATAACCTTAATCATCACCATCATCATCTTCAAACGCGAAAAAAATTTTCAATCGATGATTGTCAAATAAAATATTTTTACTCATCTGCTTCTTTTTCTGTTTCTTTCGAGAATCGATCAAATTGGCGATAATTGTTGCTGTTTAGATCAAAATCAGAGTTGATTTTACTTTTCACAAAATTCATAAAGTGTTTCCAAATCACCGCATCTTGAAACATTGTAATCAATCGCTAATCATTGCGTCTGTTAGTTGCTGATTTGTTTCTTCTTTCTCATCTCGTCAAATATATTCACTTAATGGAGAATCTTTGTCAACCATCGTCGCCGAGTTTTACCTGAAGAATCAAAATATTTTATTTTTCGAGAAGATTTATGTCTTTGTTTAGAAAATCCAAATCCAGAAAACGAGATCAAATGACACTGATTCGTTAAATTGCTTTTTCGAGACTTGATTGTTGAGACTCGAGACGGTTGTTCGCCCGAAATATAATTTATCCGTCTAATTTTCAGTTTTTGTATAGCTTTAATTTGTTTTCAAGCAGCAATCCAGAAGAAATCTTTCCAAATCTTATACACACAGTGAGTCTATAGAAAAACGTTAAAAATTTCAATTACGATTTCTTAAAAATTTTATCATTAAATGCTGTTTTTCCTTTTCTAACAGATTGAATGATTGAATGTGATCATCTCTAATTGATTGAAACATTGGTCGTCAAGATCAACAACATCATCGTCGTTTCGTTCGATTGCTGTCTTAACTGATTGATTGCGAAAAGAGATATGGATTTCTTTATAATCGCTTCGTTTTTTTTCGTTCTGGTTCTTTTTGGAATTCTCTTGTTCTATGTTACCAGAGAAACATCATTCGAACAGGCTATAGAAGAACAGCGAAATAAAAATGAGCTAGATTTACTCTCGAATACGAATCAAAATCAAGGTAAACATCATCATCACGATGTTCAACACAATCGTAAAGAAAAGCCCAAAAAATCGAAAGAATTGGTGGCGAAAGAATCGATCAGTAAAAAACAATTGAAAGAGAAGCAATCCCAACATATCGAGAAAAAATCTCAAAGCAATCAGCAACATGCGATTGAGATTGATATTAAATTGGCTTCTTTCAGTTCCGATCGGCCTGTCTCATCGGTCCCTATTGCTAACAGTGTTGCTTCGAAAGAAGCTAAATCGATCGAGAAAAAAAACCAATCAATGATTTCTGCGCTACCGATTACAGATCAACCGCAATCGCAACAAGTTTCAGAACCATCCGTTGCATCAGAAATTTCGCGATCGAAAATTGACTCAAAGCAATCGCAAACAAAGACTCGCCACCAAGAGCAAGAATCTTGTTTGATTGTTGACACTGTTGATCATAGCGTTCATGATGATCCAGAAACAAAAATCATCAATAATTACAATGAATCGAAAGCTTTTAAAAAAAATAAAAAGCTAACCAATACGCGAGGTAGTATCGATTATATTCGGATTTGTTCAAAAATTGATTTAAATTATTTATAAAGTTGTTCCAGCAGTACGAGAAATTAGTTTGAAAGGCATAACAGAATCGATCAAGTTATTCACAAAAGAAGATGTGACATATTTGACTGATTTTCTTCTTAATATGCAAGCCGATCAAAACAAAGATCTTAGTTGGCACAAGGTTTGTTGAAAAATCTAATCATCAAAGTCTCAATCTGAAATCTTTTCGATTCAAGAAAAAAGATCCAGTTGATGCGCTGAAAAAACAACTAGCTGAACGTGAAAAAGTGATCGATACGCAACGAAATAATCTTGAGAGCGCTCGTAGAAAATTAGAATCATTTCAACACGAGTTAACTGTCAATAAAAAGATGTTACAAAACGAGAATCGATTACGAAAAGAAATCGAAAACGAACGAGATAATATTCGTACAATGATCAGCGATGTTGAGAAAAGAAATAAAATCCAATTGGACCATCTTGAAGAGCAGCATCACACTGCGAGGCAGAAAGAGATTGCTAGTCTGAATAAACTGATTGAAGAATTGAGGGCGAACAATGATAGCCTAAAACAAAAGCTTGTGAAGGAACACGATGATCTTCTCGAGAAATTAGAGGAGAAAGATAAGCTGCTCGATTTGGGGCAGCAGAATCTTACTAAAATCAGAAACGAGCATAAAACTGAGATAGAATTGCTTGAGGAGAAGCTTAAAAAACTTCAAGATCAGCATAAGGTTGATCTTGAGCGAACACAAACTGATAGTGATTGTTTAAAATCTTCCAATGTCCAATTGAGCTCCGAATTAATAGCTCTGAAAAGTGAGATTGATAAACTTCGAGATTCTTTGGATAAGAAATCCAAAGAGCTTGAAGAGATTAAATCGAAGACTGATTGCTATCAAAATGAATTTCAATCTCGTCTCGAAGGTGTAATGAAAGAGAAAAATCTTCTCCAATCTGAAATTGATCGCCAATCGATACAATTCCAAGAGAATCAAAAAATTTTCAATGATATTTGTAAAAGATTAAATTTGAACTCTAACACTGAGATCGAAAAGATATGTATGAAGATCGAAGAGCTCAAAGTAGAGATTTCCAAGAACGAAAATCTTGGTGATTCTATCAATGAGGTCAATGAGCTTTATCAAGCGTTGATCGAAGAGAACAAATTGTTGAAACAAGAAATCGCTGAAAAAGAGAAAAAATGCACTAATTTAACTAATACTTTGAATGAGACGGTAGGTATTCGAATTATTCTTAGTCTTTTTTTAAAGATAAATTTTAATTTTTATCCTAGGATCAAGCTTTGATTGATATTCAAGATAAGATCGATAAGCAGAAAATCGATAATGAATCAGAGTTACGAAAGATTGAGAAATCTTTAGAGCAAACCAAAGAAGAATCGCGTATACAATTGGAAAAGATTAGTTTGCTTAGTGATGAAAATCAAAGAGTAAGATCGATAACACAAAGTTGATTTTTATCATTTGGCTTATATTTATCTCCTAGCTTAAAGAACAATACGAAAAAACCAATGAGCTTTGCTTGAAAAAGGAAATGGAGATTTCTGAGTTCCAAAATCAACTTGAAACATTGCTTGATCAATTGACCAAAGAAAAATCTGATAATCGTTCTTTGAAAATGAAAATTGAGAAACTGAACGAATTGGTTCAAATCGGTATCGACACCTATCAAGAGGAGAATAAAAAAGTTCAAGATCTAGAGACCAAATTGGCCACAATGAATGGTAATGAAAATGGTCCAAAATCACCGGCAACAACGAACGTCGTGAATGCTACAACCACAAACGGCAATTGAATTTTCATATTTTTCAACGCTTTAGATGTCGATGATTTGATTCCGATTGAATCTAAGTTCGAAAACATTGATCGAAATCAATTGTCACGGGACCAAAGGTCTTCACCAATCATCATCACAGTCTGCTCCACCAACGGTCATTGTTTCATCATTACATTTATTTATCCTATTTATTTTATTTAATATCTTATAAATCAATGACATGGCCAAAGAAATGGGAAAAGTGAAGCTTTTCTTACTACTATTTTCTCCAGTTCAAATGAGGATTGTGAATTATCAAGTTTAAAACTAATGCCGGAAGCATCGTGCATGAAAAACAATTCAAATCGCTAAGTGTGATAAATAATTTGCTGATTTTTTAGTTCTCTCTTTTTCTACTTTTTTTTGAATGATTTCCAAATCGGAAATTGATTCTTTTCTTTCTCGTTTGAGAAGAAACTCGAATGCCATTGAGTTTTTTGTCTTCTAAATGATTTTCATTTATCGTAACACTTTATATTTTTTAAATCCATTCGATTTTGTATCGATTACTATTGTTAAGATTTTCTTCAATCTTTTCACACTGATTGTCTACTTTATTATCAATTTTCTAACTCGTTTCGTTCAATCGATGACTGTTCCCCGAAATCTGATTAAGAATAATCAGATTTTAGGCCCTTCTCAACAACCAAGTCATTGGTTGTTGCATAAAGTGATCGTTTCTGAAATATGAAACTAATAATAATTCCGATGAATCCAATTTTTGGAACGAGATCACTCATCAAACAAATAATGGTTTGCAATCATTTTTTTTTTTTTTTGAAATATGAAGAACTGAGAACTTTATCAAATGCTGTTGCAACCAATTGCTGAGAAAAACTCATTTCGAAATCTAAAAATTCAAACCAAAACTTTAAAACAATTCTTTTGATTTAATACGGATATTATAATTATTTTTTATCAAATGTTAATACTTTGTCTGTATGATATTTATTATTATTACTATTCTTATTTCTACGATTTTTTTCTACGATCAACAATGAAAGCTAACCAAATTTCAACTGTAATAATTAAAAAAAAAAAAAAGATTAAATAAAAACCTAAAAGAATGCAATGAAAAATTTGATTTCGATCAGGAGAATGGCGAGAAGAATTCTTTTAGAATCGTCGAAGGCCACAAAACAATTGTGTGTTCTGGCTTACTACTACCTTGATTGATATCGCCTAAGAAACGTCTAATATCTTTGCTAAATTGATTTCTACCATTATCGAACAACATTCCATCGTTGTTGCTTTCGATATCAAATCAATTAGCTAGTCATTGAATGAATGAGGATAGAAATTGGAATTTTTTCATTCTTTCGCTCATCGAAATGTTGCAGATCGATATCGATCGTGCCCATTGTGAAGTCTTATTATCTACAGCAAGCAATAACGAAATGAAATCGCTGCTGCGAAATCATGATCGAATAATTTGTCGAATGCATTTCTTGTTGGTTGGCGGATGGATCAGTTGGTTATTCTTGGTCATTGCGATCGAATTCCATTCGTTCCAATGGTATTTGCTGATCGCTGCGATAGTGACGATGCTGCATAGCATATTGATTTCAGTTGCGATTCTCAAACTAAAATTTCGTCTCATCTATTCGGCTTGTTTCACAATGATCATACCGATTACAATCAAATTTTTGCTTCTTTACAAAGCAATCAATCAAATACGAGAAATCGGCGACATATTCAATAACCTTGATGATCCTTACGAGAATGATAGAATGATCGAATTAAGGATATCGAAATTGAATCTAAAGAATTCGAGCATTATTTTTATTATAATCATTGTAATCGATCTTTTAAATTTCATTTTCATCATACAGATAATGTTTCGATTGTTTTTGAAGGAAAATTTTCTCTCGATCAAAACTATTAATTTTGATTGGTTTAGATCAAAACATCAGGGACGATATTCATTAAATTCATCGTTTGCGTTGCATCTTTTGTGATATTATCGGAATAATAGAACCGAGAGAATTATTATTTATTCTCGTACTATCTAGAAACCTATTTGTGATCGAAAATGTTTTTGCTTGGCACGATTATGTTTCTCTCCAATTTTCAAGGATAATTTTTTCGAGATTCTATTTATATAATGCATATCTCTGGCGATCTGCATTGCACTTGAATCTGAACTTCCGGTCCAACCTAAAGACTTATAACAATTGGCCACCTTATTTAATAGTTTCGTGTTAGGTGTCCTTTGACCAGCTTGGATTGGTCTGAGTTTTTGCTTGTAATAAACCATTAAACTTCTGTGACCGATAACGGCACCAGACGGTAATCTTAATTCATAATCGCTGTCGTCAAGTATCGGTGTTTCGACTTCATCTCCATCTTCTTCATTGCTAGCATCAGGATAGCTTGATGTATAATCATAGAAATCTTCGAATTCCAAAATTGTTTCGGGACGATTGTAGAAATTGATTTTAGTGTGACCAACATCAATCATATGCTGCTGTGCAGATTTTTTGCTAGCGAATGATTTGCCATGATCACTGCACCAAAGACAACAATGGCCAGAAGAGATCTTAGTACCGAGATATATCAATAAGCCTTTTAAATCGTTACAATATTCGAGATCTGGAATAAAAAACGAATGTGCTAAAGACATATGCGATAGATTAGTCTCGATTGATGAAGATTTATGTACACAAAATAGACATTCATTTACTGGAATGAATTCAAGAATCTCTTCATCACTTTCAACCTCTTCCCAATCGGATCCGCAAAGATCTTCATTTATAATTTCTATTCTAGATTCTTCTTCATCATCAGACTTTAAAAATTTCATTTCAGTTTTTACATTTTTTATATCGATCTCTGATTTTTTATTGCTCTCTAATAAAGCCGATGATTTGAGGACATGTTTTTGACTTGAATTATGTTGATTAAAAGCTTTTTCATTGAAAAAATTTTTCCGACACGCTTTACAATAAAATTGTTCTGAACCATTATGATCGTGGATAGAAGACTGTTGTTGCTGATGCGTTAGTTTTATTTGATTGAATTCTTTCTCGCTGATGGAGACTAAATTGGTTAATTTGCGTTTCAGATTGTAAAGATGCCATTCACTTTTGTAATGATCTTTTTGCATCTGGAGGGCTTCAAAACTTATCTGACAAGTTAAACATATGAATTTATTGCTTGAAGCCATCGTTGCGCCAGATAATCTAGGAAAATATACAAATTGACCGACAAAAGATTCTTGTCCCAAAATGAATTTTCAGCTGATTTTTTGTTGTAACATCCACACGAGATGCTTCGTATGTTCCGGTGGGTAGAATTAGCTATTCTATCTCGTCTTTCATGTGACAATGGACATGGGCGCTCTCAACTTACCATAATTCCCTCAATTTTTTGTTCTTAACAAAATTTTTCAGTGATAGTATTCTGATAAGTTTTTCAACGTTATCAAATTAGTCTTGACCGAAATGGTCTGTATTTTTTTTTAATTTTATTGACCTTCTGAAACCTAATTATTTTTCCTCATTATAGAATTCGCGAAATCATTTAGATCTTCCAAAATTTGATAGCAAAAATTTCTCGAAACCAGATAAAATGAGAGCCAATTACAAGCGTTCGCCTAATTTGATAAACAAAACTGAGAATTCGATCGAGAGTTAGTGTGAAACAATATTCAGTGATAATATTTGGATAGAATTGATTTTCTCATAAATTTGATCTTGATTGAATTTTTTTCTCATTTCCACATAGTTTCTAATGTTCATCATCAAAATATATTGTTGGAATTTTTACAAAAAAATCATTCTGATAATGATGTTATCCGAATGCGATTACCCTGGGATACAGACTATAACTTAAAAAATTAGTTAATCTATCCTATGTCAAAATTTTGAATTTTCAAAAGCTTCTTCATTTTGATTTACATTAATACTTTTCATTTAGACCATCAAATTGTTTTGATCGAACTGTTTTCCACTTTTTTATATGCATCAATTTCAACAAAAATATTTTGAACAGTTTTAATAAAATTCATTTTTGTTAGATCGATCTTACATAATTTAAAAGAATCTTGTGCAATAGGGAAAAGTCCATTCCAAAAATTTTCCAAAAAAAGGGATCGAGTGAATTCATCAATGAGATGAACAAATACTTTACCTAATTGCATCCAAAATGGTTCTGCCGGTTAGCATCCAGCTTGTTAAACACAATTATACCTTTGATACTGCAGAGTGTAATATATCGATGAATTCGTTTTCTCAAAAAAAAATTCAGCATCATCAAATTACTGCTGAAGAAAAAGAAGAGAATTCTCAAAAAAGAGAAGATTGAACTCTACTTCCTCACATGCTGTCGATGACGACTATTGCCAGTGTTTATCACAAAAACAATCTAATCTAGAAATTTTCACTTAGTCTCTCTCTCTCTCTCTCTCTCTCACTCTTTTAATTATAATTGAACTGCTAAAAAAACGAAAAATAGCCGTTTTTAATCTCGAAAAAAATCAATTCTATTCCACAATCAATTTGATCGCTTGTTTGTTTTTCTCTCGGATCCGTCTATCCCAACCTAAAAGTGATAGTATTTTATATGTCCGTAGGAGATTCGATATCAAAGCTTCAAAACATCATTAGAGTAGATCATTGTGTTTTTTCTCTTTTTTTTCGCTTCATATGTTATCGTCATTATCATCAAGAGAGAAGGAGACCTCGATGATTTCTATCTAGACTTGCTAGATCGGTGATTTTCGTCTCTCAAGCATCACGCTTTTATCGCTCTATTGTCGACATTTTCATATTCCAAATCTTCATAGTTTTGCACAATCAAAAAATCGATTATAATTTGTTTTTTCCAAAGCTATATTTTTGAGAATCGAATGATACGGAGAGAAATACAAATTCAACACTCAAAATCGAAACAAAAACAGTTCTCTTTACTTTCTCTTTTGTTTCTGTTTCAAGATATCTATAACTCTCTTTCATCAACTACAAAACATTGAGAAAAGAGAGTGTTTATTTCATAACGTGTGACGAAGACTACGATTTCGATTGTTTCATTGAGAGAAAACAGCATTCATCCACATATCTCTTCTCAACAAACTGACACAGATAACGGCTCGGATTTATTTTACGATGAAGCTTAAAGGATTCGATTCTAGACTTCAGTTTTGATTGCAATCCGAGAAAGAATATTCATTCGAAATTCACTTTATTTCAATTTAATTCCAATTAAATCTTAATTTCGTCTCTTTATTTCACGGTGAAAGTTGGAAAATTTATCAACTCCACCACCGCCATCATCATCATTGTTTTCGTTGGAAATTTCATTTGCACTTGAGCCTTATTGAAGAAAGTAGGAAAATTTTTGTTGAATTGTAAATTTAATTTTGTTTTTTTTATCGAAGTTTCGATTTGTTTTGGAGTTTTTAAGCTGAAAACCGAATTATATGACTTCTTTATTGGAAACAAGCTTGGGTAGGTTTTCGTTCATAAATCTGTTTCGCGTTTATGAGAATTTTGAAATCTCAATCGATTATATCATCTACATAGTACAAAACGTGATTTGTGCTCTTTCTATTCTCTATTATCGATTATCATTATTAGAATTTTTCCTCTCTTTTTTTTCTACAAAATCCTAGACCTAATCCAGCTCAAACATATACAGCAAAGGCAACTTGATTGGCTTCACAATCATCAAAGGAATCTACTGTTTATGTCGAAACATTTTGAGAAGAGAAATCGGTAATTTCTGTTGGATTTAAAAATAAAATTACCTTTAAAACTATTTTTTAATCAAATAATTTTGACTCTTATCAAGTTTTTTATCATCACATTGTACGAGAAGTAGGATAAAGCATAAGATTTTCACCTGATTTCAAATTTATCTGAGTAGCTATTGTGGAACATCATTCAAATATTGTTGTTCAAACCAAGATCGAAAATTATGGCTAGTGTGAACGTTAATCGAAATCTTAGCGATCAATTTTATCGCTACAAAATGCCTAAATTGATCGCAAAAGTCGAAGGAAAGGGAAACGGCATCAAAACGGTTATTGTCAATATGGTTGAAATTGCAAAGGCTCTCAATCGACCGCCGATGTGTATGTATCATATTGGTAATTTATTGCATTTTTAAATGATTTCAATTTTTTCAACCTTAGATCCTACAAAATATTTTGGTTGTGTCCTAGGTGCTCAAGTTAATTGTGACGCTAAAAATGAGCGCTACATAGTGAATGGTTCACATGAGGCTTCAAAACTTCAAGATCTTTTGGATGGATTTATTAAGAAATATGTTCTTTGTGCTTCATGTGATAATCCGGAGACTAATTTATTGGTCAATCAAAAAAAAGGCACGATTAATTCCACTTGTAAAGCTTGTGGTCACCTTGGTACCATCAATTCTCAAGATAAATTGACGACTTACATCCTCAAATGTCCACCAGATCAACAAAATGCTCATGGTGCATCTGTTAGCAAAAAAAAGAAGAAAGACAAAGAGCCCAAAAAAAATGAAGAAAATAATGGTCGTATTAGTCCTCAACCAGATTCTGATGAATTCACGAATGATCAAAATGGTGACAGAGACGATGATGGTGATTGGTGCGATAATGCTGATTACATTGACGAGCTGTCTGGTGGAGCTCAAAAGCTTACCCTAAATGCTGATCTTGACAAATCTGTTGAAGAAAGGATGCAAATTTTCTTCGATTTTGCAAAAGTAATTTTGTCAAAGCGAGCTGACTCTTCTTTTCATTTTTCTATTTATATTCTTAATAGAGAAAAATTTCTGGTGATCCGATCGATGTCGCAGGACAAAAAGAGATATATGCAGAAGCTGAACGATTAGATATCCGAGATAAAGCTGTCATTGCTCTTTGTGAAATTTTGTTCCGTGACCCATTGAAAATTCCAGAACAAATAAAATCTTACAGAACTCTATTCCTAAGAGTATGTAGAGATTATTATCCATCTTTAAAAATTATCATTTCAATTTGTTCATTTGATAGTTTACCCTTCACAATACAAAAAGTCAAAAATATCTCCTCAAAGGTTTCGAGCTGACTGTGAAAGAATTTCCCAATGAATTGTTGCCAAGAGTTCCGCTCATTTTGAATGCATTTTATAATACAGATATTCTGGACGAAAAAGTCTTAATCGATTGGTCTGACAAGGTAAAAAAAAAATTAATTTAAATGTTAATATTAATTTCATTTATCACTTTGAATTTAGAAAAAATCCGCTGTCAAAGCTTTAGCATCACAAATCCATGAAAGAGCACAAAAATTCATTGATTGGCTTAAAGAAGCTGAAGAAGAAGATGATGATGAGGAAGGGGATGAGGAGGAAGAAGAAGAAGATCTTCAAGTCGTTTACGATGAAAGAAGTCGACCTGATAAAATAACAGAATTGCAGGAGAAAACTGATCAATCAAAGCCTAGCGAAACTGGAAAAGATATTGATATTGATATCGACGCTATCTAATTATGTCTCGATCTGATTACAAAACAATACAGAGGATAAATTTCCTTGCAGAAATACAAATTAATAATTTTCAAATTTCTCTTTTTTCCTAACTTCTAAGTCAAATAAACAAAAATTCAAAAAATTAGTTTTGATCGATTTGTTATTCATAAGATGGCGTATGTTGTCGATTCTTTATAGTAAACTAATTAACTCTAAGTCATTGACGTAACTCATTTCATAAAATACGATGGAGTGTCTATGTGTGAGTCTTGTTGCTACCACTGCACTGTCTCTCTCGCTCTCTTTCCCTCTGTGTCTGCGAGGCTCTTTCTCAGATCGATTTTTATGACAATTTGTCAACGAAATAAAATTGTTTCTCTAATTTTGTAGATGAAATCGTCGAGGTAAAATATTTTTCTCAAGAACCAAGACTAGGCTCAAATGTAATTCCAATCTATCCCGGTATTCTTATCATCTGAGAAAAAATCTTTGTGGATTACTGTTTTTTTAATGATAACCTTGAAATTTGATTTCTGTTTTGAGCAATATTTTGATCGATTTGTAAATAAAATTATCATCGCGCTAGCATTTAATACTAACTTCATTCAAAATGATTAACATGTCTCAAGAAGAGATTATTTCTAACACTAAAAATGTTATGCAAGGATTGGAAGCATTGAAAGCAGAAAATTGTGCCATTTTATCGGGCTTAATGCAATCCTTGCAACTGATCAAAGAGACTTCGAAAGGTGATGTTAATACCAGATTGATGGAAGAAAAAGCAACGATTATTCGTAAAACAATCGAATCAATAGAATTGGGCCTCAATGAAGCTGATGTTTGTGGAGTATTTAAATAAACAGAATTTTTAAACAAATGTTTTATTTAATTTCAGGTTATGATAGCTTTAGCAGGGAATTTGCAAAGCATTGAAGCTGAGAAGCAAAAATTCAGAGCTCAAGTTCGCCGTTTATGTCAAGAAAACGCGTGGCTCCGTGATGAGCTTGCGAATACTCAACAAAAGTTGCAAGTTTCTGAACAAACCGTTGCTCAATTAGAAGAAGAAAAAAGACATTTGGAGTTCATGAATTCATTGAAAAAATATGACAATGATGAGGCAAACGTAAGCTTTCTACTGTTTATAATTGATTTCTAATCTATTTCACGCTTAAAGGTTGTTGAAGAAAGTCATTCTTCGAAAAGTAAGCCAGAAAATGAAAAAGATTCTCTTGAGCTTGGTTTTCCTGACGACGATGATGACAATGTTCATCAAGAGGGACTGACCTCATCATCTCCAGGGCAAATGGCTTCTTCCGCTCATCCTGGCTATGAGATTCCTGCTCGCTTGAGAACATTGCATAATTTAGTCATACAATATGCTTCGCAAGGTCGATATGAAGTTGCCGTTCCATTATGCAAACAAGCTCTCGAGGATTTAGAGAAATCCAGTGGTCACGATCATCCAGATGTGGCGACGATGCTCAATATTCTAGCTTTGGTTTATAGAGATCAATACAAATATAAAGAAGCAGCTAACTTATTAAATGACGCTCTGGCAATCCGAGAGAAAACCTTGGGTGAAAATCATCCAGCGGTAGCAGCAACATTGAATAATCTTGCAGTACTCTATGGGAAACGTTCTAGATATAAGGAAGCGGAACCTTTATGCAAACGCGCATTAGAAATTCGTGAACGAGTTCTCGGCAAAAACCATCCAGATGTTGCGAAGCAGCTGAATAATCTAGCCTTACTTTGTCAAAATCAAGGAAAATATGATGAAGTTGAGAAATATTATCTCCGTGCATTAGAAATTTATGAAGGAGCGTTGGGTCCAGATGATCCGAATGTCGCGAAAACCAAAAATAATCTAGCATCAGCCTATTTGAAACAATCAAAATTCAAAGAAGCTGAAGTTCTCTACAAAGAAATCTTGACAAGAGTTCATGTAAGAGAATTTGGCAACATTAATGAAGAAAACAAACCTATTTGGCAATTAGCTGAAGAGCGAGAAGAAAGAAAAAATGGAACACCGACCATTTCCGATTATGGTGGCTGGTACAAAGCTGTAGATAGATGGTAAGATTAATTTTTTTTTATTTGATTTCAATAATTTTAATCTCATATTTTTGATACTAGTCCTACGGTTGCAACAACTTTGAAGAATTTAGTCGCTCTGTATCGTAAGATCGGAAAAATGGATGCCGCGGAAGTTCTTGAAGATTTGACAGCTGCTCGAATAAAAAAAGAGGTTAGATTGAAAAAACAAATTTTAAACAAAACACTTGATTAATTTTCGATGAAATGATCTACGATAGAACAATGAATCTTCTAACAGACCAGGCAAGTTCACTTACCTAAATAATTCTGATATTGTTGAAAATCAATCAATCAAAGATAAACGTCGATCATTTTTTAAGGAAAATAATAGGCGCGGATCAGAGGAATCTTTGGAGACAGCCAGCAACAAAGAAATGAATTGTCGAAGTCGTTCGAATAACGAGGTTTCTTGATTAATAGTTTTAATTTCTATGTGATAAAATTAAATTTGTTCTAATTTTCTCTACTGATTAGACTCAACGTTCTGTATCGACTTCAAGCTCATGTCAAAGTTTATCATTGGAGCAATCTAACGCTTCAAAGACTGGCCTTAAATCTAAACTCTTCAGCGCCTTAGGTTTTCCTACAAATCCGAACTGAGAAAGAGACGACAAAAATAATTTCTTTGACGAAATATATAAGCTTTGATTTAATTCATAATTCTAGAAGTTCACTGATGTCTTTATTCTTTTATGCTACAAAACATTCAAAACATTATCAAATTCTCTCACATTCTTAACAAATACTTCATGGTTAAATAAGAATTCATTGAATAAATTGATTGGATAGCATCATCTTTATCATCATCATCGGATATTCATTCATCCATCATTCGAAGACAATTAAAAAGGATTTAGACTGTGATAATAATAAAAAAAATGGAGAAAAAATCATTTTAACACTTATGGAGAGAAGTTAGCAATCACCACACCTTGCAACACTTACGATTATGGACGCAAAAAAATTGTAATTTTATTTTTCGATTTTGTACATTTTGATTTTTATAATTTCATAAGATTTTAAACAAATTGGACTAATAAATTATATTGAAACTGAAAACCTATCTATTGATGATAACTCGATTGCTATTACTTGGTTGTGGTTTCAAGAAATCAGAATCGGAATTTCATCAATAACTCATTTCTCCAAAAGGTTCTTTAGGCTTTTGAATTCGTCTTTGATTGTTTCATCGTCGATTTCATCATCTGGAATGCTATTAGCTTCTTCGAAATACTGTTTAGCTCGATGATTTTGTTTGATTTGCAATAAAGTTTTGCACAGAAAAATAAGATTTTCTTTCCATTTCGGTTTAAGATCGTAAGCTCTTTCAAAATAATCCAATGCTAGTTCATAAGAGACTGATGGTAGCGTACCACCAAAAAACGTTTTGACGATTCGTCTCTCGGCCCAAGAGACTGATAAAATTTCCAAGCAAAATCTCCCAAAAAGATAGTGTAGAATTGGATCGTTCTTGTTCATCACTAAAGCTTTCTCTAGATGATGATGAAATTTCAAGGCATTCGAAATTTTATCTTTCAGCGAAACAAATTCACTGATGCAACCGATTGAGATCGCGAACCTTAGATAAATGGATTGTATAGTAATAGAAATAAATGAAAAAGTAAAATACCATTTATGACAGTTGAAATTTTTTTCGTCCAATTTCAAAGCTTCAGAAGCATAATTGTATGATTTGAAGAGTAAAGATTTTCTTCGCTCTCCATTTAGGTCCAAGAATTTGTCAAATTTTTTGCTTAGCAAATGAGTGACTTTTGCCATTCTCCAAAATAGATCTGCATCATTCGGATTCTATAAAAGTGCGAAGAAATATCATAAAATCATCATATCGAAAACTTATTATAGAGAATTTTGAATCGAGTCTACTTTTTTTGAGAGCTCCTCAAGATAATCATAGATTTCCTCTAGACGAGTCCGATCAGCACCAATTTCTATCATAGAATCTATTGTGGTAAAATTGATCTTACTTCCATTCTCACAATTCATATTGGGGTTGCTATCAAAATGCTGCCAACTAGATTATGATGATGGCCGAAAATAATCATTTGAATGAATCGCAAAGCACAACAAATGAAATTTGAAACAATATTCGATTCGAAATTCGAAACAGATAGTTACATTTCACTGGTGTCAAAAAATTGCTCTTGATCGATCGTCTCATTGCTTTGATTTTCATCCTCAATATCACATTTGTCGAGATCAAAGTGATTTCTTTCAACATCGAGACATCCATTGTCGATCTTCTCGGAACCGATAACTTCGATTTCAGATAGATTTCGATCACTATATTTCCGTTCAATTAACAGCATTCGAATTGACCTCAAGGATTGGTAGATTTTTCCGATCTCTAAATCGAAATATTCTCGCGTAACTAAATCATCTAGATCCAATTGATCGCTCTCGTTTCGAACTAATTCGTTCTTCTTTTCTTTTTTATTCGCAGAATTTCGTTCGAAATACCAAGAGAAAACGAATCCTATAATGATTCCCGAGACTATATATTGCATTTTGTTTATAATTGCATAATTATTGAACATCTTTTTGTCATATTCGATTTTGTTCCATCAATGATATCAATCGAAAACCTTATCGATTTTTCGATACATTTTTGCTGACAACAATCAGATTGGAATCAAATAATATTAAAAAATCAATCCATAGAAAATTGAATTAATCTAGTGCCCGCATAATGGGCATATTGGCATAATTTTGGGCCAAAATTAATTCAAAGAATTTCAAAATCGCCCTTTGGATAACTCTCATATATTTTCGATCTGTTGTATTCAGATATATAGTGATGCAATTGTCTTGGATTCAATTTTTTATTTTTAAAAATTGTTAGGAAAAATGTCGAAATATCAAAATTTGACTCTAAATATCGCCATAAAAAAATTGTTGAAGTGTTTAGAATTTCGAAGAGATGATTATTACCAAATGTTCGCGTTTATCGTTATCTTCTTTTAGCTTTGAGGAGAAGAAAAAAGAATGCCGCAATTCTCATCGTAAATCCAAGAGCTAGCATTGCGAAGATATCTAAATAGATGTGGTCTGGATCGAAACTTAATTCTTCAATTACTGATCGTCCTTGAGTTAAACAACGTTGTTCCGGTTTAGTCATTAATTCGAAAAAAGTAGAATTTTTTCCAGGATCATCATTTGTCGGACAGGTGATGTTGTTGATGTCGATCCATTGTGAGATGACCATAGCTTCGTTGCCGTAATAAAACCAAGAGATATATTTAAAAAATTTGAAGAAAAATGGTATCGAACTAATATAAATAAAAAAACCACTTCATGATTACTTCAATAAAATTCAATAAACATCAAACCTGTTATTTATGAAAAATCCACCAAACAGCAACAGCGGAAGAATCAAAGGAGACGATAATGCGATGGCCATTTTAGTGGATGAAGAAAGACAAGAGATCATATAACCTTTCGAAATATGATTGAGTTGAAAAAATTTCTGCTTTTAAAGTGAACAAAAGTATTACCAAATGAAACACCACAATTGGCGATGAGATTGGCGATCAAAATGAACATGATGAAGGTATGAAAATTTTGATTGAATCCTACCATATAATACAAGATCGCAATAAATAATGTCGGCATAAATAATTGAAACGGTAACTGTTCAACAGAATGAATAAAGATAAGATGAGAATTTTTCAATTTGAAGATCGATTTTTACCTCTGCCAAGGATTTTGCTAGGAAATAGGTATCAGTTCTGTACATTCCATTGCTATATTCACGAAAGAACAGAGGTAATTCAGAGCTAAAAGTCTATAACGAGAATAAAAATTCATTAACATAAATTTCTTATATATTTATTGATTACATTGATACAAGAAAACACATTCATGAAAGTCAAATTGATGATTGTCGAAAAAATCGCTCCATTTATATTCATGATTCCTTTTTGGTCGAGATTTTGACTGACAAAAACTAAACCAAGTAGCAGCGCTACGACCTAATAATCAATTAATCAGTGATAATAATTTTTTTCATCAATAACCCTCTAACTTACAATCGTTTGAACAATCTTAATGCGTACGATCATTGGTTCACGCAAATTAGAAATGAATGAACGCCACAGAAGTGCACTAAATTGTTCAAACCATGGTGCTTGATGAATCGAGGTTGCTTTGAATTTAGCAGTAGATTCAATGACTTCATTCTCATCACCTTGTTGATTTTTAAATTCTGCACAAATTTTCTATAAAAAGTTTTAAAATTTATTCTCAAGTAATTGCGATTTAAATTTACATTGATCATTTCCAGACATTCTTTTTTGAAACCAGGAACAACGGAAAGTTGTTTGAGGTAAAAATCTGCTGGATTAAAATTCTGTGGGCAAACTAGTCCGAGCGAGGAGAAAAAAGTATTTGCTGCGTCTATTTTTCAAATATTAGATGATTAATGAAATTTATTTTTGATCGTGGTACCTGGTGTCCCAATGAACGCGACTTTTCCTTGACTAAGAAGTAAAAGCTTATTGAATAGAATGAACACTTCAGACGATGGCTGATGAATGGTACAGATTATTGTCCGACCAGATTGTGACATTTTCTTCAATATTTTCACGACGTTCTCCGCAAGAAAAGAATCTAATCCCGATGTCGGTTCATCACAGAACAACAACAGTGGATTTGTAAGCATCTTATAACAAAATTAATATCCGGAACTCCTACATTCAAATCAAATACCTCTGCTGCGAACGAAAGCCTACGAGATTCTCCACCTGAGATGCCAAAACTACCAAGGTCTCTGTTGCCGATACGACTATTGGAACATTTGGTCAATTCTAATTCATCGAGAACTTCATTGATTCGACGTTTCCTTTCAGCTGCAGGGGTATTTCTTTCCATTCTAACTAATGACTATCGAAGGGCATTGATAAAATTAAAAAGAACACTCCAAAGTTTTCAAAATACCATGAACACTAGATATTCTTTGACTGTGAGCATCGCAACAAACAAATCTCCTTGTTGCACATAGCCAGAGATGGATTTAATCATATCGAATTTCGCAACTTGTTGATTGATCATAACTTTCCCTTCAAATGAATATTCTCTCAAATTTCGCCCAGTCAATGCATTCAATAGAGTCGTTTTTCCTGAACCACTGATGAATCAATTTTAATCATTCATAGTATTTTTAAATTCAAAAATTGTTCTTACCTTGGACCCATTATTGCAAGCAACTCCCCAGGGCTTACCGACCCAGATACTAGTGAAGTTCAAAAATATAATTAGGACGAGGAAATGAAAAAAACAACATACTGGATTGTAGGATTTGTGTTGGTTTCGGTGGTCGTCGAAAACATGATGATTTGGGTTTGTTCCAAACTGAAATTTGGTTCCAAGTTAATTCGATTCCAACAGCCATATGATTATTCTCTGATGCCTTGATCTGTCAGATAATTTAAAAACAGACTATAAGCTTATGACAACATTATCAAGTCAAGAAAATTCATTGACAAACTGAATCGGAGTTATCTTATTACATCAATTTTTTTATCAAGCTTCACCAATGATAGGTTGTCCATTATTTAAGTTTCCCAGTTCAGAAACCGATCTTTGATCAATATATGCAATTTCAATCACAGAAAGATGTCAATATAAATTGATTGAAGTTATTTCAATATCTCAATTATATCTCGAAGATTCAATTATCGGCCAAATGAATTCTTTTTATTTCAGTTGAAGGGTGTTAAAAGACGATTACGAAACAAAAAACCAAATTTTGATGCGACAATATTTAACGGCAATGATAAAGAAAAAAGCTCAACAACGAGATTGATTTCAAGCTAATCAGTTTTTTTATTTTTCTTCCTTGTCATCATTACCATCGTCGTTTTGTTTCTAATGCTCAAACTTAAATACTTTATGGTGCATCGAAATCAAAAAAAGACCAAAAAAAATTTCATTGATTTGATTGGAAAAAATCATGAGGAAGAAATTCGGATTAACGATGAAACATTTTTTTGAAACATATCTCTCTTTCAGCATTAAATTCCAACGAGATTTCAATCCATCATCGTCTGGCACTTCTTGATGATGTTGATAAGAATGGAAATATCATGTATCCATGACAGTAGACCAAATCGTAGGAATCTGATTTAATGCATTTAAATGAATGAAAAAAAAATAATCGAAGATAATCGAGTATTGTGCAACTTTGCTGTTATCGCAAAAGATAAATCAATCTCAATAAAAAAGTGGATGATTCTAAGCGATCGATCTGATAAATATTTATTTAGTTCGTCAAGCGAATTCCACAATCTGAGAAAGCTTAGACTAAACAAACATTTAGACAAAAAAAAATTGCTGCCTTATCAAAATCGAATTTCGGCTCTTTTAAAATATTAAAAATGAAGACACACACAGATTCTCGAGAATTCTTTGCCCAATCTTGAAGGCGATGTTTATTCAAATATGGCGTACTCGATTCCAGGATTCTGAATCGAATCATTCACCTCCTCTTATCAGTGTCGCCATTTTATCGATTTTACTGATTTCGCAATTCGCTTCCAAGTTTATGGTTGCAAAAATCAATTCCATCCTACTATGATTGATTATTTTTTCTCGTTATTCGAGCAATCGATTAAAAATTCATCATCGAGATTATTCCGGAACTTGGATCAGTTTGTTTCATAAAAAGAGGAAGAGAGCTTCGAGATTTGAGTCAAAAACTCGTCAATCGTTCGACATATCATCTTAAGCTGTATTATTGAATATTATAATATCAGTGTTTGTGAATTTAAGAGAAAAAATTTGAGCAAAAGAGAGACGATTCCAAACATTTGATAGATTTCTTTTTCTCAATCCACTTTTCAATTCAGTTCAATTTAATTATGATTAATTTGATTGATTATCATTGAAGTCACTTGAATTAGAAAAAGGCCGATTCAAATCAATCTCTATCGAATTAATCGTTTACATTTAGTACACTGGTGCAAATTCGGGCCCATAATTTGGTGGGCTGTAATCGTAACGCTCGTGATAAATCTCATCGTTCAGCTTCTTTTTAACGCTTTTAGTTTTGCTCTGACAAGCGAATGCGAATTTCAAGTCTCTGATCATCTCCTCGAAGATAGATTCCTGGACCGATAAAAGCGGTTAGAAAATAGGTCAGAATCAATTTTAAGCAGATTTCTTACATGAGAATCTTTTCGTGCTTTCCAAACAAATTCGAAGATGGCTACCAGAAACGAGAACGATAATCCTCCAAGTAGAACGACAAAAACTCCCCCAACATGATCAATACTTAAATTATTGACCGATGATGATTTTTTCGTCTCCTCAGTACATTGACCTCCCCCTTTTTTCTGTTTCCACCATCTTTCTTTAAGCTGTAAAAGAACACCGTTTTCATGAAGTTTCAAAATGGCGTGCGATAATGGATTTCGATATGGTGAATCTGGATTGCATCAAATAGATCAGATATGAATATGAAATCTTATTAAAATGTCCGTAATGAATTCACTCACCTTTTCTGGTTGCTATGCCATAGCCTTTGTTGTCGAGCAATCCACCGATTTGGGTAAGATTGCAATCTCGTTCGATGACATATTCAATGGATGCCGATTCCATTAGATAGGCATAATTCCCGTTGCTTTTTTTCACTCTAGCAATACCTTCGGCATTGGATTTGGTGAACACATGTGGCCGACTTTGCATAAATCTCCACATTCGTTTATAGACAGGAATGTTTGATTCACTAAAAAAGGCTTTTGTTGATCCACTTTTGAGACAACCGTACTCAATCTGGGTTTGTGCCGCTAAACCTTCAGCATTCTCGATTGGATAGACTACTTTTTCCACAGTCAAAAAAGCAGCCAAATTAGCGGTGTACGATGAGATCATTATCAAGGTGAAAAAATACCAGATTGCGGCGATAGTTCTTGTAGACATTGCTCTTTAGAAAAAAGAAAAAATCAAGACATTGATTGATGAGAATCACCTTAAACAGCTATACTACTTTGGTGCAACTGCTGATCCTTGTTGCATCATCGTTCCGATTGTAAACGAGAAACTATTGATAAGACTGAAATTATTCTCGAGAACATTGTTCTCTTGTCTACAAGGATGTGGATCGTCCCATTCATATGGTGTTAAACGTCCGATAACAAAGAGAATCGTACTGACACTGATATAGGCGGCTAGAACATATATCCAGACGATATTCTGGAACGGTGATAGGAATGAGAATAAAGTTGTCACTTTGGTTGTTGGCTTTTTAAACAAAATACTGATGCCAGTGTTCATGAAAGGCTAGAGTGAAAAATCACGAATGATCACGAAAAATCATCATGAATGAGTTTCGAATCGAGATATATTCAATTTGTAAATCTAAAGTGAACAAGTGTTTTTACCTGAGTGAAATCAACCGCTTCTTCACGTTTCGAAGTTATCGTCAAATCTACGATTGCTATGTCTGATTCGTTTCGTATCAACTCACCGATCATACCATTCCATTCACCTTTTTCATCTTTAATACCATACGCTCCATCAGATACTAGTTTGAATCGATATTTGAATCCCATCAATCTGGAAAGCTCCTCGATAAGATCTACTGCGAACCCTTCGAATTGTTCATTTCCACTACGTTCAATAGCCGATTCTTTTAGCATTGTATAGGGTTCGCTGATGATTGTCGTTACAATCAAGGTAACGTTTTGCATCGAAATCGCTGAATAGTGATCGTTCCATTTCTCATACATCGTTAGACTAGTATCATTAGCTGATAATGTTTGTTTCCATTCTCCGATCTTGAAAAATAAAATCAATTTCAAAATATTTTTCTCGATTTTAATCATCGAATCCAACCTTCATGAAACCATCCACGGTGATTGTCATCACATCCAAAGAGAAACTTGTTCGATATCCTGGTTGATCGAAATCGACTAGACCGGTGATACCTCGAAACGCAACCGGCCTCATATAATTGATCAAAGAGCTTCCATAAAGCCATGGAGTTCCACTAGAACACGAGATCGGTTGGATGCCATCAACTGATTGACTTTGATCCAAATCTTGTAAAGCGGTCGAAAGCAATCGAATTCCATCGTAGATCAGAGCAGATTCGGTCTGAAAAAAAATTTGCTTGAAATTGAGATTTCAAAAAAATTGAATCGATTATACCAGAATACTTATGGGCTTCTCAACGTCTTGCATATTCAATTTTCTAGTCAATTCTGACCAATTGCTCATGATGTTGATCAATTCTGGACTCGAATCATCCACGATTCTTAGAGAAGAAATTTTCGTCCTACCAAATTTGAAATCCTCAAGATTCATTGTATGAAGATCCTTTGAAAAATTTCAAAATTTTTTCGATCAACATCGAATTGAATTGGGAGAAAAATATAGCCTACCAATGATGTGATCAAATAGCTATGTGCTTCGGTCATGATACCAACTTGCTGTGCCTAATCAAAACGTTTGATTATTGTCCAATCAAAAGTAATCTGAGAATATAGTAGAAACTTACATGCCGTAGAACAAGCAAAAGATTTTCGCGTTTCACATCCAAAATGATATTCTTCACTTTAGCTTTGTTCACCTCCCAGAATGTATCGCGATAAGGTTTGTTCGGCTCGAATTGGTACAATTTGATTTTCCAATTAAATTTTTGCGCTTCTTTGAAGAAATTCTGCAATCGTATGATTCCTTCATTGTTCTCGTAGACAATGGCAAACGAGTCCCAACGCCAAGCTTTCACTAGATCTACATAGGCCGATGATAGAACGGATGGTTGCGGATAGAGATTGATCGAAAGATCATCTCGATGTAGCTTGAAATCCCAACGTGTTTCAATATGTGGAATCTCTAATGCATCACAAATCGATTGAGTATGAGCTGAACTTGGACTATAACCTAATGGACCAAATAAAGCGATCACACCTTTCTCAAGAAGATCGCAAACTTTTTTGTTCGCATGAAAACTATCATAATAATCAATCGTTTTCACTTGAGCTACAAGTTTAGTTCTCGTCAAAATTGTTTGATCTTCATTGATATCATTAACAGCTAGTCTAAAAATAAACTCCTCTTCACGTTGTTCCGGTGTGAAAAGGCCACCGACTTGTATCGTTGTCGGAAGTGAATGGATTCTTTCGAGAAGATAGAACAATAACATCAATGCTCTCGTCGCGATAATTATCGCCGTTGCACTCATTTTTGTGTTCGGTGTAGTAATTAATTGTGGAAAAGATTCAATTTTGAACAGAATACTGAATTAAATTAGCATAAATAAGTAATGCGGACAGAACACAACTAATTCAAAGTATTTCACATCGAATTGGTGATATGGTTATGGTCAAACATTCAAATTCAAATTCGAATTCAAAAGAAAACGGTCAATTAAT
Source organism: Sarcoptes scabiei (assembly GCA_020844145.1). Taxonomy (NCBI): domain Eukaryota; kingdom Metazoa; phylum Arthropoda; class Arachnida; order Sarcoptiformes; family Sarcoptidae; genus Sarcoptes; species Sarcoptes scabiei. Next base: position 3,069,202 of record CP080484.1, read on the forward strand.
AAACGAAATCAGTGAGGTAAGCATAATTACTCCATTAACGGTGGAGTTTTTTTCAGAATTTTTTTACTCATCAAATTGAATTCTCAGCAAACCTTTGAGATTTCATTTACGTCTCTGTTTGCTTGTTTTTTTATACTCGTTGGTCTTTCACATCCAATTTTTTGTCGTTCATCTCGATAATTGATGCTCTTACACCAACAAGATATTTGACCAAAAAGTTTTAGCGAGAAGAAAATTTTATTTTCTGCTTTCATAAATATTTTACAGAATCACTTTCATTTGACCAAAATAGTAAATTCAAGGAAGAGAGCGAGATAATAATAATAATAATAAAAGTATGATGATGATGCAGATGGTCCCCTAGGTTCAAAATCATCGAATTCTATTTAATGTGTGTGTAGGTGCACATCCGTTAGGCATCTTTCTTGGAACCGAACCGCCACTACCGAAACATTAGACGATTTGTTTCTTATTATCTAACATCGATTCTTTACAGAAACAATTTGAATGAGTTCCTAGTCTAAAATGATTGTCATTATCAAAGGGGTGAATACATTTAAGGGACCATTTTGATTGAGAAATCAAAAGATTCCGTTGTAGAATAGCAGTATTGTCATCACAATATGTATTCTCATAGTTTTACATTATGCATTGAATTGGATCGGATTTTAGCTGCGTTCCTACCAGGGAAATCATTCAAACTACAATATAAATCGATTAAATCAATGAAATAATTACAATTGTTTAATTCAGACTATTTCTTAAACACTTATGTTGTCTCAATCAATCAATCTCATTTGCAATCGAATCAATGAATCTCGATTTTGGATTAATCTTATTTATTGCTTTCATTCTTACTTCGATTGACTTTAATTGAAAAAATATTTGCGATGACATTCGTCTGAATTCGCTCATCGGTGAATGAGAGTGTTGTTCATTCGAATCAAATTGCATTAGGATCGTTCTATCTTCGAACACAAGATTCTCTTCCTTTTCTTGATAACATTACAACAATAACAACTTCGATCGAAAATGTAAGAGTAAAGATAATTAAACGTCATTACGATGATGATTTACGTTTTCTTTTTCTCTGTCTATCTTTAGATGTTATTCTGTGGTCGGAATACTTTGAAAAACTCAAACATCTAACCAAGAATCATCGGAATGATGATGATGCTCAAAGAGGAGTTTGAGTTTAAAAATAGCTCATTATTACGGCTTCATCTCAAATACAAAACGAATGGCATTCAGTGTCGATCTTCAATGTATATTATACATTGTATAATCAAAGACTTAAGATTTTTATTTTTTATGATGTGATTCTCATTAAAAATCGATCAGTTGTTATGTTTTTGCATTTGTTCAAATTTTTTCGTTGAAGTACGTCAAACTCTATTTCGGTGATCTCTGATCTCCTTTTTTCATGATCATCATCTACAATTGGCCTAATCGAGGTTTACCGACGAAATCGAAACCAAAAATGATCACTGGTATGCATCAGTATTCGACCATCAAAACGGTCTATTCGGATGAGAAAAAATCCTACGTTTCTGATGTGAATCCCTTCAGACCAATGATCGTTCAGGTCGATTTTGAAGTCTGTGGCGATGTTTCTGGTAGGTCTTTTTCGAATCAGTTCGAAAACTTTCTAATTGCTTGATTTTTCTGCAGGCGTTTATTTTACCAAGGTAAATCTGAAACGCATCATTTGGATATTATATTTGAAAATATTATTTCAGCATGGAAACTTTTTTCCTTCTGGCACTAAACCTATTTATTGTTGCAGTATGCTGAAAGCATTGCAGAAACATTGAACCTTAAAGGATGGATTCGTGTATCTCCTCGAGGAACTGTCTATGGACAAATTCAAGGAGAAAAAGATAAAGTTGATGAAATGTATGTCTTGTTGATCGGAATCAAACCTTCTAGAATCGAAGATAAAATTTTCAATCGTTTCTAATTTTGATATGTAGGGTGATTTGGTTACGATCCAAAGGAAGTCCTAACTCAAAAATTGGAGGCTGTTCTTTTAAGAATTGGATGATCATTGATAATAGCGATTTTCGAAACTTCTCCATCCGATATTAACGAAATAGATTGAATTATTTGTCAATGTGAAAAGGGATAAAGCTTTGAAAAACCTATTATTTTGATCAATTATCGATGGACTCAAGAGATCGATCGATTGTAAGAAATCTATAATTTATTAATTTAAATTGATTAAAGTTTACGATGTTCAAGACAATAAGAAAGTTGCATCAATCGTTTTTGATTATCGATCACTCTCATTTGTTCAAAATATTCTTGTAGAACATTTGTAAAATTCATCTTCTTTATCGATGTCAAATTTCGCGGAGATTCCAATTGAAACGATCCCAGACGACAATCTTGAATCATTCGTAATGTTTGCGCAAGAAGATGCTATAGAAATAGAACGAGAATAATTTTTTTGCTCCGGAATCATTGGTGGAATCGAAAATGATTACCATTTTTTCGAAATTAACCAATCCTTGATCGACAAATGTCTTGTTTCCTTCGTGTACGATGGTCATATCTTTAATCAATAACGGTATGAATGGTATGTATGGTGGATCAACTTTCGCCAACAATAACCGATATCGTCGATAATTTCTATGATTTCAGAAATTTCGAACAATTAAAAGCGAATACTTTGTAATATTTGGGCTTTACCTCGAAGAATCGATCAACGACTCGTATTGGGTGAAAATTCTTTTGACTTTGTTGTGTAATTTTTCCCAGGTCTGCGTCAAACGGCTTACAGCAACATTGCTAAGACCAATGATAATCGCGAAAAAGGCATTCAAATTTTTATATTCTTTACAGCTAGAATTTAGAGTAATTTCGAAGGAGAAACAGAAAAAGATTGAAGTGAAATATCTTTCCTTAAATTCTAAGATTTTACTGACTATCCAGCTATTTTGATTAATTTTTTCAAGATTTGAACACGTCTTGATAATGATTTCTCCAGCAAAACTTCGGTGATAGCCCAATACTGAAGCTCATTAAAGGTCCGCCGGCAGAGATCCAGATTGGATGTGATCGCTTTGAAATTATGACGACCAAATACGACATAAATAAACTCATAGGGATGGACGTTGGTGAAGAGATCCCAGGTGCTATTTGTCAAGAAATAGGCGATCTCTTGGGAAGAGAAACTTTCTAGTTTAAACATCGATCCAATAGTTGGGCCTTCTTGTTCCGGTAAAGTGGTCAAAGCATCAAGATGGTCTTTGTGTGAGATGAATATTCTTCCATTCAACGATAAGGTTGTTGCAACATTATATTCGGTCTCATTGTAGACATAACGTTCTGTGATGAAATCAAACCATTCGAATCAATCGAATCAATGATTTGATACTGAATGATTAAATACCGTTATCCGATTTCAATTCTACCAATGAATAGTCCATACGATTGTCCAAGTTTAGCTTTTCTGCAGCTTGATTTTTGATAATCTCCGCTTTAGTATCCATCGTTATCTTCAATGTTGTGTAAGTGTGATCAGCACAATAAACTCTACAAATTGCTGTCAAATTTTATGATCAATAGGAAAGCTATGAGGTGATAATTAATCTTACTTTCATCCGATTCCTTGATTGCTTTAAGTTTAAAAATTCGTTTGAAATCATTCGATGTCTTTGGCAAAAAAGTTTCATTAAAATTCGACATCCAATGGACAGAGTTCGAATGGTCTGCATTGTAAATGATCGGGCCACGCATCTGTAAATGCATGTTGTACCTAGATGATTGACGAAGTTGCTTTATACAATTTAAAGACAGTTATGAATCACTAACATCTCTTTAGTTTCTTTGATACTTTTCAACGAATTTAGTTCCGCTTCAAATTGATTGTTATGTTTAAGATTATCTTTATCAAGCAAGTCAATCAATTCATCGAGAAAATGTCCGGTTGTTTGAGAATTCAAAAATGAGTCTTGTGAGATTCTATACCAAAGCATAATGAATCTCGTGACACGTTTCTTATTATCGATGATGTAATCTTCCATTTGACGAAAATTCAATTCATCGATCTTATAATGACGTAGCAATGAATTGGTCATCTGTTTCCATGTGATGAAAATCGGAAAGGTAAGCAAAAAATCTTCGAATAGATTCTCTTTATTGAATTGCTCTTCCGAATTATTGTTATTATTCATTCTTGTTTCAAGAAGGTAATCAATAACTTTTTCCGGTGTACCAGCCATAACCATATACTTAAAATGACTAGGTTGTCCTTCATTTTTCAATTGTTTGATGGACATTTTTTGTAGAATCAGCACTTCTTTACCACATTCTTTCAACCTCACAATCGATGCTTCGTTATCTTTGAGAATTCTATCGAAATGAACTTTATCCACTCGTAAAAATTGACAATCTGGTTCGTTGGTGATGATTGTCGCTGCTCTTGGGGCTTCGTTTACCAAAGCCAACTTACCGAAATCGTCACCTTCATGCAAAGTACACACGATTCCTTTGCTAGCGATCACAACATTAACACTCCCTTTCAAAATGATATACCAACACGTTCCTCGATCTCCTTGTTTGAATACTTCGGAAGGGAAAAAAAGTAAACCAATAAAGTTTAAATGGTAAGAATCATTTGCTTACAAATTGTTGATTTTTGTTCGTAAGACTCGAATGCAATCACTCCGGACAATTCTTTTTTGACCGAATTCGATAGATGTGAGAATGCTTTGATGTTCATTATCTCTTCATAAACAATATCGATTTCATCTTCAGTACGATTTTCTGGTCTTTTTCGAAGAATTTGTCTAAGTGTTGCTTGTGGTGCGAGGTGTAGAAGAAATGTCAAATTCTCATAGAGATAATCATAGATACGATTATCATCCAATGGTATGTTTTGTTGGAAAAGATTCAATAGCGTTTGCATTCTCTCATCGATCACATCATCGAAACAGAATCTATAGAATGCGTATCTATCCAAGAATGAATTCATCTCGTCTGATGGATAAACTGAAGAGATTTCAAAGCATTCAGAATAAACAATTAGAAACTACCATCAAACGAAACGCAGGCAAACGAACCAGCATAAATAATTTTTTTCTCAAACAAAACCTGATAAATTGATTCAGCTTGTTTTCGAGAACGAACTTTCACTCGATTCGATGATACCGTTATGTTGATCAACCAATCGGTTAGTTCTGATCCAATGAAACATTTATCAAAAATCTCCGAAGTCGAAGGATGTTTACGATCACGGATCAAATGTGGTGCTGTTTGACTGATCATCGATCGAATGATCCATCCGGCGTGCATCAATTTAACAAGCTTTATAGGAGAGAAAATTTTTGATAATCAAAACGAAAATCATCAAGCGATCGATACGAACATTCTCAGACATTTTAATCTCTTTGAATCCTTCGATGACATCATTGGAAGATTTTGCTTCGAATTCTTGTTTGGTTTCATTCTCTAAGAGCTCATTTTCCGATTGCTGTGATTGTTGTTGTTGTTGCTGTGATTGATCAATAGAATCGTTTGCTAGAGAATTTTTTTTCGATGATGGCTGTGATTTACTATTAGGCTCGACATCAGGCAGCGAAAACGATGGTGTTATGATCTCCTCCATAAATTGCGAGCTCTTTTGCCAGATATCGCGGAACGATTGTTTCGGTACTCGTAGAAGCGTACAAGGTTCGTTGGAAACAACACTGACCGAGTGTAAACCATCGTTGAGAACATATTCACCGAATGCGGTTCCAGATCCTAAAGTACAAACCGTAACAACATCCTAAGATTTGTTCCAAAAATTTTAAAGTTAATCAATGATGCCATCAGCCTAAACCTACAACATTGACATACTTTACGTTTACCAGTGTGAGTGATTTGAACATCTAACGAGCCATAGACTAAGAGATACCAATTCAATGCTTCGTCGCCTTGTTTATAAACTATCGAATATCAATTCGATCTTTAAAAATAATTTCGATCATAAAATAGGGTCACACTTACGCATAACGCCTTTTTCGATGTGTTCGATGATTGCTACGAAACAAAATTGTTGAATCACTGAAGGATGAACTCTACGGAAAAGTTTCAACGTCTTCAGTTTCTTGTAGATTATCTCTAAATCTTCATCGGTCCGTTCAGTGGTTCTGTTTATTGAAAAGAGAAAAATTACAATCAATTTGATACGTTTAATCTCATCTCATCTTTGATCTTGTAGACTCATCTAGATTACTTTTTATCTAACGATTTAATCCATTCAGCTAACATTTTGTACGAATCTAATTTATCTTGCGCCTATTTCATTGAAGAATTTCTTGGATCTGGCTCTCAATCATCTAGAGTCTGAAGATACAAAAATTTCCGATGTTGACGATCCAAGAGACTCGAAAATATCAATGTTCTATATACTCAACTCACCGTTTCGTAAATTTTGAATTGAAACATTGATTTTTTCTATATAATCCTAAGGTCTGAGCTATAAAATATTGATAGAGCTTCTTCCATAGCGATTCAGGCTTAGTAATAGCCTACGTATTGTAGGCATTCTAGGCAAAAAGAATACTGAATAATCTTAATTTGATTTAAATTTACCAAAATTATTACCAAAAATGAATTGCTTGAAAAAATAAAAAATCCTCATCGTCAAAGGTTGAAAGGATTTTGAATATCAAAAATAGTAATCGCCTACACACATTCTCATAAACAAATTGAGAAACGAATCGAAAGGTCTTAGAATCTTTTCTCTTTTACCACTTGTAGGAATGAAATCGATTCTAATCGGTCTAGAACTGAAATTGGGTCGATGTTTAAGGTCTATCTGTAATAGTTTCGATTAGAAGAGTGAACTCTTAGAACTGGTTATGAATTCAAATCTAAGCCATTGCAATAGTCAGAGAAAAGATAATGAGAACAAATTTCATAAAAATGGACTCGTTGAAAAATGGAATGATGGTGGTGGATTCATTCTATAATGAAACTTCGTCCGCAAAAGTTTCTTCTCAAACCTAATTTTAGCCTTCAATTGATGAGATAGAATGCATTATTCAATCTTCATTTTGACGTTTGTTTTGATATTGAAATTAACTCGTTGCAAAGGTTTAGTTTTTTTTAATTTAATGTCCATTTGCTTTCTATCTAATTTTTGTTTTGATTGCAATAGAATTACTCAGTTGGAATGAGTTCCAAGATACTCTTCGATTGAATCAATATCCTATACCTACTAAAGAGAAATTCGAGACCGTTCTACGATTGGCTAAAGATTTCGAGATCAATACTAGACAAGAATTGGCCATGTTTTTAGCTCAAGTTTATTGGGAATCTGTTGGACTACAGGTAGAAATTTGAATTGTCTATTTTTAAAAAACTTTAAAACTTAAATTACTACTTTCTAGCATACTAAAGAGATTGCTTGCGTCAAAACTCAATGTCCTAATAATTATCGAACTGGAAAAGAAGAAAAAGGGAAATATTATTATGGACGTGGTTATATTCAGCTAACATGGCTCGAAAATTATGCAAATTGCTCTTTGGATCTTTATGGCGATCTTAGATTAGTTGAAAATCCAGATTTGGTTTCAGATACTGAGGAAGGAGCTTGGGCCTCAGCATTTTGGTATTGGGATAAATATGTTCATGGTCGTCCGGAAGTAAGCTTGATTTCGATCATTTATTATTTTCAATGATGTTTGTGTTATCAGATTCAAGATGGTCATTTTGGACACACAACAATGGCAATCAATGGTCCTTTAGAATGTAAAGGACCATATAAAATAAAAGCATTCAAACGCTATGTGATCTATTCGAAAATTTATGACATCTTAAAATTATCAAAATCCTCAGCACCAAAACCAAAACAAGATGGTTGCTATCCTATGGTAGGCGAAGGTGCACCGGGATTTGTTCTATGCAAGCCTATCAAGTTCTATACAAATCAAGCTGGGATGTATCACTGGTGCAATGATAATTGCAATGCTGAGGACCCCAATTGTCCGGAAGAGATGTGTGAATGCGAAGAGAGGACGGTACACAGCGAATCATCAACATCGAAAAAAATGACAACTATAACAACTTCGCCCACGATAGAATATGAAGATGATGATTACAGAATTTGATTAAGAATTATTCTTATTTGAATTAAATTATCTATTATGTTCTTGCATTGAGTGAGGAGTTTCGATGCTTTCGATAGTTACATTTGCCCCAAACAATAATAAACAACAACAATAACACATGCTCATTGTGTAAAATCAAAAGCAGCTGATCTGAAATTATTTTTTCATCAAAATTTCTTGCGCTCTAAACTAAAATGCTGCTATTGAGTTTGTTAAGTAGAGATGTGCGTCTTCAATTCTCTTTATTCTCTGGTACATTTATCCCTCTCCTCTCTCTCTCTCTCTCTCTCTCTCTCTCTCTCTCTCTCTCTCTCTCTCTCTCAATCTCTCTGTTCTGATAATTCTCTCTTTCTATCCATTTGCTTTTTTATTCCTTCATTGATTATGATAAGATATCCTCACCTGGCTTCCTAATCTAATTTAGAAAAAACAAAAAATTGTCGCTGTAACAAATCATGATACTCGATGCTAACATTGTTTAATTGAAAAAACCCAGATTCATTGCTAAATAGAATTTTTGATTCCGTCGTTAACGGAACAAAACAATCAAAATTATTAAAAAGATTCCTGCACATAAACTTATGATTCTTTCACACAGATTATATACGCAGTAAAACAAATCAAAATTTTCATTAATTTTTTTCTATTATCATGTAAAATAGTGATTGAAAATTAATTCGAAATAATTGCCTAATAATTCGCTTCCTTTGGATCCATTGTCAAATGCATGAATGAAAATTTCGTGATTCTACTCTTCAATTCAAGTAGTAAATTTTCATCGAAATGTTGTACATATTTTTGGTTAACAATGGGAAAATGATGACATTTGATATGAATCTGGCCATTGAAACGTAAGATTAGCATAAATATCAATATGTTTGATTTAATATTTTGTTTTTTCAGTGTTGAAACATTAAAATGGGCAATTTTCAGACGATGTAACATACCAGTTGAGTTTCAAGTGTTGCTAATTAGCGGAGGAGAAAGTTTACAGCCGAACGATAGAGTTTGTCAGTACAGCTCCGCTGGAACAGACACTAGCCCGATTTTTTTGTTCTGCAAAAATGAAATCGAATCAATGGATGATTCTTTAGACTCACAAACTTGCGATGATATGAAAGAGCGAGTTGAAAGTTGTCTGCAAATGGAACCAAATTTCAATACCGTGGAATCTCGTAATGAGATGGCCATGCAACTTTACGAGACGGATAGAATGTTATTTCATTCATGTGAAAATCTTGTCCATGATCAACATCTACAACAACAAAGCTGGGCAGCAGTTTTGGCCAATCTCGAAGACATTGTGACCTCATTCGAAACAAAGGCTAAAAACGTTGAAGTTCTTTATGCCGATATTCTTAAAAATAAAGTTTCCTACATCGAATTATTGAAAAAGTTAGTAAATGATTCCCTTGAAACCATCCCAAATAATTTATTTTTTTTCAAAGTTTCAATCAAGATAAGAAAATTCTCTCAAAAATGCCTCTGTTGAAATGTTTGATTTCAAAATCGGAAAATCTTGAAGAGGTCTCACTACTAGAATGGATAATCAAAAAAGATAGTCATAATTCGTTGGATGAAATCAATTGCTTAGAAGAATTAGAAGAGTATGATGAAGATCGTCTATCAAAAATCAAAATCAAAGTTGCATCGATATTGACCAGAAGTACCAATTCTGATATGAAAGAAATTAAAGGTCTTGAACAACGTCTTTCCGCGTTGGAAAAATTGATTTGTGAGGCTAAAAATATTTTCGAAATACAGGGAATTTTAACAAAAAGTTTCAATCAAAATAAAACCAGAATTTCAGACCTTCGCGATGTGAGCATTTTGCCAGATTTGTGCCACAATCATAAAGAACAGTTGCAATTGATGTTGAAGAATCATTTAGAATTAGTTGAATTGAATCAAAAATGTCTTTCAGCCAAGCTTGAGCTTTCACAAAATCTCCACAAACGACTTGGTTGGATAATTCACGTGCACGAAGAATTGAAAAATGTTGATGATACCCTCGTTTTGATCGGTATCAAATTGCAAAAGCTATGTAAAAAGTTGAAAATTGCCAAAAGTTTGCATTTATCACCGAAAATCTATTTGGAATCTATAACCGAAGTGATTCGTAGAAGAACTTTCAGTAAAATATTCTATCAGTGGGCCGACAATATTTCAAAAATTGCCAAAACAATCATAGAGCAAGAGATCAAATTAAGAAAATCATTCAAAGACAATATTGATAATCATTTTTTACGCTGTTTCTTCCACGGAATGAACGATTTGCCTCAAAATTTTTTCAATGATCCCATTATAATCGATCAATCTCTACCTCAGATCACGTGGAACGACGTTGATTATCTTAGATCTATACTACCGGAAATGTCTTCATATCTAGTCGTTCCGGATCCGGATCCGTTGGGGTGCCTCTCTCGAAAATCTGATGAAATTCTTGATGAGATTTCGAAGCAAACTAGTGATAGACTCTCAAAAGGTAGCTTGAATAGCTCTGATGAACAAATGAGTAAAATCATCGCTGAAAAAGATAAAATTAGTGAACAATTTAGTAAGTTAATTGAGAATATGCAAGAAAATAGCAAGAGAAAAATTCAGTTACTTCAAAATCATCGCCATTCAACATTATACTCACTCAATTCAATCAAAAGTGATTATTTGCAACGATTTAAATCGGAGATCGAATCGAATCGAGTAGATTTTCTTTTCAAAACTAATGAATTGCGACATCAACTTGGTGAGATTCAAGACTATCAAAAGCAATATTCGAATCAAAATGAATCGATAATAGAAGACTATAAGAAAAAAATCTCTGGATTAGAGTATAGCCTTCAAAATTATCAAGAAGAATTGACTGATTTGAAAGCGCAACTGATTGAGGAGAAGAGATTGAATTTGGAAAAAACAATAGCCAACGAACATTTAGAAAAAAAATTACGGAATTTTACAGCGATTATCCACGATAAATCAGAGAAATTGTATCACAAAATCAAAACAGTCATTATGGATCTTAGGGCGATACTCGATGATTTGTATTGCATGGTACGTCCAATGTCGCTCAATTTCGCATCGTTTTTTGGTTATAACATTGAGGTGATATTAGATCGATTAGCTGATGAGATATCGAAAAAACATCAGAATGATTTAGAACAATCGAAGCTGCAAATATCGGACCGAAAAGACCGTGAGATTCAAAAGCTTCGCGAACAGTTACAACAAGATCATAAAAATGAATTAGAAACACTTCGTAGACGATTCAAATTGGCAATTAGTACGACATCGATAGAGCGAACCGGATCAGAATCGAGTCTGGAAAAGGTACAACTGGATATTGTTGATCAATCCGCACAAGAGACCGAGATACAAAAACTCAAAACGATTATCGAAAAGCAGAGTAATGATTTTGAACAAAAAATTTCCTTAATAAGAACGAGATATGAGAATGATAAGAAACAATTGTTGAATGAATTTCTACGAAAAAAAGCAATTAATTCCGAGAACGATATCAATTTGAATTATTTGATGCAAAAAAATTCAATCTTTGAATCGACATTGACGAAGATTGAGGAGCGATTAAAAGGATTTATAAATCAGTCCAATGATTCTGAAATAAAAAATTCTGATCAGTTGATTGACACAATTTTGAATGATATCAGAGATTCCAATCGGAAATGTGATACATTAAACACCACATCATTTATTTCGTTATCGACCACACCGGAAGCGGTATGTATCTATTTGTTTCCAACTATATGAAATTAATCTGAAAGATTTAATTTCATTTCATTTCCATATTGACGTGCGTATTATAAAGCAGTCTTCTAAATACTTTATCGATCAAGGAAAGATTTTAAGCGATTCGAAAATCGAGGATGCAATCAAAATTGATAGGTATTTTTCTCGTTTTCAATATAGAAGGATTCAGAATTCTTTAAAATTGTTGATTTATTTAAAACACTCATCAAGCTGCGAAATCAATGATGTCGTACTGGTTTATTATGAGAAGAAATATGAAAATTTCATTGTCTATTCTAAATCAGAAACGTTGAACTATATTCATCCGGATTCTCTAAAAGAAGATTGCATAATTAAAAAAAGTTTGTTTTGAAAGCAGAAATCAAAAAAAATTGGGTAGTATTGTTTAAAAAAAATCTATTTTTTATACTCAGATTCATCCGATGAATACGAATGGATCGTTGCCAAAATTGTGGAAAAAGAATTCTGTCAAATCAAAAAGGTAATTTAGAAAAAAATCAATCATCATAATCGTCTTTGACAATTCTGTTCCTTTTATTTCGAAGGAAACAAATAGATATAATTTGCCGATTAATAGTAAATTTTATCGTGTTAAAATCCAGCAAATTTACATCTGGAATCAACAAGAAATTCAACGTTTCGTTGAGAATCAACAATGCAAAAATCCAATGAAACAAATAAATTGAGTTCGTTAGAAGAAGAGAAAAGATTGAAGCTTCAATCGAATCAAAATCATCTACATAATGCATAATTATCATCTAGAAAACCTGCATAGTTATTATTATTAATATTGTTGTTAATATTATTCATTGAGAAATAATCGAACTCTTGTGATCTATCCATAATCGATGAAGAGCTTGTCATCGTATAATATGACACATCAGATGAAGGCATCGGTTCTGTAGCAACAAATTCTTCTCTTTGATCAAAATCATGCTGCTCATCTAAAAATCGAAAATGATTGAAATCATCTCGATGATTGCATCTATTGTTTCTGTTCTCAACAAATGAATCATCTCTGAAACGAGAAGGATGATCGTAATTTTGTTGAAAAGGATTCGAAAATTCTTGTGGCAGATAATCATAATCATATTGATGTGAAGGAAAATGATCTTTCATTTCATTCGATCTTATGATAGACCTTCCATGATCTTGATGTGAATGAAACATTGATGAATCCAACATTGAGCCTTGTGAATTTGTATCAATCATACCGAAACCATTGAACTCTTGCGATTGTTGCTGATTCGTATTCATTCTTTCAAAATACGAGTGACTGTTTGGATATTTTTCTGACGAATAACTATTGATATCGCTGTGTTGAATCAATTCCGTATTAGATGTTGCTGTTGCTTCTGTAAATAAACTATTCTCATTGGATCCAGAACTGACATGGTGATTAGGATTCATCGCGCAACATTCGGTCGAGTTATAAGGCCAATCTGTTTGAGGATGTTTCCAAAAAGGCCAATCCGATCTGTTTTCAATTAAGGGACAGCAATTTTGTTGGCAAGAATTTGTTGCCATTGTTGATGTTGATGTTGTTGTTATTGACGATAATGATGATGTTGATGATGAAGATGCTATCGCAGATTGTGCTTGAAAATCATCAAAATTATCTTGAATAATAAAATCAAAAATTTTGTTAATCAAAACTATAGAAAGAATCAAAGATCATTTTATTCATTTATTTACCTAAAGAATTTATTGACACAGAACAAGGAGCAGATTGATTGCAATGATCGAACCCATGATTATAAGAGAGGTTCGAGTGATTGATAGAATTATGAAAGGACTGAATCGTTCCATCTTCGGCATTAAAATTATCAGTAATCGATAATTTCTAAGCGGAAATAAATTCAATCAAATAATGGACAACATTTAAACCATGATTTTTTCCATCTCAATCGTTTACCTGATAATTATCGTAGATGACGCAGTTCGTATTGCATTCTTGTTTAATCAAGACTTTATTTTGATCATAGAAGACCATATTTGAGTGGTGATGACTGATCACTCTATTCGGATTCGGATTCGGATCAATTGAATTTGAATCTTGGTTTCTGATCTCTAAATAATTAAATTGAAACAAAATTGGATTATGATAATGAATTCATTTTTTGCTAATAAAAAGAAAACTCTACTAACCATTCTCGATTTGATAATTGAAGTATTTGATTGTATTGATATCATCAGAGACAACCTTTTTCATCATCGTTTTCATCGAGCTTATCTTCTCTTTGCCACGATGATGAATTTTTGAATGATTATGATTCGGAAATGATTGTTTTCGAAAATTTTTTCTTCGATTCAAACAATGATTTGGATCTTTCAATTGCTATCAATGAAATAAACGAGAGAGGTGTGATAGGTTGTAGATGGAACAAAATAGATAAAGTTAGCATCATCGAGACAAAAATAAAAGAATCCTTTTCTACTTCAATAATTTTTATTTGCATTTCCGATCTAATATCAAACATTGATTTGATTAAGATTTTTCTCTGTTCTCTTTCACCCCAAACACTTGTATCAAATCGAATCGGCTGCGTCTATTCACATCGTGTATAACATCAAAAGTACAATGTCTGTTTTCTTTTTTTTTTATTTGCTCTAGTCTCTTGCTTTTGCTTGAATCTATGTGTGTGTGTACGTTCTCATCAGTGTACAAATGAAAATTTTTAATTACCTGAACAGCAAACAACGAGGAGGACAGGAGAATCGATTTTGAAAGAGATTTAGCGTATTTGATGCCAAAACCTCTGGCATCAATTTTAGATTTCGGCTCCGGTCGAACATGATCATGATTACCTTTGGCCTAAGAAAAATTTTCAATCAAATTAGAAGTGCTTAATTTTTGATATGATTATTGCTTGCGAAAAATTTTGTCTATTCAATCAATTGTATAAGCGACTATTGATGTACCTGAAAAAAAATTGCGAATTTTGTGTGCCTCCAAAAATGCGTCACTGGATAGCCACAATGACCTTTACATGGTTGCACCTCTAATTTTCCATTACATTTACGATTTGGACAGGATTTATTTTGCTGCTTTTTTCTTGCTTTGTCACAAATCGCTGGCCTCAAATGTACCATTTGACCATTGTCAAGAGTGCATCGTTTGCTGCAAAGTAGAACACCGAGGCAAGATTTCTTCAAAATATGAACATTATGATTGTTGGTGTTACGCATCGCCCATCCACTCGAATGTCTTCTAGCTTCTTCACATTCCAATGGATAGACAAATTTACAATGTCCGTCAGTCCATTCTTGAAACTCATCAAAATTCGTTATCTATGATCATTTTGAAAGAATCAAGAAGAAACCAACAACAATCAAATGAGCAAAATTCATCTCGATCGAATATGATTTTAATATATTGAAATGAATCAAATTACGAAGATAATCATAATTACAATCATAATCAACTTTAAGAGAACATTCTAAATCGATTCAAAACAAGAAAAGCCCTAGGGTTTATAGTTATTGTTAAGGTTATTGAGATTCTAATGAAAATGTCGGGCCCAAATCATTAAATATTTTTCTAATGAGCTTTCGAAACAAAAGAAAACGCGAACCTGAATTCTCTATCTCAGAGAACAAAGCTGCAAGTTTTGTTTCTCTGATGTAAATAAGTCTCATGATAGAGTGTATGTATCAGACTAATTAGATCATTTTATGGCCCTTGATCTTAGCGTTTATTTTCGTTAAATCGACTGCAGAGACATAATTTCCATCAGCAGAATAATTAGAATCAAAGAAATAGAAATTATCGAATATTCAAATAAACTATTTAGTCGGTGAATTTTTTTTAACAATCCAGCAACACTGATCGTTCGATGATTCTTCATCATATCTTAAATAATTGATCACTTCTTATTACCATATCAGTCTTTCTTTTTTCTACTATACAGATAGATTTGTTTAAATTTTTTTTCAGATTGTATTTTTGCCAGTTCCAAGTAATATTATGCGGAACAATTATTGGCTATTAGATTTGGTCAGAAAGTTGTCTGCTGTTACTATTGTAATTTGTTTTAATTATGTCTATCTATCTTTCTGGAAGACCCGATTCCCTTTCTTTGTGACTAGGTCTTTGGGCTGATTAGATGAACATTTGTACTTATTGTGGTAATTACTAAAAGAATGAACTAAAGCTATAAACAAAAAAAAGGATCGGCAATCTTATGAATTTGCTGTCAGTAAACTATTGAAATAATTTAGAAATAAACGTAAAAATCAATAGATAAACTCTGATTCGGCTATTCAATATAATATTGTCATTCAGGTCAGAAAATTTTCAAAAATTAAATAAGAATTACTTACGTTTGGTATTTGATTATCGTTGATGTCCCAATCAAAAACTTTTGATTTCAACATGATCAAAAACTAAAAATTCAAAACTTAATCGAGTTTATGTTATCGTAAATCCTAATGCCAACACAATCTCTTTATTCAAGAAGATATTTTGTTATTTTTCCGGTTGAGCTGATTAATTTAATGCTAACAATTTTTTATCCAATTCGTGAATAGAGATCAGTAAACACAGATGTAAAATTTTCTTTGAAGATTTCAATCATTCCAAAAAAACCAAACATTTCCACAAACTTCACTGCAAATCTAAAGTTTAAATAACTCAAGCTTTTCTGATTTCTAATTTTAAAATCTCAGTCCTAGGTCTTTGTGAAGATGCAAAAATGAGAGAAAGAGAGGAGAAAAGAGGCGCATCTAGTCTGACGATGCGAAAAGAACAAACGAAGCTGTCCTATAAAGATTTTGGAGAGTAAACTATTCTAGATTAATAACAATAAGCTTGAGAATAAAGCTCCGCCTTCACGCCTTATGGACTGGTTGAGAAGAAACAAAAAATAACAATAATTGGCTCCTTATTTTTCGCTTCTAAAGCTACCGCCTATTTTTGTGAATTCAAAAGAACAGTGCACAAATTTTCATTTCTTGAATCAAAAACAACGATTCTGGAACACTTTGTCTAAATTGCTGACCAATTAATACAAAATTTCAAAACAAGCTTAACACCATTGAGATCAACCTAATAGCACTAAATTATCGTTTCCATTTTAAAGATGGGCGATAATAATAGTGTAGTCATTGTAAACAAAATGACAATCAAATCAGAGCAGTGTAATCATTGCTAGGACCCTAAATCACAAAGCTATTTAAATTACATATGTGCTAAAGCGTTGGGCAGCCGGTAAAACTGAATTGAAACTGGTAAAATAATAGTATCATTTGTATGCGGATTCATATACGAACCCAAACGATCTCGCTTTTTTCTGTATAACACGAATTTTGACCATTTAAAATGTTTTTCTTTTCGAATAGCTTCATCGAAACCTAGCTCAAATAAGATCATAAAGAAGATTTTATTGTTCATCATCCTCGTCGACATCATCATCAATGATTTCTTTCACGAAAACATCATCAAGAAAAAAAAACAAAATCATTTCGATAAAAGATAAGATGTTAGATTAACAATAGCTGAAATCATCTTGAATACAAATAAAAAAATTATGGGAATCAATATTTGATTTGATCCATCGTTATATCTTTTTGGTTATTGACAAATCAAAAATCAATCATAAAAAAAATTATGTTTCTAGATTTGTGTTTGTTTGTATCTTCAAACTCCAACAGAGTTCTATTGTTCTCTTACTCTCTCCGAATCGAATTCGTTACCGGTGTATCGATCGAGACCAATGAAAGCCTATCATTAAATCTCACTTCGATCTTCGAAATCATTTTGAAAACATGATTTGACTACCTGAATCCTGTCTTACGTCATATTATCTCGCACTTATTGTTTACTCTTCATAGGATAGAAATAAAAAACAAAGAGCTTCGATTTACTATACTAATCTATTATCGATCGACTTGCTCTAATTCGAGTCGGATATCATCGCATTCGATTGTTTTTGTTTCTACTGAATATCTCCAAAAAACGTTCATGCATGATGATTAGGTGTTTGATTGAGGTTTTGATTGCGACTACCAATCGTTTCATTGTTCTCTAAGATAACAAAATCCACAATAAAAAACAAAAGAATCAGACTGTAGAGAATTATTGAATATTCGAGGATGAATTTTCTAATCAAACTTATCATCTAGCTGTCAAAAAAATTAAATAAATAAATAAATAAATCCGATTGGATGTTGAAACGAATAAGAAAACTTTCAAACGATTATCCTAACGAAATGGTCCAAGAAGAATGATTTCGAATGAATAAAAAAACATCAAATCAAAGTCAATTATTGGTAGTTTTGATAATGTTTAGAATTGAAGAAGACCAATCTTTCAACTAGTAGTTAAGCTAGTAGTGAATTTTTAATCGCTCTTAATCAAATCGATACGTTTGAAAAAAAACAAAAATAAAAAGCTAATTAATTATGGAAACAATGTGGCAAAGCGTTTGTTACTCTATGGATTTCAACCAAGACATTTTCGAATCAGATAAAGATTTAAATTGAAGATGACACTCGACACTATTGATGATAATGACCCACATAAAGATCCTGTTTTGGTACTCATTTTATTCGATCTCTCTCGTTCAAATATCTCATTCGCACGATAACAGTGTTACCGAATGAATGGTCCTACGCTCAAAGAGAACTGAATCCAATCAGATAATTTACAAGTTTCATATTGAAATCTTTTCCAATTAGTATTCGATCTAAATCTATACGGCTATCGGCTATTATCAGTTATCTATTCAAATAAATTACACCAGAACGATTTCACTAGGCAGATGTTTTGAGAATATTGCTCTTATTCTCTGATTTCATTTTGAAACATACGTCATTTCACGAAACAAATAAAATGAAATGCATTCAAATTAAAACATTTAATAAATTATTTTATATAATTTATAATTCTAAAAGAATATGATGAATTTCTCTCTAATAAATTATATGATTGGCGAAAAAATAGACAAAAGATTATAATAGAAATTATCGAAAATTCATCCTAATAAAGTAGTAACTTCTGATTTGAAATAATTCATTTCAAGAGAAAACAATTCATTTTCTACTCACAAAGTATTCGAATGATTAGGTTTCGTTTCGTTTGGTTTTTTCGTAGATATACGAATTGATTTGGAATTTTCATTATGTTTTTCCGAATTATTAGTCGGAGTGTTTCGAATCGTTGAATGATTTGTCTTCAGCAAATCGTTTTCTTTCTGTTTTTGTTGAGATATCGCAGACGTGGATTTGTTCGAATATTGTTTTTTCGACCCATTGTTTTTATTTTGTTGGATTGAGATATTGATAGCAATACGTTGAGTCAAATTTTGACTTGAAACGATTTGCTCTTCGACGACAGTCCTATTCGAAAGAATTTCGAAGGATTCCGATGCATTGAATTTAGGAATCATCTTTTGAATTTTTTTCGATTCAATCTTTCTTTGGATCGATCTCGACGATGATGATTCGTTGAAAGATAAAATAGTCGCATTGATCGATTGCAAACGGATTCGATCACGATAACCATGTTCATTGCTTAATGTTTTAGATTTTTTCATTTGTTTCTCTTCCAATCGTTTCAAAAGAATCTCTTCTTGCTTTTTTAATTTCTCAATATCAATTTGTATCGATTGCTTTAGTTTATTGATGTTATTGATTCTATTCTTCATTTCGTTCTGTTTCAATGGTTGAAAATTAGGTTCATTGATTAGTGGAGCTTGTGTCGAGAGAGCTAGGTTTGATTTTTGTTTGAAAACATTTATTTTTTCCTCAATTTCAGCATCTCTAGCTATAGAAATATTGTGCAGAGCAGAGACAGTGCAAAAGATTAGAATTGCAGTGCCGAAGAATAACAATAAGTACGAGAATAAATATTCAACAGTGTTCTTATCACAAATTTTGATGAAGATCAAGGCTGGAATGATGTAGCAAATTGTCGAACCTATTGTCGATCCGACAAGAGCTAGTATCAATTCGACTCGCGGAAATAGTATTGATATGCTCATAGTGGTTATAATCAAAATGATTGTTAATAATTTGAAATGATAATCGGACATATGAATTGAATGAGAGGTGCTTAAGAAATCATTATTTAAGCCTTTACGAAACAACAAGGAATGAAGACTTGTACGGCTCGGAAAAAGACATAATGGAAAACTGGTCAAAATCGTAATTAGGAAAAACAGAAGCGTTAGTTTTGTAGAAAAACCATTCGGAAGACTTTGAAGAATATTGCCGCCTAGATTTGTATTATAGAATGCCATATAACCGAATAGGCCAATTACAGAATAGACAAACGAACAAATCAAAATCGCACGTTTCGTTGAGCGCATTATTAATCGTAATGAACCAGATTTTGTTTGAAAAAGATCAGAATTGAATATTTCAAACAATTGCGATTGGCAAGATAAGGCCATTGAGAATATCGGTAGATAAGTTATCAAATGAGATGAATTCCAAAAGATAATCCGGTCGTTCGAATCAAGCGATGATGGTAAAGTTGGTGAAGATAAGGGCTTGCTTTCAAGCATTCTGTCCAAACAAAGAGATAACATCCTTAAGGCAAGAAAGAGATAGACAAGAAGTGAAAGCATCGAAAATGAAGTTAAATTTTCGACATTTCTTAAGAGACCCAAGGGTAAAATTATGAACATTGCCAATATGGTCATTATTAGAGCTCGAAGTTGAGGTCCTTGCTCTAATTGAAAGATATGTGAGATTAGAGATGGTGCAATATCGCCAACGATCACAAAGAATGCAACACAAGTTCCAAGCAGAAAAAACAGAATGCAAACCTCGACCAGTGTTTTGCCACTGGAACCAAAAACATCGTAGGCCAATAGTTCATAATTCCGCCTTCGATTGATGATGGCTGATTTAAGCAGTAGATAACAGCTAAAATAATTTAATAAGGCGCTGAACAAGATAATGAACAACGCTAAAACAAGGCCACATTGTTTGAAACAGAGTGGCATCGCCAGAATCGAAACACCGATGATACTATTGCTTAAATTGACTATGGCGGTGATCGATGATGATTTATAGGAGCTTGCCATGTTGGCTCCAAGTGATGTGATCCACAGAGACAATTTTGTTCATCGAAGCTTTATCGGACCAAAAGTGAAAAATTTCATGGCGAATACGAAAATCTTTCCAATCAATTGATCGAATCAAAGAGATGATTCCGTTAATGATTTCGCAATAGATAAAGATCGATGTCCAGTTAGAAATTTTCAATTCAAAAGGCGATGGTAAATATATCGATCAAATTTGATTTGAATTTTTTCCAATTTTATCGACGTGTATTCGAGAATCGTTCTCTCTGTTATTGTTGTGGTTGCACTATTTCAAAAAAATTTTTCGCCATCTATTGTCTAATTTTAAACTCATTGGAATTTGGAATAGCAAAAAAATTCATTGAAATTGAATCAATTTAATTAAATTTTTGTTCTCTAAAAAAATGGTCTATTATAAGTTTGAATCGATTTGAAATAGAACAAAATCTCTCATTGGAATGATAGGCGTGTTAGTATGTAGCAGAAGCCGAATTGGTTGGAAAAAAAAGAATTCAACGGTAAATGAGTGAACAAAAAAATGGAAATATTTTCAACAATTAATTAAGTAGTAGCCTTAATCTTAAATCGATGTGATTGCAATTGAAAAGGAATTCAATTTTTTTTCTGTATCGGTGGTGGTGGTGCTGGTCTTCGAACTTTTGTGGATTTGGGTGGTGGGTTAATGGTCGGATATATAGTTGCCGATGTGTTTATACCAGGACTTATCATTGATTTAGTTGCAGTAACTTTTGAAAAATTTGCTTCAAGTTCTTTGATGAAGTCTTTGCAAATTTTTGTCTGAAATTCTGATTTTTTTTCTAAGCTATTATTTCCTCCGAACGAATTTTTCACTTTTGGCGACAGTGGTGAAGAGGGAGGCGAAGGTTGAAGTTCATTAACATTATGACAAGAATCGATTTGACAATCATGATGATTCGACATCATTAACGATGAGCAGTCATCGTTGTAGAATCCATTATTCAGCCAACTAGAAGTTATGGTTGGGTAGAACGAATGCGAACAACTCATATTCCATTGGCAACATTGACAGCTTGGTTCGCAAAGC
This sequence comes from Sarcoptes scabiei, assembly GCA_020844145.1. Lineage (NCBI taxonomy): Eukaryota > Metazoa > Arthropoda > Arachnida > Sarcoptiformes > Sarcoptidae > Sarcoptes > Sarcoptes scabiei. Next base: position 3,091,164 of record CP080484.1, read on the forward strand.
TGTGTATTTGTGGCTGATGGAAATGAACTAGGAGCTGTCTGTTGTGGTTCATTTTTAAACGATTGATCAAAATTCGAGCATACAGAGGAATAATAACGATTTTTGCTCAATAACGTTGAGCTCGATTGATAATTGTCTAATGGAGGTATATAATACTTTGAGTGATAATTTTTCGGCTCATTAAGATCGGATGTCGATGGGATTGATGGAGTAGGAATCGATGGTTGTGATGAAATTTTGATTGGACCAGAGACTTTCTTTTTCAACTCGTTACTGCCCAGAATTTCATCGATTGAAGATTGATTCTTTTCGAGACCTAAAACATCCGAATCAAGAATATTGTTCTGATTGTACAATGCGAGAATATCTTCAGTTTTCATCTCAACCACGATCGGATCTTTTTCATCTTTAATTGTTGATGTTTTGCTTTCGTCTTGTTCTTCAAAAGATTGGACGCTATCGAAATCGATTAAAAATTCTTCTTTCAAATTTTTTTCGTCACATTCACCATTGTTTTTACTTTTGACGATTTCGTCTATGCTTATTATTTTTTCGATTTTGTCCTCATTGATAGCTGGCACTTCTTTTTTACCTAGTGGAAAAAAATTAGAATTCATCTTTGATATAATCAGCGAGATTCAAAGATTACCACTTCTGTTCTCTAACAAAACATTAGAATCATCTCCTGATTCGAATGATAACATGTCTTCAGGCTCGATCGGATGCTCTAAGTACATTTTTTCAATATATTCTGGATTGCCCCATGTCTTTTTTCCCAATGGGTCCATATGTCCGGTGTGAATGAAACTATTCTTTAATGGTTTACTTATATCATTGGAGTTGAAATTTTTCAAATCTTTGCTGATCGAACGCGGAAAGAGACCAATTTCAAATGTCCTCTGATTTTGTCCTCGCCACCAATAATTTTCTGATTTGCCTTCAATAACTTCAATCTCATCATCGCGAAAAAGTTTCAAAAAGGATTTTTCAGTGTCTAAATTTTTTGATTTAATTTTGACACAATTATCAAAGTCTATAGCTGCTTTAAGTTTGATAGGCTGAGAAGATTTAAAAAATTCACTCAAGGCAGTAAATGTCGGCCTTTCTTTGGGCTCGATTTTCCAGCATAGATTCATAACTTTGTAGATACGTTGTGAACTAGAATTTGGTATCGGCAAACGTTCATTTTTTTCGATCTTTCTAATGATTTGGGATCCATTCAAGCCAGCCCAAGGTTCTTGACCAAATGAAAAAATTTCCCATAATGTTACGCCATACATCCTATTAGAAAAATTTGATTCAAATGTTAGTGTGAGATTCATACTGAATTAATAAATAATAAATACCAAGTATCACTAGCATGAGAGAATTGCCGATATTTTAACGATTCAATGGCGCACCAAGGAAAAGGAACTTTCATATTGTCACTCATTGTATAATAATCTTCATCACAAGGAACAGATCTCATGAGACCAAAATCACCAATTTTAATTATATCTTGACCAGTGATGAAAATATTTCTAGTGGCTAGATCTCGATGAATCAATCGTTTAGATTCTAAATAATCTAAACCAGTGGCTATTTGACCAGAATAATTGACTAGAGTACTCAAAGATAGTTTTCCCTGTGTTTTGACCAGCTTGGCCCGTAAAGAACCTTGTTCAGCTAATTCGGTTACCATCATCATAGGTGATGAGAGTACTATTCCGTAGAGTTTAATCAGATTCTCATTTCGCAATTGATGCATCGCATTTACTTCTTTGGCAAAGTCATCAAGAGCCCTGGAAAGAACTTCTTGTTTCAATACTTTAACGGCAACAAATTTGATTGATTTGTTTGGCTGAGTCCATTGTGCTTTCATCACAACTCCAAAGGATCCGTCACCGATTTTGTCAAGAAGTTTTATATCACTATTTGGAATCAAACAAGTCAATCCACCAGTTTCGTTACTATCTTCTTGATGGTTTGTTTTCCCATTAGATAATCTTTCGGATGAGATAGGCACAGAAGAGCCTCGTTCACGAGACTTTACATTCATTGGCAATATTATGTTAAAAAAGTTTTTCTTCCATTTGTTGTTATTACGTTTCCTAGCTGCTTCAAGAAGCCTTCGAGCAGCCGGAGCACCCATTCCAACTTGAGGTCCAATCAAATCGGTGAATAAAACATTTTCGAAATGTTCAATTTTCGTCACATCTATAGATTTGATCATTGGATAAAAATGCTCGAGTTGAACTTCTTTCAAGAGCTGATAGAGAGAATCATAGTAATAATCCTCCATTTCGTGCTAAAATTGTATATTTTGAAAGACATTGAATGATGAAATTTATTTTGAACTATTCGAATAGTTCAAAATACATTTTGTGCTCAATCAATTATCACCGGCTCTGATCGAAGCATTTGAGATTTCCGATCAATTGATTGGATTGAAGTAAATTAACAAACATTTTGAACGAAGAGATAAGTACGAGCAGGGAATGTTTGAGTTCAATGAATTGAAACCTCTGTATTTCTCTATAGAATAGATATGAATTGTTAGAATAGAACCAAATAAATGAGTATCTCTATATAATTCGCATTTCAGTGATAGTTTCTAAGACTTCTCTGAGATCTAAGTTTATCATAATCAGACATCGATCATCAAAAGTGTCGCAATGAATCCAAAAAATGATTGATGCTTCGATTAGTTATCGATCTAAGGCTAAATAATGCTATTAAAATATTCGTGAAAAAAGGACCAAAAAACAAACGAAAACATATGCGACTTCTTAAAGGGACGTAAAAAACAACAAAATGAGTAAAATAAACCGTAGAGTACGTATGTGGAAGGAACATCTACAAACATCTTTAGCGCTTAGAGAGGGTGCATTATCTTTGATTCGTTCCAAATAATAATAATGATAATTAACAATGATAAGATAAAATCTCTATCAAATTCTATGAATGTGTGCCATTTATAATTAACAGAAGCTTTTCGTCATCTTCAACAACATCATTCACACATTTTTCTGCTTATCGAATGGCATAGCTCTTCTCTCCAAACTGAATCCTGTCGCTAGCATTGAGAGAGCTGTATGCCATTCCAATCATTTTCGACAAGATTCACTCTATCAGATTGTGTTAACAAACGAGTCTTGTTTCTCATTTATGTTATCGAAGAGAATCACAGAAAACCTTGCTAAGAATGAAACGAGCCAGAAGTCAGGTAGACAAAATCGGAAAAATCGCTCGCCATTCCTCGAATAAAAAGGATGATAAATCATCATTGGTCGATCATCGCCGTCTCAGTAATAATGATGGTGATGGCGATCAAGGACGAAGAAAGAAGAACCAATCATCATTGAAAAAAAGTACATCAAATCCCTTGCATTGGGAAGAGATCTATCAAAACATTGTTCAGATGCGCTCGGAAACAAAAGCTGCCATCGATACAATGGGTTGTGAGAAATGCTATGAGACCGACATAGATGAAAAACAGAAAAGATTCCAGATATTAGTTTCCTTGATGCTGTCTAGTCAGACCAGAGATCAAATCACTTACGCAACTATGAATGAGCTTCGAAAAAAAAATCTAAGTGTCGATCTTATCGATCAGATGCCTTTGGATGAGCTTCAGAATTTGATCAAATCAGTAGGATTTTTTCGAAGAAAAGCTGAATATCTAAAGAAAACCGCCAAAATTTTAAAGGAAGATTACGATAATGATATACCGGAAACATTAGAGGAGGTAATGAGATTACCAGGAGTTGGACCAAAAATGGCACATTTAGTGATGAAAACCGCTTGGAATAAGATCACTGGCATAGCAGTGGACACACATGTTCATCGCATTTGTAATCGCTTACAATGGACTAGAACGAAAACACCGGAACAAACTCAGATCGAGCTAGAGAAATGGTTCCCAAGAAAATATTGGTCTGATATCAATCATCTCTTAGTCGGATTTGGACAAAGCATTTGTCTGCCACAACGTCCTAAATGTAATAGCTGTTTGAATAAAAAAATTTGTCCCTCATCACAATTCGAATTCTGACAAATTTAAAGTTCTTATTTTTAAGTAAAAAACAATTTAAAATAATTTGCACTTTAAAACCGGATACATAGAAAAAAATTGTCCAAAAAAATCATTATAATTGTGTTAATATTCTTTTTGTTGATAAAAAACTTTGTAATTGTTATGATTCTCATGATCTTCTCTGACAATGAATGCAGACATCTTTGATGAAAATGATACTAATCTTGAAATGCAAATGAAATAGAGTAATTCTAACGTTATGAAAGTAGATCTATCATTAATGATGAAATTAGCATTGAGCGATAGGATTCTCTACAATATGCATCTTTTGGGACGAATCATCTTCACTTTGACTACGAGATAAGGCTCGAGAACGTCGACGTTCAAACGCTGTCAATGCATAGCCCAAACCTTGAAGAAATAAACGGAAGGCTTCAGAAACTTTCTGTGGTTGTTCCTCTAGAACCATTCCACAATCTGATAATTTCATCCAAGTTGAATTTTCTGGATTTAAACGACTATTCATAGTCACAGTATCTTCAACGTGAGGAGAAAGAGCACCGCAAATAATCAAAACGCTGCAGTTGAAATTTTTAGATTTGTTGCCACGGACAATGTTCAAGTCTGATCGTTTGATATATGAATCCAAAAACAGAGCCAAATTACGAGCACAATGGTTGCGACCACTAAAATAAGTTCGATAAACTTGGATCAAATCACGATTACGATTTTCAGTTAAAGTTCCGAAGTGATGCCAAAGAAGGTAATCTTGCATCGATTGGGAAAAATTCTGTATGGCTGAACCAAGATAATAGATGTTGATACGTTGATAAATCCATTCAGCCCAAGATGCTTGAGTCGAGGTGGGATTGATCAAGAATAAACCATCGACCATTTCGGGAAACTTGAGAGCAAATCGACTGAGAACATTGGCTCCAGCTCCAGCCTGATTAATTCAAAACGCAATGATTAGGTTAAAAAATCTGTCATTTTGGTCTGACTTACTCCAAATCCTATGAAATTAGTGATACCAAAATGCTTGCAAACACTATCAACTTGTTGTGCAAGTTGATCCATGGTCGGAAAAGTATAAGAATCTGGTAGACGAATAGCATTCTCTTCTTGACCTGGTGCATGCAAGTTGAGAATACAAAAAGATTCTGAGAGAAGTTTCATCTCGAAAAAATTGAAGAATGCTTGATAATTGGAGACGAAATTTAATCCAATATCATGATAAGTAAGAATGAATGGTTTCTTGGATTCTATCGGAGCACCGATGGGTACGACAAAAACTTGTCCAAAATCGGTGTCAACGTAGATGCCTGTGCATCCACTACTTTGACATCCATCTCCATTGCAATCATCAGAATTTTTGATCAATGAATGCATCAACGGATCAGTCGCTTCAATGTTTGTCAGCTCAATATCAGACATTGTGGAAGATCTCAATATATATTCCAAAATATAGAATAATCAAAAATAAACTAATCAACTAATAATAAAACGATTGAAAGGGCAAAAAACAGGTGTGATGTATCATTCGAAGAAGAAGAAGTAGAGAAACGGTCATAAAATTTTTATAACAACTAAATGTTTAATTCAAACAAAAATTACCAAAAACGAAAGAAGCAACGATAAAAATCAAAAATAAAAATTGGTTCAGAACTAGACAAAAAAAAATTCAATAGAGTCATAAGATTAGAGAGTGTTTGTTTTTTTTTCATAGGGATACCAAACGAAAGAGAAATCTTAACACTGGCGAGTGAATGGAATATTTTTTCTTCTCATTTCAAACATTAGTCGCTGTAAATGATCACATAATTCCAATGGGAATATAATCAATCAAGCATTGAGATGCAAACAAATAAAAGATGAAGATTTGAGTTTTTTTCTTTTTTTTTGCAATGATGATGACTTTACGGCATATATTGCTAGTAGCCTTCGTTCAGTGGCAGCCATCAAATCAAATTAAAAAATGAATTGAAATCATAATCGAATATTTTGAACAAAACACACGCACAGAGTGAAAGAGAGACTATCAATCGCTAACACTTTTTAGCACTGTCTTTTCAATAATCTTCACAATTCGACCAGACCCATCGATATATTCTCGTATAATCGTAAATTCCCCATTTTTACCCCTCTTTTGCTTCGTTCATCTGTTCGTGGTGATCTCTCTCTCTCTCTCAAACGCTCTATCTCTGCTGTTCAATGTTTAAGTTTGGATGGATTCGAAAAGATGCGCGGATGAAACAGAGCGAAAATGGAATAGGGTACAATAATATTGTGAACACATTCCATTCTTTCTTTTCGCCCCTTTATTCTCTTCTCATCTTTTTCATAAGAGAATTGATAATAAACAGTAAAAATATTAGGTTGAGAGAAAAGTTCATGGCTGCTTTTCTTCTGAATAGATGCCTTTGAATGGCTACGAACTTTTCACTCAACCTAGTATATGCGCTCGCGTTAGCCAATTTCTAAACTTTTCTCTCTTTTTGTTAGAAGCTGAAGAAAATTTTGGCCGGTTGAGAGAGAGAGAAAAAGGGATTATACCTGGACTAAACGATTTTTGGAACAATTTGAAAAGAATATAGGCAAATAGTGATCAAATCATAGAGAATTTTCAGAAGATCAAATGCGAATAAGATGTCGGGAATCCACTTGAGTGGGACAGATTCAGAATAGGAAACAGTCTTGATTCAGCTAAAAATTAGCAGGGCATAAACCAGAAACATAATCTAAACCGTTAATTTTTCAACATTATTCGCATCATTCGTTTTATTTTTGTCATTAGAGACCGAATCTGTTTGGAACAGTGGAATATGAAAAGCAGAGAGAGAGAGAGAGAGAGAGAGAGAGAGAGAGAGAGAGAGAGAGAGAGAGAGCAAGCAGGGAACTTTTGTAATAGTGTGATCCAAACCGTTTTTTTTCTTGTCGATCTAGCGTTTGTGGCTGTTTTGGATATTCGCGTGCGTAACATCAGCAACAAAAATCAGTCAGATGTGGTCCAAAATTGTCGAGAGTAGTGCTGTAGGGTCGTCAAAATGACTACCTTTCACCGTTGAAAAATATTCGAATTTTTTTTTGTTCTATTTTTTTCTGCTCTTTGCCTATTTTGGATCGGACGATTTTAATCTCTTGCGACGCATTAGATCTCTTGTGATTGTGATTATTTCAACGTTTTTTACCGATAATTATCTTTCGTTCTTGATTTAGAAGAGTTTCTGTTTATTTTTGTGTTTTATATGTTAGAGATCGCGATTTGTTAATAATCGTTCACGTTTGGTATCTTCACCTTTATAATTATTCTGGTCCATTTTTTTGAAATGTTTGCCGATCATAAGATTGGGTGAAGAAATTAGTTCACTGCCAAAATCGAATCTAGTCACTTCTGTCCTAGTCATCAATTTAAATTCTAATAAATTCCAATAATTTGGAATGTACTCTCCATGTGTAATGGTTTCAGTCAATCATCATATCGATAAACACCACACTAATACAAATAATCTTGTCTTCAAACATTTAAATCGTCCATTATCTAATGGATTTTGTGATGAATGGCAATGGAATCAAAACGATAAATCCGATGCGGTGAATAGATACCTATTTTTGTTGCTATCCATTTGTTAAATATATTGATGGATTTTTAAAATTTCTTGAATATTAGGTTCAGATTTCAAGAAAATCTGGTAAAATCGCCTACTTTCATATCGGTTGGAGCGATGGAACAGCAGCCATCAGAGCAACCAAACCAATCAATATGTATTCAAACCGATATTATTGGGAGGTTTTGATCAAAGACAAAGTGTTTGGTACCAGCATGATGATCGGATTGACCACAAAACGAGCAAGACTGCATTCAAATTCCTACATTAATCTAATCGGCGAGAATAGATTTGGATGGGTTAATACATTTAATTGAAATCAATTTCAAAATTGTTCTTATATTGTATGAATTCTCAGGGTCTCTCACATAAAGGTCTTCTGTGGCATAATGGCCAGTGGAAAGAATACGCAAAACCTTTTGAAGAAAATTGTTCTACATTAATAGGTTGTCTATATGATGGCAACAATGGCACGTTGACCTATTACAGAGATGGTCGATGTCTCGGGATAGCGTTTTCCGGTTTGGATCTGGTCACTGAGAATCTTTATCCAACCATCAGTTCGACAGCAGCACAATCTCAATTCGTTCTTACGATGACTCGTCGTGAATTTCTCAATCTTCAAGATCGCTGCCGTGATGTTATTCGGAAAACCTATTGTTTTCAATACAAAGATAAATGGATTGGACATTTGCCAATGCGTTTGCTTTCCTATTTGACTTTAGAGGATGAAATCAAAGACGCACGATACAAAGATAAGATCCATTCCAAATCTAAACCGAATCGACTATCCTTCCATCAAAACAAAAGCCCAAAGATTTCGAAAATAATTTCATTATAGAACTTTGTCACTCTGCTGCTCTCTCATCTCAATTTCTTCAGTCTAGTCACCAATTTTTGTGAATCTTACAAACAATTTTTGAAAAAGATATTTAATCAAATAAAAAAGATTTGATCAAATTATTGATTATAAAATTCTTTCTAGAATTTCAATTTTGGATCAAACATAATTTGCATCAATTATTATTATGCAAAGCTTTTGCCATAAAAAGTTTGCCAATGTTTTGTGTTGAATACAATGAAGATTGTTGACAGAAATTATGCGTTTGAGAGTAATTGAGAAGATTCTCGAGATGTTGCAAATGATTAAGTTTAAATGGACGAAGAAGTTTGGCGATCTCTTCTTCAGTCAATGGTGGTGCTTTATTCATTGAACGATTCATATTTTCTCTGGCAATTTCATGCTGTTTGATGATCTGATTACGAAGATTTGAAGTCTGTTTGTTCAAATCTTCCACTGATTTGATGTGAGATTGAAGACTTTTCTCGACCACAGAGAATCCACCGATATCCAATAGCTGACGTCCAGCATCGACAGGCATATCTTGTTCGATTTCCAACAACAAAGCCTCACAAAGATGAGAATTTCTAATAATGATTGGAATTTCTTCGAAAAATTTCTCATAAGACATTTTATTCTGTCGCAACGTTTTGGGTTTGAAATCATTCTCTTTGCATAAATTCATAGCGGCTTTTGTAAGACGGTAAGCTTTAAGCGAAAGAAAACCTCGTTGAGTACGAATAGGATCGAAAAGCAAAACAATTGATTCTTCGATAGCAGACTGATAAAGATATTGTGAATCAATGGTGCTGATTTTATTCAATTGGCTACCGTAAGGGTTACACTGATACCAGCCAACTTGAAGGTGATCGACATTGACATTTCGGAGATAACGCATCATAGTGTATTGATATTCCGCAGCTAGAATCAGAAGAAGAATAAGAACAAAGTTTTAAATAAGCAGAATTTACCTTCTTCATTGTCTTCATCATCGTTTGATCTAGGAAAGGGAAAACAATTCGTAACTTCAAGAGAGTTATCAAAAATCAATCCAAGTAAGACGCCTTGAGCTTCAGACGAACTACCTTCCTCATGACAATGTTTTATGATTTTTAATACGACCTTTCGATATAGAGAAACATTTTTTTTGAAAAAATCAGTGAATGATAAACAAAAGTTTTGACATGATTAGAACACATACTAAACCATCAATATAGACACGTTTGATCGGCGAATCTTTGTTAGGTTGGTGCCTAGGATGAAGCCGATGCTGTTGTTGTTGCCGATTAGTACTGTACATTTTATTTTTAGCAATTAATTGTCCTTTTAATTAGATTAAAGAATTTTTTGTTTGGTAGAATAATGGTAAATCTTTTAAAAAATGAAAAATGCAATTAACGCGATGGCACAACAAAATTAACAAATCTGGGAAGTGGACGGACATCGAAAACTCATTTTTTGTAGGCTATTTTGACATAAAAATACGAATGCCTCTTTCAACCCACTTTCGTCGAAAGTCTTTCGATGATGTTTGACAATTTCGATTTCGGCGATTCAAAAATTTTTTACATCTGATTGAGAAATTTAAAAATCCCTCTCCAAGAAATCTACTAATATTACAATCGAAAATATATGATTTATTTTTAATTTTTATAAGTCTTATTTGTTGAACCAAATGTCCCGTCAACATCATTGTGATCATAATTGCAATGGTCATAATTCCATAAATGATCCAGATAATTGTGGACTACTTTACAGTCTATACACTAAAATTGATCTCTCGAAACTAGAATGTCTCAATGAATCAATCGAAGGTTCTGGTAGGACAGTTTTCAAACCATGGGAGGAACGATTGAATTTCGACACTGTAAGTTAGATTTTGCACAATCATATAATTATAAAATTTGATCGTTCCCGTTTTATCAGTTTGTCGAAAGTGATTGTGATGAAGAACTATTATTTAAAATACCGTAAGAAAAATTTTCAAATGCTTTCTCTGCCTATAAACAAATACTCTTTCCTTATATCATTCTAAAGTTTCACCGGTAACGTTAAATTAAAAGGTGTAATCGTAATTGGAGGTGAAGATGAGAGTCATCCATCTAGGTTACGAATGTCAGTTTCCTCTTCCCTTTATTTTACTCTTCGTTAGTAATCTTTTCTTTTCTACTTTTAGCTATAAAAATCGTCCAGACATGACCTTCGATGATGTAGTCGCTGAAGCTGATCAAGAATTTGAAATTATGCAAGATCAAACTGGTTCTCTTGAGTATCCTTTGAAGTAAAATAACTTTCAAATCAATTCTGTGAAGGACTTTTAATAATTTTTTTACATTGAGGATTGTGAAATTTTCCACTGTTTTTCATTTAACGATTCATATACCTAAAAACTATGGAGCAGAGAAAACCAAGGTGTATTATATTGGACTGCGAGGCGAATTCACTCCGGTTTGTATATGAGATAGTAGATTCAATCGATTGAATTCAGAATTTAATTTATAAGGTCAATCGGGACGCTATACTGATTGCTAACTACGAGCTAGCACCGAATCCAGCTGATTGTAAGGCTGGTATCAAAGAAACAATGATGCATCAAATTCATTAATCCATTATTAATGAAAATATTTTGAAACAAATGTAATATGAATAAAAATGATTTTCAGCAATCAAATTTGTGTTTCAAGTCTCTTGATTCAAGGTCTCTTATAATATTCGACGTATTTAGGATTCGTCGATTCAAGAATTTCTTGATCATGTAGATTGACTAACCAACCTGGTTCAAGACCGTAAAAAACTTGTCTAGGTTTCTTTTGTAAATTCATCATTGAAGATTCATTTTCATCTTCTTCCACTAATTCATAACCATATTTTTGAGCTAATAGTTTTCGTTCTTTCTTAACTTCTTCTGGATCTGCTAAATATCCGCGATTTTTAGGATTACTGTAATATTCATAAACATCTTCGGTTGGTAAACCTCTTCGAGGTATTGGTGAACCTTGAATAAAGTAATTTTTTCTTTAGAAAAAGTCGATACTAAATATTTGCAAGAACACCTTTTTGAAAAAATTTCAAAGGATCATGTAAAGCAATGACACTCATTTTATCGAAAAATGCCGTTGTTATTCGACCACCGTTACGTTCGATGGCAGCAATGACTAATTCGTTAGTGTATTGTACTTCGATGTTGACACGAGATCGAAACAAATCTAAGCCTTCATCAGTAAGATTCACTCCGTAATGATTCAAAGTTGGATCGATCGAATAGAATTGACTATTACAGATCGATGCTAAATCGATCGGAAATTCAGGATCAATCACACCATTATCAATCATCATTTGAAGCTTATATAAGCTAAGAGGCGGATATTGTCGGCGATATCTTCAAAATTAAATAGAAGTAAGATTTATGTAACATTGTGAATCATTCGAAATCGTTTTAATACTTGAAATCTTTATAATAGTTTTCAATAGGAATCTTCAAATAAAAAGGAGTTCTACCTCCTTCATAGCCAACCGGCCAGAATCTTCTTCTTTCACGATTACTTTTATTGATGACATCATCTTTTTTCCGATCTTTTGTTCCTTTCCCTACGGTCTTTTCACAAAAAAATGATCCATAGAAAAAATAAAAATCTAATCGAATCGATCTGAATTCACACAAACCTTTCGTTTAATATAAGGATTCTTAACAAGATTATTGAGACCAACACGTGGCAAATATTTTAAAATTTCGAGTGCTTTTTCAGCAGGGGAGCCCATTTTGGAAATTTATCCCAAAGAATTTTGAAATTTGTTTCTATTATTGAATTTTTATTTCATAAGATACCGATGAAAAGAAAAATCATAGACCATTGAGGATGAGATTTTTGACATCGAACACCAATCATATGTTCCGAAGGGATGTGATAATGTGCTGGTGTTAGTTGCGTATTCAATACACCGTAATTCACTCTATTCACTTTCATAAATAGAATGGCAATAATGCTTGGCTTTGTGGATCCGACTCTGTGTCCTTTAAAGAGAGAGAGAGAGTCTTTGGTCCCTAGTTCCATTGACACCGAAATATGCGCAATAATGATCTTCGAGAGATTCCATCTAAAATAACGAATGCTCTTGACTTTTTCCCACTACGAGTTCTCAACAATTTGGTTCAAAACGAGAGAGAAGAATATTTTGATTTAGAATTGTTAATTTGGATCTTGAATTATCACTTGAATTTTGATAAAATTTCGAATTTTGTCAATAGAATTTCGATCCAATACTGATTCTCCTTGAAGCGAATAGTCTAGCTTTTGATAGAACACAATGAAAAAAAGGCATTGTGCACATATTTACCATTGAAAATCGATGCAAAACGAATCAAAAAATAAACAAATCGTCGATTTGTTTCAATAGAGAACGTGTGTCATCTTTGTCAGAAAACAAAAGAATTCTCGTTCTTCAAATGACCGAGATTAAGTGAACAGTGGCGAGGATAGGCGAGCGATGAAGCGTTCGAGATTATCAATTGAAAAATGGGCACTATTCAATTGAAAGAGTGATGAGAATGGATGAGAGAATCAATATGGGCAATCAAAAAATAGATCAATAGACGCTGACTCCAACAATTATGCTGATGATTGAAATTATTTTTGTTACATTCAGCTTTTCGATGATATTTTCTTCCTTCTTTAAGCCTTTACCGTACCATTTTGCTACTCGATCTCTTCAAATAGAGAGATTTGAATGTTTCAATCTTCGAAATTAAGATATCATCATTCTTTCATCAAAACTTGTCCCCTTCGATCGTGTGTGTGTGTGTGTGTGTGTGTGATGCTTTATTTGGATTTTTCGCTGGTTCCAATTTAAAGTTTAATCGGTTAAATAAACAGTGAAAATTTATTATTCCCACCATTCTCGACTCTCAATGATAGCGTAGATTATTATCTAAGCAATCAGAACATTTTCAAACTATTTTTTGGATGAAGACTTGATGTTACTACTGCCATCAAAATCAATCCGCTTTGACGGAAATCGATGTTTCTGGCTTTTCTCATCTTAGAAAAGCTATCAAAGATCGTCCGATCGAAGAAAATGATTTCCGTTCTAGTTTCGATCACTGCCTAATTGAGAAGAAAGAGTTAATGATTGAAATCATTTTGCTTCTATTCCTTCGCTCTCTTTCTCTATCTCATCGAATTTCATCTTCGATTTCTTTTGTTTTTTTTATCGATAGTTTCATACTTGTTTTTAAAACATCGATAATTAGTTTCGATGATTAGATCAATGGATTGATGGACCTAGAAAAAAAGACCATTAAGATAATCGTTCGAAAGAAATAATTAAAATTAAAAAAAAAATTCATTGCTTCCATTTAGAATGTCTTGTCTTCAATGAATAAATAGAAAATTCATTGATTTCCAATTTATACATCAGATAGTCCCTAACGTCGAAAATCTAAACACTAAAGAGAGAGAGAGAGAGAGGGAGAGAGAAACAGAAATGAAATGAATAAAGACTGGCTAAAATTGGAAATAAATCTCAATCAATTCTCATCGATTGCTCGAAAAAGATCGCGCTCTCGATTGAATCGAACAAAACGGACGGAAGTGTTCGACTGGAAGCAAATTTTCCACAAAAAAAATGAGAGAGATAAGAGAAGAAAAGCTATTAGATAGCTAATAAGATCGAGAAAAAAAAATTGATGTTTCTTTTCAACTTTGGACTGTTGCAAAGATAATTGCTATGTTTCCATCCGAAGTGAGCAATTTTTAGACCAGTATTTTCGCTTTTGACAATATTTTTTTTTGCAATAGATTTTAATCTCGATCAGTTTCTTCCCTCTTTGTACTCAGATTTAATTTTCAAGCTCATTTGATTTATTTTCGGTGCTAAGTTTTTGACTGATCTTAGTGTGTGTGTGTCTGTGTTGCTGTTTTATTCTGACAAATCTCAACACTATTATTATTGTTATTCTAGAATAGCTTAGAAATATCTCAAAGAGCGAATGAAACCAAAGGTTTCATAAGAAATTGATACCCAGATTATCAAATTGATTGTGTTCTTTAGAGGCAATCATTTTGACAGCTTGCGTAACAATATCAAAATGTACCTCAAACTCTCACATTCTCAAATGATATTGATTTCTCGAATCTTTTTTAGATTTCGAGTATTTGTGTTTGTGAAAGATCACCTAGGAACAATAGCCAATCGAAATTGGATAATCCGAGAAATTGTATCCAGAACTTACAAAGCGCGAACGAAATCTATCTAAAGGCTCTTGAAAAAAAAGGACCTAGTTTTTCTTCCACCAGAGAGTTTCAAATCTTCAAGTATCGAAATATCAAGCCCAAATAGGATACAAAGACGGTCATTATGATAATCATCGCAAATAGCAATACTAATGATGATGTCATTGGTTAACGTTACGATTCTATCTTTGATTATAATGATTTTTATTTACGGACCAACGAAAAGACCGAATTGAATTGAGAGAGCGAAATATAAATGAAGCACAATGAAATTGTTGCCAGTAATACTTTTTTGTTGATAGACAAAGAGTATGGCCTTAGATTAGATTGAACAATAGAAAAAATAGAAATAAGTTTTGTTCGTTCTTCTTTTATGTGGTCTATTGATTTTAAGTGAATGAGTGTTTGTTAGCTTTCTTCTCTTTTGTTCCATGATGGAACATAAACCAGACCTTTCGAATATTTTCGACTAATGTCAACCACCGATTTTGGTTTTGTTTCGTTCTCTTTCGATCTTTTTTTCTGAATCACTAACCCATAGATTTATTTATAACTTATTTGCTATTCCATGATAATATTGAAACAAAACTATTGAATTGTTCATATCAAACACACAAAACCTCGATTGTTTTTTTTCTTGCTAAACATCAAAGATTAGTGAGGTCAAGCTTCACATCTCGTGTTATGTTCATTCCTTCTGAACAAGGTTGTGAACATCATAACATTATTGATTTTGGTGATTGATTAATGAAAATTTCATAGCTTTTTCTTTCCACACATCTCTCACATTCATAAAAGATTGGTTTGTTTCTTTGAATTCGGATCAAACACAATAGTAAATAATTGATTTTGATTGAAAGAAGATGAGAATGCCATGGATGAGATGTACATCATCATCTTCCATTCATCACTCTATTCAAAAGAGAAATATCGGTTAATTGAGCGCCGATTGGCGAAAAAGAATGCGTTTTCTTTATTCGTGGGAAATTTCTTGAATCATCAATTTATCCTCTCTCTCTCTCTCTCTCTCTCTCTCTCTCTCTCTCTCTCTTTCTTTCTTCACTCCAACAATAAAGCAAACATTTTTTTGTTGTGTTTTTTTTCTGATCCGATCGAAGATGATCAATGAAAACATTCTCGTCTCTAATTGATGGTCTCAATCGATCGACTAATTGGATGATGATGAAAAGTTTTCAATATTTTCCATTTTAAAGAAAAAAAAATGATGATAAAAGCCATGTGCGAATAGTGATTTTATCATCGTATGAGTATCTGATGAAATAATTTCATTGTTTTGAGACGCGTGTCAAATCTAATACGATCGATAATGATGGTTTTGTTCTTTGTTTGGTTTTTTCCTCGATCATCTTATCAAATTCGAAATACCAAATAGCCTTTTGTAATTACGATTATTCTACTTACGTTTCGCAAACTAACTATGCCATTTGCTTTTTGAAGAAATTTCTCATCGAGATTTTATGGTCTTTTCCACAATATTATCAATAAACAATAGACCAAATTGACAGAAGTATAGATACGTATTGATACGATTGATTAATTAGAAATTAGGTCCTCTGAAAGGCGCCCAAAAATGTAAGAATGGAGCAGAAGAAAAGGCGAGTTGAAGAGCAACCTTTATGTTACTCCAAAACTCTCATTAGATCTTTATTTCATATATCTCTTCGATACCCGAGGCGTAGAGATCTTACTATCACTGAAAACCAGACACACACACACACACACACAAAGTTGATGTCTAAGAATCAACAAACACACGCCATGAGCAGAGCATTCAATTGGTCGACAGAGTGGCATCTCAAAAAAGCGAATTGTTTTAATAAAATTGGCAAGGTTTCTTTTGAAATTTTTTAAACTCATTGGTGGGAACTGATGCTTCCTTTTCGGTTTCGCTCGCTTTTAAATCGCAAAAAAAAGATTGTCTTTCATCCAATTTTCATAATTTTATCTTCAAATTTTTAGTCTAAAAAATTCTTACTTTTCTAAATTTAACTTGTGAAAGTCATAGATTTATGAATATAGAATTCAATTGGATCTATTCATTAACTCTCGAAATAAATAATTATATCGGTGATGAAATAAGACGAAATTAAATTTAATAGAGATAGATCTAGCAGAGATAGATCAAAATTCTTTCTAGATCATCTTGTCTCACCCATTCCCATTCTTCACTCCATATCGATGGATGTCGATGGTATGGACTGTTCCGCATTCAGTCTCGAGACCGTAGGCTCATCTACATCATCACGTGTTATGAAAAATATAATAAACGCTCGAATTGGAAACTAAAACAACTGCTTTGCAAATAAATGCCTCCAAGGCTTTCCATTTCACTGTGGATATCCTTTTTCTGTTTTGTTGTCTTTAATTTGTTCTTGAATCAGTTTTTCTATTCGTTTTGTCTCGTTCAGTTAAATATTTCATTTGTTTCTATCACCTTGAATGATTCGATAGCATTCAGTTATTATTCAAAAACTCTCTTTGAAACTATGCTGTTTGATTCGCGATCGAACATTTTGTTCACAGAGGCTTAACATTTTGGAATTTTATAATCTAAGAAAATGAATTTCATATTTCCTAGCTTATCGCCATTATCAGTTGTTTCCGATATTAATTACAAATAGATCAGAAGAAGATTGGATAGAGAAAAAACTTTATTCCGTTGTGAAGTCTCGTGGAATCATCTGAATCAATGATTCTAAGAATTTGTGTTGGCGATTGCCAACGCCTGGAGCTAAAACACATAGGATACACAGAGTAAAGTTTGAATGGAAATTCGCTTGATTTTTCCCTAAAATAAAAATCTAGACCCGTAAAATTTTTGATGACAAAGTATTGAAAGAAATAGACACAAACAACCAAACGGTCTGTCTTAGTGTTCACTATGCTTTCTGCAGTGTTTTTTTCTGTCTGAACTCCGCCTAGAGTGTTAGCCAATAGCCAATAGGCGCGTTTCTTTTTGCTCTAGTCCGAAAGACATCCATATGTGCTTGCACTGCGTATGCGAGCTAGAAAAACTCGGCATTCATAAGATTTTGATCCAGAAACGGTAAGACGAATTCGGATTCGGTCTGGTAAGGTCCTAATAGTTACTGATTGAGCAGAGAGATCAAAATTGATATATAGAGAAGTGTACTCTTCGGGCAATGATTATCGATTTGGGCTAGAATATTGCCTAGATTTTTTTTTTCGTTCTAGTTCTTGTTTATGAAAAAATTCTTTCACAAAATTCTATGATCTTCTTCGATTTGCTAAAGCAGAGATTGGTCCGATTGTAAATTCTCTATTCAAAATATCACCTTAGATTTGATTTCGGTTTTTTTTTCGATAGAAACAAGCAAAAAAACCTCCTCGCTTAGGGATCTAATCATCTAAAGCAAATTCACCTATCCTCTCTGCATCATAATAAAGTGATTTTGAGATCTTTTTTTTTTTTTGATTCTCCGAACATCAATTAGAATCGATCATCTTCATTTTTCAATGAAATTGCATCACTATTCTAGCGAATAAATTGAAAAGAAATCGCAGAATAAAAAATACTGGCATATGAAGTTGATGCTTTTTGTCGCTTTAATACAATCTAGATTCTGGAATAAAAGCGAAAAAATTAAATGATGTTACAGAGGAATCATTGCGAAATATTTTCCGCTTGATTCAATTCGTTTATTGAATATTATTTTTGATATTATCAATTCTGGCTCTATTTCTATTGTGTGCGAGTGTACAGAAGCCTCGAGGCAATCAAATTCATTTTTGCGAATTATCGATACCAAAGAGAACAAAAAGTAAAAAAAAAAAAAACTTTGTTGTTAGTATTACTCGTCTCCATTATCTCTCTGAATCCAATTCTAGCTATAGAAGGTGACATTCAGCGGAGTTTTGAATATTTTTATCCCCTTCTAATTCCACCGTTCCTTTCTGATGCATACTTTGCATCTCTCGTTAGAATAGACTGAAATTCTTTTTTTTTTCAATTTATTCTGGAACAATAATCTGAAAGCAAAAGAAAAAAAAACAAGAAACGAACATTATACTTGTAGACTTGGAATCTATTTTCGAAATTATTTTTATTACTACGAACACTATTCGTCTGTCTTTATGTTTGTTTTGTGCTTTTTTTTCAGTCTACTCTTTGCGTTCTCTGTTCCAAAAACAAACTAGAACCGCCTCCATTCATTGCTGGAAAGATATGTTGGTACCACCTTCGCGTTTACGCTCTTATCCGAGGAAGAAAACCATAGTGAGTGAGTGAGTAAGTGAATACCGTCGGCGTCAGAATTGTCAACCATGATCTCTCTCTCTCTCTCTCTCTCTTCTCGACCTAGCTATTTTGATTCTTTCTACTAGATAATCGCGTTTGGAAAAAACAGAACAGCAAAACATAGACTCGATTCTGAATTTTTCTTCTAGAATGTGCTCAAAATTAGAGATTTTCGCGATTGATGTATTTGAACTTCTCTCTCTCTCTCTCTCTCTCTCTCTCTCTCTCTCTCTCTCTCTCTCTCTCTCTCTTTAACAAGCCTACTATCTTTTTACGCTCGGACAGAGAAAAACTACCCGTCTGAAGAAGATTGAAAAGTTAGTAAAAAATAGTTCAAAGTGGTCTCAAGAATTTAAAGCCCAGAAGCATAGTCAAATTGTTTGAATCGATTCGTCTTGAAAAATCGTGGAAGGAGAGAGAAAAAAAACGTCGATTGATATTCAAAATATTTTGGCACCATATTTATCTGTAGAGGAACATCATGAAAATCATCGCTACGATATAAATCCTCACAACAAATTACACCAAACAATCGCTATGAAATATTGATCGTAATCATCAACTTACCAGATTAAGACCATTCAATCCGGTTATCATTATTTTGATTATTATTATTATTCTTATCTTCATTTATTTTTCATCTCGGTGTTTGTGTTGGTTTTTGTTTTTGTTTCATTTCTTGTTTTATGATTTGAATTCAAATTTCTTACGATTTATAGCGCCATGTTTGCTTGAGGCTATCTAAACTATTTTCAAATTTTTTTGATTTCGACCATTTTTTAAGGAGAACTTTTTCATCATCATCATCATCGTCTTCAAAAATTGTGCACAATTATCATCGTTTTGAAAAAATTGTTTCACTTCTCTCTGATTATAAATGAACTAGTTTATTTCAGTTTAAGATCGAATTTATTCAAATTGTTTGAAATTAGTGAGATAATTGTCATTTTGGTTTACGATTTTTATCGATGATGAATATATCTCTCAAATCTCGAATGGGTGATTCGATAACGCATTCTATTTGTTTGTTCTCAACTGTGATTTTGTATCCATCTCCGTATTGTTTGCATTCATTGATGCTTGTATCTTAATCTATAAAGACAAATTAGGTGTGTGGCAATATTTCGATGAAATTAATCAAAGATAATGAAAAAATATTGAAATATCATCAACATATAAGTGTTTTTTAAATAGATTCGATTTGGATTTGAAATCTACAACGTTCTGCTGAATTGATTTTGTCGGAAGAAAAGACACTTCAATCGATCAAATCTAAAATGTCTTTCTTAGCATTAGATTCATGCTCGTGGCAGGTAAGAAATGAAGAAAAACTTATTGATTCATCAAGATAAGCTAATCAAACGAATTAATTGCACAAATCGAAAATTTCTTTGAAAAATTTTCCAACAAACTTTATATTAAAAAGGAACAAGAGTGTTTACGATCAGAAAAAAAAATTTTCAAAACTTTCTATGAAATCAACTTAAATGATTGTGAAAATGATCATATTTTGAATCGAATCAAAATCCTAGCGATCTGTGCCGAACAATCAAGTTGTCATATCAATAGATATGAATCAATATGCTTTAGTTTCTAAATGCTGATGATGGTGATTAAGTGAAAGATTGTTTCCCTTGAACAATGAAAAAAAAACTCAAAAGATCTCCAAAACAATCAGACCTTGGTGAGCACATTGATACAGACGGCACAAAAGGTACCAAACCGAACTATACCAAACCTAATCAAAACCGTACACGGCTAATAACCAGCTCAAACAAAAAAAAAATGCGAACCTACTTAAACATTAAATACGAACAGAAGCGAATGCTCTCGAGAGAATTCGATACGGTTATTTTCGGTCTTGTTCGCTATCGTTACGATTTGTTTTCTTTGTGTGTTACGCGCGATGAATGAAACCAAAGAATATCCACAAACAATACACTTTTTTCTCTCTTTTCCATTTCTATCCACGTTATTGATCTCTATTCGATATCTAAACGTAGTTTGCTTTCGCTCTATCTCTCGCTTGATGATCTCGATTTAGATAGGGAATAAAATGAAAAAAGAACGTGCTCATTCTCCTAATATTTTAATAACTGTAATAATAATAATAATCATAATCATAATCATAACCATCATCATCATAATTTCGATCCAATTCTTCGAACATGGCTCGTTTTGAATTGATGCGGATAATTTAGTAGTGAATTCTGTTCTCTTGCATTCCAAACAATCAGTTATGTAAAACTAGAGAAAGGGAAAGAGAGAGAGAGAGAGAGAGAGAGATGAAGTCTTTGTTTTCTTCAATGCACTCTAATCAAAGTTTTTCTAAATCATCTCAATTTTTTCGAAAAGAGTAAAAAAACGAGCGGAGAAAATGGTCCCAATGGTGTTAGTCAATTACATCATAATTTTCCATTCTATTTCCATAGATCACTGTTTGACAAATTGTTCGGAAAACAAATCACACTACTCGTTTCTCATTTTTTTTTTTTTTTGAGATTCATATTTGCTAGTAATTTTTTTTGCAAAGCATTCAAAATTATCCTCATTATCATCTTGGTGGTTGTTAGCACTCAAAAGAGAATGCAGATATTTTTCAAAATTATATTCTCTGCTATCAACTTGATCGCCAACAAATAGAAATTGCTGTTGAGGTCTAGATACAAATTTATGAAATTTGTATTCAACCAGATTTCAATTCTATTTGGAGAATTTTGTAATTCTACAACGATTTAAATCAGAAATCTCCATTTTGATTTCGATGAATTTCATTTGAACTTAATTTTGAAGGCGAAATTCTTGCTATGAAACCAAACAAACCGAATCGCTTGAATAATAATTGATTGATTTGTACTGAGAAATGTAACATTTGCTTAAATTCACACCTTTTTCTGAATTGTTCCATTTGTCCTGTCCCTGTCATTGTTGGATTTATTGTTCTCTTCCAAACATTGTAATCGATATGAAAATAACACACAACGAAGCTCGATATTCGATTTAAACTCAACGATATAATAATGTAAGTTTCGAAACACTAGCAAGCGGTGCAGTTTTTGTTTAGCTGGTGTTTGTTTTGGAACAAGTGTATTTCCAATTAGTATTCAAATAATAATCTAAATAGTGAAAAATTTGGGAAAACTAAACAAAGTAGCCATTTGTTCATAGATTCAATCCCAATTCAACTCAATCATTTTAATCCCTACACCAGAGAGTCTCTTCAACATCATCAGCAGCAGCATGAGGTCCATTTTCACCAAGAAAGATTAGATCCAATTAGACTGACTAAATATCAACAATTGGATTAAACACAACACGCAAACACACACATGGTCCTCTATGAGAAAATGATTCAAAATGAGAAACTTTTGAAATGACAAACACCATTTGTCATGGAGTGATGGTGTTATTGTTGATGTCGATGGTGATGATAAAGATGTCAAGAGATCATAGAAATAAAATAGTAATCATAGTCTATAGAACTAAATTATCACAAGTGTCAATATCATTGATGCCATCATATTAGGGTTCTACTTCATTCAACGTAATAACAACAATATCTCGGCTGAATTCGCTTGAGCTATTAGTGAGTTTCAGCGAATTAAAATTTCAAATTTCAATTGTTTTTGTCATCTACGACATTGTTTGATTGAGATTTAAAAAATATTATTAAATTTTCCTGATTGTGTCGCACATCCACAATGGTGTGAGTAGAGAGTTTGTTTCTCGTTGCATCAATTCCAAAGCTTCCGAGCACGTTTTGTTCAATCAAAAACACCAAAATCTACTCGATCTATTGATTGTCCATTTTGCTCCGACTGAAACGATTGTAGGATTCGATTTTGAAGCCAGAGAAACCAAATTCTCTTAATTATTGATGGAATCTATTAGAATCTAATAATAAAATGATGTATTGAAGAATGAAGTTCGGGAGAAAAGAAAAAAGCAACCTCCTATCTAAATCTAAATCTCGATCCAACTATGAAATGATCTAAATCATCAGAATTACGTGAATGTACACATCATAGATGAAGTCTAAGAGTTCAAATGGATCATTGCGATTCTCTCTCTCTCTCTCTCTCTCTCCTTTGCTCTCTTGGGATGATTTTCAGATGAAAAATTAGCTCTATTTAATACGTTCTTTTATTGGTTAATTTTTTCATCTCGGTTCGCTTCTGTCTCGAAAATAATTCGTGCTACGGAATCGTACCTCGCGAATCAAAACGGTTCCCAGCATTGTTTTTGCCCCCGTGGTTATCATTTGCATTCACACACACACATACACACACACATTTTCGGATTCGTTTCATCCAATTTCATTCTATTCTTATTCGATTACTCTGTTTCTCCTCCATCCTCATCGTCGACATCGTTTGCATTGTGTTGTTGTCATGTGATATGATTGTTGAAGCGAGATCTAAAGCCAAAGAGGAGAAAACTGAAATTTTTTCTGTATTGAAAGATCAAAAGAACTATTTTTGGTTGTCTGCTTCCTATCGTTTCTCTCCACAACACTATCATGGTCTATATCTTGTGCTTGCACAAAAAAACGAAAAGATTTAAACGATTCAGAGAAAAATAAAAAAGATTTCGATATCTCGATCGTAATAGATTTCAGTATGATGACGACCCCGGTTTTATATTCCATCGAAACGCTCTCTATTGTGTTAGATCTTTGTGATTCGGGGCTTGTTGATGCGTTCGTGGTGTTATGATGCTATTGTTAGAAGTTTATCTCAATTTTGTTGTAAATATTTGGGCATAGTGTGACAGTTCACACCTCGGATCTACAAATTTTTTTTCGCCACAAAAATCTGCTGTTGCTGTCATCTTCATCATCATCATTATTATTATTATTATTATTATTATCGATATATTTGGTTCGATTTTTTGTTCCTGGAGACTATGTCACTCACCATGTGTCTTACCTCTAGGTCCTCTTCGGTTGCCTTTCGATGAACTTATTGAGGCGATTTCTTTGTATTCGAGTAAGATTATTGTACTTTTGTGCACTTGATGGTACACAAAATGGGGACTCGAGTAACAATTGGTGATGTCGACTTTTTTTAGAGAATTTTTCTTCAATTTTTTTTTTTTTTTTGATCAAAGAAGATAAAATATGATCCTCCATTTCTATAGCCATTTTGTGCGTTTCAAACTATCGATTGAAATCTTTTCATTCCATTTTCTTTTCTCTTCAGAACAGATTATTATTATATTTAAAAGATGTTTGATGAAATGATTTTTTTTTATTTTTTAAAATATTCATTCGAAAGTCGTTCAGTTTCAAGAGATAGATGGTCTGTGGTTGAATTTCACTTTGAATCTTTTCACTTCTAGGATCTTTTGCACGCTCGTCTCTCACCTTCTGCATATCTCATCCATTATTTTGTGCTCTGGTCATAATTTTTTTTTTTCGTTTTAGCATTTGAACGAGGCCAAACAAATGTCGGAAAATGTTATTTTTTTTACATCATCATACAGAATCCGAATAATTCAGCTAATGACTTTGATAGAATCAAATGGACATATGTCATAAGGATTTCGGTTGAAATAATGTCCCACAAAAGCATCTAAAAAGTAGATTTATGATTGAAACATATTTGAGCTTCAATCGGTCGAAAACTTAAACAAACAAAACTTAGTTTAGCCCAATCTTTCAACCGTAGAGAGAGTACAAAACGAAAGATTGAGTAGAGAGAAAAAAAGATAGAGCGGCGTGATTTAGCATCTTATTTGCAGATAATTAATACTGCAGTGACCACTGGACATTGTTACCATAGATTGAGGATCAAAAAGGTGATTGAATAATTATTCAAAATCATATTCGCAGTAGATTGGGAGAAAAAAGAACAACAAAATCGCTATAAGGTGACTGATTGAAGTGAGAGGAAATAATCCACAGCGACACACACACACACACACAAACCTGCTATTGCACTAAGCAAAATAGCTTTTTTGATGGATTGGCTAACGAACCTTCTCGACTAGTTTAGTCAAAGCGCGCGGATAGAATTATTAATACTAGCTTATACTAATAATATAGAAAATAAATAATAATTTCGAACCGGCTACACTAACAAAAACGTTAACGTTTACATTAATAAACAAGTTCGAAATCTTCCATCGTCCAGCTTCTTGAATATTTTAAGTGTTAATGATTACAAATACTAATAATAATAGAACAATTTCAATCCGATAGAAAATCCAATCATCTTAGGCCATCACCATTATCGATTTATTCTGTTTGTTTCGAAATCGAAAAAATTTTCAATCTCTTTCTGCAGTGCAAATTTGAAGCCGTTTCGGTTGTTTCAAGTGACCACTACACTGTACTGAATCGATCAAGTTCATAATCTTCGGACATCGACTAATTCGATACATTCCATCGTTTAAGATAAAAGTTTCGTTGCTTATCTAATCTATACTGTTGTTGTAGTTATTCATCAATTATCCAACTAGTTAAGGTTGGCGTGACCGTTGACATGCTAAGCTGAGCTCTCCATCCTTGGCTACTGTTTTGTTTTTTGATTTCACCCATTGATTTGTGAATATAAAATCAGCCTTAGTTATCGATATAATAAGTCATATTCGCGAATTCAGATATAGAGAATCGGTAATCAATACACGGTGATAATTTCGAATGATTACATCGAGAAACTTAGAAAACAAAAACTCTAAATTAATTTCAAAATCCATCGGTTTTGATTCGATTCGATTCGGGCCAGAGTAGATTTAGAAAATCAATGATTTAATCATTGATTTTCGACATCTCTGACATCGATCATCGATGAATTAATCCTATCTTATGCTTAGAAGATTCGAAATTGAATTTTTTTTTGTCTTTAATTTTATCTCCGATGGAATTTCATTGCAGATTTTAAGGTTTTCCTCTATGATCAGATCGCATTCAAACGAGAAGAGATTGAAGACTTTAATCGAACTATTCGAGATGATTCATTTTGTTTTTAGCAAAACGAGTGTTTCGTTGAGGGCACCATAAAGATTGATTTAAGTGTCGAACAAGAGAAATTCTCTCCTGACATATCTTTGGTGTAATTTTTCGAGAATAAAATTCACAAAAAAAACAACCAATTTTTCTATAGTTTAATTTTTCTATTTTTGTTCACTCAACATCGACGATCAAAATTTTTAGCAATTCTCGAACCTATCATTTGGAAATCTTTGATGTTTATAACACAAAAAAAAAATTCACTCAATAAATCTAGGATTAATTTTTGTTTTCAAATCAATAAAAGAGAGAGAGAGAGAAAGAGAGGGGGAGAAGAATATAATCAGCGGAGCAAGGTAGATTGAAATCTACAATGTGGAGATGTTTTGATGGCCACCAACATTGAATGGGTAGTTATGATTTGATTGAATATGATCAAACTAGACTTTGTTTGTAAGTTAGACCATCAACATTTTTATGATTCGTTTTGTTTGATTTAATTTTATATTCGATTAATTCTTTCACTTCTTCATCTCTCATCTTCTTCTTGATTTCAATTCTTGCATCGAATTTGTAATTGATTTTTGTTTTCTCCATCATCTCCATGACCATCTCCATCATCATCATCATCATTGCATTCATCTTAATCTTTTCGATTTTAGTTTGAATTTAGTTTTTTTTTCGTTTCGGCCAAGAATCGAAATCTCTCTTTGCAAAAACAAAATGAGTAGAAAAAGATTGATCGATCGATCGATCTATCATCGATTGCTCTAATTTTTTCTCCATCTCTCTCTCTCTCTCTCTCTCTCTCTCTCTTTTCACAAAACTCTTTGTCTTTGGTTCCGGTCAATGCAATTGGATTTGATCCTTCACTGTTGTTCTATAATCGTGTGTTGGTGGTGGTCTCACAGAGAAGAAACAAACAAACAAACTATTACGAAATGAATTCTAGATCAGAAAAAAATTCAAAGACTAGATTAATTTGAAAACCGATTATTATTAAAATAATTATTAGTAGTATTTTAGTAATCTGTATCTGAGTGATTATTTGTGATTGGATTTATTTGCCATTGCCATCCTTGGATATCTTCTCTCGTTGATGTATCGATAACCCAATCGAAATTCTATTTTTTTCACTCGCAAAAATCGCTTTGAATTTTTTTTAATTGAAATAAATCAATCCATTCGATAGTGGAATCCTTGTTAACAGAGAGGTAAATGAATGCATAAATTCGATTTACCTTTTTTTTTATTATTTTTTAGATTGAATCTACTCGATTGGTCAATCAATCAATCATTCGATCAGCTCAGAATGTTCCCTACGTAACATAGGATAAAGATTGAATCGCAATCGATCGATTCATCATAATAATCTGATTTCTAGGTTCGATTCGTTACTTCGATATTCAATTTCCTCATTCTTTGTCTCTAATTCTCTCTCTCTCTCTCTCTCTCTCTCTCTCTCTCTCTCTCTCTCTCTCTGATTTCTTCTCAACCCTATTCGTTTCTTGGTTTTCATCTTCTCTATTTCACTAGATTCGATGAGCTTCTCAGTGTCTCTAGCCTCATCTTAGTTTGGATTTATTCAGAATTAGCAGAATTTCTCGATCACTTTGGTTTATGCTGATTGAGACTCAGTCATCTCATACTGGTCGATTGAATGTGTCTATAATATAATTTTTTCTCGTTTGTTTTTTACTCGATTCTTGAAACTATAGAGAAGAATTCAGTGAAAATATCCATCATAAGATTGGCAACGAGAGATTGATGATGTATGTGGCGATGCAATAACAAATTAGATGATGTTAAGAATGATGAATACAGTTCGAAATCGAAAGAATCAAACATAGAATAGTTCATTTGTTTATAATTAATTGGATGCCTGAAGGCATCGGAATAGAACAACATGAACCAAAAAGCTATCATCATCTTCATGCACATTCAAAAGAAGCGTGAAAGTTGTGCCTGGAATCAAAGAGCGAGGAATGAGAATGAAACCTAATATAAAAACCTAAATATAGCGAAAACACATCGAACGGAAAGAAAATAAGTGAATGGAGAATAGTAGGATTTAGATTGCGATGATCTAGAACGAAGACGACATCCACCAAGCACAAAAGATTGGATACACACCCACCAAATTGGATCCACTATTCTATGACAGTCGGTGAGTCGCGCTGGTCTTCGACATTCAATGATGATGAGCTTTGGAAAATTCCAAATAGAAAATCTCATTCAAATTGGATCCGAATTGAGAGAGAATTGAGTGAGATAGAGAAAAAAAAACGCAAATATAGCTCTAAATAGATTGATTCTACCACTTTGCCCATTGCCAATTTTTGGAAAGTTTATTTTATGGATCAAAATAGGTTCATTTTGTTCTGCCTTTATTTCGGAATGAATCATTTTGGCTGGCAAACAAACTTGAAACTATTACTTGCATGCAAGCAGCAGCATTGCCATTAGTGATTGTAACTTTGCGAAGAAAATGAAAAACGCCTCGAAAGTATTCTCATTTGTCACTACATAAAAATGACTGTTTTTTTTGTCGTTTGGAATTGATGTTGGAACGATTTTTTTTTTCGTTCCCGACGCCCCTTTCTTTCTCTCATATCTTTTCTACTCTTATTAATCGCAATCTTTCTCGTTTGTTTTGTCGTTCCTCAATAATAGACCAAGCTACGTTGGATTTTTTCCAATCAATAAATATCAAAGCGATAAGAAAAAGCGAAAAGATAATAGATGGCCTAGGGCCTAATAAAGTGTTCAGTTTTGAAAGATAGAGAAACCATTCGATCTCAGAGAGAATTAAAAAGACAACACACACACACACTAGACAGAAAAAAGTTTTTTCGATCCAAAATGTATGAAATCATTTTCTGAATGTCCAATTTTTTCTTCGTTTAATTCTCTTCCAAACCAAAGGCCTTATTGTTTTTTTTTGTGTGTGTTTCGATCGTACGAATAAAACAAATAAGAAATGAAACAGCACATTAATAAATGAATGCTTACTAAATGGACATCTCCAATAGTAGACTTCTATCTTTTCCGCTATACCAAATGGACAGCAGTTCTGGTAATGGTTTAATTTCGATAAAAAAAAACTTCACCAAATGAATCGCATCTCTCTTTTTGGTCCCCTATTGAATTGCTTAATTTAGTAGTGAATATCGAATTTGTCTTGCCTAGAAAAAAAAAAAAATAAATAAATCAAAATTATATTGATGATGACATTAAGGTAAATCGAGATGCAATGGGCACAAAAATAATCAAACGAAATATATATTAAAAAAAGCAAAAATTATTAAACTAATCGCACACTTGTCATCAGCATCATTTTGATTTTTAATTTGTTTTGATCTCTATCGCTATGACTGATTATGGGTCGTCTATGATTGTGAGGCCTACACAACGCACCTAGATTAGATGATTTGATCGTACCTCTAGCTAGTTTCGATAATCGCCATTATCGTCATTTAGATGAGATAAATGATTGTTGGATTTTTTTTTTTTTTTTTTGTATTTCAAATCACTATCGAATGACCATTGATGATGATGATGATGATGATGATGATGATGATGATTGAGCAGATTGAATTTCAATCATCAAGCATATTTCTTTACTTTTTTTTTTTCGCTTCATTTTTGATTACTTGTCTATTCAAGTTTCGAAAGAAATTTAATTTTTGTCAGATAGATAAGGTAGATAATCACTGAAAATTATTGAATCAATAGAATTGTTGTACAAATTTCATCAAGATCATCATCGTTATGATCACCACCATCACCACCACCACCACCATCATCATCATCATCATCTTAATCTCTGGTGTGAAAGAATAGTGATGCTATTGATTACCATTAAATTATCATCTTCAACTTCAACAACAAAAGCGATTACATTTGATGGTACCAATGAAGATTGGAACAAGAAAAAAAATTATAGATCATTTCAATCCCCCAAATTTTCATTTCGTCGCTTTTGGATCGATCGACAGAGCTAGAGAGAGGCTGAAGAAATTATGGCTTAGATTGATTGTTTTTTTCTTATTGATCCCAACGATTGAAGAATTCGGAAGATTTTTCTTTTTTTTTTTGTTTCTGGTCTCTTACCTTTTCTAGAGGCTACCTCAAACTTAAGCTATTTTTTTTTAATTTCAATGCTTTTTTCCGATAGAAATTTCTTCAATCAACTTTTAATGATGTTTTGGTGAATAATAATAATACTTTGGGAAAATAGCTATTGAATTTTTTTCCAACTCTAATTTATTTTTATTTGAAAATATTATCTAGATCTTCAAGCTTCTCCTTTTGATTCGAGAGATCTTTCACTATTTTTTTTTCACTTGTTTCTTCGCTTGCTTGTGTGCAAAAATTAAGGGTTTAATTTGAATAATTTTATCTCGGAAAAGTTTCGCCTTCTCTTGTTTCGATATTCCAGTTCAAAAGTAGTTTTGTTTCGGTTCTTTTTTCA
The DNA here is from genome assembly GCA_020844145.1 of Sarcoptes scabiei. NCBI lineage: Eukaryota > Metazoa > Arthropoda > Arachnida > Sarcoptiformes > Sarcoptidae > Sarcoptes > Sarcoptes scabiei. The sequence goes on from CP080484.1 coordinate 3,121,560, forward strand.
TCTCTTGGTTTTGTTTTAATTTATCCGATCGATGAAGGTAACCTAACCTAACCTAACCTCTTACTATCAATGATGCTGATCGAGAGAGAGAGAGAGAGAGAGCAAGTGTTGAGGTAACACTAGCTATTAGCTACCAAAATCTCTGCGAACGAAATATTTTAATTAATACTTTTGGCTACACATTAAAAATCATTGAATTTATTTTATTTTATTTCTATTTTCTCTTCTCCTCATTTCTCTCTCTCTCTCTCTCTCTCTCCCACCACACAAACAATAATATAATCGACATCGATGTTTTGCGATGTTGCTTTTTTCGACGATGATGATGGTCTAAGGATAGAACACAAAAAAAAATTTCGTTCTATCTCATTCAAAGTTTTTGCATTAGTTATTTTTTTTCTATTCGAAGAGAACAAAAAATATTCATTTTTATTTTCGCAAGATAATTTTCGAAAATCTAGAAACCGAAATCGAAAAAACTAGTGTCGATGTTGCGATTAATTATGATGTTTTTGCTTCACTCGAATCCTCAGCATCAGCATCTATAGTGAACTAATATCTTAAAAATATCGATTCATAGATTTTCATTCATCCAGGACACATCGCAAACGTATTAATCTACGTATGCAATCTCATAATCGATCCATCTTTAAAACATTCGAAATTTCATTCGAAACTAAATTTAAAGATTTTTAAGATTCTCTGCTTAAAACTTTATTAAAGAACTAAGCGATTTTGAAGAAATCAAACAACAAACAAAACAAAGATTCTTTCTGAATCTTTTTACCAATATTCAATAATATTCGCCATAATCGACTGTCATTGATTTCATTGCTGATATTAAGGATTTGAGAAGATCGAGTAGAGTGGTTTATTGAAGAAAAAAACTGCGAATAATAATTACTAAAAAAAAAATCTCAATTACAGATCGACCGTAGTCTTCAATCCTATCCAATCTGAGCAGAGAGCTAAGTTTTTCTTCTATGAACTAATCTCGATGAAATAATCTAAGTCTAGACCGAAAAAATCCAATTCATTAGCAAGACCCTTTCATTAAATCAATCAACATCTATCCAACATTCGATGATTTTCTTTGTTTTCACAAAATGTGATTAAAAGTTAAAATGGCGTAGAAAAAAAAGAGAATAATTTCGATATCGATTGATCATCATCATCATCATTCATTTTTGATGGTCTCAAATTGATGGTTTTGATTGTGAATTCTTTTCGCTCTTCTTTTGCACTGCTATCGATTATTGTGTAATGAGAATCCAATCGAGAGTTGGGTGATGAAATTTTCGATCTCAGATCTAAACTAAATTAGAGCTAGATCAAAATCAATATTCAGAATTTCGAACGAAACCACTCGATGATGATGATAATAAAACTGATTATTACCATTTCTATTCCTATTTCTATTATCATCAATTGATGTAATGGAGATGATAATAATTCGATCTCTCTTACTATAGATTTAGGATAGAATTTTGTTCGAGAAGAGAAAAGAATCACATAAGAAGATGATTTCCTTTTCCATCCATCGAAACTATTCAATCGACATCATCATCAAGTCTGATCACACATTATTTATTTAAGACAGTTCCTTTTTTCTTTCACAGCTTTTTTTCCGATATATTTTCTTCATCGAAATTCTACTCTTCTACACCGATCTTCGCTTCGATCTTTTACAATTCTTGATCCAATATTCTCTCATTCATCGGACTCTATTTCACCTTTGAGATGATGATGGAGATGAGTTGATGTGCTCGATGAGCGGCGTAAAAAAAATAAAACACATTCGACAAGATCGTTAATTGTCGATCAAAGCTAATTCAATTACTTAGTTCTAAAAAAAAAAAAAGATGTACCAAAAAAAATTTATTGCCATTACTATTATTATTATTATTGTTATTATTATTACTGCAAGAGTAGGAAAAAATCTACGTGTTTCGATTAGCGATTGGTTTGTGTGATTGATATGATAAATAGAGAATCATCTTTTCCTCTCTCGTGAAGATTATTGCATCATCTTCGCTGTTATATGGACTGAAGCTTTCATTTGCCCATATCCATTCTCGGTCAAACCAAAAATTAGCTATTATTATTTTTTATCTCAAGCATTTGTTTTGATTAGGTTTAGTGTTAAGGTTTAGTTTTCTATGCTATTTCGTATTCAGAATTCTAGAGATGTGAGAAATATGTTGTTATTTTTGTTGTTTTTGTTGTGGAACCAAATCAAATGATCGATCTTTTTTTTTCGCTCGTTTCCGACACCTCATGAAATCGGTATTCGATTCCGACTCTCGACACCGACGTTCGATTCACGTGTATGGTGGAACTAGGTTACACGATCAATCTAAACGATGATCAGATTCATTTGGGCAATCATTGTGAATTCGATACATCTCTAACTTTGAAAAGAAATCTAATGCGAATAGAGAGACAAATATATTCTATTCGAAGATGATGACGATCATTTTAGTGTTCGATTTTTCGGATAAAAGATTTTTCGGTCTGTTCTTTTATTCAAGGAATTTTATTTTTGTTGTTATTTGGATTTCAAATATTTTTTTTTGTAGCTTTGATTCGATGTCTAGCGTCTTGGTTCTGTTATTTCTGATGTGTTCTATTGATTCTCTTTCTCTCTAGCTTATCGAAACCGGAAAACGGAAAACATTGGTCGATTTTTTGTGGTGTTTTTTAGAGAACTCAATTTTGTTTTGTGTAATCGATGTTTTTTGATTTCCTAATCGATAATGAGCTTTGAGGATGGTGATTGGAGGATTTGTGGCATAAATTTTACTCATTCAAGTTTCTTAAATCGCAAGATTCTGTAGAATTTCCATAAATTCTGGTCTAATCGATGAGTGATGATGTTGAAGCACAGTAAAGTGATCCAATTTCACCAAAATCATTCTTCGTTTAGCATTCCAGCTCGGATAGGACCATTTTCGTTAGCAAACAGAAAGCATTCTAATTCGAAACGAGCTAGAGAAAGCCATAACAAAAAAAAACAGTTCTTTTGTCCAAAAAATAGCTATTTTATCAGTGAATGAATCGGAAAATGCTCAAAAAACTCATCGAATGTTTAGAATAGCGAAAAAATATGGAACACTCAAATACTAGAGAGTATTTAAGAGCGAATAAGTTACGCGTTGTTGGTCTCGTGAAATGGTTCCAAACAGCAACCAGCTTCATCAATTTGTAAGGAAGCAAATCAGCGGATAAAGAGAAAAAACTAATAAAAAAAAGATAAATAAATTCCTAGCCCATTCTTGTTCACGCTAAAATAGGATTTCGATGTTCGAATGGAGAGATGATGATTTCGTTTGATATGCTTCATTTCAATTCAATTCGAATCAATGCGATGTTGTTCTTCGAAATAGGGATAAAATTACTAACAGAAATAAATATTGAGATCAACAGAATAGTTGATCAATCACAAATGGACCCTAAAATATGGATGATGAAAAATGCGAATGCGAAAAAACTCGAATCAGAACTATACTGAACACTGGGTCCTAGTTCACTAGGCAATTTTTCCTTGTTATTATTATTATTATTATTCTGATTCAATTTTTTTCCAATCTTTATATAGCTATTTTAATTTAATTATTTCATGCCTGATAGAAATTTTAATTGCGCAAGGAATTCTCTTTCTCTCTCTCTCTCTCTCTCTCTCTGGGATATTTCTATGGATTTTCTAAGATTTTTTGAAAGAATTTCGAAACATTTTCTATGAAATTATTTTGTTTCGGTCCCATAGTTTTAATTTTCGAGAATAGAGAATAGAGAAGACAACCAACAGGGAAGAAAAAAACAAAATAAATCAACTGGAATCAATTTCTAGGTAGTACAGTTGTTATGAAATGATGATGTCTATTAAAGAGTATGAGATATGGTGATTATTCAATGATTAATGAATCATACGCATCTTAGCTTAGAGGTTGATGAATGAATGCATAAATGAATTAATGAATGGATGCATCTCAATCGATTCCGTTATTATATTTAGATTCTGGGTCGAAATTGAGTTCTCTTCAAAGATCGCTCAGACTCAAATTTCAAGAATGTTGAATGCGGAATAAAGTTTCAAGTTTTTCCAAGCAATAAAAATCAAACTTCATTCGATAGATTCAACCTCTAATAGATTATAGAATTTAGTTGTATTCTGGTGAGACATCTATGAATGATCGAAAACAGATACAAAGATTAGATAATCGGAATCTAACAGAAGCTTTCAAATGATGCACTCTGCTAACTTGCAGATTTCAATTTTGAGCGAATACATTGGTCTTTATTCTTCCAAAACTTATCGACTTATTCTCGATTCCATCTCAATCGAAGCTCTTCTCTAACGAGATTAGAATGAGATTAACTTATGGATTCGAAATAATTCTGCATCACTAGAATGTTTGGGAAAAAAATGAAAGAGATCAAATAGAGATCGAACATCTGAGAGAGAGAGAGAGAGAGAGAGAGAGAGAGAGAGAGAGAGAGAGAGAGAGAGAGAGAGAGAATAAACTCGGTGAAATAAAATTAAAAATAAATAAATAAATTAGATAAGAAAAATTCGAGTCAAATAGTGAGAAGGAGAGAGATTAGAGGAGAGACAAGAGGGCGAGAAAGAGAAGAAAATGATTAACTTGTTGGTGGAAGAACAAAAAGAAATTTGAAAAAGAGAAGGAGGGAGAGAGAGAGAGGAATCGATCATTTCTACCTCACTACCTATCTAAAACAGGAGAGTTTGATGATGATGGTGATGCTGATAATGACGACAATTGAGAGTTTCCAACGAAAGATTGATGAAGAAATAGAATAGCCGGCAAACTGAAAACAGTAGTGAGAAGAGAAGCACCACTCTCTAATGATCATCAAGCGTCGGCTATCGTTGAATCGAAGCCAGTGATCAATTTCGTTGATCAAAGAATGATGTAACTGATTGAATAGAAGCCATCAAGACTGCGCTTCATGGATAGATTGGATGAGGAATTTATCTAGTAGTTGTTTCAGTGTTTTGTGGAACACAAACATATCCATTCAATTTGGAACAAAACCAAACCGTACAATCGATTCGAAAATTTTGATTTCAAGAAAAAATTCTCGACAAGTTTGACTTTGCTGGGTAGAAAAGTGATGATGATATCGCCTTTAATAATTATTTTTTACGATGTGAAAATTTTGTTCGAGAAAAATAAATTAGCAAACGATTTCTATACTTTTTTAATACGAATGAAATCTAGTCAAATTTAGTGATCTTCCTCTCCACCATTATCGTTCGCTTTTGAAAGTGTCATTGATAACATCTTCATCTCCAACATTACCTGGTCGTTTTGTTTTCGGTTCTCTCTTCTCTCTCTTTTCTATGCTATTTTGCTGCTCTACGATTGATTATTTTATTATTGAAATTCAAATAATGTCATCGATTTGTTTGAGTTTTGCTCGTAAAAGATACAATTGATTGTTTTGGTACTCTCAAATTCATCTCTATCTAGGACCTGATGAATATATCAGATCTAATCTGTATGAGTCTCAATCTCAATCCCAATCTCTAAATCATTTGATCGATTTCTCGGCGTCTTCGCTCGATTTAATCATCACATTTTGGATATCGTTTTGGGATTCAACGAAAACATTCTTAGAGAACAAACGAATTGCTCAATAAAAAGATAGTCGAACAACGAGGGAGAGAGAGAGAGAGAGAGAGAGAGAGAGAGAGAGAGAGAGAGAGGGAGATCGTGATCTGTCAATTTTCATTTAATAGAAGAGATGAAATAATAATAACACTGATAATACTGCAAATGATGATCAAAGAGTAGACCAACTGATTCATCATCATCATCATCATCATCATCATCATCATCTTCATTATCGCCATCATAATCATCATCTTCATTTTTTTTTCACCGAGAGAGCATCTCGACAAGATCTCAATTTTGTGTTTTTTTTTGTTCTCTAAATTGTTTGTTTTAGTATTATCGTTCGTTAGTATTATCGGTTTCATCCATTCATCATCCTCGGGTGCTTGTTATCCTTGTACAAACAATAACGATGATGATTTTGATATTGCTTCTGCTGCCGCTGATGATGATGATGATGGTGGCTCTGATCTCCTAGTGATTTAATCTGATTATTATTATATCGATCATCACGAAATCGAAAATGATAATCGACGAAATGATCGAATGAAATCTCAAAGAGTTTGTTTGATTGGAACACACGATACGAAATTTCGAGCGAAATCTTCTCACAGTGAGCAGTATAAAGATTGACATCGATTGAAACTTATTGTTAACCCTATCCAACGCTTTGAATATTAAGAATTTTTTTTCTTCACCCAGACTTCTGTATTGTCGAATGGAGGTAAATTTTTTGCTAATTTTGTTTTCAATTTTGATCTAGTTTTCTTTTCGAAAAGGATTTTTGACTAAATCAATGAATATCAATTTTGAGTTTTTCTTGATGTCATTTAAATAGATCTAATCTAATTGAAATCTCAGTTAGTTTTGATTGATTTTGACAAAATGCTTGAATTAGCACCAAAGAGTAAAATCGGGTTAGAGTAAATTCTTTTCATATAGTAATTACGTTTTGAATCGTTTCAAAATGGTCTGGTTACTCTGATTAAGGTGGACAAAGAATTCTCATCCATCATCACTCATTGAGATCACTCAAATGTGGCCATGAAATTTCGATGATGTCTGCGAAGGGAAATAAATCTTGTATCGAATCTGGTGATGTGTTTAGCATGGAACCGAACAAAAACATTGCGCTAAGATGTTTGAAGCAGAGAAATGAAATTAAATAAAACAACAGAGATAGCTTTCATCATCTTTCGAAGAGTATAAATAAGAAAAATTTGATTGAAACTATTACATGTTTAACTTGAAGATTAATCTTTACGATATTCATCTCTCCAACATTCGCTCTTCATTGAAGCTAATTAAGTAGCGAGATTCAAACTGAATCATTAGTTATGAACATCATCATCATCATCATCATCATCATCATTTAATGAGCAATTTGAATTTTTTTTTCTATGCATCGAAACGCTGAAGAAATTATTATTAGAATCAATCTATCGCGATCTAGATCTTTTCTGAAGGATTGAATGAAGAGGATTGAAATGGACCCCTTTTCATTCCAATCTCGCTCTCGCCCCTCTTTCGTTCAGGCATAGCTCATAAGGAGCTGTGTGCTGTTTTCGGAACAAAATGTTTAATTTAATTTAATTTTTTGTGAATTCTTCATCAATTTTTTTTTCAATCAAAACTTTTCTTTTTCCTTTTCCTTTTTAGTTTTGAATATTAGCAAAAAAAAATTCTCCTCACTTTTCATCAAGAAAAATTTTTCTCGTCTTCTTGTTCCGATAATAATAATTTCGAATAGGATTGATTAAGTTATGATAATTTCAAAGTCCTAGTGTTGTTTCCAAGGTTTAGTTTCAAAAATTGTTTTATTCAATAAGTTTGTTTCAATCTCATTTGAATTCAATTTTGACCACAGCCATTGTCACCTTCACCATCATCACCACCACCATCCTCGATCATTGAGGTCGACAAAATTTCAAGCCTTTTTCTTTTTTTTTTAACTCTGAAACGGAAAGACAAATCTGAATAGTGCTAATAATATTTATTTCATGTGTCATAAATATACAAAAAGAGGGCTGGGGAGCAAGAGAGAGAGAGAGAGAGAGCCGGTTTCCTTCTCGATTACTCCTCGATTTCATCCGCAAATCTTTCGCTGATTGTTTGCCGGTGTTGATTTTTTTCTAAATATTATCTGTTTTATCTGGTAAACAAATTTTCGTTTGCTAGTACCGAACGATGATAGGTACGGTGCGATTGATGCCAACGATGGCGGTAATGATGGAAAGAGTGAGTGCAAGCAAAAAAAAAACGGTAATGGTCAGCAATTAGAAGCAAAATAACTAAATAAATAAAAAATTTCTAAATTTGAAGCTTTGAAATTTAATTTAGGCAAAAATTAAAAAAAAAAATAGTTTTTCCTTCCTTTTTGATCCGATTTTTTCTCTCGTCTCGTTTTGATTAAAGTTTGAAGACTCTACTCCAAAATTCATTCGTAAATCAAACGAGAATTGAGACTAAAACTATCGCCACTCTTCAAACTAGAACACATTGAAACATTGAATAGCTAAGCGGTTTTTCGATGATGATCGATATTCTCATAAATCACCGCCTCGATCACACCTCTGAAACGAATGCGACTTTTTGAAGCCTAATCTTTGATTTTTCGCTACTTCCCTTCAATCCATCTATCTGGAAGAAAAGCTTCCCTGGTGTTTGTTGAAGTTGTGACATTACATTGTGACCATCACTACTATTTTTATTATCAGAGCTTCTTGAACTCCACAAAACGCGAGATGTTCCCCTAGCTCACCAAGGGAAGTCTCAAAATTTTTTTTTAGGGTAAATTACTTCAAGTTTGAGAACCACTGATTATTATTATTGCCAAACTGTTATTTGTTTGGATTTCTTTTCAATATACTCTTTAATCTTAAATCGGTTGATAGTTTAGCGATAAATTTTATGTCCATCTTCTTTTCTTCATCATCGACATCGTCGATCATAATCTGCTTTAGAACGTTTAAAAAAAATGACCGTACGACCCGACAGTGTGCCATTCGAACGACAAATCTTGTCGCTTATGATGATGATGATGATGATGATGATGCATCGAAATGATTATTAAAAAGCTTGTCATGATCTCGTTGATGTTCGATCGAGATGATGATTTAATGTTTAAGATAGCTTTGAGTTTTTTAGTTATTTATGCATTTCTTATTTCGATGCAATTAGATTTGAACGCATCAAATCGAAAATACTCCAAGGTTTATGTGAATTTATACCAGATAGATTTGTGATAACTGTTTCTACATCTTATCTCGCGCACTCTTTCTCTCGAAAACTTCTCTTTCAATCATCTCAGACATTGAAGAATTTCAAATCATAAACTCGGGGAATTAATCGATAGAGGGTCAAACGAGAAACTGGTACATATTTTTTTGTTAACTAGAAGTCAACCAGAATCTGAACACCGTTTGACTGACCATAGACCAACGATAACGGTCGTTATAGGGAACCTAAACAACGCATCATACCGAAATGAGTATTCATTTTTGTTCGAGAAATCGATTAGACTACTTCGCAAAATTAGAAAGAAATTCTTCATTAAAATTTTTTTCCAAAACAAAAAAAAAAAATCTCTTTTTTTCTTTAAATTAATTTCTTTTTCTTAATTAATCAACAAAGAGGAGGGACAGAGAAATATTATTACTTTTTCTCTCATTTGAAACTATAGAAAAATTGAGCTAAAAAAAAGTTATGAAAAATTTGAATTTTTTTTTTCGCTTCCTCGAATTCAACCGATCAGCCCACTATTTGATCGATTTCGATTAGAAATTTGTTCTCATTTCGTAGCAATCTTTTCTCTAAGAGAAAGAAATTTCTAATCTTTTCTTCTTTTTTTTTTTTTTTTTTTTTTTGTTTCTCCAATACCTTTCGCCGTTTTGGTTAGATCAGTGCTATCAATTTATTCATCTCTCAATCTGAAATCATTCGATGGTTTGTTTCGTTGTGAAAGAAATTAAGGACCTTTTCTGGTCGTATTTTTTTTTTTTCTCAATCCGATGCTGCTGCTGTTGATGATGATGATGATGATGATGATGATGATGTTAATGATGGTGATGGTTATCGAAACAAAAAGAATTATTCAAAAAGCTGTCAAGTTCGATAATAATTAATTGATGGCGATCTTTTTTTTTCCTTCTAGATTATTTTTTCTTTCTTTATTTTTTTTTCTCTTTTTGTTTCTTCTCTCTTTTCTTGCTATTCGATTCCGAGGAAAGCGAACCATAGTAGAGCTTCGATGATGATAATTATTGAAGCTCTAAATCATAGTCTATTGAGTGTTGCAGGTATGTGGTGGTGTTTGGAGAAAAAATAAAGATGAAGAATTTGGCTTTTTTTTCTATTGAGAACAAGACGAAAAGAAGAAGAGAAAAAATAGTCTAATTAATGCAAATTATAGATGGAATATTATCGATTTAGATATATTGTTTGCGACGATGATCAATGGTGGCTGTTGTTGTTGTTGTTGTTGTTGGTTAGCTTCTTGGTCAGTCAGCTTACCATTCCATTGAGAAGTAACATTAGCTGGTTAGATTGTGATGAAGATGACGATGATCGAGTTGATCTCTCGCTACAAAAATACCCTCGTAATGATGATGATGATGATGATAATCGAGCAGTAGCTTCATAACATCATTGATTCAATCATTGAATGTAATTTTACACAATCCCTCATTATTAGTTATGTTCATCGTTTGTAGCTACCGTAGAAGAGAAAGAGTCAATAATAATCGCTTGACCAACATCATCTCTAATGAATGTGTTTCAGTGTGGGCAGTTGAATTGAGATCGAAATGAGAATGAAAAAAAAAATTGGATCTATATAGTTTGATGTTATCAAATGATGCTAATAAAGATACTGATGGCTGGAAGAGAATGATTCTAAAATAAGATGAAAAACAACTCTTTGAATCACTAGCATTGATGGTGTTGTAAGGAGATGTTTGATATTGTTTTCATCGGATGTTCGACTAGAACATAATCAATCTAGACAAAAAGAGTTACTCATTTGCTCTCTTCTCAATTGATTCTTTTCTAATTTTGAACTTATCAGTATTGTCAAAGGCTATCGAATATTTGTGGCTAGATTCAAATACAAACACACTTAGATTTCATTCGATTATCCGTATTGAGTCCAACAATCGATTGTTGAGAAGAGAAATCTAATTGATTCGATACGTCCAATGGACCTCATTTTACGCTCATTTAGTTAGCATTTCATCCAAATCAATTGAGTCTCTTGAATTAAAACCGATAATCGATTAAAAAATCAGCGACAATAACAAATTTATCATTTAGCTTTGAGGGTAAAATTTTCTTCTTATTACCTCAAAATTACAATCTCGAAAAATATGTAAAAAAAATTATGCAATCAAAAAAAAAATAAAAACATTGACTGGAGAAATGGGAAAATAAGGTGAAGGATAGGGAAATCATTCCAATCGAAACATGGATAAAAATGATATTAATATTGATGATGATGTTATTCGATAATATTATGATAATAATACCTGCAATGATCTGATAATTTGCCCTCTCTCTCTCTCTCTCTCTCTCTCTTGCACTGCTATTTGATAATTTGTCTTGTAATCATTTTTTTCGGTGTGCATATCTCAGTATGTATCTTGTCTCGATTGAATACCCAGATTTCTCGAAGACTATGATACTGTTGATGATGATCAATGAAGGATAATTCGTCCGATCAAACAAATTATCGAGTATTTGTTATCCATTGAGCATAAGATAAGCTTTGAATCAAAAATATTTCTCTTCCATCTCTATATTCGGAGTGAGTTCGAGAAAAAATGATGCAAAACTGATAGAGAGCAACAGACAAACAGCGACAACAACCGACTGATTGCTATGATTCTAGCAAAGCAAACGGCTTCAATTTTGTTTCGATCAAAAACTGAGACGAGAATGATTCCTAAACGAGAACTCGAAAACCTAAACGATTATGATGTTGAAGAACAAAAAAAAAATTAACCGTAAAAGTATAGTGAGAAAGTCTAGATAATTTCTTGTGATGTTTTCAGTAGAGGGAGAGAACGAACAGAGAGTGCGATCAAATATAAATCATCTTAGATCTCTGTCGATCGAAGTGATCTGCTTTGATCATCATCATCATCATCATCATCATCATCATCATCAAACAGAAGAGAAAAAGGTGAAATGAAATTAAAGAAAAGAAAAAATATTTTTCAAACTAAAGATATTTCAGACCCAAGGAGAGATGTGAAGTATTTTTATTTTTTTTCATCTACTTCTCCTTCTCTTTGTTCTTATTCCTCATTACAGGTATATTCGAATTAATGAGAGTCATCATCATCATCTGAAACAACATTATCATTAGAAAAGAAAAAAAAATGATTAGGAATTATTAATACTATTATTTTCATTATTTTAGCAGCTCTTTTATCTTCTCTTCACTTGGATTGAATCTTTCGTCTTCTATTGTCCAAATCGAAACGAATGTATCAAGAGATGGACAGGTAGAGAGAATGAGAGTCAGGAGACAAATCGAATCTAATGATAGAATACCAATAATTATCTATACAAATTATCTGATTTATCCACGATGATGATGATCAAATTTCGACAACATCGACATTATTTACTAGGCCTCTCGATATTTGAAGAAATGAGAATTCTCTCTGATTCTAATCTCAGAGAGAATTCAAGACACGGTCGAATATTTTTTCGACATCAAATTCTCTACTTTTTAGAAATTGTTTTAGAAGTTCGTAGAATATTTTACCATTTGAATTTAGAAACAAATTCTTTTCATTTGCTAATCATTCGATATTCACCGATGTTCTTCACTGAGAATGTCGAGAGAAAGAGATTTTCTTCTCTTTTTTGTTTTCATCTTTTCTTCTCAAATTCACCCAGAGTAAAAATAACAATTATGGCGAAGATGATGATGATGACAATAATCGAGCAATTATCGAATAATTTCAATTATTCAATAAAAACTAATCATTAACAATCGTCGGTGGAGATAAAATGATGGTGGTATTTCTTTATCACAAAGAAATAATTACGATGATGATCTAAATATATTCCCAAAAACAAAGAGAGAGAGAGAGAGAGAGAGAGAGAGAGAGAGAAATGATCCAATTATTATATTTGATTGGTGATCAAAACTTAAACGAAGATATAAGCAATCTATTCGCTGAAGAAACTATCGAAATTCAAAAATGCATAATTCTTTGATGTTTCATTCGTTGTCTAATCGATTGGAATGTCAATTATCTAGGCACCTATCGAGATATTATTGAGAAGAAAATGGAAAATTCTTTGTAATTTGATTTCTATTCATATTCGCATTTCAATGGCTATAATTATTATCATCACTAATCTGGCCACAATTATCGAGTGGCAAATTTTGAGACACTTTTTATTCCCTCTATTCTTTTGTTTTAGATTTGATTTGTAATCAAATAGAATCTCTACAGTTCAATCACAAAGAGATCAATAGATCAATCAATAGATTTTAAAGGATAATTTTGGTATTTTGGATTTGGATCAATGATTAAGCTTGAAATGAATAGGTTGATTTATTTATTGACTAGGAGAAGAGATAGATCATTGGTTCAATCGATCAATGCCTAGACTCATCTTTAATTGAGTGCTTTCAATAACGAAACGATCGTAATCTTATGTGGCAACAATCAAAAAATTGATTGCAGAACGGAAATCCAATGATCTCTCTCTTTTTTAATTTTGTCTAATTGAGAGTTCAGAATGCGAGAGAGACAGAAAGAGATTTCTACGCCCAGAGAATGTGAATGAATTATCTGAAACAATCAAACGCAAATCTATAGCATCAAACAATCGATGACAAGCGGTATTAATCCATTAACTCTTTCATTATCTATGCCGTCTGAGTTTATTTGATTTTCTTCGCCTTCTTTTTGCTGGTTTTAATTTCAAAATTACCTTTTGAGTCTCGAATCGATTCGTAAGCGAGCCAAATTTATCGTCTAATTTGATCCTCATCTCATCTTAGCTTCAATACATCAATCTCATAGCCATAATTGATTGATTCGAGATTTGTTTCAAAACGGACATCACATTTGAAGGTGTATGCAAGTGATTGTGATTATATTGAAGAAGAGAATGATGATGATGATGATGATGGTCAACATAATCATCATTTAGCTACTTCTAATCAAGCATCTATTTCACAATTTCGGTAAACTTTTTCAACAAAAATTTAAATCCTACCGGATTGAATACAGTGAATCAAAACGGAACCGATTGAAAGAACTAAACAAATCTAGATCAAACAATTTTGTTTACAATGGTGAAATTTTTTTTTAAAACAAATTTTATTTGTTAGATTAGCACCCTACAGCTTCTTGAATTACTCTCTTTCTCTCTGCTGATTGTCTATGATTTCATACCGAATCTTAAGAGTTATAAATGTGTTCGTACGAGTATAAATGAGAAGAAATCCAGTTCAAATGACTAAATCGAATAAATGCCGACAATTTCACTGATTCGAAGATTTCGATCGCGCAAATAGTCCACTGTTTTTCAACTAATTACGTTTCTCTTCTAATTAGTCGCGAAACTGCTCCTTTCTTTGTTAAACTCATCAAAAATAGTAATAATAATAATAATAATAATAATAATAATCAATGAAATTTAGCAAGGAATCTTTCACGAAAATCTTTTGATGTGATTTCAATCCAAATTTTACTACCTAGAAAAAAATCAAATTACCTAATGTCATTTTCAATCTGTTAGGTTTTGTTTTTAAAGAGAGAATAGGGAATAGCCGGAAAATTTTCAAAGATTGTTAATTCAACCTCTTCTATGCTTCTTCACCTTATGCCGTTCTATGTTTGATTGGCTAGATTTTAATCAATAAATGAAACCTAACCTTTTGATTGCATTGTGCTGGACTATTTCGAGAGTTTTATTTATAGATCGATCATCACCATCGACAAATAAAATGGATTGGGATGAAAGGAAACCATTCACAGCTAAACCATTTCAACCCTTTTTTCGCCTTCTTCTTAGGTATAAAATTTACCTATCGTCGTCACACTAATTTCACCTGACGATATATTGTTCGTTGCTCTATGATTCCTTGCTAACGAGAATGGATTCTATATTTAGATACTCGCCAAAGATGATATTGAAGAATTTATTTCGGGTATCAAATTTTAACCAAAGGGCATTTCGAAACGAATTTTCAAAAATAGTTTGATAGCATTCAGAGATAGCAAAAGACATTTCTTTCAATGTCACACAACATTGGTGGTAATTTTTTTTTTTTTTTTTGGTACAATTTTGAAATTTTTTTTCCATCATCAAAATTTGGTCTGTGATCGCGTGCAAGAATCTTAAAATAGAATCCAATCTTATGGTCACACCTAATCAAATTGGTTTATTGCTTCTCATTGAAAGAATTCATTACAAGGATCAATTAAAGCATTTGATTTATGGTTCGATTTATCAGGTAATTCGTTCCGAAATCTATTCTAATAAGTTCGGGCAAAATAAATTCTATGAATTCGGAAGAAATTCAAAATAATTCATTCGCAGAAAGCAATGCCATCTATGTCAGAATAATAATAAATACCGGAAAACAGAAATTTTATTCAAAATATTTGTTAAATTTGATTTTTTCCATTCATAGATCTTTGAATTTCATAGATCTTAGTTCTCTTCTGACTGAGACTCAGAGACTTAACTCTTTGGTTTTGAATGATAAGAAAGATTGAAGAGTTAGAGAAGAAATATTCTTTGAAATACGATTCATAATTTGTTGGATACACCTAGATTTTTTTAATGCTAGATTTTGATGTTTTCAAAAATTTCAAAATCGATTTTCAATTTTGTATTTTTTTTTCTTTGTTCAAATAGATTTTCTAAATAATTTCAGCAAAAGAAAAAAAATAGCTTCATAATGGATTGTAAGAGATTTGACTAAGAGAATCGAAGAAGGAAGGTAGCTCTTTTCTGAGATGAATTGATTATATTCTCTTGATTAGTTTTTGTCGGAGCCCAGAGAAGAAGACTATGGTCTGACCTTTCTCTCTCTCTCTCCGCTAATGACATTCGATTTGTTTTGATGCTATAATTAGAGCTTTGGTTAGCTATCATCTTTTTTTCAGAAAAGAAACGATTGATTGAGAATGGACATGATGGTGATGATGATGATCCAAGACTGTGATTGAATTCTTCAAGTGGAGGGGTAAAACAAAATATAGAAGAAGAAACGAAAAAAAACCGACCTAAAAATATAGATAAGATAGATGGAATAAAGAAAGTGATCGAGGGAAATAAGAGAGTGATTGCACTTGACCGAAGAATCAAAGAAGAAACCTTGTCGCGGCGATCCAATGACGATTCGAAAATGCCCTGAGGCATGAAAAATTTAAATTCTCTTCAGAATGGTTGAATCTGTCCCTTTTTTCACCTCCTCCACTATTTCACTTTCAAATTGGATTTTTTTTCGTTTCTCGGTCAAACATCGGTACAAAGAACCTGTTAGAAAGAAGACGAGAATAAAAAGGGGCCGATTGAATTCTGCCCTCAGAACTTAGCAGTACTGATGATAAAATCACTGGATTCAGTCGATTAGGCTGTGATGTTGATTGCTTTCGCTCTTAGAGTCTAGAAAGATGATGTTCATTCGTTGGTTGATTCTAAATTTGCTTCAGGGAACAGGTCGAACAAGTCGATATTTTGAAGACAAAACTTTCTACGTCTTACAATTGATTTAGTTGGAACGCCGCAGGGAATCTATTACTGTTTAGTGAAATCAGTTTAGTCTCTCTCTCTCTCTCTATCTTTTACTAGCACAGGTATTTCGCTGTGTCTTAAGGTATGATGATGATGTTGATGACAAGATAACCAATGAAACTAAGAAATCGAAAGAGAATTTTCTCATCTTCACTTCACTGAAAGAAAATGATAGGAAAAAACTTTGAACATTTTCGTGGTCTTCAAGAAAACGAAGAAAGAGAGAGAGAGAGAGGGAGAGAGAGAGAATTTGTACAGGGACTAGTGTAGAGTGTGGAGGTAATACTAAAAAACGCGTGTTTCCACAAAAACACACATTGATTTCGATTGGATTCAAAATAATGCTAGCACTAATACCAATACTAATACTAATAATACTAATAATAATAAAGAAGAGCCAGAAGAGAGGAAGAGATAGAAAAATCGCGCCTTCATCATTGGCATCGACAGCGTTGATTATAACTACCACCACTGACCAGAAAATAAAACAAATTTTATTTTTTACCTTTTCTCCTCGATGGATAATCTTTTTTTTTTTTTTTTTTGATTTTCGTTGAGAATCGCTGGTACAAGGAAAGCACAGCATTCGTCTTGTTGCACTTGTTGTTCGTTTAATTGAACGAACGATAGTAACTAACTTGCCAAAAACTACAAAACCTCACCAAGGGCCTAATGAAATGACCGAAGTGATGTTGGTTGTGGTGGTGGTGGTGGTGGGATAGAGTACCTTTTTCTCTTCTTACCTGGATCGATTGTTTCAAGTGTTGGTGTGTCGTCTTCATCGATCGAATTCTTCGATTCATTATGTTGTGTGAAGGAAGGTCTTGTTGTTTAGAATTGGTGAGACAATTTTTTTCCTCTCACTGTTGCTGAAAAAATAGAGAGAGAGAGAGAGAGAGAGAGAGAAGAATTGCTTCTCATCTGGTCGATCAGTCAGCCAGTCAGTTAGTCATCGGAATTAGAGCCAAAGATATTTCATGTTTTCAATTGTATTTCGGGTATCATCGAAAACAGAACATGTTCTGGTTGTCTCGCATCTCTTTTCTGTGTTCCAATGTGATCAATTTGTTTTGTTTTTTTTATTTTAATTTGTTTGCCGATTCCCAGTACAAAGAGAATATCCTTCACGAGATGCAAACCAGAAAGAATTGAAATCCAAATCTCTTTCATTGAAAACAACAAAAAATCCGAATCCATCCAAGTGCCAAATTTGATTTCGAAATTTTGCCATTCGATGTGAGAAATAATAGTGAGATTTCTGTTTGAAACCAAAGTTTTTTTTAACTAAAAGAATAAAAAGAAAACCAAATGCCTCTCCATTCATCATCAATCATAACAACACCGCCATCAGCAACAATATTAGTTTGCAGTCCAACAACGATTGTTGAAAATAAATCCTCCATATCTGTGCCATATAAAAAATTTATGATTGAGAATTATTTAGACGACGAGATGAGTGATCATACATCACTCGAGGATGGTAATGATCGCAATCATCTCAATGATTCCAATGTTAATCGTAAACGTAAAATAGACGCTGCTGATGAGGAAGAGGATGATGGAGGCGTCGGTCCTGGTGGTACTGATGATCTAATCAATCAGAATCATGATAATCGAACCATTCCGATCAACGGCGATGGTCTATCACCTAATCATGAAAAATCGACATTCGTTCTCGAGGTAAAATATTTCGATGTGTACTCGCTATTGATTTGATTTCTGATTGATTTCAAACCGAAAATGATAACATTTTGGTTTCGGTTTAGAGAATTGATTGTAAAACGAGTGTTAAGAATTCGACTACTTGAATTAAATCGTCTAATTATTCATCAAAATGATGTTATTTGACTGCAAAAATGATGATGCCTACCACATAGCCCTAAAATTATCGTAGGTGTTTTCTCAATAATATTGAGAATGTTATTATTATTACCATACACTGATTGGGTTGGTGATCATAATTCAATCACGTGCTAGCCTTTGGCGATAACGTTTCTCGATCTCTAGGCTTGTTTGTTGTGGTACTTTTCTCGAAGATAGGTTCACCGTTTACTGTCTGTTCTTAACCTCACTACGAATAGCCTCAGGGGCTTCAATCGTACAATGCGGTTGTTTATGTTCTCTCGTTGTTTCATCTCAACAAAGTTTTGTTTGAGTGATTGAATATGATGCTAATTTTTATTTATTTATTTCTTCATCTAAAAGGATCGAAGAGATTTAGTATCAGGCCATGGAGGCGGTCTAGGGCCAATAGCTGCTTCGATCGGCGGTTCGAATGGATCATTTGGCTCGAATTCTCGCCTAGCCCATACACCGACATCAGCCGATTTTCAGCCACCATATTTTCCTCCTCCTTATAATATCCCACAACAGCAACTTGATTTTCATCATGCTCATGCTGCGGCAGCTGCTGCCGATCCGTATAATCATTTGAGTAGTTTGAGTGCATCCGGACAGCAACAATACTCCCACCACCATCATCATCATCAAATTCATCATCCATCGCACACAAGAAATGCTCATTTATTACAAGCTAGTCGGCGTAATGATGATTCTGATCTACATCTTCAGTCAAACATACATCATGGGATCCATCATGGCTATGCCGAAATCACCATGGCCAATCATCATCATAATCGTAACAGATCGAATAATAATAATAATGGCAGCAATGCTAATAATAATAGTAATCAAAATAATAGCCAACAAAATAATACCAACCCAAACAGTCAGAATGATATGTATTCGAATATGCGGAGACCGGATGTTTTGATGCACGGTGCGCATCACACAATCTCGGATCATGAATTGCTCAATCTACAGAACTCAGCATTACAAATGGACGATACTCAGGTAAGATTGAGTTGATTTTGTTCTTATTATTATCATTATCGGTCTCAAAATTATCGGTCCAATTTCCTGGTCATTCGAGTGACCCTAATAAAGTGTAGTCTTTCCAATGAAAATTCGATCCCAATGATCATTTCAATTCTTCAATTCTTACACTTTCGATTTTGTATTTTTTCATTGCCTTGACTGTCTGATGACGACGATGATCACATTCGTTTTCGTAATAATTTTAATTAATTTTTTTCTTCTTGTTTTTTTCTCTTCTTCTTTTCTATTCTCACCCATCATCCGGCCTGTAAATTTTCATCTCGATGACGAAAAATTACAGAGCCAATTACGATGAATAGTAGTAGAGAGAGAGAGAGAGAGACTAATGATGCTAATGCTTTTGATGCAAATAAAAAAGTCACATTGATGCTTTAGACAAGGTAAGACAAGCTGGACGATGAAGTGAGCGTTGTTGTGTGTGTGTGTGTGATGAAGTTTGCGATCAAAAATACAGGCGATGATTGCGATAATGATGGTGGAAGAAATCTTTGAGAGATAGAATCGTCCGAAAACTTTTCGATGAAAAAAAAAACGTTCAGTCTTTCATCGTTTTCATAAAACATTTTTATATTTTTTGTCCAAACAGATCATCGTCAGATTTCGAGAGAAAAACTTTCTTCATTCTCAGCATTTCTAGATGATGATTTGTCGATTAATTTTTTTTCCACTTCGAACGCAACCAAGTTTAACTCGAGTCTTCAAAAGACCTAAACAGACCTGATTTGCTTTCAGCCAAGGTCTCAGATTCGCTCAGAAACGAACCTACAAACTCATCCGTTTTCTCTCTCTCTCTCTCTCTCTCAATTTTGATTGGCCAATTTGTTTTTGTTTCATTTCGTTTTGATCCCCTCGTTTGCTCTAATTGCTTCTGAAGTAATAATCGAGATTCGTTCCTCCGACATAAGATTCAATTAAATTCTGGGAGAAAAATTTCAGCAATAATAATCCTAATTATGGAATGCAAGGATTAAAAATCGAACAAATAAGATACCGAAGCGAAAGAGAAAATATCTTTTGAAATTGTGAGAAAGTAAAGAGTGGCATTCACAATGGTCGAAGAAAAAATGTGACAGGAAATGACTATCAACAGCTATTGAGGTGTTTATGATGTGAGGGTAGATCAATAAGTTCTATAAGTTCAATTAGAAGCTTAGACAACTAGATCCCGTGACTCGATTCTAATGATCGATCAATTATATGAAATAATTGATGGCCATTCATTCAATGCGCAAAAATTTAATCTTAGATTTCAATAACCTTGGAACTAAAAACTCTGAAAATTCTCTTGGCTCTATTTGAAATGATTGATTCATTGATCGATTGAACTCAGAGTATAGTCATCAATATCAGATTTTCAATCTGTTTGTAGCTATTATTAATTGTTCTTTTTTGTCTTAATTTTATTGACAATTGATTGTATTTGTGCTCCTTTAGTGATCAGTGTGTAGGTAATATAGAATAGTAGGATAACAATTCTAAATGATTGCTGCAGGCGATCAAACTACGTACTCGATTCACATACAGTCCCTAACACGCTAAAGTATAGAATCCACAAACAGCTGATTAGGCGCAGTCTGCCTTTGGGCTAGCTTAATTTATACTGGTCATTTTCAGGGGGAAAGGTAGGAAAGAGAAGGAAGTTTTTTTGTGATAGCCGAAAAGAGCATATGATCATATCGAGCAAAGAGTATCATCATCATATCCACTGATATAGCCGCAAGTTATAGATAGATTCTCTCTCTTTTTCTTTTCTGGTTTCGCCCTCAATCCACCATTTTTATTCTACGAATTCGATCTGGTTAGGAGGCATTTTTGTCAAGTTAAACAGTTAGTCTCGGTTCGCGATGTATGATCGATTCTCTCTCGCTCTCTTTTCTCACAGATTCCATTTGAAAAAAAATGCCTAATATCGAATGCCTCTTCCATCATATTTGAGAACGAGTAGCGGAGCGGTGTATTTCCGTAGTACCAGAAAACCGAAACCCAAAAAAAAACAAAACAATGAAAAGAGTATTGATGTATGTTTGTCTGTGCATTCAATGTGATGATGGGCTCGTCGTCGATGGCACCCCACTATTATCACCTAAAAATTGAATTAAATAACCAGACGGATGAATGGATGGATGGATGGAGGGGAGGAAATTGGAGAAAAGATACACATTTTCTCGATCTCGTTCTGTCCATCCATCCGTATCTCTCTCCTCTCTGTGATTGTATACTCTGGCGAAGATTATGCTGATGATGCTGTTGTCAGCATTATCTTTTCCTAGTTGTTGTTGTTGTTGTTGTTGTTGCTGTCGATGGCGATGGTTTCATGGCGATTCTGACATTTTCAAGAGGCAAGAATCCTCTGCCCCTTTAGTCTCGATCATCATCGAACCGATGGGAAGAAGAGAAAACAATAATCTCAAGCAAAATAAACAAACGAGAAAAATAAATACAGTTTTTCGAGGTTATAGAGATTTTTTCGCTTGTTTCCCGATTTTCGTTTGTTTTTGTTTCCTTATCTTCGATACTGGAAATATATCAACAGGAATTTTTCAATCGCTCATTTTTGGATGAAATGTTCCAAATCACATCGACACACCTACAGATGGATCAGATTCGTAGAACTTGATCTAATTTGGTTTCGATGAATCAATGAATGATCTCTCTCTCTCTCTCTCTCTCTCTTCTATAGCATCGAAAACCGATTGTAAAAAAAATTTCGAACTCTAGAATATTTTACAATGTATCCCATAACTTTGTCGCATCTAGTCATTAAATTTTGATTCTAATTTATTCGCAATCAATCGAACCCTAAAATCTTATCACTTACTGAGTGATAATGATCATCATCGAATTTTATCGATCCTAAATAACCCTAGCAAAATTTCGAAACAATATTCTGGTCATCATCATCCTCAAGTCAATCATTCATTTCTTTTCGCTTATTCTTTGATCTCCATTGAAATTAAAACCACATTAAGTAAAGTTCGTAGCCACTAGAATGGATCATTCTGAAACGAAAAAACGATCCAGAGAAAATAATAATCGTGTTGATGTGAACGACTTTAGCTGTCATCTCGATGATGAGAAGCGATCAAGAAAACGTAGACGGACACAAAACACACAAGAAGAGAATAATGGAGATAAGATAATCGATGGCTTCAATGATGAAGATGAAGAAGATGATAATGATTGTGATGAAATCGATGATGAAGATGTAATCGATTCTGATGATCTCGAAGAAAATATTAACCACAACGATGTTGAGAATGATGGTGATGATGATGAGGATAATGAATCCATTCTAGATCATCACAAACATCTAGACAGCTTTATTGATAATGGGAACAGTTCCGGAGGGGGCACAGGTGTAGGCAGTGGTGGTGGTGATCTTACAAGTCAATTGATGGCCATCAATTCGACGCTATTATTGAATAAAAATTTGATACTTTCAAATATGGCCCAAACATTAATGTTACAATCATCATTGCTGGTAATTGATCGATTGAATCTTCAACTTTATACTTTAGATTAAGATTAATTCTGGGACCGATTAGAAGAGATAGAAACTATTATTTAGGATTAATTATTGATTCTTAATTTCCATTTTTTGGGACATCTAGGGTGCCAACGTTGATGATACCGCTAGCATCTTCTCACCGGAACATAACAGTGTAATTCGTAAAAATATTCTCAACGGCAACGGTAGGTTTCATTTAAATAACGCATCTGATCCGAATTTCTATTCGAAATTATTCAATCTGATTAATGAAATCTCTAAGGACTCAAACAACGCAATAGCGATAATCATAAAGATATGATCATCACTGGCGTCACATCTCCGGCCGATGTGTTCTGTTCTGTTCCTGGCCGGCTATCCTTACTCAGTTCAACATCGAAGTATAAGGTCACTGTTGGAGAAGTACAAAGACGCCTATCACCTCCGGAATGTCTCAATGCATCATTACTTGGCGGTGTTCTCAGAAGGTTAGTTCATAATCAAATTCATATAAATCCGAAGTCCAGATTCTGTATTTTGGAAAATTTAATCTGAATGTTTCAATCCTTTTTTCTGATATTTTATAAATAAAATATCTTTTTTCTATTAGGGCGAAATCAAAAAACGGTGGTAAATCTTTGCGTGAGAAACTAGAGAAGATCGGATTGAATTTGCCTGCCGGTAGAAGGAAAGCTGCCAATGTTACATTACTCACTTCATTAGTTGAAGGTCAGTGATAGCTAATAAGAAGTTTTTATAGCTATAATTGTGAACTCTTTTTCTTTTCCTTTTTTTTTCAGGCGAAGCCATACACCTTGCTAGAGATTTTAGCTATGTTTGTGAGACCGAATTTCCGGCAAGACAAATGGCCGAATATCTATGTCGAAATAATTCCGAACCAACTGATCTTTATAGAAGAAAAGAACTTGTTCTTTCTACAAAGTAATTTGAGTTTGCCAACTGCTAATATTTATAATATTTCAATAATGATGTTGCTTTGTTTTTTTCTGTTTTATTTCTTTTCACAGACAATTATTAAAAGAATTCATCGATTTATTAAATCAAGATAGATCGCCATTGTGCAACTCTCGACCACAGCCAATATTGGATCTTAATATTCAAAGAAATTTGACCCATTTTTCTTTGATAACCCATGGTTTCGGTAGCCCAGCAATCGTAGCAGCATTATCATCTGTACAAAACTTTCTAAATGAATCATTAAAATACCTCGAGAAACAATTGAATAGCTATCAGAATCATTCGGGACAATTATCGATACCGAGCGGAGGAGCAGCGAATCTTGGTGGTTTGCTCGAAACAAAAAAAGATATTGAATTAGTTTCGAATAAAAAATAGCAATTTCTTCGATTTTTTTCTGTCTCATTTTTGTTATTTCTGACCAAAATAAATCAACCCTATGACCACTACGATCGATTGATCTTAATATCTGTTGGATATCACTCAATCAAGGCGTTCGTCATCAGATCAATAGTCTCGTATCATTCTTAATCTTAGCTTGATGCGAGAAGATTCTAATTGATTTCTTTCGCTACTCAACTACGTGGAAAGGAATTGAACTCATCATCGTAATAACCATCACCAACATTTCGCAAAATGACCAAATTTTCGAATTGAAATGAAAATTAAAAAAAAAATTGCTAATTACAAGAATCGTTCTGTCTTTATTTGTTCTAAAACAATTCAAATCGTTGATTCGTGTGTTTTGCAATGGATCAGAGATCAAATTTTGTATTGCAAAATCAAAAAGGAACGAAAAAAATGTAACAAATTAAAACTAAAAAATAACAATTATTAAATTCACAACCTAATCGATAACAACCTTACCCTACCTTATTTACAATTGTATTGGTTATCTTAGCTATCTTGCTATTCCTCAAATAGAACAGAACAAAAGAATAAAATATCTTCTTATAGAGTTGTAAATTTCACCCTGATCGAGACATTAATCCAACCGACCAGAACAAGATTTAGTTCGAAAGATTGAAATATTCTTGATCAATTAATATCTTTTCTAATTTATTTACTTCGACATTGTCATCAATTATTATTATTTTTTTTTTTTCATTCCGTATTGTGATTTTTGTTTTTGTTCATTTTTTTCTCTTCCGCTTCCTGATCTTGATTGTAATCTTTTTCTATCTCGAACAACCATGGCCTCTCATAAGTCTATCAAATGATGATCAGGTCATCATCGACAGTACTGTTTGTTTGATTCGCAAATCTTTTTTTCTCTCTTCCTCTATAAATCATCAAAAAGAGATCAATCCGTTTGGGATCGATAAGATTCTGATGAATAAACCAGAAATTTTTTTTGCAATGATAGATGTGCAAACACTCACACAATCACAAACAGAAAACAAAGATGAGAATGACGATGATGATGCTATTCGATTTATAATAAATCATCTCTCCATTCACAATTTTTTCGATTTTGTTCTCTTTTCTTGTTCAGTCTTATGTTTTCTATATTTATTACAATCCGATCCGAACTTAAAAATAAATGTAATTGTATCAAATTGACGAAATTAATTTCTCTCTTATATTCTGCGGCGATAACGGCTGATTGATTGGAAAACTCAAATTCAATTGCAAAAGCATTGTTGATAATCAGCAAATGCGTAAGCTATTGTCGAGAATGTTATTGTTGTCGATCGGATTCTTAAAGAGAAGGCCCGGATCCGGTCACATTTGTTGCCGTCGTTGCGATTGTCGATGTTGATGATAATGGCAATGATAAAGATGTGGATTGTTGATGTTCCAAAACATTGAGAACATCATCTTTGAGATTTAATTTTGATCGTATAGCATTTTGTAGAAGTTTCAGAAGAATCAAAATCATCACCAAATAGAAAATCTTTAGAAATAGAAGACGAAAACAAAAGATTAAATCAATTAAATTGGATATAATGATTAAGAATGACGAGCGATCTCATTCGATTCATTCATAACCAATCTGTTACCTGGAAGCTAATGAACAAACAAGACCAGATAAGAAACGCTTTACTTTTAGTTTGAAACCAATCGATTAATTTTTGCTTGCAACCAATCTAAATCAGGATATATTGAAATCAATTAATCAAATCTATAATTAAATTTGTACATCCACACTCACTCTGAATGGTTGTTTATCGATAATCTCGCCAGTGTTTGGATCGAATTTCTTTCGATAACAACTCTCATCGATTGGATCTAGTTTGCTCGCAAACTCGCTTAGACCACTGAGCCCACAGCATTTAAGCTTCGAGATGGAATTAACTTTGATGATCATTTATTCATTTTCATCATCATCATTCTCATTGATACCTCTTTCTGAATATAGTTTTTACTCTGATTATTAATCTCTTTCCAGCCTTGCTCGACCAGATCGATTATCTTTACATTTCCAGCTTTCAATGCGACAAAAGTGCCGATTTCTAGTGAGATCATTAAGACTATCAAAAAAACTAACTATGGAAAATATTCAAAGTTAATGAGAAAATCTGAATGAAAATCCATTTGATTAATAAAAAGCTTAATATTACCACTTTGAGCAGAGAGGAATGTTTTCTAAATGATCCATAGATTCCAATCAATCCTATTCAAAATTAGAACAAATTTTAATAAAAATTAATTTGGATTTAGATTGAATACGAACCTATCAAAGAAGATAATGATCCAAAGACAAGTTGAGTGCTTGTAATCAACTGTTTCAAAATCAAAGCAGAAACCAGAACCAAATTTGCAAATCCCATTGCAGTTGTTTGAAAAGTTTAGCAATTCATTGAATTGTTATTCCAAAATCGATTGAAATTTTCAGCAACCGGAAATATGAATGTTAAAATTATAATCTATCTTTCTACAAAAATCATTTCGAATACCGATTCGCCAGTGGCAATCGATTGAATATTGACACTATTCAGTGACCAAACAACATAGACTAGAAGACAACATCCAAAAACCTCAAAAAAAGAAAATTTAATCAGAATGAATAAATTTTTGATTAATCTGGTTGCAAGATGTAATAATTATGGAAGTATTATAGGATTGATTCAATCGATACAATACGATCAAAAATAATAGGAAGTGAACAAAACAGCAATACAAAAAACAAACCCATAGAGAGAAACCAATATAGACGATAATTAATCGGATAAAAAATGATAATATCTTCATTTCTTCTCAAGAGTTTAAAACATTGAATTCGGATCTATTCATATTTCAACATCTTTTTCGAACCATCGGTCTCATCCATCGATCTCTTTGGTCCTTCGGTCTCAGAGGACCATTCCAATTATTTAGTTGGATGAACAGAATTGTAAAATATATTGTTGAATTGTCACTGAGAAATTGACTTATTCGTCTGCGATATTCGATTGGTTGGAGAAAAATGAATTTTGAAATTTTCTAATAAAAAAAATTGTCTTGTTTCTTTGTTTCTGGTCTCGCAAAACTCGAATTGTTTCGTTCTATTTATTCAAACTATAATTTGATTGCATCGATTCAAATCAATCCCTACTTTTGACATTAATAGACACCAAATATTTGGCTGAAGGAGAAAAAGATGGAAGAGAAATGAAATGAAATGGAAACAAAACATTCAAGCGGAGAAACGGACAAGCTAATTTAGAAAGAAATTATAAGAGAAAAGGAGGTGTGATGTTGTCAACGGTTCGTGAAATCGAAAACCAACGAAATCTAACGTAATGCAAAAGCAATCCATAGAAACGGAAAGAAAAGACATTGACGCGAAACAAAGACTTTTTCTTCAAAAATTTCTTTTTAGACAGCTCAAGACAAGAGCGTAAAAAGAGGAGAAAGGAAGGAGAAAAAAACGATGGATCCAACAAAATGTTTTTGATCGGAAAAATCAGAAATAGAAACGAAATAAAACTAAAAAGGAAATGAAACAAAGAAAAACATAAGGCTTTTGTACGAATCAAATTGTGTCCTTCGGAAGTTAGTTTTTCTCTCAACTCATCGTTACACAACTTTTCAGTAGTTTGTGCCGTTTCAATTTTTGATTGGTCTCTAGATGACGGTCATCGAGATTATGGACCAAATCTTATCGATTGAAATAATATTGCATCTCACAATACTCTTTACAATTCCGATTTCGATGTTGAACAATTGTTCTTGCCCTTTTTCTTCTTGAGGTATTGGACAATAATTTGCAATAATTTGTTAATTATAGCGAAATATATCAAATATTGTTTTATTGGTGTCCTTTGATATAAACAGTTTATAAACAGAGGATATTAAAAGAGCCGCAACGATCGATAACAATGACGAAATTAGATTGAAGAGAAAAAATTAGTTATTGCTAAAGCCATACAAAATAGATTGTACAAAGATTTTCACAATCAATCACATTTAACCCATTCTTTTTCTTCATCACTTGATGAATATTTACTATCATTTTTCTCTTTCGATAATTCTTTACGATCACCATCAGTTCCCATAGGCTCCCAATCATCAGTACTCGATTGTGATGATTCTTTTACCGAGTCATTCGAATCAATTTCTTTTTTGATCACATTAGACTTTGTTGATGATTGCAGCGTGACCATTTCTTGATCATTAATCGACCGATTTGTTTTTATATGATTAGCTTGCTGCTCTTTCAATCGATGTACTTGATAGAAGTACCGATGCCAAAAACAATTTTCCGACAATGTATTCGGGACCAGTTCGTCATGATATTTCTTGAGTTCTGGAACTGTCTCGAGTAAATAAGACATTTGCTTCTGATAATTCAGTAAGTTGAACCGAACCAACCAATGTTCGAAATCTTCAGGAATCCCAGATGGTTCACGACAATAGGTATCAGGATTTATCTGTAATTCATGTAAGAATTGGGGCCAATTTTCAATTTTAATCATTTCCCCATCTTTTAAAACATATGGTTCTTCGCTAAGTTCGTCAACAGAAAAGTTCGCAAATACCGAATCCACTAAAGTGTCTTTGACTTTTGAAATTGTGTGTTTAGCAGTACCAGTCAATCTATTAGTCCAGGATTCTAAGGTTTTCAAATCAAAAGGCAATGTTGATGATGGATTTTTTGATTCAGAATCTCTTCTAGCATGCTCAATTTCGTTTTCGATAGACGTTGATTGAGCTTTAGTTTCATTAACTAAAAGATGCTCATCAGTTCCGAGACTACTAATCTCATTCACAGAGTTTCCAATTTCATTTAAAGTATTTTTAACAAACGAAGCAGTCGAAGAAATCATATTGGTTGTATCATGTTGTACGACATCTTTTAACTCATTAAAATCTCTTCGAATCGATTCCATAGTAGTCTTGACATCAGAAACAAAATTTGTTAATCAATCTATTATATCGAATCAGTATGAATGACCATTTACAGACCTGGTTGACAGTTTGTTTCGCTGATTGTACGAAGCTCGATATCCAACCACTTAAAGTTCCAGCATAATTTGCTTCATTATGGACAATCTCATCCGTTAAATTAGGACTCGATTCGCTTAAATCATCTCTGATTTCGAAAAAAAAAATTATAAAGGTTGGAGTTGAAAAAAGAGATATTCTAGCCAATAACTCACTTTTTGGATTCATCTATGGATTCAGTTTTGTCTGATTGATGAGAGGGGGACTGTTGTCTGGACAATTTTGATTCATCTAATTGTTGAGTGTCGGTCATTGTAGATCAAAACGGGTTTTCTAGCGCAGGAAATTGATAAAAATACCAAAAATTTGTGGTTTGATAACAATCATTTGGAATGGAAGTAAACAGTAAACAAAAAAAAATAGCTAAAATGTTCGCTATCCGTAATACAATTATATCGATGGTTTAAACTCCTGGGGGGCAATACGTTGATCCCTGAGCAAGGAGGATTTTGCCCTTTCCCAAGGGAAGCGACACAGAAAAACTTTTTTCTACCTGACTATTCGTTGCTGATTCAAATCTTTCTCACTAAAGCTCGAAAACAAGAATAAAAAGCTAGAATCGAATTTTTGAACAAAATTTGTCTAATTCGGAACAAAGTTGAAAAATTTAGAGATTTTTTTTCCAATCCAAAAAAGACGATTGTCAATAGAGAATCCATTTAAATCGAAGAAAATGTCTTGAGGCAATAAAGTTATTAGAATTAGTACCATACTCGAATGTCATCGAAATCTTTCGATTAAAGAGATTATAGATTCGAGATTATAAAGACTTAAAATGCAACAATAGAATTTCATCTTCTTTTCATTTCTTCAACAATAGAATTCTTTAACTGAAAGGCAGCATTTCCAATACTTTACTTTACTTTACTAGAAATCATAATATCGTTGCGAGGAAAAATAATCAGCAAGAGAGAGAGAGAGAGAGAGAGAGAGAGAGAGAGAGAGAGAGAGAGAGAGAGATTCATATCTCAACAAAGAAAAAAGAAAAGATTCAGATACTTAAAATATTGAAACGAAAAAAATTGTCCTGGAATAGTATTGGAGAGACTGATTCTCTTTCTTCCATTGATTTCATCAGAAAAAAGCAGAGGAATCAATTTAATTCATTAGCTCTCATAGCTTTGTTACCGGCTTATTATCACATTGGATAGATTATTTCCAATTCTCTCCAATTCTCTCTCTCTCTCTCTCTCTCCCTCTCTCTCTCTCTCTTTCGCTTTGGATGAAATTATGGATTGATAGACAGCCTTGAACGAATATCGAATATAAATTCGTTTGGATTCGATTTTTTCCAAACATTCCATTTCGAAAGATTCGATAATTAGTGCTGGATTTTTTTTTTGTTTTTCAATTTGAAAAGTTTATAGATTAGAAACGCTAGTATCTATTTGATCTAGTCATTTGTCATCGTTTCAAATGTAATTAATCTGATTTTTTTCGTATCAAAACACTTGTTTTGTTGATTCAACATCAAACGAGAACAACTTTGTCTGCCCCTCTAATATTCGAAGTTTGAAATTTTTTTAAAAATTATTCTGTTAGTGTGCCGACTCTAAAATTATTAATAATTTGTGATTCAACTCGAGACGATGAAGGCTTACTTAATTATCAAAGATGGCCCAACATTGATTGGTTCGCCATTTGGATCGATGAACAATGAGATTGCCGGCGAGATTGGTAAGTTCAATTTTAACACTAAACTTGTGCCTCAAATTATCTTTTTTGGCTTTTCGATTTTCGAACGAAATAGTTTTCCAAACTGGTATGGTTGGTTACGTCGAATCAATGACTGATCCATCATATCATAAGCAAATATTGGTGTTTACTTACCCCTTGATCGGAAACTATGGTGTACCAAATGATGATGAAATCGAAACAGATTTATACGATATACCGGTCTATTTTGAATCGATAAAAATCTGGCCGCTCGCAATCGTTATAAGTGAATTGTCAGAGGATTATAGTCATTGGACTGCAACACAATCATTGGATGATTATATGCGAAAGAATAATGTTTGCGGTATTCAAGGAATTGATACTCGACAATTGACGAAATTTTTGCGAGAGAAAGGGTCTAGTCTGGCGAAAATCGTCTACGAAAAAGAGCGTATTGAAACCTTCAAGTTTTACGATCCTAACACAATTAATCTAGTTTCGGAAGTTTCAACTAAAGTTTCAAAAATTTACAACAAAAACGGAGCGGTCCGAATCATGGCGATTGATTGTGGCATCAAATTTAATCAAATACGATGCCTAACAAAACGAAACTGTCAAGTGAAAGTTGTGCCTTGGAATTATGATTTCAGTGATTCTGAGTATGATGGACTGTTTATAAGCAATGGTCCTGGTGATCCATCATTTTGTCATGAAACAATCTCCAATATTCGTAAATCAATTCTCCAGTCAAATAAACCTATTTTTGGCATATGTTTGGGACATCAAATTTTATCGCAAGCTG
This sequence comes from Sarcoptes scabiei, assembly GCA_020844145.1. Lineage (NCBI taxonomy): Eukaryota > Metazoa > Arthropoda > Arachnida > Sarcoptiformes > Sarcoptidae > Sarcoptes > Sarcoptes scabiei. Next base: position 3,153,223 of record CP080484.1, read on the forward strand.
CTGGTGCAACAATTTATAAAATGAAATTTGGCAATCGTGGTCAAAACCAACCTGTAATTTATAGGAATTCGAATCGTTGCTGTATAACTTCTCAAAACCATGGATTCGCAGTGTGCGTAGAATCTTTAGATAATGATTGGCAACCTATCTTCACTAATGCGAATGATAAAACCAACGAAGGCATAGCACATAAATCAAAACCATTTTTCAGTGTTCAATTTCATCCGGAACACATGGCTGGACCTGAAGATATGGAATTTTTGTTTGACATTTTTCTCGAAACTGTTAAATCTTCTATGGAAGGATCAAATATTGATTTTAAATCAATCGATCAACATCTCAATGAATATCTCGGATCAGATTTAGAGTTTTCGATCGAATCAAGCAGAGCAAATTATCCCCGGAAGGTTTTAATTCTAGGTTCTGGCGGCCTGTCAATCGGTCAAGCTGGTGAATTTGATTATTCTGGATCACAAGCTCTCAAAGCTTTAAGAGAAGAGAAAATTCAAACCATTCTAATTAATCCGAATATCGCCACAGTCCAAACGAATCCTGGAATGGCTGATAAAATTTATTTTCTACCAATCACTGTCAAGTATGTCACCGATGTTATCAAAAATGAGCGACCTGATGGAATATTTTTAATGTTTGGCGGCCAGACTGCTTTGAATTGTGGTGTTGAGCTAGAGAAGAATGGAATTCTTAAAAAATTTAGCGTGAAAGTTCTCGGTACTCCGATAAAATCGATCATCGATTCGGAAGATCGAAAAATTTTTGCAGAAAAAGTTGCTCAGATTGGGGGAAACGTCGCGCCGAATGAAGCTGTTACAACTGTCGAAGAAGCTTTAGAGAAAGCAAATAAATTAGGCTATCCGATTTTGGTTCGTTCAGCTTACGCACTTGGTGGAATGGGTTCCGGTTTTGCGAACGATTCAAGAGAATTAATCGAGATCGTAAAACAAGCATTGGTGCATTCCTCACAAGTTTTGATGGATAAAAGCCTCAAAGGTTGGAAAGAAGTCGAATACGAAGTCGTTCGTGATGCATATAATAATTGTATCACTGTTTGCAATATGGAAAATTTCGATCCACTCGGAATTCATACTGGTGAATCAATTGTGATTGCACCAAGCCAAACCTTGACGAATCGTGAATATAATAAGCTACGATCAATGGCCATCAAAGTTGTACAACATTTGGGTGTCGTTGGCGAATGTAATATCCAATATGCTCTCAATCCAGAATCAGAAGAATTCTACATAATTGAAGTGAATGCTAGATTATCCCGAAGTTCTGCCCTTGCCAGCAAAGCCACTGGTTATCCGTTGGCGTATATCGCTGCGAAACTAGCTCTAAATATTCCTTTGCCTCATCTGATTAACAGCGTGACTAATTCGACGACAGCTTGTTTTGAACCTAGTCTTGATTATTGTGTGGTGAAAATGCCACGTTGGGATCTAGGTATGTTATAAATCATATTCATGAAAAATGGTCCTTTTTATGCTCAATCTTTATGAATTTTAATGGTTCGAATCCAAATTTTCATTAGGTAAATTCACCAATGTCAGTAATCTAATCGGAAGTTCTATGAAAAGTGTTGGTGAAGTTATGGTAAGCTATCATCATGATTAGATCATCATAATTTTCGAGAATTTAATTTTCGATTCAATCAAGGCGATTGGGCGAAATTTTGAGGAAGCTTTTCAGAAAGCTATTCGAATGGTTAACGAGAATTTTGTCGGTTTCGATGCCAGTCTTCAACAAGCAAACAAAGAAGAACTCGAATTTCCCACAGATAAAAGGATTTTCACTTTAGCGGCTTCGATTAAAGAGCAATGGACTGTAGCGAAACTACATAGTCTAACTAAAATAGACTCATGGTTTCTTCATAAACTTAAAAACATTGTCGATTATCAAGAATATCTGAAACAACTGCCCCGACAGCCAACAATTGACGAGATTGTTCGAGCAAAGAAACTCGGATTCTCAGATAAATTCATCGCTAAATGCATAGAAAGTAGTGAACTTGTTGTCCGTAAGCAGAGAATCGAAAGTAATGTAAGATCATTCATCAAAAAAATTGACACCGTTTCGGCAGAATGGCCTTGCTCAACGAATTATCTCTATCTAACTTATAATGCATCGGAATCTGATTCGATCGAAAACGGTGGAGTGATGGTACTAGGTAGCGGTGTGTATCGCATTGGAAGCTCAGTCGAATTCGATTGCTGCGCTGTCGGATGCGTTCTTGAGCTAGCTAAAATCAATAAGAAAACCATAATGGTTAATTGTAATCCGGAAACAGTCAGTACGGACTACGATATGTGTGATAAATTATATTTTGAAGAGATTTCTTTCGAGGTAATCAAATCAATTCTCATTAATTATCTTCAATAAATTAAATTATATAATTTTTCAGACCGTTATGGAAATCTATGATTCCGAAAAACCTGAAGGAATCATTTTGAGTATGGGTGGTCAATCGCCAAACAACATTGCAATGGATCTTTTTCGGCAAAAAGCATGTATTCTTGGAACATCACCAGAATCAATTGATAGCGCCGAAAATCGATTCAAATTTTCTAGATTGATGGACGAAGTTGGAATCCTACAACCTCAATGGAAAGAACTGACCGATATCGAGCAGGCAAAACAATTTTGTTCTGAAGTTGGATATCCATGCGTGATAAGGCCATCATATGTGTTATCTGGTGCCGCGATGAATGTAGCTCATTCAGAAAAAAATCTTGAGAATTATCTCAATGAAGCTGTTGCAGTAAGCAAAGAACATCCTGTGGTCATTTCGAAATTCATCAAAGAAGCCAAAGAGATTGATGTGGATGCTATAGCTCAGCAAGGTAAATTGATTGCGATGGCAGTATCAGAGCACGTTGAGAACGCTGGAGTTCATTCTGGTGATGCTACTTTAGTCACGCCACCCCAAGATCTCAATAGAAAAACATTGGCTAAAATCCGGATAATCTGCGAAAAAATCGGCAAAGCCTTAGAAGTCAATGGGCCCTTCAATATGCAATTGATAGCCAAAGATAACGATTTGAAAGTGATCGAATGTAATTTGCGGATATCGCGATCGTTTCCTTTTGTTTCAAAAACTTTGGACTGTGATCTCGTGGGACTTGCCACACGAGTTATTATGGGGATTCCTGAAACATTCAGAGATCTCCAAACGAGTTCAGAAGATTCTTTCAAAAACATGAATCTCAAGCGAAGAGTCGGTGTCAAAGTTCCACAGTTTTCTTTTTCAAGATTATCCGGTGCTGATGTGACTTTAGGAGTGGAGATGGCCAGTACCGGTGAAGTTGCTTGCTTTGGAGAAAACCGATATGAGGCCTATCTGAAAGCGATGATTAGTACTGGATTTAGAGTACCAAAAAAAAGAATCGCACTTATTTCAATCGGCTCCCATAAACATAAAACTGAACTTTTGCCTAGCATCAGAGCTCTTCATCAAATGGGCTATAAGCTTTATGCCACACTCGGAACTGCTGATTTTTATAACGAAAAAGATATTCCTATCGAAGCGGTAGAATTACCTTTCTTAGAAAATGATAATCTTAATAATCAGACTAAAATCACAGACATTGGTCATTATCTCAGCCAGAAAAAAATTGAATTAGTCATAAATTTGCCGATGAGAACTAGTGGTGCTCGACGTGTCTCAACCTTAGGCTATCGTTATCGGAGATTCGCTGTCGATTATGCAATACCATTGATTTCTGATGTTAAATGTGCTAAACTACTAGTCGAAGCACTGAAATTAATCGACGGACATCCATTGCTTAAAAGTCAAATTGATTGTCTTACCTCGAGAAAAATAATTCAGATGCCTGGTTTGATCGATGTGCATGTTCATCTTCGAGAACCTGGTGCAACGTTTAAGGAAGACTTCGATAGTGGCACATCGGCAGCATTAGCTGGAGGCATAACATTGGTCGCAGCGATGCCAAATACATCGCCTGCCATTACGAATCAAGAGACTCTCCGACAAGTATTAAATATTGCCAATTCTAAAGCTAAATGTGACTATGCTATCATAATGGCAGCTACTAATGATAATGCTGATGAATTAGCTAGAATAGCTAAAAAAACTAGAATTATGGCTGTTAAAATGTATCTGAATGATACATTCGGTCAATTGAAATTGGATTCTATGACAGAGTGTCTTATTCATTTTGAAAAATTACCGAAAAATATTCCCATCTGTGTTCATGCTGAAAGACAAACAACAGCAATGGCAATATTATTAGCAGAGCTCTATGATCGACATGTGCACATCTGTCATGTGGCCCGAGAAGAAGAGATAATAATCATCAAGAAAGCCAAGGAAAAAGGTATAAAAGTAACTTGCGAGGTGACTCCACACCATCTTTTCCTTTGCGAAGATGACTTCGAAGCGATCGGTTTGAGTAGATCGAATGTGAAACCTAATTTAGTTTCGAAAAAAGACCAAAATGCATTGTGGTCTAATCTCCGCTTTATCGATGCTTTTGCAACTGATCACGCTCCTCATTTGGTCGATGAAAAAGATTCTCCTAATAGTCCACCGGGATTTCCTGGTCTTGAAACGATGTTACCATTGCTGTTGACAGCGGTTAAAGAAGGAAAGCTCAAATTAGATGATCTCATTCAAAAGCTTTATCAAAATCCGAAAAAAATTTTCAATCTTCCTGATCAACCGAATACGTTCATTGAAATCGATATGGATGAAGATTGGATCATACCAGATTCAATGTCTTTCACTAAAGCTAAATGGACACCTTTCGCTGGTCGAAAAGTTTATGGACGTGTTCGCAAAGTGATTCTACATAATGAGGTTGCTTTCGTCGACGGTACCGTTTTAGTTCGGCCAGGTTTCGGTCGTAATATACTGCAAACATTAGAGAATGTAACTCAAGCACATCAATCGAATAACGTTTCTATGATCAATATTGATGACCGTAATCAAGTAAAATCGGAGGTGCAAGTGAATTCGAGTTTAGAGACCGACAACGATTATATTAGAATCAATGAAATGTACTCGAAAATGTTTCAAGAACTTGGTATTCATGATAAATCTTACTCAATATCACATCGTTCAGCTCTCGCATCAATACCGTTATCTTTTGCCCATCATCTTGGCCTCAATGGAAAGAATGTGTTATCAGTAGATGATTTTAATCGCGAACAATTGCATGAGATTTTCAATTTAGCACACAAATTCCGGATCTGTGTTGCTAAAGAAAAACCATTGGATCTTGGTGACGAGAAGATAATCGTTGAGAAGATTCTTAGAGGTAAAATAATGGCATTGATATTCTACGAACCAAGTACACGAACATCATGCTCGTTTTCATCCGCTTGGCAACGTCTTGGGGGCGGAACCATTTACATGAATGTAGAAACATCATCAGTCAGAAAAGGTGAAACGGTAGAGGATTCGGTTGCAACAATGTCAAATTATTCCGATATTGTCGTACTGAGACATCCGGAGAAGGATATGGTACGAAAAGCATCAAAAGTTTGTCCGAAGCCTATAATCAATGCTGGTGATGGAATTGGAGAGCATCCAACTCAAGCATTGTTAGATGTATTCACTATCAGAGAAGAGATCGGAACTGTTAATAATCTTGTGGTAAAGACAGCTTTATACAACTGAATTTAATCGAATTATTTATTTCGAATTTATCTTTTGAAAACTAACAGATTACACTTTGTGGTGATTTAGCACATGGTCGTACGGTTCATTCATTGACGAGAATGCTGACACATTATCAAGTATCACTCAATTATGTTTCCCCGCCGGAACTTCGAATGCCAAAAGAAGTAAAAGATTATGTTGCATTGAAGAATATTCCACAGAAAGAATACGAATCTTTAGAAAAAATCCTCCCAGAAAGTGATGTTCTCTATATGACAAGAATACAGAGAGAACGTTTTCGTGATCAAAGTGAATATGAAAAATATTGTGGTTGCTACGTGATCACTCCACAATTGATGACCAAAGCTAAGAAACGAATGATTGTTATGCACCCACTGCCAAGAGTTGATGAGATTTCGTGAGTATTTACAAGTGCCATCTGAATACTTTCGACTCTTTCATGAATCTTTTCTAATTTCTTTTTTGATTTGATTTCAAAGGCCTGATTTCGATAATGATCCACGTGCAGCTTACTTCAGACAAGCAGAATGCGGTCTCTACGTACGAATGGCTTTGTTGACCATGATAATGGGAAAATTTTGAAATTTAAGTGACAAACGAATATTTAGTTCCAAAATTATTCTCAAAATATTTTTCATAATAAGTGCAATTTTCTCCTAGCAGTAAAAAAATAAAATTCAGTTGTTGAGCTCAGAATATTTGAAATAAGTTTAAACAACCTTTGACGAAATCGGCAGAGTTTCGAAGCTTCAAATTTCTCAACTGAAAAAATTTGAAAACTTGATGGAAAATCTTCAAGTCGTTTGTCGCTAATGATGCTTCAAGAAATTTTCTTGCTGACACACTATAGATGTTACGGTGTTTCTCTACATATCTCAAAGCACGAATAATTTGATTCTGTGAAAGCAGCACATCGATGATCTCATCATCAGATGTCTGTAATCGTTTCAACATATCGAGGCCTAACTGTATAGCGAAAGCATATGTATTGTTTAGCGAGAGCAAAAGACAGGCAAGATGTTTGGAATCAGTAAAGACGTGATATTGAAGAAATTGATGCATTCTATAGAAATTTCTCGTCGAAATCAAACGATTGATTAGAAACTCATAGATGCAATAATCGATCGGAATCTCATGATGCGTCAAGGAATTGATGTATTCAAATACGATAGCGATTCCTAGATTATCTGAAACCTGTTGCAAATTCGATTCCATGAGAAATATTGAAGAAATTAGTAAAAAATTCACACTAAGATAACTTACTTTATCTTCACCAAAAAATTCGAAAAAATTACTCAGAATATCTTTTTGATCGATATGAACCAAGTGTTTCTGTTTCAGATTATCAAAATTATCGATTGACTTCGATGATGATTTTTCTAGATTATTTTCAGGATTTTTTGATTTTTTCAATGCTAAATTGAGTTTATTGAATATCAAACAAAAATTGCCGATGGGATTCTGTTTAAATTTTCCACTGATAGGAACAACGTTTCGACAAACTCTTAATATGATCGATTTAGATTTTTTTCTCAATAATAGAAAATCGATCAAAATAGGAACGTTACGTATAAGATCTTCGATTGGATCGAAATTCAATTCCAAAAACCATAGGCAACCATATTTCGCATCGATGATGATGTTTGGCTGAAATATTGCCCAATTCAATGAATCTATATTGATAGATAATTGATGAAATCAACTATTTATTGAAAGAAGTTTTCATCAAATTACATAATTCATAGTGAATAAGACTGTTGATTTTGTGCGGCTCAATTGTGCATCTAGGAATGATTGGCTGATGATATTTAACATTGCCCTTGATCTCATGCGCTGGGAGATTGATATCAAAAATTAATGAAGCTTTTGAGGTTTGGTGATGGACAACGACAAGATTATCAACAATATTGATGGCGAATTTGCCTGTAAGATTGGTGAGAAGAATATCGGTTTTTTGTGGTTGTAAATCTTTTCGTTGAAAAGTATAGATCAAGATATGGACACCAAATTTATCATTGGAATTAGGATGATAACGCAATATGAGCATTCTTGGTTTATCGTATCTTGAAGCAAACAATTCAAAATTATATGTTTTCCTTAAAAAATACAATTGATTTACAAATTTGTTACGGTAACATCTCGTTCTTGAAGACTGATGTTTGCAGTTCTAGCAAGGTTATTCCAGTCGATTTCAAATTTATTTAGTTTATAGGCGTTCGAGAGCTGCTTGACAAATCAAGGATTGACCGATATAGAAATCAAAGAATCAGCATTTTACTTACACGAAACAAAAATGGATGTATAACATTTGAAAATGTTCCGTTGGCAATCAGCAATATATTCGATTTTGGCTGAATATAGTTTTGATCAATCAAGTTGATATGAGTTGGATTAAATTGATGATCATTGAACTCACCTGGAAGACAAACCATTCAACACTCAGACTAAATGATTTCAATAATTTTAAAGTTTTTTTCTCGATATTGATTTGATAGAATTCAACACCATTGTCGGTAACAATGATAATTTCGGTGGAGCTTGTCCAAAAAAAACCCATTATTATTCCTTGTTTCTATTAATTTAAATGATCAATAATTTAACAAAAACATATCACTGATTCATACGAACGATTTTATGCGCAAAAACTTCAAATGGTTGTTGATTTTTGAAAATAAAAAATTCAACAGTATTTCGAGTCCTCTGGATGAGAAGCATTTCGAAGTCTGTTGAAAATTTAATCGAAACGATACGACCACGGTCTTGGATACTTCAAATAAATTGAAATGAAGAGAATTTCAACATAAATTGAGATATGAAAACAATGAATTTACCTAAATTTGATAATGCATCCATCTAAATTTTTCACAATGATCCCTTCGCTCCCATTATCGATAACAATGAAAACCTAACAATTGAATCGAATTAATCGGATATCAAATAGCCTTTTTTAGAGATACTGACCTGTCGATTTGATTCGTCATAGAAAACGCTAACATTCTTAGATACCGGTTCAAAATCTATCCTTTGATTACTTAATTTAAGAATGTACGATTGATTTTGCGACAATGAGCATCGATCAACATTAAGATCATTCACTTGATCACCCAGTTTTGCGGTAATGTTTCGTTCCATTTTTTTGTTTAAAAAACAGAATTTTGGTTAAAATATCATTGCAACAACAGTTTTTTTAACACAAATAAGAAATCTGATAGAAATCGCAAATATAAATTGATAACAAACAAAAAACAGCAGACAATTGATTTTAATCAAAGGTCTCGAAGTTATTAGACTGGCGCAAAAAAAAAGCAAGAGAAAAATTATAAACTTATGAAAAAAAAACTCGTTCGTCGTCTATATCTGATAATACTCTAATAAAATTGGAAAGGCACAACTTCTTTCTATACGCCTGCAATATTTCTCTCACTTTTTTTGTGCCAAACTAATCGCAAATCGCAATCACGTGTTCACTTCACAACTCATCGAGTGAATTGAAAAGATTTTTTCACTTGGATTTTGCGGATTAGTTTTGTCGATTGATTTTGGATTAAAAAAAAATGAATCTCTCGAAAGTTGTTAGTGAAATTCAGCAAATATCATTGACAAAAGAAAATTCGATATTTTTTTCCAATTCGCTTCGTTCAGCTTTCAATTTGATCTATTCATTCGAGTCCGATGTGATATTAGAAGAAAATATTGAATCTATTCAATGCTTTCTCGACTTAATCTTGTTGAAAATTTGGCCTAATAAAAGAATAGGACATCTAGAGATCAAAATTGATCTCTTGAAACATTTCATTGAGATCATTGATGATTTTCTTATAAGATTTTTAACCAAATTCAAGCAACCATTGTCGAACAACACCACATCCTCAATCAAAACAATTGATACTGTTTGGAAATTTCTTTTTGTCTCGGAATTTTTGCTTTCTGATTCATACGAAAACAAAAACAATCGAGATTCAGTCCATCAAAAATTATCAAATCTATTGTTTGATATAACGAATTATAAAAGTTATGAAGAATTTCTCTCTAAAAGTAAAGTTAAATATTTCCTTGATTGTATAAAATCTCATAAGGATGATTGTGAAGAATGGCCATCAATTTTTGGAAATTCGATCATTTTTCAATTTATCGTCTTCCACATTAATTATTCAAATTTACATGAATATGTTTTCGATTTATTCCCGATGGTGTTGAGAATCATAGACAATCATCTTGCTCAAAATCAAACGATCGGTTTGAAATGTTTAAATTATATCTTGAAACATCGAAATGACACTAAATATGAATTGAGCTGTTTTCACATACTTTTCGAGTATGGATATCATGATCTAATCTATTTGAAAACGAAAAATTCTCTTCTGAATCCTGAAATCGATAGCTTGGAATTGATTTATGAGAATTTAAATTTATTATTTCAAACCGAAAATCTTCTCGAATCGAACTGTTCTGATAGTGAAGTTTTAAAAAAAATTTTTGTAATATGCGACAAAAAATCAGAAATCTTGATTCATATCGCTGATAATTTTCGATTCCATGACAGCGAACACTTCTTAGAAGCTCAACTGAGAGTTTTTTTGAAACATATTCTTCCTATTATGGATTGTCATCTTTTGAGAATCGCGAAGATTTACATCGAGACTAGTCACTACTTATTGGACAAAATGTTAATTTATTGCTCGGAAGACTTATCCTTATTAATTTTGGAATTTCTTGAGAAAATTTTCTGTTGTCTAAACCTTTACTTAAAACGAGATGATTTAAATGTTCTTGTTGTGAAATTATTTAAAATAGACTTAAAACTTAATGCTGAAAATATGAAGTGGAAAGACAAAATCGGACGAAAAATATTTGATATATTAGAAAGCTTGAAGCAAACATCGAAAGATCAAAACAAAGAATTTATCGAAACATTCATCAATCGAATCCTTCAATCCAAATTGCTGGAACAATCATAATGATTCAAAATTCAGGCTGCCTGAGTTAGAGACTGGATAGAATCGATGCAATGAAATAAAATGATCCATTAGATGGTGCTTAGAATTCTTCTAAGGTCTCTAATCTATCTGTTCTGTTTGATGTATTGAAAAAACTTCAATGATGGCGAATCAACAAATCATTTAATTTGCATTTTAGAAACAGATTATATGGGCTGAAGCAACAGCGATGGATATTGAAAGATACATTGTTCAGAATGTACCTTGGAAAAAATTACCCCCAGAGATACAAACGGTATGTGGATCAAATCTATGATGATGTTGATTAATGTGATTGGATTTTTTCTAACAGCTGGTCGATAATGAAGAAGAATACGGGAAAAGAATCAAAGATTATTCTATCGGGAATCAATTACGTTATAAAGATAATCTAGGTAAATATGAAATAAAGGGATTTGTTTATAATTAATTTACATTTCATTGATCGATTTCATTTGATTGATTGATCATTTCTTAATAGTTCGTTTTATTGAAAAAAATCAGCGCAACTATTATGAACAATTACTGCGGTATAGTCGCGATCATTATATGCTATTTCCTTATCATCTCTCGGAATATATCGTATGTTAACGAAATGTTTCTAAGTTACAAATTCAATTCTATGTCTGATACATAATCACTCTATCTAGATTAATGGAATGCGAATCACACCATTCCAATATTATCAAGCGATTTTGATACAGATGATCGAGAATGAAAAAAACTATGATACTCTGCCGAATTTCACAGCAGTCGATTGCTTCCGTTTGATGGCAATCGGTCGCAATCAGTATATTGAGCTTATGAATCAATACAAATCTTCAAAAAAGTTTTTAGGAATGATTAAGAAACCGATCAAAGAATTGTTGCCCGCGAAACCTGCGGAAAATTTTTTTATCGATTTCTGGTGGACAATTCGACCAGGTTACATCACTGAAGAAGACATCAAATCAATGGTCACAGTTTCTGAGAAAACTGTTATTGATATCATAATCAATGATATATCTAAATCATTTCCGGCTGGTAGTTTTCCTCACGAAATCATCTCATCTCTCTACATCAAAGGATTGATTTATTTTGATATAATTATCGATGATAATGACCTTATCTATATACCACCGTTAGAGGGCTTTGTTATGAACAGGACTACTGGCGATTATTTCGAAACACTTCTCTATAAGATTTTTGTTTCAATCGATGAGAAAACCACCATCGCTGAGTTAGCCAAAATCTTACAGATCGATTCGAGATTGGTTAAGAATGCAATATCGATGTATTGTAGGCTTGGATTTGCTTTCAAAAAAAATAACGATGTCAATGTGAATGATTGCCATGATTCTTGGATGAAACATGTGAGCAAAGTTAATGAAACAAGTGATCGGCGTGCCTTTATTCTCAAGGAAAATTTCATCAATTCTCTCAAATTGAATGATTTTGATGAGCAGCTATCAATTTGTAGCGGCTTATCTAATAACACGGATCAAGAACAAAATAGTTCAACATCCAAAAACTTACAATCAGATATTTCGATTGCCGACGAACAGTTACAAAATCTCAATTTAACAACTGAAAAACGTATCGGCTTGCTATATGATTCAACATTGGCAGCTTTTTTAATGATGGGCAATCTTACTCCAGGCCTTAAATCGCATGCTGTTACAATGTTCGAGGTCGGAAAACTATCCGACGAAGCAATGGATAATTTTGTTATGGAATTATCAAAAATCAAACAATATGCTATTGAAGAGGTTGAAGGTGGTGAAGCTGAACGGTATTTCCTCCACGCCATTATTCTGTGTGAAACTATACGTTTTCTTCGGCATAATTACATTCTAACAAAAGATTTCATCGACCCAGAGCAAGATAAAACTCAAAACGGTCTAGGTTTAGACCTCATCCGCTGCGAGAGTTTACTGAATCTAGACCAAGAATCATGTGAGAGATTATTATCTCGTAATTATGAGTTTTTGATCTCTGTGGCCCCGTTAAGCAATGAAACACAAATATTCACCAGCGATTCCATAGCTTTTTTCGGTGCATCTTCTTTGGTGAATTCGATTTGGTTCAAACTTTTTCTCTACGCTTTGTGTGGATCGGGTCCACCATCGTTTCTCATGTCAAAAGGTGTACGTTTGACACATTTACCGGATATTTTCCGAGAATATGATTATCTAATGTTAACACCATGGGGAAGAGATTCCTCAATCATATCGATCTCGAATGCTTTGTTAGCGATCAATGAAACTGCAATTTATAATCCATTGCTTATTCAAGCGTTTCCGGAGAACAATTATAAGCCAGACTCGGATGAATTGATTCATTTACCTTTGCCTTTGTTAGATCAAGAGACCGATCAACAAGAAGCTAACTATGTGTATGAGAAAAGTTTTCGCCAGCATTCCGCAATCAAAGAGCTTAGCAAACATATCCGTTTAGATCGTATTTGTGGTTACATAACATTCATCAATTATGAGAAACAAGATCGAAATAATCTCGATGAATGGATCATATTCGATTGCTATTTCGGTATTCCGTTGTTTGATCGTGATCTCAACAAGAAAGTTTGCAATCAAATTCAATCAAATCGTTTATTCGAAAAATCAAAGTAAGTCCACTATTGTTCTCTTTCGAAAAATGGTAATCAATAATAAATGGATAAATAAATAATTTTACTTCTTTTTCTTCATACATTAGAATCAAAGAGCTAATCGATTCTAATCGAAAATTATTCAATGAAGTTGATAGATTCATCAAAAAAAATCTTCATTCCGAAGCGTCTCAAAACAATCATCTTCATCAAGATCAGAGTATATCGATAAATGATCAACAAAATATGGTTCCATTTCCTTCATCATGTCTTTACTATGATGACAATGATGATATCGAACATGATAATTTTATAGATAAAGAGATGATGTTCTCGCATCATCATCAAACATTCAATAATTTCATCGACAATATAGAATTATATCGAGTGAAAACAATTGTGATGACTCGATAAATATGTGATTCGATTTTATGCTGAAATCATAACGATGTTGTTAATGTTAATCGTAAAAATAAAATGCAATTTTTTTCAAATCAGAAAGAAACTTATTGATTCGGTCATATTCTGTGTCGTATCAAATCTAGATGATCGCGACAAAAAGTAGATAAATAAATCTTTCTTATCGATTCATTTTTATATCACAGATTGAAAGGAAAGTGGGTGGCTTGGAGAAGATATCAATTAATCAAAATCATTACTATGATGAGTAGCAAAATATATGATCACTCTTGTGAAGATACATTATAGTTTGGCCATAGTAAAATACTATCGAATATAGGACTTTTGATCAAAAGAAATTCCTACGAATTCATTTCATAATTATCTACTCGATCGAATCTAGCGAATTTCATAGGATTATATTTGTCGAATAGCTATCTCGTCCAGAATGAATCAACATGATGATGATCGTGGCGATGACACATAGCGTGATTATTCCTATGATTATGATTGTTATCGGTTCTGTGGAGAATTATCAGAATTAGATCATGGAAATAGAACCAGAAACAGGAAATAAAACGTTTGATGGAATTGAAAGCATTGCACTAACTTATTGAAATTTCTTCAATTTCTTTGACCATCGGAGAACTTTGTTCATCATCGTCACTATCCACATAACTGCTATCTAGAATTGATGATGCTCGACTCAATGCATATGCCACTGTCTCGGTCTCAATCGTGGCATTTTCTTTGGCTGAAATTAGTTTAACAAAGTTTTTTCTTCAAATTTTTTTTTTTCTTTCCCGGTTCAACTTACCAATGCATCTGGAAACGGTTCCGTTCCAATAAGATTGATATTGACAGAATAAAATTTTCGTCGATAATCCAGTGTCTTCGAAAACGTAATCAAAATAACAATTATAGAAGGCGAGACTTTGATTACGATACATATAGCCATTTGATGGCGGTTTCAAAGTTGGACAATCGATCACTGAAATTGAGAATTTTCTCAACCATAATCAAAAAAAGAAAAATAATCATTCAAATAATTACTTATATATTTAAAGAGAAGACCTCGAGTCGGAGAGAAATTAAAACTTTTAAATTCAACATCTAATTCGTTTGATTTGCTTCGAAACTCGATTAGATTTGATTTGGATTCACCGCAGAGACTGAATTGTTTGACATCATCCTCGATGATCGCAACATTATCGGTGCATTCATAATTTGTTAATCTTCTTCTATTATAAAATGGTTCTTTGATGGAAAGATCAAGAATTTCGATCTGAACTCTTTGTCCTGGATATCCGATAATTTTCCAATTACAATCGTATGGTGGATAATATTTTGGATAGCTTATTTTTTTTATCAATGAAATTTGGAAAAAATTAACCTTAATCTTTTGAAGCGATTCTAGATTACCCTGGATTGGTGACATAACCAAAATTATCCTTTAGTTGAATATTGCAATATGAATTAAGCTTGGCGTCTAAGAAACAGAAACAAAGATTAGATTAGATCACCGAAACCAATCATTTTTATGTTGAACTATTTCTTCAAAACTAACTTGGAATACAGGTGTATTTCAAATTGATCCATCCATCGAATCCCGAGCATTGATGGTAATGAAGTTTTCGTAGATTGACCAAACAAGAAGAATGACCGGAACACCTGCAACCAGGTTCAAGATCAAAATTTTTCGTACAAAAAAAAACATTAGAAGTGGAAACATAAAGAAAGCAACTGACTTTGAATTCAATGTTAAACGTAAATCATCGGTACATGATCGGAAGCTTTTAAAATCGGATGTTGATCTACGATAATTAGTTCCATTAAGATTAACAAATGGACATTGATCGACTATAGACGAGGTAAAAAATGCTTCTTTGATGGCAATCACTTCGTCGTGGCTACATTTGATGCCCACATTCTCCATGTCAGCCTTCGGAAGACATCTCTGCAAGATGATTTCTTGATAGCCTAACGAACGAATTGATTTTGCATTCAAATTAATCGACAAAAAGACGAAAAAATTGAGTCAAATAATTTTCTACCTCTGGAAACGATCGCAACCGAAAGACTGATTAATATTAGAAAGTGGAAATTGAAAATTTTCAAATAGATCATCGTCATTATTGTCAATGAATCATTAAAAATTCAAGACATTAGAGAATTTTTTATTTGAAATATGATCTGCTATCATTTAGAAGAGTTGGATTGGAGAGATATTATTTAAAAAGCTTATTATCGTTCAGCATATTTCCATCACATCATCACCAAAGCTGATGTCACTTCATTGAAGAACATTTTTTATTCATTAGGATTTTTCTCTCCATTTTCTTTCAATGGAGACCATCTATTAAACTTTGTAAAATGCTCGATTGTCAATCATAGAAAGATAGACTACTGAGGAGAAAAAAGTTTAATTTGTAGATTGAGACAATTTTAATCCCATTTCCTCGATACGATCCGATTCGAAGCGATGTGATTCAAGGTTGAATACTTCCGTGAATCTCTGGGATCACAAATCTATTCACAAATGGTAGAATCAATTTCAAGAAGATCATAAACACCACTTAGATCACTATATGATTGAAATATGGATCATCATTATGACCGAAACTATATCATTGAGCCACCACAATCATCACCATCACAACCGCACGTGTGCATTCAAATATACGCATGCTGATGTTTCCTTTCAGTTCCGATCGAATTCGATTCAATTTTGGTGGCAAAAACGAAAACTTTACGATCATTGATGTTGAAGCAAGAAGAAATGTGGATGAGAGTGATGATGATCATCATCTTGAGAAAGAGACTCTGCCTCCCGTATCACCAAACAGATACACACACATTTTTTGGAACATTCAATCGATTTGTACCACTTACAATTCGGGTCTCTCTCTCTCTCTGCTAGAAACACACACAATACGAGAATAGAGGGGAAGATGGGTGAATGAATTAGAGCAAAAACCGAAGAGTGAGAAAAGAAAGTAAATCGAAAGAAGAAGGCGAAAATATCAAGGACGGAAATGGCAGATGTACAGTGATTTGTCCGAAATCCTCCACCGAAGAAAAATAAGCTAGAAAAAAAACGAAACGAAGCGATTGTATTATAAAAATAACTTGTCCGCAAATGTTCAAAATGATGAAGATAATGTGTGTGTTGGTGTGTGTGGTGTATGTGGTGTATGTTTATAATCGAACCGATAATCTTGCTACGCTATCCACAAGATGTAAGGAATTAATTCTCTTTCTAAACAAACAAAATAAATTAAATTTCCATTCCTAAAATGTCATAATAATTAAGCGTTCGTTTGATGCACTCGTAATCTAACAGAAGATTTAATTTCAATACAAACGAATCCTATGGATCGAATTCAATCTGAGTTTATTTTTTAGATATAAAGTCAAGAAAAAATTAATGAGATTCGGATGATGGAATGGAAATCTAATGAAAATTGATCTTTTTTTTTCATTTTGATTATTTGCATTGTTGATTTTCACTTGAGATAATCCAATGAAAATCTGGTCTCTTCAATGACCGTAACCTCAACGGTTCCATTTGGATCTTTTTGATTGGATTTCTTGGTAGAGGGGATAATTTCTTTCTGCGTTTTTGGTCGCGTGTCACACACATCATTGGAACAATGAACAATATCAGTAACTACGAATGGTGAAGCAATTCGTTTCGTTTGACAATGATGAGTTTTTCGATTAGCCAAAACATCTGCCACTTTTTCGCTAGACCTTTTTTTCACACATTTAGCCTGTCAAACATCCTCATCGCTCTCTCTCTCTCTCTCTCTCTCTCTCTCTCTCTCTCTCAATCTGTCTGATGTTTCAGAACCATTGGTATCTCGAAACCGAATTCAATTCAGCTTGAATTCATTGATACCGTAATTGAAATTGATATCGATACTTTCAATGATACCGGGAAAGGAAAACCAATCAATTTAATTTATTTTGATTCTAGCTTTTAAATCTATTGATGATGATGATGATGATGATGAATGTTTATTGAAGATCAAAAGGGTCCAATTTGTGTGTTCGCTTATGAATAATCATGCTGTACAATCTAGCTGTTGCATAGTTACAAGATTTCCATTTGCAACGGAACGGTTTCTCTCCGGTATGTTTACGTTTGTGTTCGACTAGTTTGTGGTAGGCAACAAGTGATACCTCGCAGCCAGGCCAATCACATTTGAAACGATGCGAACATTCATCATCGCTTGATTTATCGATTTTCATACGCCCACTATGACGTTTGTGGCTATGTCGTCTCACAACACCGTTATAGAAACTTCCAAAACTACAACCTTGCCAAGCACATCGATACCAAATTCGGCTGGTCGTTGTTGTCGGTATTGTTGCTGCTGATCGATTATCTTCATCGATTTTCTCATCGAAATCATCTCTATCTGCATCTCCATCATTATCGTCATCATCACCAAGATTCGATCGCAATTGATTTTCCTTCTTCCTCTTCTTCGTCTCTTTGATTTTTTTAATCTTTTTTGAATGCCTTTTAGATTTATTTTTAGGCCTCAGATTTCTTTCTGGTCCATTCTCTTTCCAAAACGATGTAGAAGATGGTGGTGGTGGAGATGAAGAGGAAAATGATTCTTTCATTAATTAGAGCATTAGACAAGGATAAAAATAATCATTTCTATAATTAGAGCGTTTTGGTTATAGTTTTTCTTGTCGAGTATTCATCTTTAAGAATCGAGATCATTAATGAGATGAATTGGCATTTTGTGATAGGAACATTAACCTTACCAGTCATAAAGTTTTGTTCGAAATCACCATCAATAAGATTGGTGGATGATACTGATTCGAAAGAATTCGATGTCAAAGAAGAAGGACATGTTGTTGAGGATAACATCGAAGATTGAAGCAATGTAATTGATTCATTAAAATGATCATCACCATCGACAGCATCAAAATCATTCACAATTTTATTTGTTATGGTGTCGAAATTCAGTTGCAACAAATCATTCAAAGCATCATCGCAAACTTCATCCTCATCATAAAGCTTTTGTTGTGGATTCTTCTCGGTGCAAAACAAATCGTTCTCGTTCAGAGAGAAAATCGTTGGCGATTGAAAAAAATCTGTTGATGTCGATGATTGGATTGTTGTGGTTGACGATGACGATGTTGATGATGGTATGGAATCTATCATCACAAATGAAGAATGATAAAGATCTGCTTTTCCATCTAAAGAATCATTGAAAGTCACTAGACTAAATTGATTTGAACTGATTTCGTTATCATTGATCATTGTAGCCGTCGCCGTCGTTGTACTCGTCGACGTTTTGGGGATTGCTGTGGTTAATGAGCCATTTTGTAAATGTTCGAAATCATTAAAATCAACAATATCACTGTTTTGATTACAACCATTCGAACAATGAATCGATGTTGTTTGTAGAGAATCTAGAAAGGCAAAGATTTTTAGATTCTATTTTCTGTTTTCAATAGAATTTTTATAATAAACAAATCTTACAATTATGATTACCGAAATCATTTGGATTGGAATAAACGAAATGATTATCAAATCGATTCTCTCCATTTTGTTGATGATTACTAGCAAGATTGTTTTCGATCGCATTGATCTCATTATAGAACCATGAAAGTTCTGTTTCCAGAAACAATTGTCCATCACAAGCTATTTGCAGCAATTCATTAAGAGATTTCAAACCGAACCTATATTCTGAATCGATTTCCTCTAATATCTCTAGCTGTTGTTGGTGGTGATGATGACAATCGAAGCATCCAAAAAAGCCCTGAGAATCGTAATACGAATGTAATGATTGATCTTGGAACGATTCCATTTTGTGGCGAGATTTTTTTTTTTTCGATCAACCAAAACCTAGAATCTTTCTAACTGATCAATGGTCTAGAGAAAAATGAGCTGAAGCTAATTATTAAATCAATTATTTTATCTCTCTCTCTCTCTCTCTTTCTTTCTGTCCTTTTTCCCCGAAGTTGTATGTTGGAAGAAGAGGATGTGATCCAAAACATTAAGAAGAGAGTGCTAAAGAAAATTTTATTTTCTGGATCTTTCATCTTCGTAATCGATCGGATTTTTTTTTTAACATAAAAAATCGATCAAATTACATTAGTTTAAATGTAAGGTGAAAAAATCATCGATAACCAAAAAGAAGGAAAAGATGAAAAAAAAATCAATGGTTTCAAACTCTGACGAAATCATTTTCCCTCGAATCAGTTTTATGTCGAAAAGCTGGAGTATTCATCAGAGAAATCTTCAATGAAGACAACGAAATAACATTTTGTTTTTTTTTTTGTTAAGATAATTAACAAAAACAAAAGAACAAATAAAAACAATCCAAACCGAATGAATGTCATTCATAATCAAACAAGACAGACAAAACATAAATTATGTAGAAATTATATGATGAAATTAGCAATGATGATGATCGCGTTGACGTTGTCTAGGATGACGACGATGATTCTTCCTTAGAATTGTTTTGAAACAAATGTTTTTCAGATCGTATGTTAAAGATGATGAGAGAAATCGGAGAGAAAGAATCGGATAATTAAACGAATGAAAATCGAATCAAGGGCATCAAATCGTTTACTGCTTCATCGATCTTTTGAATGAAATTAGATTAACTTATTGTGATCATCTACTAGCAGAAGAAAACTGATGAATGGTTTGATTTTCATGATGAAATCGATTCAAATGTAACTTCACCATCATCTTCTAATTCTTGTGGAGTGTCATCATTCAAGAGGAGACGACTTTTCTCTTCTTGTGTCAGATAGCCAGTACTTTTGACTATCCCGTAACCAAAGTAGACTATGAATCCTAGAATCATCCATCCGATGAAACGATACCATGTTAAAATGTTCAGATGAACCATTAGATAAATGTTGGTGAAGACACTTAAAAACGGTATGAAAGGTACAAATGGAACCTAGAAAAGAAAAGAGATGATTACCTTCATAATTTCAAAATAAATTGCAATATCTGTAATGTGTTACCGAGAATGATGATCCTAATTTCGATTTAGGCTGACAACTTAAAAGAATTGTACTGACGAAAATCAGAAGAAAAAGAATCACTAGAATCGAGGCCCTTTCTTTAGATAACGTTAGATGATAAACATCTTCTTCGTTAAGAGCGAAAATAACATTAAAAATGAAGATCAAGATTGCTTATTTGATCAACGAGAAATTAAAGTATCGATTTAAATAATCAAACATTAAGCTTTGAATCATCAAATTTACTTGTGAAGGCGATCAAATTCAGACTGATGCTCGAGGAGAAGGAATCTGGAACGGTTATTTTTTGATAATTGATCAATCGTTTCCAAAATGATTCTCGAACTGTTATGTCTCTGATATCATTTTCACTATTGGCTAAATGCGATGATGATGAAGATGATGTCGATGATTGATCGGCTATCAATATTGGATTATTTGTTGCTTGTTTATATCTATATGGAAATATAGAACGAGAATTTCCATCGAAAAATTTGTCGAAATGCGTTTTAAATCAAACAATACCTTAAGATAAGAATAGAAATGGCAACGAGAATGTAAGCTAATAATGTTCCAATGGACATCATTTCGGCTAATTGATCGATATCGAAAAACATAGCCATCACAGCAGCAAGTAGACCAGAGATCATCGTTGCAATCACTGGCGTTTTGAATCGATTATTAATTTTGGCTAAAAAATTGAACAATAAACGATCATCAGCCATAGCATAGATGATTCTAGGCATCGGAAACATTCCACCTATCAAACTGGTCGAAAGTCCAGCTAAGGCCCCGATGGTGATTATTTTTTGAGCGAACGGATATCCAACTCGATCAAAAACATAAGGCAAGGATGGCTCATGAAATTGATCCCAATATGGCCACATCATTGTTTGTACTGTGGCGACCGCACAATAAGCTAGAGTGACCAAAGTTAACGATGCAATAATACTGATCGGTAAGGATCGTTGAGGGTTGAGCACTTCTTCGCCAGTGGTTGCGATCGCATCGAAACCAACAAAACTATAGAAACAGATCGCGGCACCTGCTATGGTGCCATTTATTCCGAATGGAAAAAATCCACCACTACCCCCATCGATCTCTGGAGGAATCTCTTTAGGATCGATGCGCCAATTATGAAAGTCTAATTTGAATGCACCAACTATCACACAGTAGAGAATGACCATAAAATTTACCACAGTGAATATTTTCGTAAATTGAGTGGACTCTTTAACACCGAAACTTAGCAATACTAATATTTAATTATAGGAGATTATGATCAATCAATTTTTTCAATTTTCATTTGATAAATAATTATTACCTGAAAGAAGCATCACCAATGTGAAAGCGAAGAGATCTGGATATGAAGCGAACCAATCGGATTGAGGCAAGGTCAAATACTTAGAAAGAAAATTTTTGATCGCATTATCGCAAAGCCCATCTAGATAAACACTATAACTTCGAGCCACAGATGCTGCTCCTATTAGTGGGACGAGAAAAATCTTCAAAATCTAGATCTCTCTTAATGCCTAGATTCTCATAGAATACCGATAATGTATTCAAGAATCAAATTCCATCCGATGACGAACGCCATCAATTCTCCAACACAGATATACGAATAGATATAGGCAGATCTAGAGAAGAAAATAATTGTCAAAAATCTTCTCTAACAGCCATATGAATGGCTCAAAATCAAACATACCCAGCTCTTGGTACTAAAGCGCCAAACTCTTGAAAAGAACAAATCATCAGATTGGAACTAATCAAAGTAAAAAATTGATACCAGCATAACAAAGTCCAGCGAAGATGCTTGAGATAGCAGCTATCAAAAAGCTAACAACAACCGATGGTCCTATTTTATTTTAAAGAGAAAAAAAATGTATTTGTTTCGCAGAAAAGGGCCAAAATTTACCAGCTAGTTTATAAGCGACTGTTCCAATAATGACATAGACACCGACACCAAGTGTAGATCCAACACCAAGCGCTGTCAAATCGAAAGTTCCGAGACATTTTTTCAGTCTAGTTTTGATGATTGGTTCGATTGGTTTGCGACGGAAAAATGCAATCCATATTGCTAACGGAATATTTTTCATTTCGTTACGTTTGAGATGTTCAATTTGATTCGAAACAATCTCTAAAATCTATATCAATTAATTCTGAATGGGAATCTCATTTTGTTCTCTACAAATCGAAACACAGTAAAGATAGGACTAATCTTTCATTTTGGAATTTCTATCCTAATCTCTTTCGAATAGCAAAGGGCGTTTTGAGGTTGTGGTCAATTGTGATCGATCAATTGCTAATCTAGAACGCATTATCTAAATCAAACAACTGTTGATGTGATCGAAAATGTTATGATCGATCGAATGAAAGAGAAAGAGAGAGAGAGAACAAAAGAAATCAAAGATTAAGACAAAACTAAGGTTGATGAGCAAATCAATCTATTCTCAACAAATCAATAGATTGAAGAAGGTTTGATGTTTATTTTAACGGTGGACAAACTAAGATCCAGAGAGAGAGAGAGAGAGAGAGAGAGAGAGAGAGAGAGAGAGCAGGAGAGAGATAGAGCATATCTTTCGAGATGAGAAGGTAGCTTAATTCCAATCGGTAACAAGTGTCAATCGAGCAGACAAACTTCTCGGAGAGAATCCTACATTAATCACTTTTGTTTCTCTTACACCGTAATCTCTTCGTTCATCAACGATTAATTATCAATCATAATCATTGCCTAATAAATGTGATTGAATAACAAATAATCGAAAGCAAACGATCATAATCATCATCTACAGTTACAAAGAAGCAGAGGTAACAACTGCAACAACAACAACAGACGACAATCAATTAACGGTGAATTGTGTTTGTATCCCATTTGTGGAAATTTATTTCTCGGCCCCTAGAGATAATGAAGCGCTCGGTTTTTGCTTTGTTGTTCCTAACAGATCGATCCATAATGGATCACATTCGAAACATTTCTAATCGAACTACCAACGATGAAAATTCTGGATCTATCTCGATAAAATGATCATTCAAATATTTCAAATAGATTATCGAAGGTAAATTGAACGATAAAGCTTGATAAAGCTCTATAATCTCTTTTTGCTTCAAGATTGCTTAGCATAGCAGTGTTGATTGGGACAGCTTCAATAATACCTCGCAGAACAACAGCTACGATCTATGAAAATACTAGAGAGAAGAGAAAAGACATTGTTTCTAGAGATGACGAATTTGAGAATTTAGATTTTAATAATCTGACCAGAGAGAACATCGAAATTTATTTTAAAATTAAACGTCGTCAACAATTGGATGCGATCGGAACATTAATGAATTTCGAGAAATACGAACATAAATATTCAATGATTTATAAAATATTTGATAAACTTTGTAAAACAATAGAGAATTCTCGTCAAATTCTGACCAAAAAAGATCCAAAACAAGTGGATGATGTTCTAAATTCAAACGATCCTGTTTTAATTAAGAATACATTCCATATTATAGAAAATTGCGCCCTTTTTTCAAATATCGCATTGAAATTGCCAGATATTAGCAAACGTATTTTGAATGAACAAATCAAATGGATCGATTATTTTCGTTGGTGTTCAGAATTTTCAACAAAATCTCAATTAATAGATGAGATTAGTATGAAAATGTTTAATCTTGCCTCCCAACAGTTGAAAATAATCCAAAGAGAAGATAATTTTATGAATCCTTATGAGCGAAAAAATCAATTGCTTACTAATCGCTTGGAAAATGCTCAAATCAAATCCAAAACAAAAAAGACCACAAATGTTCGAAAAGGTCCACGAATGAGTAGAACAGAGTTTTGAATTGAGAAATAAACCATTTGATTGTTGCAACAAATTCGATAAGTTTCGAATTATTATCTTAGTGAAATACCAAATTTTTTCAAGCATTGGTACTGACAAAAAAATTTTCATTTTGTTTGATATCTACGATTCTGGGTGTGTCCGGTTTCGGACCGAAATTTTCGATAGTAAATTAAAATAGTCCGCTATGTATTGAAAATAATAATCTATTCCAGTGATTCTATTATGTCTGACTGAAAAACTAAACAAAATGTTGCATTGCATGCACTTCTTTCGGTTATCAGAAGAAGAAAAAGAGCGAGAGCTATAGTTTGATAAGGTGATCCATTTTTTTCTTGATGAAACAGAGAGAGAGAGAGAGAGAGAGAGAGAGAGAGAGAGAGAGAGATAGGCCAAAGCAACAAAACTAGCAACAAACCAGCCCTAGAGAACAAAATGGATCGATGGAAAATTGATGGGTGTGAAATGATTGGCTAAAATTTTTATTCCAAATTAATTTATATTCGAATTAAGAAAATTTTCGAATTGAATTTTCCAAATTTTTTCTTTTCAGCCTTTTTCTACTCATTGCTGTTAATTGATTGATTGTTCTCAATGCAGATCGATTATATTCCATCATTGAATTGTTCCAACGACTGATTTTAAAATCAGATGGATCCAGAAAAATTTCAAAGTGATTCGAGAAAATTATTAATCACCGGTTTTATCTGTAATAGTTATGATTATTACCATTGTTTTCTGTTCACTAAAAATTTGATTTCATCAAGGTTATCTCTTAGCTTTGATTTATAATCTTTTCTTGGTGAAAAAATCCACCACAATCAAACAAATATGTTTGATCGTTGCTGGTCTCTTGATTTGTATCTACAATTTTAGTAAGATACTCTTTTTTCTTTACGATTGAATGATTTAATTGAGTTTTCAATTCTGCATTGAAGGTTTGCATTCTATTCATTCGCTGGTTGTGGGATGTTCGGTATGGATCTCAATCAAATTTCTAGGCCCTTCGAAATTGATGGTAGCTAATAATTTTGTGCTTAGTATGGTGAGCTTTTTCTGTATTCTGAAAATCCAATTCATATTGATTCAAGAACTATTGTAGACATATTTATTCTATGGGTACTATCAAAAATACATTTCAAAGAGCAAAGGATTCACTTGGACAATGCCACAGTGCGTTCTAACTCTTTCGATGATCGCTTTATCTTTTGATGTCTACGATGGACATATATCACGAAAAAAATCATCTACAACATTAAAAACCAACGATAATTCTGTGATCCCAATGTCACAAGATGAGACAATGATTTATCACACTCCATCATTAATCGAGATTCTATCCAAGATATATTTTCCGCCCACCTTCATGATTGGTCCTCTGCTGAGTTTCAAGCACTACCTTCAATACATCGAATCAAAACAAAGCTTCCTAGCCATTTTTTGGAAGCAATCAATTTTGAGATTATCGATTGGACTAATTTATTTACTCTTCTTCAAGATAGGACAAACATACCTACCTGAGGAATATTTTTTTACAGAAAATTTTGTAAGATATTCTTTAAAAATTCTTTGAAATTTATCATAATGTGCTTTATCGTTTTCAAATACAGAAATCCAGCAACCTTTTATTCAAATTATCAATAATCGCAGTAGCTAATAAGCTCATTCTTTGCAAATACATTTCAGCCTGGTTAATTTCAGTTAATATTCTAAATCCCATATTCTTGCAGTGAGTTTGATTTGCATTTTTCTTCTAGGAAGGAGCTTGTATATTGTTCGGAGTGTCAAGAAATCCGAAAACTAATGCCTTAGATCGATGTTGTAATGTAAGTTTGCTGCATTATGAAACGACAGCGACGTTCCGAGGTGTGATTGAATCATTTAACATTACGACGAATAGATTTGTAGCTAAATACATTTACAAGCGGCTTAAATGGTTGAAATCGAAGACACTTAGTCAAACGATTTCACTGTTTTTCTTGGCCATTTGGCACGGACTCTACTTGGGATATTACAATACGTTTGCTTTAGAATTGATAGTAACAAGAATGGAATCGGATGTAAGCGATTTTTTTAATCCGTTTTTTACAAAATATTCAAAATTTTATCGTTTTCAAGATCGCTAACCAAGTCATTAAACTTCGGATCAAAAACGGTCGATTCAATCAATTTCTCAATCAAACTTCAGCTCGTTGGATCATTTATGTTCTTATGCGATTGCATGTAATCTACACATTGAGCTATTGTTTTCTTTCTTTTGCAATTTTGGATTATGACCGATGGACATCAGTTCTTGCCGACATTTACTATTGTGGTCATTTCGTCTATTCTGTGTGGTTCATAATGTCAATAGCAAATTATTTATTACGGTTTCAATCCAAGAACGCTAAATAATACTCTGGATCATCATCGAAAAAACGATAATAGACCTGGAATAATTACGTTTCTGACTGATTTTTCAAAAGCTACCAAAACGAGAAGGCAGCTCTTGGTCAAATTGATGCAAATTAATTTTCCGCCAATTCAGATATGCTGTCTAAAGAGATCGAAACGGAATTTTCGGTATCAATTAAACGGACCAAAGCTTCATTGCGTTTATAATTGATTTCTTTGATCCTTGCAGTTTGGCCACGAAATTTGCCAAGAACTATTAGAACTTTTGGCATTGAATTAGTTGATGAAGATGATGGTATCACAGTTCGTAACATTGATTGAGAGAGGCATAAAATTTTGTTCACTTTGGTCTTGACAACACACTCATCACCGATTGTTTTAAGAATGACAACTTTTTCTTTATAATATTTGCCTTCTTTGAAATTTTTATCAATTATTTGAGCTAAAATTCCAGGAACGATCCAAATTTTATCATTTTGATCACGATTGATTATATGATTTTTTGCACCGCTTATCATCTTTTCTCCCTCTAGTTTCTGAAAGTTGAGTAAAAGAAATAATTAATTGATTTGTTTAAACAAAGCTCTGATCGATTACTTTCTCGGATTTCGATGATTGCTGCTGTTTTTCTCTGTTCTTATATGCATCAAATTTGTTTTTATTTATAACTTTACCATCTGAATCGAATTCTTTTTTAGTGACGACTTTTAAAATTGCTTGAGGCAGACTAATTATCTCCGATCCGATCGCCATACGAACATCAGCATAAATTAAATCATCACTGATATTGATTACAGTACCATAAAGACCTTTGTATGGACCGATTTCAACTGCTACATGGCAATTACGGCGAATCGACAATGATGGTGATGATGTTTGACCATTTTTTCGATCATTGTTCCCTTCGAGCTGTTGTTTAAGAGAGATATCTGCTCCAAGGCCTAGACCTCTTGGTCTAAGTTGTGGTTCTATGATAGGTGTCACAGCTTTATTAATACCACCGATTGCATCACCTTCTTTCCAGCCCATTCCACGGAGCATCGCATGGCCATATGCTTCAATCGGAATCTGTTCATAGTCTTCAAGTTTCGGCTCTTCCGGTCTCATCGAAACGTCACATTTAGAATCGTTCTCAAACTCTGATGGCATCTTATTGATCATTAATGATTTCCATGCCGGTATTGTCTCTGGTTCAATACGATCTTTCTGATTTTTGAACTCTTGTAACAACTCCTGCTTAGCTTTAGTTATAAGATCATTCTCAGGACTATTTAATTCATCAGAACCATAATTATTGGGATTATTTTTTTGAGATTGGGATAATGATGTCCGTGTTTTGATTTGTTTAGGACTTGATTCAATTTTAGACTGATCCAAGTTTTCAAACTTGTATCTATTAACTTTGATCAACGGAATAATTAATTCTTTTTTCTCCGAATCTTTGTGACGTTTCGTTCCTTGAATACATTTATCATCGATAGATGTAACGAAATCGATTTCATCTTGATTATTCGCATCTAGACAATCACTCTGATCCAAAATTTTATTCGATGCTTTCAATAAATTAAGTTTAGATTTGGAATTTTTCACTTGAAAACCAAATTTAATCTCTTTATTTATCATAATTCTCAAATATTCGAATAATATACAAGAATGTTTAACAATAAATAAAATTTTTGTTTGAATTATGTAAAATCAAATTTTAGATTTTCGAAGATGATGGACAAAATAACAAAAACGGATAATCGCCATCTATTGTTATCGATTATTATGTTAGTCGATTAAGAGATTGAAGCGAACAACATGGTTCGCTTGATACCCCCTCGAATCGTATGGTTGAATCGTTCATTCTGTCCCTCACCTCAATACGAAACACAATTCGTTTTGGGCATATTAAATTCAATACAAGTGGGCGGTGGTGCATGATTTTGCTAATATTCGATCATTGTGTTTGTGTGGCGACATTGATACTCGGAGATTTGTTACCTTTCTCTTTTTCTCTCTCATTCCTGCAATCGTTCATTCATCACTTATTCTGCTCTCTCTCTCTTTCTCTAGTTTTATCCACCTTTGATCGAATTCTGTGTGATAAACTCGTATGCTCTAGGTCCTATTAACTTGAGGGGGAAGTAGAAAAAAATGTGAATGTTAGAAAGCTAGAAGAGATGATAATAAGGATGATGATTGCCTCCTGTGTGTGCTTTGCATGATGTTGCTGTTAGAATTAAACCAATTTTCTAGTCTATCTAGTCTCTCTCTCTCTCTCTCTCTCTCTCTCTCTCTCTCTCTCTCTCTCTGAAGAGTAACTATGACAATTGCATGCAACCAAATTAACGATTCGAATCGAGTATTTTGCTTCTCTACACAATCTCGCAATGCAATTTCGGTTTTTTGTGATTGCTATTCTATTCGCAAATGGTCGCGATTTAACTTGAATTGATCTCACCATCATCATCAGAGAGGAGCAAAATTGTCTTTTTGATCAAAAAGTGTCTGGCCATCACCATAGTCATTCTATTCTTTTTCATATATCTCTCTGCAACACGGTCAGTCTGCTTTCTTGGGGACAATATGTTTTCATTGGAAGAAATCGAAAACTGCTCGATCAATGTTTTGCTTTTTTCCATAGCTAAAAAAGCGACCACTAAAAACCAATCCTTTTAGAAGTTAAAAAATTAAGAACATTTTTGTGCTTCCAATCAAATGGCTTGAAAAACTTAAAGATTTTACTCGATAATTGTACACTTGTTTTGAACATAGAAAAGTAATAATTTTAATAATCGCATCGATAATCTTAATTATATCATCAGCCTTTTACAATCTCAGACGAATCTGGGATTCAAATATACACGTTTCATCGACCGTAACATCTTGTATTGGCCTGTTGATCAATTTATTCAAATCTAGCTATTTATTTTTGAAATCAGTTATGTCATTAATCAATAAAATCATACCGAAGCAAGTCAATCGTTTTAGACATGGAGGATACCAGATCAAGAAATCTATCATTTCAATTTTGATGTCATCTATTTTGAATTTATGGTAATTATGACACTGATAAAAATTATAGGTGACAAAATCGTTGAATTTGCAAGTCACAATTTCAAACATCGATTATTTGCATTCAAATTCTCATCAATCGATTTTTTAAACGAATCATTGGCAGAGTTTCACTCTTAAAACGGTTTGAGGTATGTAGAATAATTTAAAATATAGAACCCATTTTATTCATAATAATTTTATTATAGTCATCCGAACCGGAATATCATTCAACCAAAGAAAATGGGTAATTGTGTCCGAACCAAAAATTCTAACCATTTCTCGTCATCATCTACTTCGACAAAAGAGCCATATCTTGATAGTTCAAGATTACCTGGCTCTAAGCTAGATAATTCTCATCGTAATCCTATCAATCAGAATCAAAATATCAGCAATAAATCAAATAATTCTGTAAATCATGAACAAATCTCTCAAACGAATTCTAAACAGCAGCTCGCATCATCAGCGAAACATCCAACTAAGATAGTCATTGCTTTATATAATTATTTTGCTAATGATGAAGGTGATCTCACTTTTAGAAAAGGCGAACGCCTACAAATCGTTGACGATTCTGATCCAGATTGGTGGCTAGCCAAACATTTAACTAACAATCAAAAAGGTTTCATACCGATGAACTATGTCGTTTCAGAAGTCATCGAAATGGAAGAGTATGTATTGCATTTTATATATTTCATAATTTTCATTTTATTTATATGATTCTCAGATGGTTTTTCGGGAAAATATCTAGACGAGAGGCTGAAAAACTATTACTTTGTCCTAATAATCCGAGAGGGACCTATTTGATTCGTTATAGTGAACAAACTGCCGGTGCTTATTCATTATCAATCAAAGATATTGATCAACAAAAACGTGAACATGTAAAACATTATAAAATCAAAGCAATGGATAACGGCGGATTTTATGTGACCACGCGTAAAACATTCGCTTCCTTGCAAGAACTTGTTGCTTATTATTCAGAAAGTGCTAATGGTCTATGTCATGTTCTTGTTAAACCATGTCCGAAAGTAAAACCTTGTTTGTGGCCTTCGAAAAAAGATGAAATCGATCGTGAAGATTTGCAATTCATTCGCGAACTCGGTGGCGGGAACTTCGGTAAAGTGTACTATGGAACGTATCGGAGGCAAGTCGAAGTTGCTATAAAAATGTTGAAATCGGGAACAATGTCTCCGCAAGCGTTCCTCGAAGAAGCTGCCATAATGAGAAAATGTAGGCATGAAAAATTAGTGCCGTTATTTGGTGTTTGTTCACAAGGCGAACCATTGCTTATAGTAACAGAATATATGTGCAATGGCAGTTTGTTAGATTTTCTGCGGAAACGTGAAGGAAAGTTACTTAAAATCAATGATCTTCTAGATATGGCCGCTCAAATTGCCAGTGGAATGGCGTTTCTAGAGAGTCAAAAATTAATACATCGAGATTTAGCAGCTCGAAACATTTTGGTTGGTAAAAATCGAATAGTGAAGGTAGCTGATTTTGGATTAGCCCGCGTAATTGAAGATTCTGAGTACACTGCGCGCCAAGGTGCTAAA
Source organism: Sarcoptes scabiei (assembly GCA_020844145.1). Classification (NCBI taxonomy): domain Eukaryota; kingdom Metazoa; phylum Arthropoda; class Arachnida; order Sarcoptiformes; family Sarcoptidae; genus Sarcoptes; species Sarcoptes scabiei. Next base: position 3,184,659 of record CP080484.1, read on the forward strand.
TTTCCAATCAAGTGGACCGCTCCTGAAGCAGCTCTTTATGGAAAATTCTCGATTAAATCTGACGTTTGGAGTTATGGGATTTTGCTTTATGAGCTAATCACACATGGCCAAGTGCCATATCCAGGTAAGATCTTGATGTCAAAGGTATTTCGATCTATTTGATGGCTTCAATTTTAATAGGAATGCACAATCGTGAAGTTATTGAGCAAGTCGAAAGAGGATATCGGATGCCCAAACCTACAAATTGTGAATGCTCCGATTCAGTTTATTCAATTATGAGGCAGTGTTGGGACGCTGATCCAGAAAAACGTCCTACTTTTGAATATCTTTACGGTTTTTTCGACGATTTTCTTGTTGCTGCCGAACCAAACTATCGAGACGCTGAAGAATTTTAAGGCAGAGAAAAAAAAAGAACTGAGATTGTTTCACATTCCTCAATTCATTAGAACTTAATCGATGCTGATGAATTAAACAAATGGACAGTTGTTTCAAGTTGATATTGAGTTCAAATTTTAAAGAAAATCATCGAAATACCGTAAAATGTTGATTGTAATCATTGTGAGATTTACCAAAGAAAAATTTAAAAAAGCAGCTCAATTTTTGAAAATCCTAGAGCCTTTTTTTATATCACTTTTTATTTTTTTCTTCTCTAACCAATTTCTATTTATTTTTGATCCGTTTTTATCTTTGTATCGACGATCGCAATCGATCGTATTGTCATAATTCATACCATTTGTTGTTTCTTGCTCATTTAAGAAATTCATTCTAATCTACATAATCTTTTTTCTCTTGTGTTCTTGATCTTCAATATTTTTCTTGATTTCAAATTATCCATGTCAATCTATTTTTTTCTAAATAATCTCTTGTGATCCATTTTGATATGTAAATATCTGTTCAACATTTTTAGAAAGATTCGAAGCCCATTTCCTTCAAATCTCATCGTTGTAAATAATTTTGATGATAAGTAATCAGACGATTTTTTTCGAATCATTGTCAACAACTTCATCAGCAACAAAAAAAAAGTCATCGGTGATATTAATTTCTAAAGCTGAAATATTTTTAAATAGATCAATAAAATTTATTTTCTATTCCAATGAATTTGAATTTAAATATTTAACAATTCATCGATTCAAATTTGGCACCAGTGGAAATATCCTAGCCAGCTCATTCATAAACGCTGATACAAAACGCAATAGACGCAGTGTTTGAAGAGGAACAGCGAATGCATTTTTCTCTCTCGGTTTTGTTGATTGTTGATGCTGTTCAATCATCTCTATTCCTTTTCCTTCTCGCGTGTCCACCTCGTTTTGTCGGCTGCTCGATGAATTTTGAGAATTTCAATTTTTTCGGTTAATTTTTATTATTCTTCGTTTGAATCTGTCTATATTTTTTGCACAAACATCAAATTAATCTCATTGCTAAGATGGTCGAGTGAGTTTTTCTCACTTATTGATGAAATCTAATTTATTGAGTGAAATTGGTTCATTTTCAGGCCTGGTTTAGATTTGAATTCAGCTCTTCAAATGGTTCTGAAAACCTCTCTGGCACATGATGGGCTTGTGAAAGGATTGCGTCAATCGATCAAAGCATTAGATAGGTAAATTTTGATCTAAATCTTTTTATGAAAATTGTCTAATATTTTCTAAATCTATTTAACGCAGACGGGAAGCATCGCTTTGTGTTCTAGCGTCTAATTGCGATAATGAAAATTATATCAGCTTAGTTGAAGCATTATGTGCTAGACATACGATCAGTCTGATCAAAGTTGATGACAACAAAAAACTCGGTGAATGGGCTGGAATGTGTAAGATAGATAAAGAGGGCAAAGCTCGAAAAGTTGTCGGTTGTTCCTGTGTGGTCGTTAAAAATTGGGTAGAAGAAACGCCTGGTTTGAATTTCTTGAAACAATATCTAGGCATTAAAAGTGAAGAAGCTTAGCTTCGAAATGCGATTGTAATTTTTATTATTTCGTCAAAAACATTCAACATCATCTCCCCTGCCCTGGAAAAGATTAAATTTTAATTTTCATGAAAAATCATTTTATACTAAATTCAACAAAATAGTCGATTAAGAAATTTAATCTATTCTCCTATCGTTCATCAAGAGTTGTTCCTCCTTGAAGCTTTTGAATCTGGTTTTGAATTCGATGCTCTTGTTGATGTTGAAGATGACGGTAACGCTTCTACCACAGTTCCAGCATCAAGACACTGAGTTGGTATCGTCATCGATCTATTCAAAATGATTGGTTGATTTTGCCCCGAATTTTGTTGACTTTGTAAAATGGTTTGATATTGTTGTGATGACAGTGTTATCGGAAGTGGATGAATACCTACAATTTAAAATCAAGCATTATAAATTTGTTTCGCTCTGAGTTTTTGTACCTTGAGTAGTTGAATTTCGATTGATATTAATTGTCGGCGATGCAATGATATTAGCATCAGGGTTTTGATTCAATGGTGTCGAAGGCACTGGGACTTGAATAATTTGCGGTGACAGAGCGAATTGTCCCCTATTGGCAGCTTGTATTATCTGTATTGGTTGGCCAGAACTTGATTGTTGTTGAGCGAGCTGTAAATAATAGTTGTAATGATTGTCATTCGTGATAACGATAGATGCGTCTGGTCTTTTGTTCGGTTTGGTTTCTTCACGTGGAACAATATCGATTAGGAAATCGAATTGATCATATTTGGTTATAGCCATGGCAATATCGTTTCGTTGTAATGTTCGTCGTTTACTCTCTTCGGTATTGATCCAAGCACGTAACGACAGTTCAGCAATAAATATTTCGATAGCTTTAGCGAAAAGAATTGGAGCTTCACCAGATATCATCTTAAGGAAGGATTCAATTTATTAAATTCCGACCAACTTCAACAGTTGCAATATTCAAATCAAACCTTAACATCTTCATCAAGTTTCATAATTTTTTTAATACGAGCTAAAGGAAGCTCTTGATTACGGAAATCATCCTATCGAATGTAAATTTAGTCTTATAGATCTTTTGTGTCCATAAAAAAACAGAACTCACATTGGTCAAATTCTCTATGGAATTCAATTCAGCCTTCCAGAATGATTCAAACATATCGCGAGCTTCGGCCGAAATATTCTTCATAATTTGTGTGGAATCCATCGTATAATAAATCGAATTTCTTCGCAGTGATTCCGAATCAATTCGAATCAGATCACTAAATCTTTCTAGCAATGATAGTGCGCAATATTGAAAAAATTATGCTAGTGATTTTTGATACTTTTTTTCTCTCAATTTGATATACCTTTGAATAAATTTGATCTCAAAGATACCAAAAAATTTTTGTTTTTTTTTTGGATTTCATTAAATATCTATTGAGTACTGCAATTGGTCAATCGATTTGTTTGCCATTGTGAATGACGGGCGGAGACTACCAAAAAGCTCATCAATACGATGCTAATTCGAAATATAACTTTCATTCTGTAATTTTATTTATGAAATTTGAAAATTAATTGAGGAAAATTTAGCATCTTGGAAGGAGAATAAGTGACAAATTCAAGTTTATAGCTTATCAATATTTACTCCCATGAAATTTGAACTTAAGAAAGAAGAGAAAGATAATTTTCAGAGATCAAAATTTTGTTAGGATTCTTTGGCGTCCCCAATTCCATCGTGATTGATTGAGAATGTTGCATCAGCCTCTGGAAGATTTGGAGAGTCGTACACTCTACACACTCGATTCTCGCCTTTTCCTTTTTTCAAATATAATCTTGTAGTTGAAGCGTGAGCTAGAATATGTCCACCGATAGGTTTTTTGTTATCCGCACTGAACATGGCACTAGCATCGACGTTCGCGACCACTTGATTCGTGATGACGACTGCGATCCCGAATTCATCAGCTAACCTTTGTAACATTCTCATAAATCTAGCTAAATGCATTTGACGGGCTGCTAGTTCCGATCTTCCGCAATAATCAGTTCTATAAAGAGCTGTAGCGCTATCGACCACTAATAATGCATACCTTTAAAAAAAATTGATTAAAATCTATACGACAAAAAAAATTCTTATTCAACCTAGATTCTGACATCATAGCGGAAGCATCGATCAAAAGCTGTGTTTGATGATCAGAATTATAAGCTCTAGCATAGGCTATATTTTCGAGGCATTGTTTTTCATTCAGTTTGAACCGTTGCGCGATCGCTACAAATCTTTCTGGCCTGAATGTTCCTTCAGCATCGATAAATAAGCATTTTCCTTCAGCACCACCCATATCTATCGGTAATTGACAGGTAACAGCGAGCATATGACATAATTGCGATTTACCAGTCCTGAATTCACCAAATAACTCAGTTATAGAGCCTGTTTCAATACCTCCTTTGAGTAATGCATCGAGATCTTTTGAACCGGTCGTAATTAAGACAATCTCAGACCGCTTCATATGATATTCGGTAGCTGTGGAGAATCCCATTGGAACAAGTTTCATGGCAGCAACCTAATAAACACAATCATAAACATTTGATAAGCAAATAAAATTTCCATCATATCCGCCTACAATAATTTTTTCAGCTTTCTGTTCTGAGATCCCTTTTATTTTTTCCAAGGCTTTCCGGGGCGTATACGCTACAGATTCCACCGTATAATGTCCAGATTCTTGAAGTTTTTTAATATCTTGAGGATGGATTCCACATCCCTTTAAATGAAAAAAATAAGTAAGAGGAGCGCAAATAAGTAACGAAGATGGGTGATGCAACTATAAATTTTATACATACTTCTAATTTTTGAATCGGAGTAAAACTAGTCTCGAATTCTTCTTCTTCGGCTTCAATGGGTGCCGCTTTTAAAGGCTTTTCTTTAGTGGCATTACTCATTTTGAATATTTCAGAAAATTAAAAATTCAAAAAAGAAAATAGAAAAAATTCAATGTACTAATAATGTAACTGTGATTTTGGGCGCAATTCTGAGATCCATTGGCTAAATTGACATCATTGTCATTTTGATTAAAATAGAGCAATAGGCGTAATTTTTCTGAAAATCTCTGATTTCAATGGATTAGAGTTATTAATTAATAAAAATATCGAATTCAAATAGTCTTATATGTTTTTTATTGGAAATTAAAGCTTTTTTTTGATGAACCATGAGATAATAAAATCAGAGTGAGCAATATTAGGTTCAGAAAAATTTGGTAGAGTCTTTTAATAAGGTTGAATGAACAGAAATCACCAATTTTTTTCTGGGACCAAAAATTGATTTAAGTCAAAAAATAATGATGAGGGCACGGATAAGTGAATGTAACTTGAGTCTCTTATCTATGTCCTCGCTCGAAATACATAAAATCCTATAATAAAAAAAAATTAATATAAAATTAAACCAAGATAATAATTTTGAATATTACAATCAAAAATGTAGCAGCTAACAAAACAGCCTTGATATTGACATCCATATCTCTAGGAAATTCAATTCCGAAACGATCAGCATCAGTGAAAATTTCTCGCGCCAAACCAGACCACTGTTTAGTTATTTTACCAACATAAGTCGAACAATCGGTAGAGAGTATATTGAATTCAATATCACCACCGCAAGAGAAAGTAATGAATGGCCCTTTAATATGTAGAACTTTTTCATTCATAGCATTCAAAACACTAAATTGCGGATAGAAGAGTGACCATTCTTGAATAATACTACCAATTCTTTGTCCGCTGCAATATACTTGAAGTCTCTATAATTCAAGATAATTCTGCTTGTTAGCTTTATTTGATTTTTTAGGGGGAATCAAAAACTAACTAGTTAGAAACTGACCTGTAGGCAGCACGGAAACAGACAACTTGTGCATCGCCAAGGACGTTCAAATCGCATGATTTCATTTTTTTCATTGTCCATAAGTTTTATTGTGAATGGACGCGATTTGCCCAAACAGTTCCGCGTGCAGAGATCATTTTTTTCTGCAGCATAATACAAATGTTGCCCATTCATATTTTTCACTATATACTTATTGTTTGTTTCGTAGCCAATAAATGCTTGAGTGATCATCGCCATAATTGTTAGCAAGAATTCGAAATGCAGAAATGCGTCACATAAGAGACAGAATAAAAATAGGATAAGTTAGAATTATAATTCAGATACCAAAATAATTAGAACAAGGTCGTTCTATCTACCTTCTAACATTTCTGTTTGCTGTTCTATAATCAATTGATTTATGGTCAGCAACACATCTAATCCTCGAGGTATTAATGGATTCGATAAAGGTCCGAATGGAACTTCAAGAATGATAGAAATGAATTAAAGATAGAATATCAATCGTATCGCGACAAACCTTGATTCGGAGCATCTGGAGCTGGATAAAAGTTCGTGGGCATCGGAGGCTGTAATATCGGTTGGTTGAAAGGTTGCGCGTATGGAGCATTTGCGTATTGAGATTGGCCGTTGGATGCTGGCTGATAATTATGTCCATAGTTAGATTGATTGGACGTTGGACCATAGGTCATTGAGAAGCCAACATTCTGATTCGGTGGTGATTGTTGTCCCATTGAAGGAGAAGTGATCGGCGGTGGAGCCGGATAACTTAAAATTACTGGGCTAGAGATACAAAAGAAAAAAATCACTATAATTAAAATCAATTGAGATTGAGAGGTTTCGCGAGAGAATTGCTTCATAAATAAAGATCGAACTCAAAGCAATACAGCAATGCTTTTAGAAAATACTGAATCTAAAAAAATAAATACTTTTGCATCGATGAGCGATACATCATATCGTTTTGGTGATCACTAACAATCAGAATAATCAAGAGAAATTCTCAAAGAAAAAGTTAAGTGATTTTTGAAGAAAAGAAAAATTTAGTGAAAACAATTCAGAGGAAAAGAATCATCGAATCTTACATTAGTTTTTTCTCAAGAAGCTTTAAACGAAGAAGAATTACAATCTGCAATCAATCAAAGACTTTCTTTATTTGGAGATCTCTACATAATAATTGAGAAAGCCGTCGATGCAATTCGATTCAGCTATTCCATAGTCTTCCATTAGATGACGCTTTAGAATCTATGCGAATGAGAGATGGAAATTTTTTTCACGATTCCAGAAGAGATTTTTGAATCATCATTTATAGCTTATTTTCTAAATCGTTCCACAATGATGTCCCATTGTCTTGGTTTCAAGGATGAGCAATTAAAATTGATCAATGGTGTTTGTGATAATATAAATTTTTGTTCAAAAAACTCAGGAAAAAATAGAATTTTATTCATTCGTGCTGAAGAGTGTTTTTTTCAGCTCATCATATTCTTTTTTCTTAAGCGTTTCTTGATTTTTAAGGTCGTCTATAATTGTTTGAAATCGCTGCTTTAAAGCTAAATTTTCGATACTATCCAATTCAAGTTGTTGTGTTATTCTTTGATTTTGTAGCATTTGAATTTCGTTTTCAAGATCTTGTAATTTTAGCTTTACTGATTCATTTTCCATATTTTGAGTCAAGCTGTAAGATGCTTCGGTGTTTTCTGCGCTATCTTCTTGAATGTAATCGAAATTGCAACTATTAGAGGGCCCTTAAGTTTGAATCCAATTATCAAATAATAATCAAATCATCAGATAACCATTGATTTTTTATTGCTTACCAATATTCTCAGACTGTAGTGCTTCTAAAAAGTTGGTGTATTTTTTACCATTGTCTTGATCGTTTCTGATTTCATCCACTGAATCTTTAAGATAATCTCTAAATGTTGTTGACATTCGGCTACCCTCATCTGAAAGACCCATGCCATCATTATCATCATCATCGCTAGAGCTAACAACATCACCAAAAAGATCTAAGAGAAAAATCAACGATGAACTCAGATTTCTATATTTTCAACAGCGATACACATACCAACATCATTAGGATTCATATTGGTTAATGAATCTTTTTCTTTATCGGTCTTGGTATCCTCTTCGATATTAACGATTTCGAATCGCACATGTTTTGCTTCATTATCTTGTCTTAGTAAACGTTTGACTTCTTTTTCGATTTCTGGAAAATCTGCGTTCTTTTTTTTTAAAGTTTTGCGAAATCTTCTTTTACGAACGTTTTTCAATGGCTTAGTTATACCGTGAGGAAACATGTATTTTTTGTCTTTGCCTATAATATTATTATCAAATGAGCTATCTTTAGTCAGAAGCAAAATCTTACCATCTTTGGTTTTCTTAGCGACCTCTTCAATATCTTCTTTCGATTCATCAGCTTCTTCTTTGCAGATCATCATCTGGCTGATATCAGCAGTTTTGTAAAAATTTTTATTATCTAGTGTTTTATGCGATTCAATAATAGTCGGTAGGTCGACAATTTTTGCTGGAAGGACCCAACCATCAAAACGGACAGTCCCATTTCGAATATCTTCATCAATCTGAATCGTAAGTCGTTCTTTGAGATTTAAGACTCCTATAGTCGTTATTGAATTATAATTCAGTATTAAAATATAAAGAAGATTCTATCGAATAAAAATCCAAATTCAAGCTTTAAATTCGAACCTGATTTGATCGCAACTCTTAACGAAGCCGCTGGTATATAAGGTAAACGTAAAATGAATTGCGATTCTAATTCGAAATTTTCTTGAGAATCACAAGTCGTTTTGGATAGTTCTTCGGATAATGGTGCCATCGTTATCTTCAAAGGTTCTTTCACAATTTTCGAATGATATTTTTAATCTGAAAATATTGAAATAAATCGAAATTGGAAAAAGCTCTGCAAAACAAACATCAACCTACAATGGAATCCGTAAATGGTCCTTTCAAATAGTCAATGCTTTTTTTGCTAGTTCCTATCTACGATTAACTCAAAGAGGAGGAGCGATAAAAAATTTTATTTTTCCTTCAAGTGGCATTTTTCCGTTAGAATCTGATTAAAAAATTTCACTATCTCAGTACGATTGCTTGAATGAATAAGTTTTGTCATCATAATTATTATAAGAAATTGGAATATACAATTTTTTTTTGTTTTTAAAAATGCGGCAAAATTCAAAATCGGTTAGAAAAAGTTTATCTAGCACATCGCCTGGAACTTCGCGAATTCTTCGTAGTTCAATTTCCAATCTTGATAAAGTAATGATTCAATTTCAGCTGTAATTATTGTTTGGAGTAATTTTTTTTTAAACCATTCATTCACACATCTTAACAATTCTATTTCGTTTACAGTCAAGTTCTTCGAAAAGACGTTATCGTCCTGGGACAGTAGCGTTACGAGAGATAAGGCGATACCAAAACTCAACTAATTTATTGATTGCTCGCCTCCCGTTTCAACGAGTGATCCGAGATATAGCAAGTCAATACAAAACTGATATGAAATTTCAAAGCAGCGCACTGCAAGCTCTTCAAGAAGCCACTGAAGCTTATCTTATCCGAATGTTTGAGGATGCGAATCTGTAATATTCTTTTAATTTTCTTAACGAATCATCTTTAAAAATTCTTTTCTTATTCTTATAATTAGTTGCGCCATTCACGCTCGTAGGGTTACAATTATGCCGAGAGACGTTTCCTTAGCAAGGAGGATCCGAGGTGAAACGACCAGTTACACACTTTGAGTACTAAAGTTCAATGCAACATTTTAATTATCCCAATAAAAAATAATTTCCATTATATACATAAATTATGTAACAAACTCATATAGATCCATACTTCATAAGTAAAATGACTGATTTTGATTATTTACAATTTTATGTGAATATCATTATGTTGAATAAATCATTAGCTAAAAAAATCGATGTGAATCTTGCGATGGAACGATCATTGACGACAATGAATTAGTTTGATTTTGAGCTTGAAACATCGCCTGAACATAGTTCTGCATATAATGATTTTGTGCTGCAGCTACCGCAGCTGCCATATTACTGGCATCGGTCAAATTGGTTGGATTTGCTGAATAGCGAATCGCATCAGAAAATTGACCATCGCCAATTGTGGTACTAATGTTACCGCAGCTATTACTCTCTAAATGATTTGAAATGGTATTAATTGATGTTAAGCTCGAACTTCCTGCTGAAGATGATGAGGAAGAGGAGGATGAGGCTGATGTTGCTCGAGAAATAGCTTCAACGTTTTGAATCGATCCTGATTGATTGTGATGATGATGCAGGAGATCATTCACTGAATGTGAAGATGGCCATGATGGGACAGATTTCAAAGATTCTGGCAAGTGTGAGTAAGAAATTTCCTAATCACAAGCTTTCAATTAAATTATTGAATAACTTACGATTGATGATTGAAGCGTTCGAATGAATCGTCATTGAAGAAGGATTTGTGGCGATATTGATTGAATTTGATGGGCCATATGGATTATAAATGGGACAATAAATTGCATTCATAGCTTGACGTACGTTTTCTTTACTTTCCAAAGAATGGTGACCTAAAGGGTGATGATGAGGGTGGTACATATTCAAATGATTGATTCCGTTATTGTCCATCATAGGTGATATGGTGGTTAGCGATGGCGAAATCGATGTGCTCATTGACGATGAGAACGCTGAAGATGAGGATGATGACGATGAAGCTTTCGACTGTGTTGGCGCCACAGACGATGTTACCGTTGGCGATGATTTTTCAGAAGAAATCAATTGATTACTAACGTTTACCTTATTTCTTAAAATTCGGCTACCATTTCGAAAAAAAAGAAAATAATTATTGATCAATCGGATATTGAATCAATTTATTGTGAATAGTGATTTCGTACTTCTTAAGGTGAGTGAATTTACCTGATCGAACTGACAGAGGGAACATTATACTTGTCACAGACACCGTCGTGCAAAAGCTTGTCACGGATCTCCCAAGCGAATATTCCTGGATCTTTTAGTTTGAGGTCTTTTATGTAATTCACTACCTGATCATCGAATTAAATATACGAAAATTTTCAGTTAAAACGCTCAAAATGATTTGAATTTTTAGCAAATTGAGTTTACTTTGGGTGTTGTAACTCTAGGTTTGCTGCCTCCTATTGTGCCTGGTAGAATAGAACCAGTCTCATGGAATCTGGCCAAAATTTTTGACACACATCCATGCGAAACTCTTAACCGTCGACTAATGTCACACGGTCGAACACCTAGCTGTGCTAATTCAACTATTTGCAATCGGATAGCGTTCGGTAATGGCCTTCCATTGACAAAGACACCTCCCAATTGATTGACTTCGCCATAATTTTGCGAATCAATAAAATGAGAATATTGATCTAAATAAATTGAGTAATTAGGGCAACGATTTTCGAATTAATTATTGAGAATTAATTAAATTTATGAGAAAAGTGATCACGAAATTTTATTCATATTTTTTTAGATTTAATCCAATGAGTACCGATGGAATGAAAATCATTAGTGGACATTTTTGAATTGATGTCGAGAAAGCTCTAATTAGAATTTCTTCTTTGATAAAATTAAAGCATTAACAAAAACACGAAACAAATTAAAGAATTACGAATCAAAACTGTAGTGTAAATTTCAAACGGAGCATTTCAAGCGAACATCAACAAAGAAATCCGTTATGCACTGAATATAATCAAGTGTGATATTGAGATAATTTAACTGTGAAATAATCGCCAGAAACAAAATCATTTGCATGAAACAAGATCCGCACAAAGTAATAATTTCTAAACGAATGAAAAGAGTACACTAGTTCATTGTTTTGCATCGATTGAAATGCTGTAGCGAATAAATTCTGATTGTGTCATATGAGTGGCTGGACTTGAAGAATTTTGCGAAGAAAACGAGAATCCATTTGCTGGATCAAATTCATCAAATACTTGAGATAATCACTGCGATGATAATGTTGATTATGAAGATCGATCAAACCAAACGTAACGGAATGGAACGAAACATAAAATAAACAATTTCGAGTGATAGAAAATTTATTGTTTGATTTCTTTCTGTTTTTTTTCCTATGATGTTCTCATCTTTTTTTTTTTCTTCTCATCTCATCTAAATTTCTAGATGAGGTGTAATCATTCTACCAGAACGATTCTGATTGGTCGATTTGCTTCAATCGTTAGAATCAGCTTTTCCTGATTCTTTGACATATTCTTTCGTGCGATATAAATGAACCTATAGCATCAAAATTTCACTGCGATACCAACCCACAATGTTTGCGAAGTCCTGTTTTTCAAAGGGGGCAGTGTCAATCAAAGAAAACAAGGCGGTCCTTGAGTTTTTCGCTTTCCTAGCAATTCTTACACAAAAAAAAAACACAAATTTTCTATCCGATATTCTAGAAAAAAAAGATTTATTTTCTTTTCACAGCAAATGAAACGATTGGAAATTTATTTAAATCTCAAAATTTTCTTTAAATATAAAACATAAATATAGAAGAGCCATTAAATCGAATTAAAGATCGAACTCTAGTCTGATCAATCTTCTTTGAGATCGTTCGAGATTCAAACAAATGAATCGATATGAAATGATTTTTAATGCATAGATGCAAATATTTACTTGATCTTTTGATTTTTAAAATGCTAATGTGTTCCAAGCGATGACGTTTGATGACATAAATCATCGAAAAAGAAATTTCTCGTGTTGAATCAATCATTGTTATTTCCAGGTGAAAATTTAAATGACATTTTGTGATATCTCTACTCGATCGGCTCATTAAAATCTCAACTTATTCAACAATACTAGCCATGTTTTTTTCGCGAAAAAAATAACGATGTTTTTGGTACAAAAAAAAAAAAAAAAAAAAAAACTTTTCTTCGAAAAAATAAAGCGAAAATAACTTGAGTTTGTTTTGGTCGCCTCAATCATTTCTGCTTAAAGAATCAATGATCTAGCTTAAAATAACTGGAGAAATGGAGACTGTAAATTTTTTATGGTCTGTTTGTTGGTCAACTTGTAACTTAATCTGGAACTGATTTGAGGCTAAAACACGTATGGGTTTTTGAAATCTAAAGTGCAAGAAAACAGAGAGAAGATCTGTCCATTCATATGAAAAGTGTGAAAAGTGGGGATGAGAATTAATTTATGGAGTCGTTTGTCATAGTCTGGACCGACGATTGATTACTTTTATATTCCTACCGACTGTTGATCGATGTTTTTTTTTTGTATATCACAAAAGTGAGAATAATCCACCTAAAGTAATAGTCACAAAAAGAGAAAGCTAGGAGAATGAAAATCATTATTTTCTTATTTGAAAAAAAACCCGAAACTTTCATGTTCGAAATGAAATAATGAGCTTTTCTTGACAATTGTCTCCATTATTGAGCATCTGTACGATTTGAATTTATCGAATAACACTGTGCTCAAAGAGAATTTATCAAAAATGAATCCATCTCAACTTTCTAAATCTTTCTTTTTTGCTTCTAATTTCAGAACTTTTTCTTTTACTAAGAATTCTATTACACAATTAGCTCGACCATTTGCCAGAATAATGACAATATTTGCACGAATATCAATCAAGATGTTGTGTGTGGTGATGAAAATGATTTCACTTTTTTGTTCTGATGAGCATACGCGAATGTATCAGTGTCGAGTAATGATTACGATTCGAGGTGATTCTGTGTGAAGCAAAAATACTAGCACCAATTAAATAAAAATATCATCATATCAAATTCTTGGAATAATCACGACCGTTATCATTACCATCAGTATCATCAATTTAATGATGTTGATGAATAATCATTTGAAATTTTTCTTACGATTCGAAACACCTCATCTGTTTCGTGTCGTTACACTTTGAAAATCGCATTAAACAATCACACAATCCTTTTGATGTGAACCAAACCGATGCTAAATTGCATTAACATTTGTATTTTTTTCGAAGAATTTGAGGATCCGGAACAAATTTTCAAATAGATTTCCTTTTCAATGGCTCTTAATTTGATGTATTTTTGTGACTAGTGAGGATGAAATTCTTAATCCTATAATGAAACCGAAAAGTTTCATAGAAAAACAGAAATTCGGTTTCTGGAAAAAAAACTTGAAATTAGATTTCGTTGGACTATGACTTGTTAATCAAACACTTAGCTTAAGTGTACTAGAAAGTTACTTGATGAAGTGTAATTACAAACGAAAAAGCTTCTTAAACTCTACAAAACACTAGACGCTCTTTTGGCCCCTGTCCCGATGCTACCTCTGTGTGCAAAGTTTGATGCCTTGCCTGTGATGATGATGATGGTTCAAATTTTGCATCAATGAATTTCAACATCAAAATGAACATAACTACTTAGCATACAGTCATATTTTGTAAAACACAAATTGCGATGGTTTGCAATTCCATTTGAAAGTTGATAATTTTGAGGATTGTTGGTGTTGTTTGTTTAATCTTTTCATCAGCTCTCAGATCATCATTCATTTGTTTTGATCGAGAATGGTTTTTTTAAATGAAAAAAAAAATCATAACGGTAGACAATTATCATCAACATCATCATCATCGCTATAATCATTGAATTTATCAGAACCAAGACCAAAATGATGATGAAGACGCAAAGAAAGCGACCATGATTTTATCCATAGCGAATCAAAAAACATATGCCTTAAAATGAATTGAAAACATTTCAGATTCGTTTTGTAGATTTCTTTTCCGTTTTATTATCTGAAACAAATTGGAATCAGAAAGCTAAATGGAATAAAAATAGCTAGAATAGGAATAGAGTGAGAATCCATATCTTAAGAGAATGTGTGAGAAAACAACAACGACTACAACAGAAACATTGAAAGACAACATCAATAATCATCGTCAAAGACAAGAATAGAGAAGATTGGCCCATGGAAAGCTAACAGAAGTAAACGAACATCAACGTAATCATTGTCGATTCTGTCGATTGCTTCAAAGTTTTGTTTCATTTAGTTTCGGCATTTCTAGAGAGAGAGAGAGAGAGAAAAAAAGAATCAATTTCGGTCGGATTCTTCAAGCTCTCGATACCAGATGTTTGTGGTGATCACAATCATCAACATCATTACGATTCGCTATTGAAGCTTGCAAAAGAGAACTGAGAATCGCGCAATGATAATGATGATGGTAATGATAAATATGGTAGAAATCATTCATCGTTTGATTCTATCCGATTTGTAGACAAATCAAGCCGACGTTGTTGAGATCAAAGAAAAAACAAATACTTGATAGAAATTTATCCAAATCAATTAACTTAAGAGAATGAAACTAATGATGCTACAGTAAAATCATGAATGTAGCTATCAATATGACGATTATTATCAATCAACAAAAATGATGAGATGAATCGATCAGATCTCGTCGAAAATATTCTGTTCGATTTAGATTATAGAGATTATTTAGATTTTAGATCGTATTCTGAAGATTATAGAGCTAAGAATTTCGGAATGAAATTCTCAAAATCTCATCAAAACAGAATCAAATAATGCACTATCGTTGATTTTCTTTGATTATAACTTGTACTTGAAACAATGTAGATAAGCAAATGTAAGTCCAAAATCTATTTCTCTATCTTCCCTTTATTCAAAAAAGATCGCAACCGAATCGCATTGAATGTGGCTATGTTTTACATAGTTTTTTGGTTGATTGTGATTTCTCATTGTTTCGAATGGATGTCATTGTAGATTCGGAGAATGATTTTGAGTAGAAAAAAACAGTTTTGTTTTTTGATTAGTTCGTCATCATTTTTGATGACAAGCTGACAAATGGTATAAGATCGATGGAGAAAGATCGAAATGTCCGGCGCCATCCTAGACACACACATTCAAAGTCACAGAAGATCTTCTTAGTCTAGCGGAACTTTTCCTCTAATGTATATGATGCTGATCTATAAAAGAAAACTTTTCCATTTTGACGATTGATTCTCTTCGCTTCTTGATTACATTTTTTTTCTTTGTTGTTTTTTACAATATTAGTTACAACTGAGGTCCGACAACCTCCTTTCTTCTTCTCAACATCAATATCGGATGAGCCAAATAACCATCATGACCAGTGCACTGTCTAGACGGATAATATTTCATCTTTCGGTCCATTGATTAAGTCCATGAGCACCGAAACCAACAAGCTAGTGTAGATAGAATGGCTCTAGGTCTAGAAAAATTGAAACCAAAGTTCGAATATTCGAAAGAGAAAGGAATAAAATCATATTTTTCTCATATTGTCATTAACACATTTATCATAGAAATGACCACCGTCGAATTTCACTTCGAAGATTTGGTAGAGAGAGAGAGAGAGAGAGAGAGAGAGAGATCAATGCGACTGCATTAGTTAGATATCGCGCATTCTAATTCGATTTTCAGCGTTACTTATGGAAATTTGAAATTGCAAAATAACGAAAAAACAAAACAGTTCAATTATAATCAAGATAATCATTCAAAACTATCATCGGAGCTTGGCGAGAATGGATGAATGCTTTTTTTGAGGTTGACGAACGAAATATGTCGACATATGTTCTTGACCATTTCAATAGTCGGGGAATGAATGAAATGGTTCGTCTAGGAATCTAGGCCTCAAATCAGTGCAAGATTTAATTGATTGATTTCAATGATCGATTTGAAAAAAATTATTTGTAATTTTAGCGAATTCATTTAATTCAGATTCAATTTAATGGCATGCAATGATATGAGCGCTTTGTATGTAACATTGGGAAAAATTTTCATAAAATTCATCGAACAATAATCTAGTAATAATTGAATAAAAATCGAGTCGAGTAAATTGTTTTAGCATGATTTCTCTCCCATTTTTTCACTGAAGCCAAAGCTTTAATCGAAGTGCATCGACCCCATTCAGATAATAGCGAAACAATCGTTTATCTCGAATAAAACCTAAATTTTCGTACAACATCAAAGCTGGTTTATTAGTCACTTCGGTTTCCAAAACAACCTCATCAGCTTTTGAATCTATCATTACTTTTACAGTTTTCAAGACAAGATTGGAGCCAATTTTACGTTTTCGGAATCTTTCGTCGACAGCAAGCATTGCGATGTAACCTCGAAGAGTTTTTTGTTTCCTATATTCTAGTTTCCCAACGATAGCTCCGATACAAACATTTTGATGCATTGCCTGTTTGATGATTGATTCATAACAAAAAAATGACAATCCGAGTGAATAATCAGAGACAGTTTCGATACTTTAATGATGCTTCAATAAAATTCACTTACCAGAAAACATAATTGCGGCCAATTGTGTATGAAATAGCGATAGGTATAGATTGAATACGGCTCTGAGAGATCTTTTTCTATCAAACGCATTATATCTTGCATCTGTGTTTCATCTTTATAATTCACATATTCGATCTGTAATGAATCAAACTGTTCTGAGATGTGATTCATCGGAATAGAATCTGACAAATTAGACCAAGAATCGTTGGCACAATCTGATTTTTGATCATTTTGAAGACCAACCGAGACGGCTTGTGATTGATTCAACGATAATCGCTCTTGAAAATCGTTTGCTATAATTTTATCACTTTTATTGATATATTCTTCTGACGCAAAACGATCTCTTCCCACATCATTATTCATATCTTCAAGGAAACATTCATGGATAAGATAGAATCTGGACGTTTGAAAACTAAATAATTTCGAATAGCTGACCAAACTAAAACAAATTTTGGATATTTTGGATGTCGGAAAATCGGCTGATATGTTGCTTATCACGACATCTATTGAAATTATTTGCTAAAATTTAATTGATAAATTTTCATAGCTTTTCAAAAATTTGATTGATCAAAAAATTATAACTAAAATTTTATTGGACATCTTTGATTTCTGAAATCTTTTGTGTAAATTACTTAAGAAATTATAAGAATTCAATGACAAAAATTTTAAATTTATCGAGGAGCTCCTCTAATCTTTTTGATTTCCTTGTATACCACATGTTGTTGGACTATAAATGAAATAAGAAAACTAATTATTTTTAAATTTAGTTTAAAATCTAAAGATTATTAACCATATGGATCAAACCGAAGCATTTGAATTTCCTCTTTGATTCTAGGTCGAATTGTCACAAATTTGTGGCCAGAAACTAGGCTTTCAAGAAGGACAAAAACAAATCTTTTAGAGAAATGATTAATCGCCGAATTGCGGGTGACCGAAAGACGTGAGAATTAATTCCTTGAATGATCTAATAATTTTCAATCTCGGCTTACTTGGATTTACTTCCTTTTGCCATCTTAACGAACTCAATACAGAATTGATTCCCACCAACATTGACAACCGAAAATAAGATTTTCAATTTCTACACATCCGACTATTTCATCAAATTTCAACTCTGAATGTTTCACATATTGATTTTGGAGAAATTCGAATTCACAGAGAGAATTGAAACTTATTTAATCGGAAATTTCATTCAGACCCATATTAAAGCTATTCGAAAAATACAAGTATGAGTTATATGAGTCCATATAAAAGAGTTCAACAATGGATGGTGTTCGCAAGACAATGGTGGCTATTCGATGCAAAACAACAAGATGCGATGGATGCTGGACAGCGGATTGCCCGGTACCTTCATGGCCGACACAAACCAATTTACGATACAGAACAAGATTGTGGCGACCATGTTGTTGTAATCAACGCTAGACACATTGCTTTCCCCAACAATGAATGGAGACATAGATATTATTTTCATCATTCACACTACGCTAAGGGAAAAAAATGGAGCACAGCATATGAGTTGCATGAGAAAGATCCAAATCTAGTGCTTTACAAATCCATTTATCGTGCAATTGGTAACATTGGATTGAGAAGAAGAGAAATGATAGCTCGTTTACATATTTATCCGGATGAAACGATTCCGCCTCATATCATGGAGAATATATCGGATCAAATCCGCCAGTTACGATCGGTACATCGTTCCATTGAGGAATATGATGAAGAGGAGATTAAAAATTATCCGAAAATAGTCGATTATGATGAATATTACACTATAAGAGAGCGATTTAACTAGATAATTATTATTTATTAGAAAAACGGTTAATAAAAAATATGTTGACAAAAAAAAAGAGTGCATTGAATTAAAGTTTAGAGGAGAATTGTTCGGCATCTAAAAAAAGTCTTAGAGAATATTTCATATCGGAACAGGTAATAAATGAGGCTACACAAAGAAGATGTTGTAGAGATTCCGGGTATTGATATTTGTCTTTATGTCGGGTAGGTTTGAAAAGTTTATGTGGTCGATGAAAACCATTTAGTTCATCACAACAATACGGTGTTATTAATTCTTTACGAAAATCTCTCGCTAAAAATTGTTTTAAATTAGAATTTTCAATCGAATTGATGATTTCGTCCGTAGCGTCTGTCATCGGATAAAGAGTCGGTTTTGTTTCTTTTTCATTGATTCTTTCTTTCCATTCAAAATTTCCGTCACTAAAATGAAGTTGTTCAAACATCTCTATAAGCGATAATCTATTTTTGAAAACGTGAAATCGTTCTAAAATGAATTGAATCATCAAAAAGAGATTAGAGTCCAAATAAAACAATTTCAATAATTTATACTTTTTGTATTTGAAACTATATCGGTATTTTTAAATATATCTGACATTTTTCCATTTTGAATAAGAATCTCATCGAGATTGATTGTATCGATATGGATCGGAAGTATATTTAATCGAAACATTTTGATTAAATTCAATCGAATTTTGGAATAATGTAACCATTCGTCCCAGATAAACAACAAATTTTTCTTGGTTTCGGCACTGTTGCGATTTCGAAACAATCTATAATTTTGTTCAGTTGTTCCGTTCAAATCGAAAAGATCGTTTAAAACGGAAAAGATTGCGATCATTGAAACGATTTCATATTCGGTAAATTTTCTCATCCGAAACAAAAGGGTATTCTCACCGGTGTAACGATCGAGAAATTTCTGATATCGCTTTTTGATGATCAAAATCAAACCTTTAGGAAGGTTTAGATCGTATAGAAATCTTTCGATTAGATTGTAAATATCTGGAACCGGAAACAATTTCAAGTCGATATTACAATGAACAATCATATTACGAATAATAGTAAGAATGCAGTCGTAATTCGGATAACGATAATTTCGGAATGTTACGATTTCATTCCAAAAAATTTTTTGTTTTTGATCAAAAATAATGCTCAGATCATGGTAGATAAGATTGCCGTCGATACACCAGCGCAACAAATCGCTTAAATGTATGTTGAAATTGAATAAACGTATTGTTATCACTAATAGAGCAAGTAGTTTCTGTTTTTGTATAAAATCGTTGGCTAGTGGAGAGAAATTTCTGGCTTTTTTATCATCTAGCGGAATATGATCATCAATCAATCTTGTTTTAGACGACATTCTACTTTTCATCAAATTATCAAACGATTTCTTATCCATAGTTGTTTCGTCCTGATCATCAATCATCGTTTCTGAAGATTTTAAATTCGAATCATTCAATTTTGAAACGTGTTCTAGATATCCTTCAGAATTTTTTTCACCAGATACACTAGAAACAAGCGTTAAAAATGGATCGATTTCCTTTTTTTGGTCAAGATTATAAAGAACTTCGTTTATATAACAGCTATATTTAATACGTTTAGTACTTTTTATTCCGAAATACGGTCTTGGATCTTTGCGTCGTTCCGAGTAGAAAACATCATCGTATTGGGCGTTTTGATTGATTTTTTCCATAACCCGCATTTGATAGCTACTACCGTAGCTACGTTGATTCTCTTTGGATATTAAAGATTTCCTCTGAATCTTAATCATAGGGATTTCTATGGGAGATGAATTTTTCGACAGATTACTAAGAAGAAAATGATCGCGAAATCTGGATCCTGGACAAAGTTTCACGTTTGGATCAATGTGTTCGTTTTTGACAAAAGCGATTTCACTTTCTCTTAGATATTTAAACCACAATTTCATTGAGACCATCAAAAAAGCTCTTTCAATCTTATCATCTAGCTGAAAATTATTATGCTTCAATATCTTGAAAAAGTCCTTGATCATTCTTAAATAAATTTTATTGAATATCTCGACCCAGCTCCAGTTCGATCCAATGGTAATCGTTTCACTTTCTTGTTCTTGAGGATCTTTTTTGTGTCTCCCTCTCTTCTTGATTTCTTTTGCGACAACAAATTCATCTTGATCACAAGCAACTTCTTTGGCGAAACCCTAGACAAGAAAAGAGAGAAAGACCAAAGAAAAAACATAGAATAGAAACAAAGACCTAAAATTTTTCAAATAATCTTCAAACTAACTTGACTTTGTGTTTGACAATAGAAACAAAAATGAAAACCATCCTCTTCATAGAATTTATCGGACCCACAGCGATCACAAGCTGATGATTTTTCTTGCAAAGCAAATAAATCTTGCATGATGCCTAAACAACATCGAGACTAGTTTGGCTAGGATTGAGATATCGATGGCACGAATGATTGCATAACTCTAACGCCTCGTGTCATCAGTATCATGCGATAGCAAAGTAAAGTTATTTTTAGATGGCGCAATTTTCACTCTGTATTATTCATGAAGCATGATAACCGGGCAAAAGTTTCTATTAGTGTGGAGCACTAATAAGTCTACATTTTGAGGTTTACAACTACTTAATGACTTTTGTCAGCAGTGTTTTGAAGCAGGAATCTTTGTAGTACACTTGCATCAAGATGCCTGTTTGCAGTACACTTGCATGACGCCGGAAAATTTTCAACATATTAATGGGCCTTCAATGGTACAATCGCTTGATTGTCGATCCCTTCACCATCTAGTGTGAAAAGCGCCCTCAAGAGTTTCGACATTCTTGATCACCTGGTGATAAGATATCAAGTTTTTCAATTATTGAAGATTATTTTTGCCAAATCGGATGTAACCTGTTGAATAATTGGTTAAAAAATGGCCAACATCCTTGAAATAATCTGTCGAACAGATCAGGATAGTGATGATGTCAACACATCAACAATAAATCGTGCTCTGAATGAATTCAATCTGTTTCAATCATTTGAAATCTATTACATTGGTCAATGTTTTCAAGAATCCTTTATCATCTTACCCTTATTCATCCTTTTCATTCTGATAATTTCATATCGATTAGGTTACCGAAGCTTTTTAACAAATCCTATCAATCGTTTCTTGACTAATCATTATCGTAACTTAAATCAATCAATCTTGTTCATTTCGATCCTATTGCATTTTATTCTACTATATCAAATTCATACAATTTTGATTGCTCAAATCAATTTCCTAGTGAAAGCATTTTGTTTAATTCTCTATTTTATTTTGATCGAAAATTGTCCAAGCCGCAAAGATTTTCTCGAAACGCGATTCCGTTGTTTCACTCTACTTTTAATAGTAATATCTGTGTTCAATCTATCAGAATTATTGACATTTTACTGTGATCACTATCTAACTCTTCATTCACATCTGCCAATAGTCATTATTTTAATTTTAACTAATCTAATTTGGTTATTGCACTGTGTTTTATTTGTTTCCGGTTTGATATTTCTCAACGAATCGAACCGATCAATTTTAGTCAATCAATCGAGTGATAATCTCATAGCTGATGAAAATTATAGGGAAAGATTTTCACTTTATAATGATGAATTTTATAGTCTCTTTTCGAAATTATCTTTTAGCTGGGTATCGTCTCTTCTCCAACGTGGGTTTGAATCTAGAATTCATTCTCCCAATGACCTGTTTGATCTACCTCAATCTTTATCGGCGTTTACTCTTGAACCTCTAGCTAAATTATTTCTAAACAAATCAATAGAATCTAGATCGTTGATAAAGTATTTATTTAAATCCGTATATCGAGAATTTTCCCTTCTTTTGATTCTTAAATTGTTCGCCGATATTCTCTCTCTATTGTTTCCGATCGTTCTGAATAAACTTTTTCTCTACTTGGAGAATGAATCGAAAACCGATCAAAAATCGAGGATAGGATTTCTACTGGCAGCTTCTCTTTTGATTTGTAATATTCTAAACATAGTAGCGATTTCCATGTACAATTTTCAATCAAGTAAAATGAATCTTAAGATTCGAACACTGTTGATCACTATGGTTTACGATAAAATCTGGCGCGTAAAATCATCAACCTTGATCGATCAATTTGGCACCGGTCAGATTCTAAATCTATCAAACATCGATATTGAACGAACCACTAATATCACAGCATCATTGTTTCAAATGATTTCGTTACCGATTCAATTAATTGTCTCCTTGTATCTCCTCTATCTGGAAGTGGAATTCGTTTTTATTTTCGGTGTTCTTTTCATCATCATTTTGATACCAATCAACAAATTGTTGTGCAACAAAATTACCCTTTTGAGCCAAAAAATGATGCTTTACAAAGACCAAAGAATTAGGGCGATGAGTGAGCTATTGAAAGGTATTCAGAACATAAAATCACATTCTTGGGAGAAATTTTTCCACACCAAAGTGAATCGATTCCGATCCAAAGAGATAGTTTATTTGCGATATCGGAAATATTTAGACGCTCTTTGTGTCTATTTTTGGGCCACAACTCCTGTGATCATTTCGTCATTAGTCTTCACCGCTTACGTTTGTTTCAATGGTTCAGATCGATTGATTTCTAGCAAAGTTTTCACCACATTAGCATTGTTAGGAATGCTAATTGTGCCATTGAATGCTCTACCTTGGGTTCTCAACGGTCTCATGGAAGCTCTAGTCTCTTTAAGAAGATTGAATTCGTTCTTTATTCTTAGCGAAATGATTCTCGATGATAGCGTTAAATTGCTTAAATCTGAAAATGATGTAATTTATCAAATGTTCGACTGCTCGTTTCGTTATCATCAAGAAAATTCAAATGATCATCAAGCAAAAGCTTTGAGCTTATCCGGGATAAATTTGAAGATTTTGAAGCAAAATTTCATAGGAATCACCGGAAGAGTAGGTGATGGAAAAAGTTCACTAATCAGATGCCTTTTGAATGAACTTCAGATAAGCGGAGGAACTTTCGAGATGAACAAACTCTGTCTCGAATGTGGTGTTGGCTATGTGCCACAAGAATCTTGGATTCAAAATGGTACTATCCGTGATAATATCCTTTTCGGAAAGGAGTTCGATAATGATTTTTATTATAAAGTTATCGACGCTTGTGAATTGATCGAAGATCTCAAAGTAATTTGTCTTAACAAAAATTATCTCTCTAATATGAAATATTATCCTTTGTTTTTGTTTGTGAATTTCGAATCCGCAAGAGTTTTCCTCAAAACGATTTGACTGAGATTGGTAACAATGGATCAACTTTATCCGGTGGTCAGCAAGCTAGAATCACATTAGCTCGAGCTCTTTATCAAAATTTCTCTGTGTATTTGATCGATGAACCGTTCGCCAAACTAGATCGAAAAGTTGGCCATCAAATTTATAGCAAATGTTTTCGATCATTTCTGCGCCACAAATGTGTATTATTAGTGACCAATCACATCGAATATCTTAATGAGACCGATTCCATAATAGTTTTGAGCGATGGGCAGATTCGATCTATAGAATATGATGAAAGTAATCTTATTGATTCTCTCTTAAAGTACGATGAAACAACTGGTCGCAAAGATCTTGTTGAATCGTTCGATGCGATAATTGATCAAGAAACAAATCAAGTTGAGTCCGATGCAGAAGATCGAAGGCAAGGAATCGTTAAGATGGAAGTTTACAACGCCTATATCGGTTCGATAGGTTATGCTCTTTTCTCCATCATAATACTATCGATTTGTTTGATGCAATTATCTCGGTCGGCTTCGGATTTTTGGCTATCACTTTGGACCGCTCATCGGTTTCCTTATAGCACTTTGACCTATCTCTATGTTTTCATCGCAATCGGTGTAGCTAATTCATTCATTACTCTGTTGCGAGCGTTTTTGTTTGCGTACGGCGGCGTCCGAGCTGCCATCAACATTCATAATGCTCTTCTAAAATCTCTTCTTGAATCATCGGTCTTATTTTATGATCTCATCTCGTTCGGAATAATTATAAATCGATTCTCTTCCGATACATTCAATATCGATGATGCTCTACCTTTCACTTTGAACATCTTTCTCGCTCAATCATCGACCCTTGTGATAAGCTTAGTGATTACGTTCTATGGGATGCCTTGGATTATTATTGTGCTCGTTCTTCTCTCGCTTCCGTATTTTATGATCCAGGTAGGAGATGATGCGATTGTTTTTATAAATTATATCACCTCTTCCCTCTAAAAGCATTATTACCGATCAACTTCGAGAGAATTAAAAAGAATTGCTGCTGTTTCATTATCACCGATTTACTCGCAGGTAAAATAGTTATTCAAAAGATTGTCGATTGATATCCATATGATAGCGATTCGATTGTTTCAAATGTTTTCATCTTTTTCATTCTATTCAGCTCGATGATTCTTTGCAAGGTCTAACTATAATCCGCTCCTATAGGAAAATAGAAAGGTTCAAATGATCTTCGTTGAACTCATTAAATTCTTATTTGCAAATTCTGTCACATCTCAAGGTTCACGAAAGATTTTTTGGTTAAAATCAACATTTACAATAGAGTACAGTATTCGATCAATGCAATTCAACAATGGCTCAATCTTCGATTGCAAATTTTTGGATCAATTGTCACATTTTTCGTTGCATTCTATGCAGTCTATCTACAATATTACGGAGATAATCAAATCAATTCTAGCTTGATTGGTCTCTCACTCGTCTATTCACTATCGTTAACTACGCTATTGAATGGATCTGTCCAATCATTTGCTCAAACTGAATTAGATTTGATCTCGGTGGAGAGATGCAGATCCTTGATTGAAAAACTCACTGAATTCAAAGAGAAATCTGTGATTGGATCACATTTGAGCAATATTTCAATCAGCTCATTTTGGCAAATACAAGGAGAAATTCGATTTGAAAATGTATCGATGAGATATCGCGATGATTTGAGCTATGCGTTACACAATGTCTCTTTTAAAATCGAACCTAGTGAACATGTTGCCATTGTAGGTAAGTCACATTTCATTTTTAAAATCTTCTTTACAACTACACTATTCTGAATCTTCATTGTTTGACAGGAAGAACTGGTTCAGGGAAATCCAGCATATTTCAATGTTTATTGAGATTAGTGAACATTGAATCTGGTTCAATTTGGATTGATGGAATCGATTTGAAAACGATCGATCTCGATGTCCTTAGGTTAGTCAGTCCTTGTTCATTTCAAATTCTGGGACAGCTTTACAGAAAATGTTTGTCTATTTCCTACAGATCTCGTATCTATATCATCTCACAAGATGCATTTATCTATAGTGGCACTGTTCGAGAAAATCTCGATCCGTTGGATCAGTTCGATGATGCTGATCTATGGACAGCATTGTTCGATTGTCGCATCAATATTCTCGTGGATTCTTTGGGAGGCTTAGATGCAACACTTGCTGAGAATGGAAAAAATTTAAGTGTCGGCCAGAAGCAATTGTTTTGTTTAGCAAGAGCAGTTTTAAATCGCCCTAAAATCATTGGATTCGATGAGATCACCGCTAACATAGACAATGAAACTTGTCTCATTCTTGATGAACTGATCGAGAATGTCTTCAAGGAGAGCACCATTCTACACATCGCCCATAAAGTTGATAGCATACGTAATCACGATCGAATTTTCCAAATGAACGAAGGCACTCTTGTCGAGTGTGAATCGATTGGAAAATATTTAGCTGAAACTAGATGAACTGATTTGATAATTTGTTTCGATATTGATTAGAAAAAAGATATTTCTTTACGAACCTAAAATGATTTAACTTTGATCTGTTTTAATCTTTGCATTGCTTCTCAGTGATGGAGATGAAAGAGTTGTAATCCTAAATGTTTTTTTTTTGTGCCAGAAATCTCCGGCATCCTTCTCTGTGTCTTTTACCGACTCTGACGAATCAATCAATAAGAATTTTTTTTTTCGTTTTTTCTCTAATCAGTTTTGATTTGCTACAAATCCATAATTTTTTTCCTGTTCGAAATTTAGATCAAAGATCGAAGCTTTATAAAAATTCCCACCCTTTCTTATTCGTTTGATGATCGCAATGGAGAGATTTAGCTAAGTAGCCGAAAGCGAAATCTTTCGAAGGATAAATTTTGCTTCGCTTTTTTCGACGAAAAGCTCAACAATCAGTTTTGACTATTATTTTTTTCTATTTCTAAATTTTTCATTCCATTTTTGATGAATTTTATTCAATGCATAGTATATTCAATGCATGCAATATCTATTGAGATGTCGATGTATGCTGTTCCTTGTTGTTCGAGATTGTAATCGATTATAAAATTTTTATTTTGTGAAGAAAATTATTGCTTGTAAATTAGTTTTTTTTTTGATCGATGAAAAAAAGCAAACTATTTGGATTCGAGTTTTCTCTTTTTCTCTCTCTTTTACTCTCTTTTCAGACCAATGTGGAGAAAAAATCAATGAGGCCATCGCCATTGTTGAAAGATTTTCTGATTGCCCTCTCTTTTATTCGCATACCCGATTTTTCAAATCGCAATTGTCATAGCAAATCGATATTTTTTCCGATCTTAATGATTGAATTTTTCATCCTCAATACTTTTATCTCGAAAAGCACTATGATCGAGAAGAGTCTTGATGATTTCACACCGACAAACTCTTGAAAAGTTTATAAGAGAGAAAAAACATTTTCATTCGGTAACGAGAGAGAATGGTCATCGACAAATCGGTCAATTTCTTAGCTGAACAAACAAACAACCTAACGATTATAGACCAATCAACCAATATAATTTTCAATCGTTGCAATTCATTTTGTCATTAAGAATTGTCTGATATGAGAGTAATTGCTCTCTTCTTTTGTTCCGTTATCGACAACGGTCATTGGGTTTTGTTGATTTTGTAATACAAACAATACCTAAAATCATCGACAGTCAACGTTTACACTGTCTTACGCTTTCATCATGCTATTTCATCGCAAAACCATCGATTTTGATAGAATATCGATAAATTGATCCAGGATAATTAGAATTAGATAATTATCTCAGTAGACCAGACCGCTTTTTCTTTCTCTCCGGTTCCGGACTTTTTTTTCTCCCGAAATTTCTGTTTCATACCGTTTCTGATCGAATCGATCTGAGATGGCAACCAATCAAGAAAAAGCGTCACAGCATACAAAATCGATAACAAATTATGATAATGCGATTATCGATGTTCATCGTGGTTCGAAAATTCGTCTCCAAGTTAAAGTTGCTGTACCGTGTGATGATCATCCAAATGTAACAAAAAATTCTTTATTGAAATCCATTATATTGATAGGAATAAATTGCGATCTTTTTTCGAATTCAGTACAATTTCGTGGGCAAACTACTTGGACCGAAAGGCAAATCACTCAAGTGGTTGCAGGAAAAAACTAAGACAAAAATGGCGATTCTTGGTCGCGGATCGATGCGCAGCAAAGAAAAGGTCAATTAAAAACTATTCAATAAGATTGATTTTGATTCGAAAATTCATTTTGTTGCTTTATCTATAGGAGGAGGAATTACGTCGGACGGAAGATTTGAAATACAAACATTTAAATGAGAATCTTCATGTCGAAATCATAGCTATGGCGCCCGCTCCAGAAGCATACAAACGGATCGGCGAAGCATTGTCCGAAATCAAAAAATTTCTAGTACCGGTTTGTATAGCTTGAAAAATTAATTTTCTTTAATAGAATTTGACATCTTCCAGGATTATTTTGATGATATTCGCCAACAGCAATTGAAAGAACTTGGAGTCATCTCGCATGACTTTCCGATTCTCATTGAACAAAAAGATGATAATCGATCGAGTGATCTTGAAGAGTTATCATCTAAAACACCATCTTATGTCTCGAACACATTCCATGATCCAACACAATCATTGAGTCATCATTTTTATCAACCTCATATGCATCATGGAAAATCAGAAGAAAAAAAAGATGAAATCGAACTTAAGAATTATTTTAGATCAGCGAATACTTATCGATTTCGATCGAAATCTAATCAATCATCTGGATTATTTAAATACCGACAATCATCGCAACCAGATTTGATCCCGCTATCATTATCCTCTTCATCTTCATCATCATCAGCATCATCATACATCTTTGATCCGAGTGAATTACAACATTACTTTTCTAATCAGCAGAACAATCGAAATTCTCACAACCATATAAAACATATTTATGATTCTTTGCATCCGCATAATAAACTAGTCAAACGAACCCGGAAGATTGTACACAATCCATACTGATTCGCACTAAACGAATGCAAATCTCGTAAATAATAATTGATTTCAATCTCAATACTTTCAAAAATTAATTCAAATAGTTTTATTTTAAAATAGATAAAATTTGATCAAATCAGCAATGGATAGAGAAATAAATGTTATTCAATGAAAATTCAATTTATAGCAAAAAAAGAAAGAAATTTTGTTAAGATATCAATAAAATTTTTCTTTACCTTGAAAAAAATATCAATCAAGGAATGAGGATGCGAAAAGGAAAAATACTTTGAAAGTGACCAAAAGAAAGAGGATTAACCGATTGATTTACGGTTGGTCAACTAATAAAAATTAGATCAGAATCACTTGAATAGCTTAAGAATTTGAAAAGTGATAATTATTAATTTAATTCAATCGATAATGAACAGGTAAACGATAGTTTTGAGAGATGAAAATCAAGAAAATTATCTTAAAGGCGAATAAAAAGAAGAGTTAGAAAGGAACAAAAGTTTGATGATTATAGACAAAAAAGTTTCGCAAGGTTTGATAAGCTTCAAAATGAGAAGTTTATAGAGAGTTAAATGATAGATAAGATTCAAAAGGTTCTTTTTGAATTCCATAAGTTTCATTCTTTACCGGGAAAAATTATAAATCTATGGCTGCACAATGACAAAAAGAGAATAAGGAATTTCGAAAAAAACAAAAAAAATCAACATTTTAGCGCAACAACAAAAAACTTAAAGAGAAAAACAATTGGAACATATCGTTTTGTTTCTGGATCACTGGGCATTTTTTTTAATGCTGTCTGAGAATTTAGTGCAAAAAAAAAAAAAAAAAAAGAATACAGAAAGTTTCGACCAGTATCTTCTGTTCTCAGATTGAAGATAGATTTAAAGTCATCAGGGATTTTGATAATTGTTTTGAAGACTAGTGTCGATTCCGTCGATTTATTTTTCCCCCAGTAAATCTTGAATTAGAGAGGGCGGAGGTAGATGATTATTTGAGAGCGATAAAGAGAGAGAGAGATAAGATAGTTATCTATAGATTCGAATATTTTCATTTTTTTTAAATTCTTGCTTCAATGAAGATCATCACTGTAGATCTGAGTAGATTCCCTAAGATTACTACTGTCACTGATTGAACGATCATTTGAGGCGATATTATTTGAGGTAGATTGATAGTTTGCAAAGTTATTGCAAAAAGTTTCTACTATTGATGAGGAATTCGAGAGTGATTGTGCTGAAGAGTTGTTGTGAGGTTGTTTTTGTGTTTGTAGATGATGATGATGATGATGATGATGATGTTGATGGTATGATGCATGTCCGATTGGGATCGTTGACGAAGATGGCGAAATCGTTGGCATCGACAATGGTATGATAATCGATGATGGTGCTTCGACAATCGTTGCATCAGAGATTTGCGGTGAGGATAATGATGATGGCAATGGAATCAGAGGTGTTTGAATAGAATGATGATGATTGAAAGAATGGTTATGGTTATTATGGAGACTATTCAGATTATCGCTGATTGGTGATAAAATTGCTGCGGTGGCCGCTGTGACTGCTCCGTTAGAAATTATTTGTGGTGAATATTGTGCAGATGAGAATGATTGCAAACGGTATGATGATGGCAGTGGTGTTTGAGCAGAAGAAATCGAATTCGAGATTGATCTCGAACATGATGTCGAGATCGGAATGAGAGAATTCTGAGTAATAAAAGATGGTAAAGTTTCTGCACCGAAACTATTTGAATAATTTAAACAATTTGTCTGGGTGACACTCACTTCGATGCCAGATGAAAGATGCGGTCTCAACGAGATTTGTTGCGGTATTTGTTGATGTTGCAACGTTGAATGAAATCGTGATATGGTTGTCGTCAATTGTGGCGATTGAAGAGAAGAAATTTCTGCTATTGGTGTGGTGGAATAATTATCTCCACCAGCAACACCACTGTTACCGTTATCTGGAGAATTGTATGTCAAATTATAGAGATAATCTGAATGAATATTGTAATCATTCCGATCGGATATCGTCGACAACGACGAAGCAGAACATTCCTGAGAAGATCGATTGATGATGTGTAAACTTGAATTTTGAGATGAATCTCTAGTATAATTAGTATTGTGAAAATTAAGATGAGGATATTCAACGAACAATGATTTTGTGGTTGACATCGATGACGTTGGCGTTATCATTGTATTTACAGTGCTCGTCGTCATCGATGTCACCAATGAGATAGGTTTGGTGAAAATCATGGTCGGTGCTGTAGTGTATACAATTGGAGCTATTGTTTGATCGATGTAATGTCGAGAATTATCTTGAAGATGATAAGGCGATAATGAGGTAGTATTATCTAGAAAATATTCATTGCTAATTCGCTGGTTCAATTCATTTATTGAGGTAGATGGATTTTTTGAGGCAGTTGCTGCTATAAAATTATTTGAACATTGCTTCAAAGTTTCATCGATTGAGTTGGTGACAGTTTTTTTATTGTTATCAATGTTGTTGTGATAGGTTTGACAATGAAAAGAAGAAACAGTGTCGGATTTCCTCGGTTTTCTCCGTCTAGTTTTTTTTACTATCTCCGATTCGATCGAATTAATACTGGGTGTAAGATTGGTATCGTTTTGATCGTTCGATCCTGTTTGATTTATCAAATTCGATGCTGTCGTCGTTGTGGTCAAAACTGTCGGAGTCGTTGTCATGGTCGGTGTTGATCGTGCTCGATTTTTCCTCCTCAAAGATCTAGTATCTTCGTTATGGCTTTTTTTGGCATGTCGCACTAAATGATCTTTACGTCCAAAACGTGTAGAACAGAATGGACATTGAAAATTTTTGATTCCAGTATGAACGATCATGTGCCTTTTGACATCTTTTTGGGTGAAAAATCGACCTACGAAAAAATAAGATTTTAATTTGATTATTCTAATTCTAGATCTAAATAGATAGATAGATTCTAGATTAATGATCAATTTGTTTACTTTCACATTGTTCACATTGAAAACGACGTTCCGAATGCGGACGTTTTGTGTCACGATATCTTGGTTTTCGTTTACGATTTTTATATTTAAAATCGGCACCAATTTCGGTAACGTCAATCTTTTTATTGTTGACTGCAGATCTTTTGAGATTATTATCATAATTGAATTTGACACTCCCATTTTCTTCACCTATTTGATTATCAACGGAATTGTTATTATTTTGATCATCCCCATCAGTACCATTTTGATGTAATAAATTTGGTGCTGAAGTTTGCTCTTGTGGCACTGTTTTTATCGCTACACTAGCATAGCTGATGTTGTGATGTCGATGAGTATCATTGTAGAATTTATTAGCAACACTATTTGGATCATTCGATGGAATCAATGCCGTTGATGAAGTTGATGATGATAGAATTGGTGAAGTCGGCTGTGGTTGCAAATGTACCGATGCCAACAATGGTGATGGCGCATTACACAGCTCCGAAAGACCATTTTCGACATTCATTTCGAATCGAACGACAACAAACTCAACGATAGCCAATCTATTAGATTCAGTTGCATCTCTCCTTCTGATATGCGATGATAAACGCAGATTAATCCTAAATCTCAAGCGAAATTCCGTTCCAATCTATTTATGAGAATAGAGAGAAAGAGAAAAAAATCAATGAAACAATTTAGATAGCGTTCAGCTAAAACATA
Source organism: Sarcoptes scabiei (assembly GCA_020844145.1). Classification (NCBI taxonomy): domain Eukaryota; kingdom Metazoa; phylum Arthropoda; class Arachnida; order Sarcoptiformes; family Sarcoptidae; genus Sarcoptes; species Sarcoptes scabiei. The sequence continues at coordinate 3,217,328 of CP080484.1, forward strand.
AGACCAAGAAAAAAATTCAAATTTTACCCTCTTTGAATTAGGAGAAAATAAACCTAGGCAAACATTTTGATCGGAACCAAATAGGAGAAAACGATACAAAAACCCCACTTAGAAACTAATCTCTTCTCTAAGAACGATGGTGGTGGTGGTGGTGGTGGTGACTTCACACCACTTGATGATTGATCATTCTGGTTATGAAGATTGAAGAAGCGAACACAAAACGAAGAAGAACAACAACAAGAATAAGACGGTGAAAATAATAATAATAATTATAATAAAGTTCCAAATAAGAGAAGAGAAAGAAAATATCAAGAAGAGAGAGAGAGGGAGAGAGAGATGAGGTTTAAGAGATGGAGAAAACCAAAACCGAGGGAAAAATTGCGTTTGAAAGCGAAAGCGAAAGCGAAAGAGTGAGACATAACCCTAACCTTAGGTGATGGTGACGATGCTAGAGCTTTATGAGCGTAGCAGATTATAGTAGAACGTGAGGAGAGGGAGAGGGAGAGAGAGAGAGAGAGAAAGAAGAGAGCAGAAAGTTTCTAATCCAGACCTTGCACCTCGTTGGTGCACCACATTTCAGTCGCCTTCCGTCTTCTTATTGATCGTTCGAATTTCAAACAGAAAAAATGCAATCAGAAATAAATGGGGAGATTTTTTTTTCTTTCAATTTTGATTGAAAAATTATCAATTTAACAATTTATTTGATAAATTAATTAGATTTAAATTGATTTCGATATTACTATCTATCCAATCTCTCTCTCTCTTACATAAGAAGATTAACTGCATTTGAGAAAGAGTAATTGGATAAATGAGAGAAGGACCGCAAAGGGTTTCGTTACGGTGACGGATGTTTTTGTTATTTTTTTAGATTGAATCAATCGATAGAGGCATAGATATGATGAGGATTCGCGAACAAGCGATAACAATCAAGAAGATAACGGAACTTTTCTTCTCTCAATCCAATTTTCTTCGCTTTTAATTCTATCTGTTGATTCTTTGTCGGTCTGTTTCCGTTTCATTTGGTGAAAAAATTGAGACTTTTTGTTTCACATCATCTTTGTCTTCTTGTCACTATTGTCTTCGATCAATCTTATTTTTAAAGAAAAGATGGAAAAGAAAGAATTTCTTCTCTTCCTTTCTTTCTTTCTTCTCTTCTCTCTCTCTCTCTCTCTCTCTCTCTCTCTCTCTCTCTATCTCTCTCTTCTTCCTCTCGTTTTAATATCAATTCACTTTCTCAATAACATTGAGAAGATAATTTTCGAATTGTTTCTATCGATGCTTGTTTATTTGTGTTAGTACTTTCGGTTCAACGCCGAACGAAGACATCAATTAACAGCGCAACACAGACAGGGAATGTTTCTATCCAATCACACATTCCTCTCTCTCTCTCTCTCTCTCTAGAACAACTCCATCAATTCTACAGCAAATCGACGAAACTTTCAAAAAAATTTTTTTTTTTGTTCTCTCTCATCGAAATCAGTGATTATATTTTCTACAAAGCCAAAACGAGAGAGAGAGAGAGAGAGAGAGAGAGAGAGAGAGAGAGAGATATTTTTTGAATGAAAATTAATAAAATTACTTCTTAATAATCCATTCACTTCTCTCTCTCTCTCTCTCTCTCTCTTTTCAGTTGGAGTTTCACTTTCTCTTTCACTTTACTTCTATATTTATTCCATTTTTTTTTGTTTATTAACTCTTCACTCCTTGATCTTTAGATTTTTGGAGACAAACTGTGAATCGAACTAACTAATTTCATTTTTCGCTAGATCTAATGATGAATGGGTATTAGTCCCACTAAGAAGAAGAAGAAGGAAAAGAATCAAACACTTCTTCTCTCTCTCTCTCTCTCTCTCTCTCTCTCTCCTCTATCCTTCCTGGATCTTTCCAAATCTCTCTTTTCTAAAGCGGCTAAAAAATCTTCCCCTACTTCTTTTTCTCTTTTCTTTTGTAATTAAACTATTGGCTTAAACGCAACGAAACAAAAAATTACTCTTTTTCTTTCAACAGCTTCATATCTATCTCATTATCTTTTCATTTCTATCATATTGATATCTTTGGTATTTAGTTTTTTTTGTTGGATCTCTTTTTTTTTTTGATAATTCTATTTTCAATGTTTCAAGGACATCTCTTCTCTCTTTTTCGTCTTTTCTCGATGATTGTTAGTGGTGTTGCATGTTTTTTTAGCTCTTTTTTTAGCTCATTCAAGAATAGCTGATGTCTTTTGATAGTGAAATGATGCCTGTTGCTCGTTCCATCTCTATATTCAACTCGATCTCTCCACCACCACCACCACCACCATCGTAATAATCCTCAGCCTAATATCGCATATACGTACTATCATATGCCATACACTGCTATTCTAATGATTTCGATTGGCTCCATTCAATCTGCTTTTTTTCTCCAACACCATTCTTGCATTGACATTCACAAATTCACTAGTCTTCGATTTGTTCATTTTCGAATAGCATCGTCTTTTTTACCATTGAAAAAAATTTCCATCTCACTCATTGTGCAGCTGTGTATTTTGTGTCTCAGTTTGTCCATAGCTATAGGAGATATAGATATTCCATAATTATTCGCTTGGAGAGAAACAATATCATTGAAAGTTTGCCTCGATCGAGATGAAATTGGAAAGGTTCTCTCTCTCTCCTTCATCCTATTTCCCTTCTACATTTGTGGAAGCTTCACTGCTTCACTATCACCATTGTTCCATCATTTAGATTTAGTCCCACATTTTCTTTTAATGAAGATTGTGGCGGTGTTGGTTAAGTTGTCACACCTCATTGTTTGTTAATGAAATCAAAACAATTTCATTACAAATTTTACCATTCTTGAAAGAAAGCGAGAAAGAGAGAGAGAGAGAGAGAGAGAGAGGGGGGGAATGATTCAAACGACACCTAGAAAATCATTAGGTGATGCTTATAGGAGGAAGGAGATACAATCAAACCGAAGCAACAAAAATGCAAGCAGTCCACAATCAACCACTACTGCAACACGTTGTTCCCGTGCAACACATTCGATTCAATGATTGCATAATACTCCTAATTGTGGGGCTGAGAAAGATGAGAGAGAGAGAGAGAGAGAGAGAGAGAGAGAGAGAGAGAGAATGGTCCTCATCTCGATAGTGATGATGTAGCGCGAATCGTAGAAAACAAATGTTTCTAGCTTGTAATTCTTGAAAATGTCTTCGCTAAAATTTTTGAACGAATGCGGCAGAAAGAATTCGATTTGATTTTCGATTTGGCTTCGAACATTGCCTCAATGTTTTCCTTCATAGAGCTGATAAATGAACCTTGATTGATTTGTGTGTGTTTGTTTGTCTGTGACCAGAATGCTTAGTTCTGTTATTGATCGAAGCATTTTCGAAATTCTCTTTTTTTTTTAATCTTGTTGTCTCTATGTTTGAAATAATCTCAGAAAGAGATGAGGCCCAAGGTTAATTGAAGCTGAACCAGAACGATTACCTAGAAGAAAAAAATTCTTTTCTTCTAGATAGTTCTCAAACATAGGTTTGATTTTTTCGAAAGAGGGTCAATTTTTGTTTCGCTAGCGAACAAATGCTCATAGCTTTGAATGTCGCTAGTAATGTAGATTTCTTCACAAGAGAAATTGTTTCACCGAAAAAGTGGTGAATTGGTGGTTCATTGGTGCAAGTGGAAGAAAGATTCTCAAACAAATCGATTGATATATTTCGCTATCTCTAAGCCTGTAGAGTGTTGCGATTGCAATCCATGGCCCTATCGCTATCTGATGGACAATAGTTTGAAATATCAAATTGCAAAGTCTTCGAGATTAATATCTATCACATATTGGAGATATTGAATCGGATCAAAGCGATCTAGCCAATCGATTAATTATTAATTAAGCGAGAGTGGAAAAATTGATTTGTTTATTTGCATTTCTTAGTTAGATATTGAAGAGTGAGAGGTAAGAGGAGGAATACTCAAAATTATTCTAGACAAAAATGAATCTAATTGAAGAAGAAAATTGGAAAAAGAAGTAGAAGAATCTTAGAAGCATACAAAAATAACAATGTAAAAATCGAGAAGACAGTTTTCTTTCTTTATTTCAAGATTTTTGTGCTTCTATAGATCGATTAGATCAAAGCTAGATGATTAGTTTGCTTCGATAGAAAAATAGGCTTTTCTCTTGGGTTAGTACGATCGATTACAAAAAAAAAGTTAAGATTAAACAGAGACGAAATGTGTGTGTGTGTGTGCGTTCAGTGTGCGGTGTGTCGAGTTACAAGAACAAATCTAAAACAATCAAGCAAAATAATTTTCCGATGCAAAAGTTAAAAATTTAAGTTTTGGAAACAAATAGAGTTAGAGAATCAATCGAAGGGAGTTTTGTGCCTGATCTTCTCGATTTTTCGATTCGGGATTGTTGAATGAAGATTCTGATGATTTTGTTAATCAATCTCAGCCACACCTACCCAGAAGCCTACACACTGGGCGAATAAATAGTTAGAGTGTAGATATCGTAGAAAATTCATTAATATAAATTACGAGAGAAGAAAAGAAGAAATAATAATCTATCAAAGATTAAAGATGGGAGATATGAGGATGAGATCTCGATCGAGCATTCATAATCAAATCTAATCATCGAGTCCTTGTGCGATTGTTGGCTTATCGGATCAAACTAAACACCCACCACAGAGCGAAATTCATATCGGAGAGAGAAAGAAACAAACAAATGAATAAATTAAAGAATCATTAAAGCATTGGAATATTAGTGCTTTTTTCGAATCAAAAATTATCTTTTTCAAACAAACGAAACGAATCTACGTCAAAAAAAAAGAAAAGAAAAGAATGAAATAATTATCATCTCTCTATCTATCTGCTAGCTTTGTTTGTAAGGCTTCAAATCTCGATTTGATTACAGACCGATGTAAGTGTGTGTCATTCTGTTACTTTTTGCATTATTTAGAGAGTTGTTTTTTTTTTACAATTTGATATTGTTTTATTTTGATGAAATAAAATTGTATTTCTATCCAAAATTTCATTTTTCGATTAGCAAAATAAAAGATCCATCTAAGCCAGAAAAATCTGAATGCTTCAAAGTCAACAAGAGTCTCAATTCGATAGTGATGAGATAAAAAAATAAAGAAAAATATGCAAAAACGGAATTCGTTCCATCCCTGTTTGAAGAGGAATGAGAATAAAAGCCCTTCTTTGAAAGAACACAAATGAAATCAATAAAGATTTAGCTTACATTATTGTTTTTGAGACCGAAAAATTGTTCATTTTTTAAAATTTCTACTAATCAATTAATAATCTCTAACGAATTGATCACACCATATTGAATGTTTGTTTGTTCTTTGTTTGATCGTTTCTCGGTTCATTTTGTTTCGTTTTTTGATCATTGATTTTTACCTAGATTTTCTTGTTCAGGAGATTTATATTCAGGCTTTTCCAACGAAAAACAGTAGATTCGTAGGTGATGACACATTTGTCTCACAAGACAGATACCATAATGTATGTGAAAGACGGTCAATAAGAGAGCATTCAAGCGTAGCAAATTCAATTCATGATGTTTAAGATTCCAGCTCAAAGAACCGATCGTAGATATCATCAACGGATAAAGTAGCCAATTCATTAATTGGCACCTTGTCGAAGACATCTGGCTCACAATTAATCGACACTGAAAATTGAAAATAGAATCAAATTATCTACGTATTTATATAGGCACTCAATTTGAATCGAACCGATATATTGGAGAATAATGTCCCCACCATCAAATAAAATGTTCTAGGTTCGGCCTCAAGAATATTGTTTGGTGACAAAACAGCCCAGAATGTAGAAAATAAAAACAAAAATATCATCGAAACAAGAGGACGGAATGACTCCCAACAATTTGGTTGTTTTGGTTGTTGACAAGTGAATACGTTGTAAAAAGCCATTGGAATCGAGAAGAGAAAACAGGTGACTGCGAAAGAAATATCAGAATTTATTTGAAAAAAACAACTTGTAGAACAAACAGATATAAGATAATATTGTTACAGATTTGAATCACTCACTATAAGAAAGAAACTCGAATATTTGACCGGAATTCAAGCCAAAGATCACAAATTTCCAAAATGAATGGCCGTGAACGAATGTGACAATGTATAGCACGAATAGAGCGATTTGAGTAGCATCATAGCTCCAAGGTAAATAGAGTATTCCAGTGCTATACTTTTCCCAATGTGAGAGGTAAAAAGTGACATAGATTGACAAGAATATGAAGTGCATATGCAAGGGACTTTGTGAATAATCGGCTCTGCCAAATATTGAATAGATGCAAAACGGAATGAACATCGATGTCCAACTGTCCATTCCATGGTCCATTAATTCACCTAAAGGTCCAGATGATTTGGTTCTGCGAGCCTGTTTCCCATCGACACCGTCCAAAGTGTGGGCGAGAAAATGAAAAACTGCACATACAATCCAAACCCATTTAGGGATAGGAGAATAATCTGGAAATGAATCACTTGAAGCATAGAATTGGGGATCATAAATGGTCAATAGAACACCATTAAAAACAGTCATCAGAAATCCAACAAATGTTAAGACGTTTGGAGCAATCCAAATCGGAACAAGCTATGAGATAGATTTTCAAAGAGTATCATTAGATAAAAATAATCCAAAGATCTTGATCTAACCTTTACAACAACATTCCAGAATGGATGCATCACATAATTGCTCAACGGGCTGGTGTCTTTAGAATTATACTGATACAAAAAAAAACAAACGATTGTTGAAAATTCATAGAGAATATATGAGCGAATAGATACAAACCACATAATTATTGAATCCACGGAGCTGTTGATGAGTTAGATATTGATAATTAAATATATTGAACATTTTCAAAATAAAAGCACGTGTGCAGAGAGCACTTCTGCCGATTGAAGATAGAATATACTCAATTTTTACGATTATTCTTGATATTAATGATTTTTTTTTTTTGAATTCCTTGAACAAACTATGTATAAACTAAGGCCTCATCGGCCTCTTCTTCGAAATTAATTTAAAATTTGGTGCTGTGTTTGTAGAAGTGATTCAATTATCCATATCGAAAAAATAAAAATAAATGATGAAAATCAAAAAAATCTAGTCGACATTGATGTCAATGGTTTAAACATCAATGAATAGTCGTTGTTATTAATTGAATACTATCAGTGATTGAGATGATCATCGAATAAGTTGACTGATAAGAAGTAATCAAAATGATGCTTGAACAGCAATTTATTTGCTAAAAATTAATTGATTATAGTCGATCCGTTATGTTTGATATGGATTTCGGTCGATACTGCTGCCTGGTCCAACATTAGAAAAAAAACTATAAAAATCAAGAAAACTATTTTCTAAATATTGCCAACAATATTATAAGACCGATCAATGCTAATGATTCTTTTCTAGATATACCAATTATTCAAAATAAATAAGTTCGAAATAAATTAATTACAATTTCGATTTCATAAAAATATTACCTTTTTAATAGAAGACAGAATGAGATGATCTTGAAATTTTTGAATTCTCTATTACTCATTAAATTTCTATGGACAATTCAACAGAATGACTCCGATCTATTTTTTTTCTTTTTAATTGGAATGTTTGGGTACAAATACAGCATTATTATTATTATTATTATTATTGTACCGTTTCAGTGAAGCAAATCATTTCGCGAATGCAAGAATTTCATTTCGAAAATGATCAATAAACGATGTTACGCGTTCGCATCACATTCCGATTGCAATCAGATGTTAAATTTTTTCCATTTTTTTTTTTCTGTTTATTCTTTTTTTTTGTTTGTTTGACTAATTGCAATCTTTTTCGAAATTAATCAATCTAATCTCAAGAAAAAGTGAAACTATTCAAGCTTGCTAGAAGAGTAGACTGAATTCTCACCGATGTCGTTTCCGAATAAAGAAACAAGAACAAAATGCTACTCATCAAGAGATGAATTTTGGAGATGTTTAGATGATAACCTTGCTCTAAACGATGATTATAATTTCGAAATTGAAAAGTGTAAAAAGTTTCGAAAACAATTCATAGCTGATTGTCCATCCCAATGGATTGGTCATTTTGATAGAAAATATAGATTTTTAAAATTCAAACAACAAATGGACAGAGGTCAAGACCCGATTGATGAAGGATTTTCATCTTCAAAATCTTCAAGCTAATAAAATATTCAATGTATTTATTTCAAATGAAAATCAAATTCAAAAATATTAGAAATAATCTTTCAATAAATAGTTTTCAATCAAATTCAATAGAATCACATTTTCATTGTATAGATTTTAATTCTAGATGGATTTAAAATTAATGATCATGGTCTTATGTAAATTTATGATAAAAAATCGTAATCTCAAATAAGATTTTTATTTCTATAAATAAGATCAGAAGAAGAATATCAATGGATTATAGGTTTCACGTCACAGACCATTGTAGAATACTGGAATCTTTGCCACCGATCGATATTATTCGACTATCGTCCGCTAGAAATCTTACGGAACTAACTTGATTGCTATGTCCCAAAAAGGAATGATGTAAACATTTTGATTGAGATGCTGGATAAGAGAATAGATTCAATCTTCCTAGATCATCACCGGTAACAAGCAATTTTTTGCTATGAGATCTATCTAGACAATTTACGAAAGGTCCGTCAAAGTTTTCCGGCCAAACACCGAAAACGTTAAAACCAATTGTTGAATTATGCGTCTCGAATTCTAAATCTCTTGAGATTGAAACATTTGCGAGCTGCCTACAAATAGTTGCATTCCAGTATAAATGCTCACAAGTGATTGATGTTGTTTGAATGTACGAATTAGTAGTATCCCAATCTGTATTCAATGACATTAAATTGATTAGAAAATTTTCAATTTAATACAATGCCTAATTCTTACCGATGCTGGTAATAAAAGATGAATGACCCATACAACGCCCGATTCTATTGAATTTACGATATTCTTCCGTCACTTGATAGATATATACATTATTGTCTCTTGATCCAAGTCCTAAATATCGACCGTTTGAAGAAAACTTGAAGCATTCAATTATCTCAGACCCATCATTGTGCATTGAAAGCATTTGTTTGGTGGTGGCATCACAAACGATCCATCGACCTGGAGTGGTTGTGCTGATAACAATAACGCAACCATCCGGCGAGAACGCAGCTGCATGTGCACTTTCTCCAATGTCCTTGGTCCAAACAACTAAATGAGACATTGTGTCCCAGAGATGAATATTTTTATCATGACCAGCAGTTATAAATTGATTCTGAGTTGGATGAATAGCTAAGCCAAATAGATCTTCAGTGTGACCCTGAAAAAAATTCAGTTATAAGCCATCTCATGGGACTTTTAAACCCATACTTGTATGACTAAAGAAAAATTCAAGGCCATAGTCCCTTGAAGAATACAATTTTTTGTGGAGCCAACAATCAGCATTGAACCTTTTCCTGTAGTTAATGTCCTAACACCACCATATTGCTCTGGTAGCTTTTGGCAACAAAAAGAAAAAAATTTAGATTTTCACTTAAAAGTCCTTTGCTAAATTTTTGACCGAAAATTGATTCACTGACCTTGGCTTCTTTACCAGTTCTGTTCATATTAGAATCCCACTCGATTATTCTTTTATCTTTACCACCTCCCGTTACAAAGGTACCGTTTTTTAAAGAACAAATATCAAAAATAGGGCCTTCATGTGCGTTTTGAATGGTTCTAATGATTCGACAAGTGTTTTTATGCCAAATAATTATGTTGCCGTTGGAATCACCAGTCAAAAGCTCTCCAACATCAGTGAATGACATACAAAGAATGTATTTTGGCTTCTCTTGTTTCTATTAGAAAACACAACCATATTAATTCGGAATTTTTGAACCATGGTCTGAATTTTGAAAAAATTAAATACCTCAAAAGATCCAACTTTTTTCGTCAAAATACCCCCATCGATGTCCCAAAAATGTATATGGCCACGACCTATTGTAATCAAAGAGTTTTTCTCGATCGGATGGAATTCAACAGCTAATACGGAATCACAACTTGATTTTGATTCACATAATTTATGGCCATTCGATCCTTTGTGCCATTCATATAATGAGACAACATGATCGTTCGATTCGTCAACAACGCAAAGCAAATTCCCACCATCGAATTTCGAGAACGCTATGCAACTGATTCCGCGATCAAGTTCACCGTTCATCCCGATCACATGCAACGTGTTTAGACTTACAGAGTCCCAAATTCGGATATGTGGTCGTCTATCGAATCGACTTTTTTAGTTGAAAAAAATTGAACGGAAAAACGATATTGAAAATGAAAATTGAAATGAATGAATGATAATCTAATGAAAAAGTTCATCCACTTACCAGTCATGATTATTGTTTTGGCCTGTAGCTATCAAAAGTTTATTCGGATGAATCGTTATGCAACGAACTTCACTTGTGTGGCCAGTGTAATGACGTTGAATTTGATCGTCGATATTGTAAAGAACAACAACGGAAGCTAGAAAATAGACGATTTCACCGGTGGGAAGAAGATATAAATTATGACGGCAATCTTTGCCTCGATAACCATAGACCCATTCTAATTTCAATCGCTGCAATGGTGGACCGGTAACATTGTTTAAAGTATATGTCTGTAGAAGATCGGTCGGTAAATTGATTATAATTGTGCGATCAAAAATGTTGAATTTTATTACACCTTCCACTGAGAAAAAATTTTAAAGAAGAATTTTAAGAAAAAGAAACATTTTAGGTTTATGCTATCTCAATAATAAAAAAAATGATTACCTTGATTGTAGTAGAAATTTTTGATTTTGTTACTATGATTGAATCGATTGGAAGAGAGAGAAAAAAAACAATTAAGGATAAATAGATTATATACAAAACTAATGAGCGAATATCGTCAGGGATGCCATATTAATGTCTAATTAATTAGCTCTAGTTGCTATATCGAGTTAAATTTACCCCGGACCAAATTGCTTTCCAATATTCAACGAGCTATTACTAATCTTTTTCAGAGCATGCAAATTTCGAAAAGGCCTATATCGTTTAGTATAAGGTTAGGAAAAAAGCAACAAGATTGGAAAAAAATAGAATTAAAAAATTAAAATCAATCGATTGATCAAAATTGATTTTTGTTTTCAAGTGAGGCAAAGGTAATTTAAAAAAGGATGGAGATGTTAGACTAATAAAAATTTGCAATAATCTATACGACTGATAGAAATCATTACTCAGACATTTCCGCAGTTGATGATCGAACATCTTGACTGGCTGACCATCGTTTCATTTGATTGAGATTAGTGGAAGAATTCATTTTCATAGGTGTTCTAGTGTTATTATTATTATAAATAGAATTCAAGTGATTATGCATGGTGGTTGAACGATAATGGTTGACTATTGAAGATGAGGATGATGGTTGCGGAGATGATGATGGAGAACAGCTTGCAGATCCATTCAATTGATCAGTTTGTAAAGAGGTAGATGATTGGTAACGGCGATTGTTGGCTGATTGTGGACTCAAAGTACCAGTATTGAATTGTTGATTCCAAGATCCATTGTAATGATGTGTTAGTGTGGTGAGATTTCGACCATAAGTTTTTAACAATGAATTTGATCGATTGTTCGGAACATTTTTAGAGATGCCATTACTGTTTTGACTAGAAAGAGACTGATTGTGATTATGATAGGAAGTTGTCACTATGGCTTCAAAAAGGAATAAAAAATATTAAATCAAATCGATCGAAGATGATTCAACCAACCTCGACCTTCAAGTTGATTTAAGCGACGAAGAACATCGGCCAAAGTACTTTTCAAGCAAACAATCTCATCATTTTGTTCGGTTATTTTCTTCTCCAACTCAGCAAATCGAACGAATACCGAATGAAGATTTTGATCACTTCCACCAAGACTCGAATTGTTCGATAGAAAGCTTTCATCTTCAAGAAAACAATAATCATTGAATATAATTCATAAGCGAGAAAAAGGCAATCGAATGACTCACCTGTTGAAAGAGCAATGAATTCATCCATAATGATGGGATTCCGAGAACGAAATTTAGAAATTTTTAAATCAATCAGAATAAGAAGAAAAAATTTGTCCGATTTTCTTCAACAATTTTCAATGATATGATCAGTGCAGAAAGTGAGAGAGATAGGAGAGAGACAGAGAGATTGAAATGAATATAAATTATATTCATTGATTATATCATTGTTGTTTTTGTTTCAAAATTTCAAGATCACATCTGAAGCTGCACATCGATTGATATGAATGGATTTGAGAACAAATCGAATAAGGATTCTCTTCGAATTGTTTCTATTTGTTAATTGCATCTAGCAGAACCGCTCGAAATTGGGTCGTGATCTTTTGTTTTAGTTTCTCATTATCATCTCGGATTGTTTCTATGAGTTTTTTTTTGGAGCACCAAAACAAACAAAATATCACTATGTCGAATGATGCCGAATTTGATTGCTGATTGTAATTGATGCTGTTCTCTCTGAAATTAGCTGTTGTTGTTAGCTCTTTGCTATTTCGCTTTGCTATCGTTCAACGAGATGCTGATGGTGGCGATTTCGATGATGACGGTAATCTAAAAGAGGAAAAGAGAGAGAGAGAGAGAGAGAGAGAGAGAGAGAGAGAAAGATCAACAAGCTTTTGCTCCCGAAATCTACTCTCTTGTCTATCTTCCCATCTATCTTCTATCTTTTTTCAATGAAAAAAGAATTTCTGTCACGTCGCTCTTCCCTCTCTCTCTCTCTCTCTCTCTCTCTCTCTCTCTCTCTATTGAATCGAATGATGCCCGCCTGTCTTTTGCGATTTTGATTAAATAAATTTGAAACAAGCCAATATTGAAATTGCTAGTGAAGAGAATGGTAATAGAAAAGATAATGATCTGTTTTTGTTTCTTTCATTTCATTCATTATTTTTTTCTAATTCTTAGATTTGGTTTATTGGGTATCTAAAAAACTCCTTCTCTATCTCTCTTACTTTCTGTTACTTTGTTAGCGGCTGTTATGTTGCCAGACAACCTCGAGATATTTTCAAACAAGACAAAAATACAGGGCTATAGAACTCTGGCTAGCCGTCAGCTAGCCGATCAGTTTAGCTAGCGAAAACGAGAAAAAAAACACTAAAATGACCTTAGCACTAGTCAACCTAGAAAGATTGGTTAAAGCAGAGCAATAAATAAATTTGTGCCTACTTAACTACCGTCGACTGATTTTGATTGATCCACCTCTAGGCCATCGATATTAAATCTAATTGGAGCACAAAACAGAGAGAATCTAGATGCCGATTGATTATTTTTCGTATAGATTCGATCTAATTAGCTAAGAAAAATAACTGCCTCAAGCCAAAACTATCAAAAACAGTCTCTATCTGTGAGTTAAGTTCAGAAAAAAATCTATTTTCTAATTTCATAGATTTATTGTCTATAAATCAATCAAAGAATATTTTTTTGATATGATTGAAAAATTAATCATTGGAACTGTCTAATAGATCATCGGATGAAACACTGCTATCATCGATTGTTATGTTTTCATCTTCATCATCGAGATCATCTTCGAACATTTCTCGATAATTGATCTTTGTTGTTCGAAGTTTTCGTTCATTAACTAGGGGAGATGTTTTGCCATTTTGATCTCCAATATCATCATTCTCGTCATAATCGTCCTCATCATCACTTTCAATAATGATCTTCTTCTTAGGCTTAGATTTTGTTGGATTAGCGTTCCGTTTTTTCTGTGAAAATGCACAATTAATAATTGCCAAAATTCGTTTCTTACTCTTACCTTTAAATGAAATGATTCATCTGCACTATCCTCATCAAATTCATCACTTTTACGTTTTTCATTTGGTGCCTGGGTTAACAAATGTGATTAAATAAGACGATAAATTTGAATTATAAAATTGTGATTAGTCACCGTTTTTTCTTGCGTTGCCGATATAGAAGCAGTATCGACGGATGATCCACTCGTTTTAGATGGATATTTAGGCTTGAAGTTGATCGTTGTTTGCTTCAGTTTTAATTTTTTAACTGGTTGATTTTTAGATTTAACTTTACTAACAATTTCAAGTGATGGATCTTGATCATTATCGATAATTGTAACATCTTCATCATCTGAATTCTTGCTTTTTGAGGCTGCAACGGAAGCGACAGCTGAGGCAAACATTGTTGAGATCACTTTTTGACTAGAATCCGATTCTTTGTCCGAAGATTTTTTCTTCTCTTTACTTGCTGGCCTTTTACGTTCTTTCTTTTCTTTCGGCTGATATTTCTCATAATCTATTCTCGGTTCAATACGATCAGCGTTCTCAGAAGGCTTATAATCCGAAACTTGTGCTAATTTCATGCCTTTGGCGGCGATTTTTCCAATTTTTTTAGGTTTTATCCCTTTAAGAGCTTCTTCTCGCTCCATCTTCTCCACTTTATCTAGCTCTTCAACAAAACTATCAAGATCTCTTTCCCAAAGCATTTGTGGAGTAGATTTTCGTAACTCTTCTAATTCCGATTTTTTTCCATCACGTTTTTTCAACAATTCTTGAACATTCTCCCTCAACATCGTTCGCATAGTCATATCGATTAAATAATCAAAATCAAATTTCTTTTGATCTGCATCAAGAGATTCTTTAGATTTCCCATCTGTTGCTTGCTCTTCATCTTCTCCTTCATTTTCATTATCTTCTTCCTGAGCTTTATTATCGAAATCGATATTATATTTCAAGCGCCATGCTTTGACGGGATCAGAATCATATTTTCTTTGTATAAGAACATTGATGAAATCTTTCTTTTTTATATTTTCCATGATGATTTTTTTATCGTTCTTCTCAAGAATAAATCTCGCTTGGTTTTCAAGTTTCAGAGCTTCTGCTTCTAGCATACCTTCATAATATTTTTTTCTTTTCACATAAAACTCTAATCGAACTGGAAAAAATTCACGAAGAATTTCTAAAGCTGAATCATAACGCCGAAGAACACCGTTTTTATCGAACAAAACCATCGATGAAGCAGTCATCGTCGTTTGAAGTTTAAATTCTTTGTGTATGCCATTGTTGAGAACAGATTCTAATGATCTTTCATTCATTTGGATTAGAAATTTCACCGTGGTATCAGTGTGATATTCTTTATAATCCAATATCAACGCTGGGTTTTTTTCGGTTCCATGCAACATTGGCTCTAAGATAGTCTCTTTGTAGGTCTGAGTCCATGTTCTGATCGGCAATTCGGTGATTTCAATAGTTTTCTCATCTAAAACTCCTACTTCACCGTTGATTAGATATTTAACAGAGTCCACTTTAATGATTGTTCCTTGAAAACCTTTATACCACGGATTCATTTCCATTGGTTCTTGATTGCGCATCAAACGTTTAATATTTTCTACGATAGCTCTAGGATCATAGTTCGGCACTTTGGTACTCCAACCAGTGCCAATTCCTTCAGCACCGTTCACTAAAACCATGGGAATGATTGGGACATAATATTCAGGTTCAATACGAAGATTGTCATCATACATGTAGTTAAGTAAAGGATCATCAAGTGTTGGAAAAAGTTTTCTAGCCAAGGGACTGAGCATGGTGAAAATATAACGAGGGCTTGCAGCATCTTTGCCCCCTTGAAGTCGAGTACCGAATTGACCTAAAGGTTGCAATAAATTGATATTGTTGCTCCCGACAAAATTTTGAGCTAAATTAATTATGGTTGACATTAAAGACATTTCGCCATGGTGATAGGCGCTAAGTTCACCAACGGAACCAGCCAGCTGTGCTACTTTGACTTCACGTTTATCATTACGTTTGAAACAAGTATAGATCACTTTTCGTTGGCCAGGTTTAAAACCATCGACTAAGGAAGGAATTGAACGTTCATTATCCATGTTTGAGAACAATATCAATTCTTTATTGATAAAGTCTTTGTAAGTTATTTCGTGCGTGTTTTGTTCATACAGATATATTTCTCGTTCTCCATTTTCTCTTCGTCGTCGTCTCTCTTCCATTCCTTTCGTTAACCAATCTTTACGAGCATCGACCATTTTTTTACTAAAAGCAAGTTCTACAGCTTTATCATCGTCGTCGTTTTCATATTTAAATTTGATGCGATGTTTTTTCATATCAGAGAAATATTCTTTGGCTTCTTCCGAAGTTGAAGTACCTAAACCTAGATAATTAGAACAAAATCATCAGTCTCACTGAAAAAACTGATACATTTCTATAAAAAAAATACCTTTGTAGTACTTTATCTTGAATGATTTGTAATTAGGTGTGGCTTGTTTCCATTCTTCAAACTCTGGAAGTGAATAAAATGCTTTTTTGAATGATCCTTTGGAAACTTTAACGATAGGAGTGATAAATTCTTCCAGAAAATTAAGTTGAATCAAAGATGGCCAATTGAAATGAATAAAATTTATCAACAAGCCTTTGATGTGCGAACCATCTTGATCTTGATCAGTCATTATCATTAATTTTCCATAGCGAAGAGTTTTTAAATCTTCTATTGAGACATATTTTTTCTTATATTGAAGACCAAGAATTTTAACAAGATTGTTTATCTCATTATTCTCCATAATTTGTTTATGAGCAGCCTCTCGAACATTCAACATTTTGCCTCTTAAAGGGAAAACACCATATTTATCGCGACCAACGATACCGAAGCCAGCGATGACCAATGATTTTGCCGAATCTCCTTCGGTCAAAATTAATGTACAATCTAAAGAATTTCTAGTGCCAGCATCGTTTGCGTCTTCGAGCTTTGGTATACCTTTAAGCTTAGATAACTTTTTAGAGCTTAGTTTTTTATCCATTTCAGTTTGCTGCTTGAATCGAATCCATGTGAGAATCGAATCAACAATCCCAATTTTCATAGTGGATTGAAAAAATTTATCAGACAATAAACATTTTGAGCCAAAATTTTTGCTCTGCAAAGTCATGGTTTCTTTGGTTTGTGAGTCAAATGTAGGATTCTCGATCAAACAGTTCACGAAAATCCACAAATGATTGCGTATCTGATGAGGTTTCAAATCGACTTTTGATTTACCACTTTTCTTTTTAACAGTTTCTACTAGTTTGGCAATAATTTGATCGGCTACATAATCGACATGTTTGCCGCCTCTTGTTGTGGCAATACTATTAACGAAACTAACTTGTTGAAAACCTTTGTCGCTCAAAGCGACAGCAACTTCCCAACGATCATTTACTATCTCATGAGACAATTTTAATGGCTCATTATTTTCATCTTCTTTATCTTTAATGAATAAATCAACATAGCTCTTGAATCCTCTTACTGGCAAGCATTCGCCATTCAAAAAAACTTTCACTCCTTTAGAAGAGCCAGCGACATCATAAGCTCGTCGACTGAATAATTCGACAATATCTTTATCGAGGTTTGTCATTTTGAATTTTGTTAAATCTGGTCTAAAAGTAATGCGAGTAAAATCTTCTCCAGATATCGATTTAATGATTGGATCTTCTGCAACTTTCATGTTATCTCTCCATACTTGCGAAAAAGAATTTTTGTATTCTTTAGACGATGTTTCCACTTTGAACATGGTGCTAAAAATATTGCATAATTTGGCACCATAACCATTGCGACCTCCTACAACTTTTTTTTCGCTATCATTGTAATTCGAAGAAGTAAGAAGATGGCCAAAAATTAATGTTGGAACATAAAGCTTTTCTTCTCTATGAATAACGACTGGTATCCCTCGACCATTATTATAGATACTAATTTCATTTTGCTCGCTATCAAAATAAATTCCAAGTTAGACAGGAATAGAATCACGGAAACGACTTAATACCTGTTGATGTCAACCTTGATAACATTCATTTTAGGATCTCTTATCTTATTATCAGCTGCATTAACGAGAATTTCGTCGAAAATTTTATACAATCCAGGAACGAATGAAACATCTCGGCAAACCATTCCTTTCTCATTGTTATACACCCACATTGACTTAGTTTCACGTTCAACCGATCCAATATAGGTATCAGGACGCAGAAGTATATGCTCGAGTTGACTTTTCTTCTGATAAATCTCCTCGATACCTTGTTTTTTAACATGTTTTGAAGCAAAATTTTGCTCCTATGTTGATAAAAAGATAGATTAATAAATAAAAGAACAAGATGATAAAGAAACAATCAAGATCAGATCAAAATAATTTAAGTACTTTGAGAGGAAAATACGGATTAAAATTAGAAAAGTATCGAAGATTTGATAAAATATTTCGATTGATATTTTTAACGAACAATTGGCTAAATGGATAATAAGAGAACATTTGATAATTTTGCAAAACGATAAACTTAATAATTTCTGATTTTATGACCAGACAGAAATTTTAAATTTTCGCTGAAGTACCATAAAAAAATGATTGAATTTCAAGATCATCCTATTTTTGAAAAGCCATAAAAACATTAGACAAGATTAGGCGCTTTTTTGGACGGATCCGCTGTAAATTGAATATTTTCTAAGTTGTTAAAAAAATAAAATCGTAAAGGTCTGCTTTCAATTTTCAAACAAAATAACTTAGAATAACTCCAATCACTTAGAAAGCTAATATTTGAGATAACATTTGAATTCTATCAATCCCACAAATTAGAAAACTTACTTTCAACGGAGATCGAACAACGGCAAAGCTATCCATTTCTCTGGTGAAATCTTCAGAAAAAATCTATAGAAAGATATGAGATATATTGGTTAAATGATTTTTTTAAAATATTTCGTCGATGATTATTTAGAAGCGAGAAGTCTTAAACGATTTCAATCATAATAATTTAGTCGAAAAGAGAGTAAAAATAAACAAATGTCAATTAAATAAATCCAGATCATTGATTAATTTGAATTAATTTTAAGCAGATTCAAAAGAAATTTTTGCTTTCCATCTATCAAATTTAGCGCTAAAATTGTTGGTCTCGAAGCGAACGTTGCAATGATTGTTCGTTGCTCGAATCGTTCGAAGAGAGATTTGAATACATTCGCAAACTGTTCGGCAGAGCTGCCACCTATCCCTCTCTTTTTCTAGTATTTACATAAACAGTGTTCTGTTTATGGCACATGCCTTGGTGGAACCTAAGTTGAAGTTTTGCGAAAAAGTTCGAAATCATAAGGCCATATCTCGAGAAAAATGTCAACAAATCCTGGCTTTGCATTTGTCGTTAACTCTATTTTGAACAGCAACAAAAATGTTAAGATTCTTTCAAAAGCAAAAAAAGAGAGCGATTTATTGATGAAAGATGAAGAAGGCGATAAAAAGAAAGATGATCCAATTGTTTTCATTGATAAACATGGTAATGAAACGGAAATCGAATCCTTATCCTTAGCGTCTAAATTGAAGAAAAAACGATTACACAGAGAAAAAAAATTCAATCAAAAATCATTTAATCGTAAATTAATCGATGATATGGCCAGATTAAAACCCGATAAATATGAATTAGAAAAAGAAAAACTTTTAAGGACAATCGCTACCAAGGGTGTTGTGCAATTGTTCAATGTAGTAAAGGAGAAACAAAGAATTTTAAAAACAAAACTAAACGAAGCTGGGTCATCGGATAGCAAACGAATCAAAGCCTTGAGAGAATTTCGTGAGATAGAACTTAAAAGTAATAATATTATCCCCCGGAAAAAATCAAAGGTAAGATGAAAATGAAATTTCTAATCTCTTCAACTTTGACTTTTTTATATCTCAAAATTAAGAAAAGCCTAAAAGAAACTAAAAAATGGACCGTTTTACAAGATGATTTTATGCTTCAAACTAAAATGAAAGATTGGGACAAAGATGATGATGATGATGATCAGAATCGATTTGATGGAGATTGAGTTCTTTAAATTATTTGAAGTTTAATTATTCATTCTCTGTGTAAAATATTTTGATATTTTCATTTTTCGCGATTCAAAATTTAGTAAAAAGAATTTTTTTTCCCAAAATTCATAGTTCTTCTAGAAAGATTTATAACAACGGAAAACTTTTTTTCAGAAAACTTCTCAGGTCAGATTATCAAGAGCAAGAGAGGGAGAGAGAGAGAGAGAGAGAGAGAGAGAGCTACAGAGCTGCAAAAAAGCTATTTATCTCAATGGAAAAATTAACAAAGGAGCGATCGATTTTTCGAAAAACTCTTCATCAAATTTATCGTCATCGTTTCATTTTGACTATCCCACCATTCTTTTTTTATACAATCTACGCTGATTATAGCCGAACACAAATCTATAAAAAAATAAAGCCTCAAAAAGTTAATTGAATCTCTTCTGGAAATCCAAAGAAAAATGGCTGGCGGTGGTCCTGTCTATTATAAACAACATCGTTTATTCAAAAAAAATTGGCAACGACATTTGTTTTTTTCCTCAATCATGAGCGTATTTTTCGTTATCGGATTGAAATACGATCAATTGGCTCGGGATCGTAACAACACATTTAGAGGAAAAACGGCTCTGTTTGGTCCAGAAACGATCACACAGGGCAGACATTCTTCATCGTAAACATCATAGCTAGTCATCGATCGATGAAATAAATCTAGAGATAATGCGTTAAAAGTATGGATTAACTAATTTCATCTAATCTAAACCATTTTAGCAATCGAAATGATGAAAATTCAATAAAATTTTTTTAATTGAAATCCATTTTAAACTTTCTTTTTTCTTTTGGACCAAATCAATCATAGTAAAAATAGCCGTTTGAGATGCTATTGTTTCGCTCTTGAATTTTTATACTTATACCCAAATTGCATAATGAATTTTTAGATAAATTTAGGGGTAAAATTCAGGTGTTTCATAAATTTTTCATCCGTAGCTTAAGTCGTTGATTGGGAACAATATCAAATACAGAAGCTAATCGAATTAATCCAATAGGCTTTGAAGTGAAAAGATGGTTATCGCTGAACGATCTAACGATTCATCATCGAATGTTTATTCTGGTTCACAATCAAGTCGAAGGACTAGAACATTAAATAGTTCTAATAATTACTCTTCCTCATCATCATCATCATCTTCTTCTTCTTCAACTTCGTCATCTGGTAATGGGAATAATTATGGCACAAGCTTACGAAATGATTCTAGTTCGTATAAAAGTAAGTGAATCAAAAAGTGCAAAGTTCCTAGTCCGAGACTAATTTCAATCACTTTTGAGGCGTTCGAGTTGGTCCCGAATTCCAAGCGGATGTTTCTGATCAATTCAGCTACAAGCCAGGTTCACTTTCTCTTTTTTTAAATTTTGATTGCTATTATGAACTTTTTCTCAAACAGCTCCCGAAATATATCCTTCGAAAGCAACGTTGATCTGGAGCTCCGAACATAACGTTGATGAAACGGACTGTAAGAACTTGAGATTTTTTCTTGTCGGATATCGATTAAGAAAATACTAATTCGAATCATGGGAATTGAAATTAAAATCTCTGTTTCTTTAGTGGAAGATTATATGAGTCTAGCCAAAGAAAAATACGGTTTCTGTTCGGAACAGTCCTTAGGATTACTTTTTTGGCACGATTATCATCTTGAATGTGCGTTAGCTGATTTACCGAACTATTATCCGATTCCAGATGAATGGTCCATTGAAGATAAAGCTCTGTTTGATCAAGCATATCAATTCCATCATAAAAATTTTGCCAAAATTCAGCAGCTATTGCCGCATAAAAATCTTTCATCCATCATCAAATATTATTACGCCCATTATAAGAAGAGTAAATCGAGAAGTTTTGTGGAGAAGCAAGTTCGAAACAAAGCTAATCAACAGATGAAAGATTGTGTCGATTCAAAAGAATCAAATGGTATGATCGAAAATGAATACAATCTAGAACCAGATTTTCATCAAAGTTCTTCGGGGACAGTATCAAATCAATTATCGGTGAGAGATCCATCACAGATACGAAAAGAATGTGTCCAGTGTTCGAATAAATCATCTTCGCAATTTTTTAATACCAAAATTGGTCTTCTATGCAAAATTTGTTATAATAAATGCAAGAATAACAAATCGATTGATGACGATGTAGACTATGATGATTATGATCAAGAAGGTGGAGATGAAGCCAGTTGCGAAGATGAGCAGTCTAGAATGTCACAATCAAACAGAGAACCAAATTGCCTATCAAATCTTTTTTATGATATTTCCCTAGGCGAAATAGCTCAAGAGTTACAAGATCGTTCAGCCAATAAAATTCTTGAGAGTTATGATCATGAAATCGATAATCTCAAAATGAAAATTCGTAAGCTTAAGCAAGAAAATGGAGAAAAAATTTCACTTCTCGACAAAAGCATTGATTTGTCATTATTAAATGTGAGTATTTGAAAGAAGGAATGATTGTTTTCTCCTTACCGTGAACAATGCTCTATGAATTTTCTAATTCGGTCTAGCAAAATAATAATCGAATCATTTCACGTTGGACAAATGAGGAAACCTTGTTGATGACACATGCCATTAGAGATTATGGTAAAGATTACAAGATGATAGCGGAGATAATCGGAACCAAAACTGAACAACAGATTAAGAATTATTTTCTTCAAAACCAAGACAAAATGAAATTATCCAGTTTGGTAGAAGAGTTAAATGAAGAGAACGAGATCGTTGAGACAACTCTTACAAATACGAGCGAAATAGATGATAAAAACAACCGAACAATCAAAGCGTCGAACACTGTTCCGGCGAATACGAATCGATAAAATGATCAATTAATCGCATCATTATCATATCTTATAACATTGACCATCCTCTCTTACCTTTCTTGCATTTAAAATTCCTAGCATTTTTGATTGAATATTCTGATTATAATTCGCATCTATTCTATGATCATATTATTATATTCCATATTCGATGCATTTAAGAAATATACCTGAGAATAGAGATATTAAGGATTCCAGATAACAAAATCAATAAAGCGATCCATCTTAGATTAAATAAATTTAAAATTAAATCTTTTTTCAATTTAGATTGCTAAGTAAATTGTGAATTATTTTAAATTTAGTAATCAAGATAAGATATAATTCGTTTCTCAATCAAACATTTTCATTTGATATTCTCAATAGTCGTAGCAGTAAGTTGCCGAACTTTGACTTATCGATTCCAGCAATAAGCTTTGAGTTAATTAGCAGCTTAGAATGTAAAGAATTGAAGATTATTACAGTAATGAATCAATGGATATATTTCTTGCTCAGTGGATATTTTAGATTTGAATCAAAGTAGATTTTGTAGAATCGATGTGTCGTTTTTTGTGTAGGCATGTGCTTATTCAATACGATCAAATTGCCGAAAAGAATTCAAAATAAAGAGGAAAACGAGAAATGTCAAACAGCAACAAAAACGAAATACCGATGATAAAATTCAAAAAAGTTTTGGTTATAATTTCATTTCTTTTTCATAGTAAAAATTCCTCTCTTCTTTAGTTCTTGTTCTTTTCGTTCCAAACTTGATCCTTTGGCAGGCATTGTCTGTGAACGTGATTGACTTGGCGATGGTGCCTGTGGTTCCATTGCGAGATTGAATTTTTGTAACCAAAATTCCATTTCAGCATCATCTTTAGCTTGGAAGAGATATTCAGCACCGTTGGGCAGTTTTAGACGAAACACGTGCTTCTTTTTAGTATAATTCGATGCAATCTCCACGATGACATCTTTTAAATTAATCACCGGTTCCCCTTTGTAATAGGATTCTGGGTCATTTTTGACGTGCTTCTGATCTTTGTAGAACATTAGCTTATCTTTCTTTAACACAACATAGATCTTGTCCCATGATCTATAAAAATTTTATTGAAGATAAGACATCAAATTATATTGAACAATCGCTTACCGATTCGATGATCGTTTTGTTGTGGATTCCCATTCATGTTTACGATTCAAAACACCTTCCATAATAATATCATCGGAATCGGCTATGTGGGAAATTTAATTATGATTAGAAAATAATCGATAAGACTCATAAGAATATAAAATATGAGAAAAGAGGTGAATCAATGGAAACAAAAGATATTTCAGCAAAGATTAGAATTCAGTAATCAAAAAACTACCTTCAATATCTAATCCTTTTCTACTAGAAGAATCAGAGACATTAGATTTTTTACGACGGAATGAACCAAATGAAGATTTCGATTTAAGGGAATCTTTTTTACTCGCTTTCAAGCAATATCGTTAAAAAATCATAGTAATAAGGATTAATCAAATTCAATAGTGGTCGCGATTCTTTAAGCAGAATCCTGATCTAATTGTTTAGAAAACTTACAACTAGGAAGAGTTTGCGATATATTTTCTGGTGATTCATTCGTTTGAGATGGAGGCGGTGAGGATGGGGTTCTCGGAGATAAAGACTCATGCAACTCTAGATCATCCGAATTTTTATGATTTGTTCAAAAAATTCAAACAAATTGGCATGCAAAAATAGATTTGAGGAAAGAAAATTTATTCCGATTTCGGATTAATAATTAAAATTGTCGATATTAAAAATTTAAATTATGTGGAACTAACCTTCAGACTTGTCTTGTGGACTCTCTGCTTGAGACCTTAATTGCTGAGGAGATTCAGGTCTTGTTAGCGTAAAACGATGAGGATGAGAATCGAATTACATCTACAAGAAAAGCACACATACCTTCTAGACACTTGAGAATCAATTGCTTCCATTGGTTTACTCTTTTCCGCGATCGCTTTCGGTCTCTCTTTTGTCTTCCTTTCTTTCTCTTCTTGTTTCTTATATTCTCTCAATTCAAACTATTTAAACAATTCGAAATGAACATAAAACCATTTTTTTTTTCTAAAAATCTAAATTACCGTTGTCAAACGTTCTAAAGCAGCAAATCTTTCTTCTTGGGCTGATGCGGATTTCTCAAACGCTTCATGTTTCTTGATCAACTGTTCGACCTCATCGATGGTATGCTAAATTAAATTTTTTCAAATTAAAATCGCAAAACAGGTAGAAAATCAACAAAATTTTCTTACTCCTAATTCTTGGCTCAAAAGATAAGGTTCTTGAGCGATTAACCATGCTTCAGCGACGGCGGCATCTCGAGCAAATTGATAGACCTCAAGAATGAGTTGTAAATGATCCCAACGTTCTGCCCAACGATTTTTCAAAGCTGCACGTTGATTTTGCAATGTGCTAAGTTTATCACGGATCTCTTTTGAAGCGTAGTGATTTCTGCTCAATAATTCATTACCAAGATTGAAACAATTAGTGAAATTATCATCTCGGGCATCGATTTCAGATTTTAAGCTTTGATGATTGTTCATTAACAATTCTACGCCGGAAACATCTCTTGGTTTTTCACTTGTGTTCATTTGTCGAACAATATCATCCATCCATAGTATGAGATCTCGAACCATATTGAAGAATTTGAATAGATCTCCTGTGTCTTCCAATTTTCTACGCCGTAGATCGCAATCATTTAGCATTTTGTTCCAAGCTGTAATCACTTCTTTTTCTTTCGCAACTATTTCGTTAGCTCGATCACCAGCATAAAGCACTTGAAGTTTTTTCGACTCATCACATATTTGATGAACCGCAGCTTTCAAAGTCTGAAGATCATGTTCGAAGTTTTGATGTTTACGCAACAGATTCGATACCGAAACAGCGTCTCGTCCCAATTCGTCCGACATCGAGTTCGATTTCTCTGAAATTCTGCCAAGAATATCTTTGCAGTCGTGGAAAAACTTGTGCAATTCCCATGAGCTCAAGAGCATTTGTTTACGAGTTTCCATCAACTCCAATAACTCGGCATAAGAATCATTTAGATTATCTTTCAATTCAGCAATCACTGCAGCATCCGCATGTCTAGAATTAATCAAACGGTCAGCGTTTTCATTAGAAGCAGCGATTCTTTCGTTGCCGATATTTTCAGTTTCTCGCGCGAACTCATTGAAGCGCTCACGTAACATTGTAACTTGATCGAAATCTTGTCCAAGTTCATGCGAACCAGCAACTACTTCTTTCTCGTTGATCCATTGGAGAAGATCATCGAATTCTCTTTTCAATCCACAGAAACGTAACGATTCTTCCAATTTCGATCGACGCTCTTGAGAAAGATCTTTAAGGCCAGCATAAAGTTTTTCAACTTGACCTTGTCGAATTGAAATCGGATCGGTCTCCGGGTGACCACTTTTAATCAAATCCATCGCTGTGTCATTCAAAGCCTTGATTGTTGCACCATAATCTTCGACAGCATTCTCCAATGATTCGTGCTTTTTGATTAGATTCTGAGTGGTGAACTCATCTTTGCCACGATCCTCAACCATCATATATAGCTCTTGCTCACTCATCCAAGATTCAGCTTCTGAAGCATCAAAATAATATTGCTGCGCTTTCTGTGATTCCAGTAGCTTGTTCTTGCGAACGTCCATGGTGTTCTTCAATTCGTTCCAAAGTTTAGTCAATTCATCAATCAATCTAGCAAACTCTGGAGAATCTTCGTGACCTTCACCAATCAATTTTTTACCATTCTCGATGATGTTCAGTATTCGAGGCTCGTGATTATCTATTTCGGTTCGCAATGATTGATTCTTTTTGATCAACATTTGAACACTGAATAAGCTATTGCCGTAATCAGTGCTCCTAGCTAATGGAAGTTTCTCTTGAATCCACATCTTTTCATCTTCCACATCTCGACGGAATTGATAAGCTTCTTTCTTTTTAAGTAGCTGTTGTTTACGTTCCAAGAGTGGGGCTTGTAAACGATTGAATTTTTCTTCAACATAGGATTTCTTCGCTTTCAATTCATCAGTTTTATTCGGTTCAATCTTTTCTAAAGCAACCACTTGGGATTCTAGTTCATTCACTTGTTTCGCTTTCAACGCCAATTGATTCTCTATCATTTGTTGTTTTTGAAGACTCAAATTGACACTAGTTAGATCTTGACCAGTTTCAGCAGTTAGAACTTGATTTTCGATATCAGTCAACCAGGAATCGATGTCATCACAAGTTTGCTCATACAATACCGGTCGTTTAGCATCAAATAATTTCTGACCTTTGTCTTGAGTGGTGTTTTCCAACGTAACAAATTGTTGATCTAAATCTTTCAATTTGTTATCGATCATTTTCTTCATTTCAGGTTTATCGCCAAGAAGATCTTGAGCTTGTTTTTGAATTTGGTATAAACGATCTTTGTTCGAAGCAATTTCTGCTTCGAAAGCTTGATGTCTTGTCCATTTGCTGTGAATGGTTTTAGCACTGCGATAGGTTTCATCTTGAGCAATGATATATTTCTCTTGGATCCATTCATTAAGCTCATCGCAATTCTGTAAAAATTGTTGCAATTTGTATTGATCCTGGAGCTTTTGCCATAAATGACGAGCTTTATCTCTATTATTATTAAATCTATTCTGAATGTTATCCGATTTCTTTTGAATTTTATCTGAATCAAAATGATTCTCATCGGTCAAGCGTTTAGCAAAAAGAAGAACGTTACGGACACGATCTTCATTGGCATCCAAAGTATTCATGAATGTCTCATGTCGTTTAAGCATTTCTTCTGCTTGTTCTAAATTAGCGGGCACTTCATCTTTACCAAGATAATGTTCTTGCTGATTGAGTAGAACTTCAACTTGTTTAGAGTCACGCAGAAACAATTGCAAGTTAAGACTTTCTGAGAGAAGTTTTTGTCTGTTATCCCACATTTTATGCAATTCCTCCCAACCATCGCGTAACGCTTTGAGACGCTCTCGGAGAAACATGTGTTGCGGATCAGTTTGACCATGGGTCAGTTTTTCGCCATATTCCATTATATTGTTGAATTCAGGTGCATAATTATCAATCTCTTCTTTGATCTGTTGATGTTGATTAAGTAATTTTTCTGCTTCCATGAGATTATTAGGAGTATCTTCTGAAGCGACGGCAGTTTGGGTATTCTTGAGCCATGTCTGAAAATGATCTAGATCTCTCAAGAAACGGTGCAGATCTCCAGCTTCTTCTAGCTTAGCATCCCGTTGTTTGATCAATTGATTAAGCTGCTCAAATACAGCAGAAATTTGCGTGATTCGTTCACGAATCTCTTCAGCTTCTTCAGGGTGTTGCTCTTCAATTTTCTGAGCTTCATTTTCAAGATTATCAATTTGAGAACAAATAGCAGCAAGATCTCTTTCCATTCCACTCAAACGTCTTTGTAGCGTCATGATACCAGCTAAATCATTTCCAAGTTCTTCGGTAGATTGAAGTAATTTAGTTTTCTCTTCAATCCATGAGATAGTTTCACGACATTCAATATGGAACGTTTGTACACCATGTGAAGCATCAATATCGCTTTTCTTTTGATCTGCATTTTGTTTAAGTTTTTTCCATCTATTGAAACGGTAATTTTAAAAATCAGAATGATAATTTTGTAGAAAAAACATACCTATTGTTAACTCGTCTGTTGCGATCGGCAATGTCTCGAGCATTTGGATGCTGAACACTTTGTAATTGATCAGCCAATTTGTTGACATACTCCATTCTAGGCTCATTTGCATTCATCTCTTGTTCAAAAGTATCGAAGCGATGTTTCATCACCTCAATATCCTCCATATCACGACTCATAGCCATTGAATCAAGCATTTTCTCTTTCTCCACAATCCACTGTTCTACTCCATCGGATTCACTCAATAATCTGTGCATATCGATCGCATTGTTGAGGATCTGTTTGCGTTGATCGGCAGCATTGTTCAAATCATTGTACATATCATTGATTTTGGCTAGTCGATTACGAATTTCGGGACGATTTTTAAAATTGTCTCCAAGGCTGTCTGCTTGTTGTTGTAGTGCCATGATTGTGCCATAATAATTTTTCAGTTCTTCGCAACAATCATTGTGCTTCTTCAACAGAGATTGACCACTGGCTTCATCAACGCCAACATCTTTGCTTGAGACCAACCGTAAGAAATCAAGCATCCAAGCTTCAACATCGTCAGCATCGGCAAAAAATTGATGGTAATCATTGCCCTCGCGTAAAGCGATAGTACGTAATCCTTGTAACTCTTTGAGATTATCCCAGGATGCCAGAATTCCATCGGTTCGTCTCTTAATTTCATCGGCACCATAATGGCCGCTGTTGGCAAAATCATACCAAGAATTGACAGCATGTTGTAATTGTTGATAATGAGCTGCAATCTCATCTTCGAGAGCACGATTTTTGCTAATGAGTAAGCTATTCGTGGTAACATCATGACCAATCTCATTAGACGATAATATTTGCTCTTTCTCTTTGATCCAAGCTTCTTCTTCAGCCATATCCCAAAAGTATTGACAGAGTTTTTTCGATTCCTCAAGTTTCTGTCGTCTAGCAATAGCCAATTGGAACAATTCAGTAAACATTGCCTCTAATTCTTCTAATCGTTCATCGATAAGATTTGGATCACATGGTTTGAAACCATCTGGCCCTTCTTCATCTCTAATCTGTTTCAAATTATTAGCAACCATTTTGACTCGTTCATTGAGAACATTGATATCGGCCTCTATCAAAGTATGTTTCTGAATTAGATCTTCGACACTCATCAAATGTTTGCCGTAATCTTCGGTAAGCAATCGACTTTTGAGTTCATTAATAGAATCTTGAATATAATTCGTCTCTTGAAGAGCTTTTTGTAGATTTAAAGACATCTCTAATCTTGTTCTACGATTTTTGAGTAATTCTTGCAGATAAGTCCAGAGTCGAAGTACATTATCTTTACGAGTATTTATGCGATTAATTGCATGGTAATTCTCGGATTCCAATTCATAGGCGACTTGAACAACAGCTTGCACTCGTTCTTGATAAGCTGAGATATCCGTTTCGATAGCTTCATGTTTTTTAGCTGCTGCTTCAACGGCAGATAGATCGTTGCCGAAATTTTCGTGCAATACAAGACGTTGATTCTCGTTGAGCCATGTTTCACGCATTCCGGCTTTACGATCAAATCTAGCCGATAATTGTTCAAGTTTCTCTTGTCGAATCAATTCTTCTCGCAGAGCTAGTTCACGTTCATGTTCAGCTTTTTCCAATCTTTCCCAAGCTTTATTAATATCCGAAAGCATTTTACCTTCACGAGGAGTATATGGTCGCTGATTGTTAGCTCTCATGCGACTTTGTAAGGTGAAAAGTAAGATTTCAAGATTGCCTTTCTCTTCGAATTTCGGAGGTTTCTCTATGGTTCTATAATTATTGAACTGAGCTAAATCATTTTGAACACCAGTCAGGGAGTTTGCAAATTTTCGATCAGAAAGGGCTTCGATTTTCATTTCGATCCATTTAAGAAGTTCACTTGTAAGCCTTTCATACTCAGCGATCATTTTCTCAGTTTCCATCGCTTGTCCAACAACTTTACCAATTCTTCTGCCCTGAACAGTTTCCGCTTTCCATTTGGAGAAATAATGATAATAGGTAACAACATAGGTGATGATAGATTTTTCATCTGGATTATCGGTAAAAACATCTTCAGGATCTAGCAATTTATGCAGATTGAAATTTTCATCGGCAACAGTGAATGCATTGTTAAGATTATGAATAGGGTTAGCTTTGGAAAGTTTTTCATAATTTATTAAATCAGGTCGATGTTTGTGAATTAAAGCGTTGAATGCTAAACCATCTTTCCAAGAAGTGGTGAAATTTCGAACATTAACGCTATGATAACCAGCAGTTTTCATTTGACACCACAACAAAAGAGCATCTTTAGCTGACTTAGTCTCTTGATTGTCCACAACTTCAATCGTTATATCTTGGATCTGGAATCTCAGAATGATAGTCCAAATGAGACCTAGAGTTAGGCGAGCATTACCATCGACGATATCATGTGATCCAAGGTTTTCGAAATGTACTCTCTGTTCGCGAAGAAGAAATTGCAACGCTTTGTCTACATTCTCCAAACAATGAATCCGCATCTTTCCTTTCGTTACTCTTGGCAACCGTTCTCCAGAAAGGATCTCCAAAAGTTTGATCAGATTCTTTCCATCTCTTAAATCGGTGTAAAGATCATTGATACGAATATTTGCGCGGGCCAGATGTGAATTCACCCATTTGGTAAAAGTTTTCTTTTGAACAAGCTCTCGCTCCTCTGTTCAGAAACAAAGCAGCAAAGATTAATGGTTTTTATATTTGTCAAGTATTTTCATACCTGCGAGGGCTTTAATACGGGCACGTTCAAAAAGCCGAGATGAACTATTGCCTCCATCATATTCATCGGTATTCTCGGTCTTGGTGATGGGATCATATCGAACTGATATATCGGTGGTCATTTTGACTTGATTATCTCTATATATACCAGTTTGGTTAGTGTATTCGGAAAAGGACTATCAAAGATGCTTGATGTTTTAGAAAGATCAAGACGCGATGTTGATAAAAATTAGCGATGTTAGCTGCAACTAGCTTTCGAAGCTGCTCAATTTGCGATCTATCGCAACAACAGAAAATTGGAATCAATTATAATGATTTTATTTAGATCGAATTTCAAAGTTTGACTATATGGATGAAATATGAAAAATTTGTGATGATAATAATTGCAATGGTGGAACACAATCGACAATCCAAAACAATTAACAATAAATAATGGCAGTTTTAAATTTCAAACCCCTCGATTGATTCTCAGTTTTTTAAAAGGGTTATTGTATCGAAATAGGATCATTCATCATAAGATTCAACATAGGAAATTTATTAACCAAAATCTAGGTGAATTTTGAGACAAAAAAAGAGGCCCTACAAAAACTGTTTGTCTTGCGATCATCAGCCGAGCCGAGAAAAAAAAACAAATCAGACTAAATCAAGCAAAGCCGAAAGAATTTTTCGAAAAGATTACAATGAAGAAGACGAAAAAAATGCATACACCTCAGACAGAACGAGGATATTGGAGCTAGGAAAAGAATCTTGGCACACCAAGAATCGAGAGAAAAAATCAAAACTGCATTGCGAGAGGTGAAATTGGGATTTGAAATACAAACGAAAATAGGAAAAAAACAATTTCTGGGTTTATTCTGCCTTTTCGTTTATGGTTTCCGTAAGACAGACAAAACAAATTGGAATAAATTTATGCACATAAAAAGAGAGAGAGAGAGAGAGAGAGAGAGATGGATTGATAGATACGCCAAAAATACTCGAAGATAGACACACACACACACACACAAACGTCGTACATAGATCAATGAGAGAATTGATACACACACATACACACACACACAGACCGAAGAACGAGAGAAACGGAGAGAAATAACCACACCCGAACTAAGCTGCATACAATTTTTTTCAAGCTTTGGCTGGCTGCTCCTGTGATAATAATAATAATAATAATTATTATTATTATTATCCTCATGAAATCATCTATAGACAACACAGACAAGCATCGTCAATAAACCTTCACGACGCCGAGAGTATTTTCTTTTAGTGAAGATTTGAAAAGAATACAATCTCGTTGATCATCGTTGTATGATGGTGGTGGTTTTGGAGGTGGTTTTGGTGGTGGTGGTGGTGATGGTGGTGATGGTGATGATGATGATGAGGCAGATGTGCATGATAATTATTTGAAAATATGGAAAAAAATCATAGGAAATATATCATAGAAAGAGAGAGAGAGAGAGAAATTTCAGAAAAAAACAATGAAATTTTAAATTCGATTCGAATGGTTTCGATTCGAAAAAAGAATCGCTTTACGAACCTAAAAACAATTCACAATGTCAACTCTCAATCTTGTCCTTATTCTCGGTTACTATGTAACCACAACCGAACAAAGTTTAATATAAACATAAGAAAAACGATGAGGGTGTGATTGAAATGATTGTAACTATTGAATAATACTCGATTAGGTTATTCATAAGATAGAAGCTAAGGTCCACAAGCTAAAACAAGTTCACGCACCTTTGATTTGCGTTCCCGTTACAAATCGTCTCAATCGTTGATTGATTGAAGAAAATATTCTCTCATTTGATCGGAACCTTTAAGTGTGGTCATTATTGTCAACAACATCATCACAAATTCAAGGAAAACTAAGAATAATTCTACGAATAGATCAATCGGCGTCTCTAAGAAAACCCTTCTTGATGTAAATTTGATTCTGTTTTCTCAGTCTGCAATCATCACTTCGATAGAATGCCAAAACAAATCGGAGTGAAAAGGCAAATAGAGAATTTCTGGAACTGTCTTTATCTCTCTATCTTCATCTCTTTTCAGCTCTTGGAGTCACCTGGAACATTTCTTCCTTGAAAAGATTTCTGCAATCCACAATCCTTAAGTCGACCATACTGCTACTCTTTCCGATGTTGAATCCATGATGACTCACACATTGCTATTCGCTACACTCCTCTATAGATCTCTCTCTCTCTCTCTCTCTCTCTTTCTCTCTCACTTTGTGTTAGTGGATAAAATTTAAGGGGAGAAAAGTTTTACTGCATTCACCCTTCAATGCGGATGAAAAGCAACCTAGGATTGCACTATTTCATTTGCCACTAAACATCGGCGCTTTTCGATTGCAGATCTCTTAGTTCCAATAGATTCCAAGAGGTTTGCCCTCAGTCGCTTCATTGATTGATGTTGTTAATCTTTTTGGATCACTTTGTTATCATCGCACTATTTGCATCTTCAGTAATCGATCGATTAATCTGTTATCTCTTGTCATTGCTTTCTCTATATCTAGAATCAATGTCATTCTAGTCTTGAGCTTAGATATTTTGATCGATTTCTCATTAATTTTCTCTCTCTCTCTCTCTCTATTGAATTAATTCTTATTTAATTTAGAGATGAGGAGCTTTGAAATTTCTGTTTGATTCTCTCTTTCCAAAAGCTTAAATGATTGCTCGATTTCAAAGACTTTCAATTTTGAAATTTGAATAGTTTGAGTAGACAACAAATGCAGATAACTTGTTGTGAAACATTCCAAGGATGGACAGCTCGGATAGCTGTTTCATTGGTATGATGATGAAGAGTATTGAAATCTTTCTCGAGAGAAAAATAACGAACTCTTAGTGGCTATGATCGATGTTGGTTGTGAATCAAAAGCGTCGACCATCGCTATTGTCTTCAAACATTATTACCTACTCGATTTGAATGATGAAAGAGCAAAACAATGTAATTATTAATTAGTATTTCGATTCCGATAGATTATGCTCTGCTTCTGTACAGAATTTCAATTGATTTCAATTAAATTCAATAAGGTCTAATTTCGATTAAATTGATTGAATATCAGAAATTTTTATCATTCGAATCGGTGTGAAGATTATACGATTACGAATTCGAGGGATATTAGCTTTATTTATTACTATGTGGATAGAATCGAAAATTCATCTATCTTCGTTAGAGGAAAAATAAATAATCCGAGTGATTCTTAATGATGAAACCTAAGCGATTACGATGATCATTGTAGGGCAAAGGGTAGAATTTTTCTTCTCCTTCGTTTCCAATCAGTATGCTCAATTCTTGCGAGTTGAGAGATAGGCGAGAGGGCAATAATCATCCCCATTCACATCTTATCTCCAATGCCAATCAAGTTTACTGTCTAGATCGAGAGACACCAAACAGATGGAGGATAGATTTTAAATGTTGGGTGTCGTCCAAAATTCTCCACAAACACCATCAACATTTCTCCATCCTCGCTATTAATAGAGTGAAAAGAATATAATAGAATTTAGATGGCGAAAAAGCAAAGATAGAGAGAGAGAGAATTAAATCTCAATCTACTAGAGATTATAAAAAAAAGAAATAAACTAATCTCTAAGACAAAAATTTCGATTAAAAGTTTAGAGATTTCAAGTCTCAAATTTATTTCAAGAATTTCGAATCCATATTGCACGATAGAGCGAGAGATATTGCTATCATTGAGATTTTTTTTTTTTTTGGATATTTCCTTTTTACTTAATGGAAAATGAAAAGGGTTTTCAGAGAGAAAGTGTTTGCGATTAATGAGAATGGTGAGAGTTTGAAGAACAAAAAAAGAGATGATATAATTAGTTTAATAAATGATTATGCTAGTGATGATGAGATTTCGAAACGATCGTCTCATTCACTGCCATCCGAATCGTTAGTGATTAGATCCAACCGCTGGTCAATTTGAAGAAAAGATTTTCGTTCAAAACTTGATTATGTTCTTTCGAGCGCATCGAAAGAAAAATGTAGCCACCAATGAATTCGTGTGGTACCTTACAATCTGCGCTCAAACACTCGAATTCAAGAATTTCGTCATCGAATTCTACACATAATTTCTTAATCTCCCAATTGACATTCCAAGATTTCATTCTCGCATAAGGCCAATTACGAATAGTATCGCCTGTGTGCATATCGATCCGAAGTAAACGATTCGGTGCGATACCAAGAATCTCCTACGATTCGATAGAAGAATGAATTTAATGCACATTGAAGTCTCATGGAGATAACCTACCTCTCGTTTGGTATTCAAAAAACGGACCACGAAAAACGAAAGACCGAATCTAGGTAAAGCTTGCCATGCTCTTATATAGCTCAATTTGCATTGCATTGATGGCATTGATTTAAAATTGCCATGTGAATCGTATATCCTATTGACCACCTGTGATTGATTAAATTATGAAAATCAAATTAATCTTTTAAACAGAGAACTACTCACTTGTTGATCTCGACGTTTTAAAAATCTCATTGCAATATAATCGTCTGGATTTAAAGCTATCTTATTTGATTGTGTTGGCATCACTGACGATTGGCCTGATAATGGTTGTTGTTTCTTAAGAAAATCTCTCGTTGTCTGAACCTCTGTTCGATATGATGCATCGGCCATCGTTCGACCTTTCGTCGCTAAACGACATGCCGTTATCCATTCGGCATATTGCTTTTCCGATTCACATCGTAACCAATATTCTGATGTTCCATCATCGTTGTAGTTATGAATTTTGAAACCATATTTATTTTGTGTTACATTCAAATCTGGAGTTATGTCACAGCCTTTTAGATTGATTATGAACGCTGGTGAACCGTTACGATCTTCGGCGCTTTTATATAGCTTTAGATTTGTTTCTTTCAGAACGAAATAATATCGTTTGAAATTTTTCAGTGTGAATAGACGATGCTTTGCGAAACGTAAATAACCAGATAGCTCTGGTATATCGGAATAACCATAATTAGTGGTCCCATTCGATAGATAATTAAATTGTCCTTGATTGCTTCCCTCCAGAATCATTTGAAGTTCATCTAGAGCGGCATCAACATCATCATTGACTTCGGTATATTGATCGTTTGGATCTGGGTTCAATGTAAGAATGTTGATTTGTAATTGAAGACCAGCGAACAAAAACATTTCCTCTTCAGTGCATTCCACCTCTTCGGTGATCAATGACCATTTAGCTTGCTCATACAATTGATTGATACGGACTGCATCCAACTTTGGATTCAGATCATAGAAATTAAAATATTTGAATCTCAAGAGAAGTAGATCAGCTTCTCGAACACCTTGTTCATAGAGTGATAATGATGAGTCTAACCATCCAGCATTCAATCGAGCTTTCTCAATCAATGATTTTGGCCGAAGAAGAGTTGCTTTGCCTTCGGAACTTGGTGTTACAGGGCTAGTAGAAAGTTCTGGTTTAACCGCTTCCACAGTGTAGAGATAATTATCTTTTTCTGGTGTTGGTTTCCGTACAACAGTCCCATTCATCGGCAATGTTCCATTGATCGGAGTGAAATCAGTCACATAAGGCTGTGCACTCATCGATCTTGTCAATGTACTGACATTGGTTTGTGATGGATCATTCTGTGTGGCTGGACCTATTTGATCCAATTGACGTTGAAGAGGTGTGATATCTAGATTAGGATAGTTTTGTTTCAAATGAGCCATTATCAACGGTCTCGAGAACGAAAGTTCTTCGGGATGACGAATGCCAAGATCTTCGCATAATTTAAGCACAGCATTGAATGCAGTGATTGAGAAATCAACTCGTGAATCAACATAACGTAGATCGGGTAATTGTACTCGGAGATTTTTATGCATCGGTGTAAAATGAAGAAGTGTGTCAGCTTGAATACCGGCCTGGTCCAAAGTGGTACGGGTTCGTTTGAGCCATGTGTTTCGCATAGGCCACCATAGGGCGTGATCTGACCAATCAGCGGCAACATCTTTTGCGGCGAAACAATTGCATAACGTTTGATTAGTAATTGAAAAATTGGTAAAAATTCAAAGAAGTCAAACGCATTCATTCCCATCACCACCATCAGTGTCGATGATTGAGTTTGGAGGGAGAGAGAGAAGAGAAAAAAATGGAAATTTCCTAGACCTAGATCAGTGCATAGCAAAGGCGCAATTCTATTCGAGCGTAGGTACAATACGAACGAGAGGAAAAAATAAAATTGATGCAACAAGTCAGTTGAATGTGTAATCTAAACCCCGTTTGAGTGTGTCTTTCAATGTTTCGAATTTGTGATTCGATTGTTATCGAGAGTTGTTGTCTGATTTAGAAAGAAACGAAAATCATAGAGCAGTTTTCAAATAAGGAATATTGTTGATGATGGCATAATTAAACACTCTAGAGATGGAGAAAAACATCGACACTGAAAACTAGCACATCACACTATCACCTACGATTTTGATTGTTCGAGGACTTCTATTTCAATAGATTCGCTGCGGAGTGTGTATGTGCGCCCGTTTCTCTCCCAATATTCTTCATTGAAAATTCTCCGATGCGTAAACGGAAACAATTCGTCTCTCTCTCTCTCTCTCTCTCTCTCTCTCTCTCTCTCTCTCTCTCTCTTTCTAACGGAGTGAACATAATCGATCGGTCGATAGGAATAATTTTTGCAAAAATTTTGCAATTTGATTGAATCCAACAAAAATCATCGATGGTGGAGAAAGAGATGTTGAAAATCACAAAAGGATATCGAAAACACTCACCTAGCTCTTCGACTAATTTCAAAATCAATCCACCGATATGCATATCACCTTTGGCACGGAGACGTTTCTCGATTTTCAAATCGGTCACATAAATTTTGAGCTCCCAAGAGCCATCATTGATGAGGCCATGAGTCAACATTTTTGTTGACAATCTTTCTATCTTAACAAATGTCTAGAATCTAGATGAAGAAGACGAGCACAAAGAATCACAAAAAGTATTCGAGAAGATTAAAACAAAGTTTTAGAAGAAAGCTTTTCTGATTGATATTGATACGATGACGATGTTCTCGACGATACCGATCAAGATGATCTGAGGCAAGCGAACTTAGCGATCGAACTAAGCTCAACAAATTATTTTGTTTGCACTCGAAAAATTTTCGTTCGTCTCGACGATACTCTTTCGGATGGATGATGGTGGCGGTAAAAAGTTTATTTCGATTCACTGTTCTCTTTCCGCCACATGTTTAAACATTGCCCTTTTCCATTTACGATTTTGGTTGCTTTTCCTTCTTTGAAAGTTTTTTTTTTTTTTTAGTTAGGAGCCTTCAGAAAGATCTTAATAAATTGTGAGAGAAGTCAGTGTTGATAGCATTTGAGCCTCTGAAAACTTAGAAATGAAAAAAAAAATATAATTTTTTTTTCTGCCAAATTTTATGTAGGCGTTCGTTGGTCTTGTTTGAATTTTCTCATTCTTCATCTCTCTCTCTCTCTCTCTCTCTCTCTCTCTCTCTCTCCCTTTCTAGCAATTAACCATCACCATATCTTATATTCTGTATTTCTAGATCTCGACATCTTCGACATCGATGTTTGGAGTCTCTCGACGTCTATCTATCTAAGAGTGCATAAGAAAGCAATACTTATCGTATCTCTCAAAAGAGTAAAAATTATTTCTCTCTCTCTCTCTCTCGAAGGAAAAGGGAAGCCTTTGGAGAATTCGTTCCGGAATAATCTCTATCGACTCGTAACAATATCTCAACTGCACTAAATATCATTCAATCAATGATACAGACAATGTAATGTAATGGGAGAATAGTCCAATGATCTCAGTTCTCTAGATTAAATTTCGGAGACAAAATTCTGCATTTGATGCACTTGATCTTTAATCAAACTCAAGTTTATTGTTCCAATTGAATCAATAACTTTTTTTTAGAATGATTTAATTCACTCAATGTACAGAGATGTCGAGACTACGATAACTTGGTTATCGTTGCAAATGCAAAACATCCCCTATTGCAAGACTTTATAGTATAAGCCCAATCTCTTTTAATTCACTCGCACTTCTAGCTTGCAAAAGAGAAGAACAATTTATTGCGAACACATTATTCAATCTTTGAATAGGATCTAACAAAAAAATTCAAATGAAAAGAAATCGGATTAGATTCAAAGAGAAATTCTTTCAAGATGATTCATTCTAAGTCTTCTAGTTCTATCGCTTCCTTCGATAACCCTTTATTAATTTATCTGATTTTCGAACCAGATCTAGTCGGATTTGTATGATTAATCTTTACCTAGCATAGAAAAATCTAGAGCCAAGATAAACCTAGATTCATTGTGAAATGAGAATAAAAAGAAGAGAAAGAGAGAGAGAGAGAAGTGGTTCAGAGCAAGTGTTAGTTCCTAGAGAAGAAGAATGAATGTTGCATTCTGGGCTCAATTTATTTACTTCGGAATCAACAGAATTCTGCGCGATTCATTTCATTCTAATTTTATTGCACACTTTCCAACACAACACACAACCGAATCCGGTTGGCACAGAATTTTTGACTTTCAATCGTTCGGACCGCTACGATTTACAAACTTAAACACAGAAATTGGTCCGGATCCACTATGGTTCGATTAAAAATTAGGCCGTCGAAATTGTGGCTCTCGAAAATGATGACTTTATTTCTCTCCTTCTTTTTTTTCAAAGCCTAGATAAAGATTGTGGGCCAAAAACAAAATTATTACGAATGGAGAAAAAACAGGGATCCTTCTCTCTCCTACGTCTCCATTCTCTTGTTTCGATCCCATTTTGGTGCAAAGTTAGAGTTGGTCAATGTCTAATTTAATCACCTATGCAGCATTGATTTTATATCTCTTTCTCCCTCTTTCTTTTTTCCTTTGTTTTGCACTCCTAGGTCCCATTATGAGATTGATTCTATTGCTTTCGATAGATGAAACTGTTCAATATTTAAACACTCTGAGAAGGCAACAATATTCTGGCTAGTGTTTGCTAATGATCATTCTGATTCGATCAATGGCTTTCATAATAGATTGTTAATGATCGACAAATTAGCCAATCGATTTCGCTTTTTAGCATCTTTTGCATCTTAAATATTGTAGAATTTCATATTTTATTTCTCTGCTATGAGATGATCCCTGTTATTATGATGTTCTCAGGTATGAAACATTTGAAACACAGAACTTATAACAAATTTGATAATCAAATTCATTCGCAGAATCAATCACAATATGGCTCGGATTAATCATTCTCTTCATCACAAGTCTTGTAATTTTCTACCTTGTTTTCAATCGAAAACAACTTTTTCAGAACCAAAATCATTGTTGGTGTTGCAAGAGCCAAACAAATAAAGTTACAATCAATAAAGACCAATGTACGAAAGAGTTAGGTGAGTGATAATAACTAATTCATATTGAACAATTTATTTTGGATTTTCGAGACCATTCAATTTCGAATTTGGTATTCTACTTTAAAGTCAATTCATTTTCTTACGAAAATCAAGATGCTATCGTTGATTCTTCTGGAAACGAAGAGGATAATATTGACCATGATTACAACGATAATGATGATGAAGATGATGAGGACGACAACGACGATGATGATGATGATGATGATGGAGAGCTAATCAAACATCTTCAACGTTCAATGTTGGCTGATGATAATTACATCGCCAAATTGAATCGATGTTTGGATAAAACGAATAGATGGTATCGAAAACAAAAAGTGTATCGTTTTGAGAGAAGAAATTCTTTTAATAATAAGACTAAAAGTGATCATAGTAATAGCGATCGCCATCATTATCGACATCCATCATACCATATGAGTGATCAAAATTCTGACGAGGATCGTTTCTATAACGAGTCAAAATCGAACCGAGAAAAAGATAGTCTGCTTCGATGCAGTGAATCGGATCGAATCGAGAATTTTGATGCTCAGGAAGGGATAAGAAACAATCCTAGAATGATTGCATCACAATCGCCAACATTTCAAGAAAACTCAAAAATAATCAACGGGGAGCATCACCATCAAATCGATACCGCTCGAAATCGGTCTCGCAATCTGCTGAAACAACAAGCGATCTATGCATCTTTCGCACTCAAAAAGAATACCCGAAATTTTGGTGATATTTACAGCAAAAATGCCAATTTCAGTTCTAAAAACAATAGCAACAATAACAATGAAAAAGAAAGTAGTAATCATAGTAATGGAGAGAAATTTGGTGCTAATAGCAAT
Source organism: Sarcoptes scabiei (assembly GCA_020844145.1). Classification (NCBI taxonomy): domain Eukaryota; kingdom Metazoa; phylum Arthropoda; class Arachnida; order Sarcoptiformes; family Sarcoptidae; genus Sarcoptes; species Sarcoptes scabiei. The sequence continues at coordinate 3,258,490 of CP080484.1, forward strand.
GACCTGGTATCGCTGGCGGAGAAAGGTGGAATCGGAAAGCAAGCATCCACTGAAGGATCGGTTTCAAGTGAGACTGGAAGCATTGTTGAGGATCATTCTAATCAGAAGCATCATCGAAAATCTTTATCTTTATTACGAAGCAAACGTAATCTATTGAATCGAATCAAAACTGAATCGAGCGAGACAAATGATTCAAAAGATCTTTCTGAAGATCATCATCTAACGAATCAACAACAGCGACAACGACAAAATCAATATCAGCGTTCTAAATATCAATCATTGAATAATTATTTTGATTTGACATTTGATGAATCCGATACACAATCATCGAATCTACAAGATCTTTCGCCACAAACAACATTTTCGGAGAATCAAAATCTATCGACATTGATTCTTAACACCACAGGTAATACTCAATTGGAACCGAATAAATTTGGTCGATTGGAGATAAGCTATGCTTATGATGCTCCAAGCAAACGGTTGTATTTGACTGTGATACAAAGTGATGATCTCCCTCACAAAGAACAATTTCCGAGTATGGTGCAAGTTTTCGTAAAGATTTTGCTGTTACCGAATAAGAAACAAAAATTTCGTACCAAACCAAAACCATTTTTCTGTCCAATCATAAAAGAATCGTTCACTTTCAATCGAATCAATCCGGATGAGATCAATAGCCATGGTCTTCGATTACAATTATACATGACCGGTTTTAACGGGAAAAATCGTTTGATTGGCGAAACGCGATTGCTTTTTGCTTTGATGAGACCACAACAACAAGAGACGAAAGTTTGGCTTACCCTGGAAGCGCCTAGCAAACGTAATCGTCAGGTAAATAATTTATAGTCTCGGACTTTCGGTTTGAATATGATGATTATAAAATTTTCTTTCAAATCCATCGATAGCTTTCCGATTTGGAATCATCAAGTTTAGCTCGGACTGATAGTTCATCATGCCAATCATTGCAAAATAGCTCGCCAGAATTGCTTCTAGGACTGTCTTACAACGGTACCACTGGTAGATTGAGTGTGGCCATCATCAAAGGAAGTCAATTTCGAAGTGTTTCTACTCGTACTCCAGATACCTATATCAAATTGGTTTTGATCTCACAAAGTGGCAGTGAATTGTCACGCGGAAAGACTCGTGTTTGTCGTGGTCAACCAAATCCTTTGTTCCGTGAGACATTTGTTTTCCAGGTTTGTCATCCATTATGAACAGATTTAATAATTGTTAATTTTGATGATTTCTAAAACAAAGGTTGCATTGTTTCAATTACCCGATGTGACATTAATGATATTTGTCTACAACAAACGAAGCATCAAACGAAAAGAGATGATCGGATGGATCTCACTCGGCTATAGCAGCGCTGGTGATGAAGAACTAGCTCATTGGAATGATATGCGAGATAACAAAGGTGAACAAGTGTCTCGGTGGCATCTTCTTCATGAACCTACCTAGACCCAAGAGAACTTAAGCTAAACTATAAGCGAGGAGAGAAGCAATCTAAGAAAGGAGAAAAAAGAAAAGAAAAAAATCTGCTTTTTGCAATCGAACCAAGTCACATTAATTGTTTCGAATCTGTTCAAATTAATTCAAGATGAATAGAATCAAAGAGAAAATTCAACGAACAAAAACTTACAATAACAAAAAATTCCAGATTCTCAATATTTATTCTAGCTAGAGTTAGCCATCTCTGATTTAAATTGAAACATTTATTATAGTCTACTAGTGTTGTTCCATTTACAGTTTAGAAAATCTGCTGATTTTTAAACATATTGATCTTGGTGAGATTGTTAGACGAATGCGAATAATTTATCTAGGAACCAAAATAATTCCCCCTATCCTCTCTTCTATAATCCGTTATCGTTTATTTATGCCGATTTTACCCTAATAATCATCAGACAGAAAATGTGATTTGTTTGAAAGAAAGAGATGAAAAAATCGTTCAATTATTTTGTTGCACAGAGTGAATGCCTTGGTGAATTCTCCTTCGAATTGTTATGAATGGAATCAAATTTACAAGATTGTAATCGAAAAATTATGAGATTTTAATCCTACAAGACCCATCAAAACATTATCCTTTGTATTCCCATTTTATAATCATTTCTATCTATGCTGTTGATTTTCATTCTTCAAACTGTTTTCTCTTTCAAATTTAATTTTATTCTGTCCACCGATATACACCAGACATAACGTACAAGTATTGTTGAGCGATTAAGCCATGAATGAGAATCTTTCCTCGTCAATTCGGATCAATCGAATCGAACTTGGATCGAAATTTCAAATTTTTTTCTGCGTTTGATTTTCCATCTGGCACTGATGACACTAAACAGAGTTGAATTTTACAAATTTATTTGTAAATTGTGATTTTTTACACACAAGATTGAATTGGATTATTGTTGTGGTTTTTTTTTTCTATCAAATCGAAAAGAAAAATTTACCCAATAAATAAATTAAAGACAATAATCATTTCGAGTCGGTAAGAAATAAATAGTAGAGAAAGAAAGAGAGAGAGAGAGAGAGAGAGACCTTTTTGTCGGAACAAATCAAACACATCCATATTCGTACCAAATCGAATTGGATGTGGTCGCGGTCGTTTCAATTGTTGTGGTCATATCACCCTCATTATTGCTTTGATTGTTACTATCAATTATTGTCGTCGTCGTCGTTGTCATTGTGGTGTTAGGTTCGATTAGAACATCATCGTCAATCTTTTCCATCGATTTCGTTCTGACATTGATTCTTTTATCGCTATTTTGATTAGAATTTTTGCTATTGTTGTGAATCAAATGATCATTAATTACGATATTGGTGATACTGTCTTGAGAATTTTCAAAATTATTTAAAATATTCTTCCCAAACTTTTCTGCAATCATTATCGTTTTGGTTTTGCCGATGACGTTTGGTGTTGATGATTTCATTGGATTACCATTAGATATATTGTTTTGAATTGCAAAATTATTACGATCATCAATCACAGCTATTGCGTTATCTTGAATAGAATTTTCCGATTCTTTCAATCGAAATTGGTGAGATGAAGATTGATTAGTTAAATTGTCATCGTTTGAAAATAATCGCTTCGATAGACCTGTATTGTTCAATCTAGAGCGATTAGTTAGAAAATGATGGCCAAGTGATTCGGGAGAATAGTGACCGAGATTGTTGTTTGCTATTGCTGATGAATAGCCTTGTGATTTTGAACCAAAATTCTTCGATGATGGCGATGTTTGATCTAGCAAAGATTTTCGCATCAAATTACCATAATTAACACTATTACTTTTGAATGATCCTCGTAAAAAATGTGAAGAGCTATTGTTGATGATTGGTGATGGCGATAGAGTTGTGTTCGGTGAAATTATAAATGGTGATGCGGTTGCAATGATTTTAACCTTCGAAATCGCTCCATCAAACGATGATGGTGGATGACCATCGTTCGAGCCACGATATTGTTGATGATGATTATTACTATAAGGATTCTGTTGACTGATCAAAGATGATGGTGGTGATGAATCGATACTGTTGCTGGTCGAAATATTGATCGACATTTTTTTCTCCAACGCTGATGAATTAGCGTTCGGAGAAAATTCTATACTAGTCTCTTTTATTTGATCGGTTGGTGACATTTTCATAGTCTTTTTCACGATCGCTTGTTGCGCCTGTTGTCGCGGTGGAATCCGTGGCGGCGAAAGCTCACCTTCCTGCTATATTGAGAAAGTAGATAATAAATATGAATAAATTATAAATCAATCAATTTACCAAATTATTTTTGATATTATTATTGATGGAATATTGTCGAAGAAGAGCAGTAGAATTGTAAAATTTTTGATCTGTTAAAGATATCGTTGAAGAGGATGAGATCGGTGGTGTTTCTGCTTCCCACAACAACCCATAGATAGAATCATCTAATAACATCGATTTGGTTTCATTTTCCAAACGCTTCGACATATTTCTCTCGAAAGAATCATCGTAATCTTTGAACATTTTTTCCAATCGATCTTTTTTGCCCAGAAGATCATGTAATCTTTCCTTGAATGAATTACGATCTTTGCCACCACCGCCACGAGTTAGATCCAGCAATAAATTATTGTATTGAGTCAATAAGCTAGCTGATTGTGCTATTAATTTTTTTCTTTGCATTTCTAATCTTGAATTGGTCATCACAACCATTTCGTAATAATTGGATAGCTTTGATACTTCAATATTCAATGAATTCATTCGATCTTTACACTCGGCCGTTTCACCTTGCAATTCTGTATGCTTCAATTTTAAATCATTGTTATCGGAACGAAGCTTTTTATAAATATTTTGTAACATTTTGTGCTCGGTTTGAAGACGTTTATAGTCCTCACTCAATTCTTTATTCTCATTGATCAAGGCTTGAATTTTTTCCTCGTTTTGTTTCTCTGGCGATTGATCGCATTGAACATTCATTTGATCTGCTTCTTCACCATCGACACCAATTTTTTCTTTCCTTTCTTCATTGTGAGGCTTGATTGTGTTGATTTTCGATCGAGAGGAACTACTCTTCATCATACGACTGACATTATCTTTATTTTCAAGCAATTCTTGATGTTTTTTGATGTGCAAATCGAGCTTCTCTTCCAAATTTTTATAATCTAGCTTAAGTTTTTTGAACGATTGTTTAAGCTGACTGTGAGTTTCAATTAGTTGATCGTAATCGGCTTTTGAAATGGAAAAAAATTGAAGAAAATTTTTTTTTTCAATTAGATTCAATCTAATATCAATCACTCTGTTCGGATTGATTGATATATTTCACAACAAACCTGTTAATTGCAGATGAATCTCTTGCAACGATTCATTATCGGTGATCAATAATCGATGAGCGATCTCGTATTCTTTACATTTGCTTTCTAGTTTTTCGATCGAATCCTGGATCAAAATCATCTGCTCCTTCAATTCAGTCGTTTGATTCTCTAGCGAGATGTTTTGTGATCTCAAAAGACTATTATCTACCTCTAATTTAGCATTCTTATTTTTTAGCTCAGAGTTAGCTTCATTGATCGAGGCGAATTTCGTTTCAATCAAATCATTGCGTTGTTGCGATTCCAAATGATTCTCTTGTTGCTTTTGCAAATCCAATCTCAAGTGACGATTCTCATCTTCCAATTGCAATATCTTCTTTTGCATTTCATTCAATGAATCTAGTGATTCTTTTAAATCAGATTTCTCATCGATATTCAACTGCCTTTTCAATGAACTGATCAATGTTCGCATTTCTTCATTGTTCATTTTGAGATCATGCAGTCTTCTCTGAAGCTCTTCGATCTGTACATCTTTTTGAGCTGAATAGCTTCCGATCAAATTATGAAGTCTTTGATGAATTTTCATCGAAAGATTCTCATTATCTTCATTTCCATTTTCCTCATTATCGTCGACATCATGCTGAATTATATCACCGTTTTGTTCAGCATCTAGATTGAGATCGTTTCGTTTATTTGGAGTAGATTTTTTCGAGAAAAATTTGTCCACAAATGCATCCTTATCGATATTAATGATCTCATTTAAATCATCATCGTCGATTATATTTAATTGATTTAATGATCTGATAATCTTTAAAAATTCCTCTATCAATCTTTCTGTTCGAAGTTTCTCTTCGATCAGATCAGTTTGTAGCGTTGAAAGCGTAGCCTTTTGCACCGAAAGGATTGATTGAGAATCTTTACTCTCTTTCTCAAGCTCTTTACATCGCATATTTAGATAACCCAATTGTTCCGAATCGTTTCGAAGATGTTGGTTTTCGTTCTCAATGATTGAAAGTTTCTCACTATTCTCATCAAGAAGTTTATCTTTTTGTTCGATCGATAATCGTAGCCTATTGAGCTCTTTCTCTAAAAATTTATTCTGCTGCTCTAATCTTTGATTGTTTGTTTCCAAATTGGTCAATTCGATTTCGAGACCATTGAATTTCATCAATGATGATCGTAAAGTTTCAGCTGTCGTCATTAATTTTTGATTCTCTTTGCTAGATTGATCTAATTCTGATTCTAATTCATAGACCTTTTTGTCTTTTTCCTCGATCAAACGAGATTGTTTTTGATTCTCCACAGTAATCTGATTATGATTGCGTTCAAGCGTTTCGAATTTGTTACCAATCTCTTCGATTCGATGTTTAAGATCTTGGTTCTCTTTGATCAAGTCGTTCCGCTCACTTTGGTAGGATTTCATTTGCAAGTAATTCAAATTAATTTTGCTGATCATCTCATTCAATGTCGTAATCTTCTCAATTTTGCTCTTTTCCATCAGTGCTTTTGTTTTCGTCACATCATTCTGCTCATTTATATCACAATCATGATTTTGATCGACACTTGTTGGCAATAAAATTGTTGATCCTTTCAAAAGATCAATGTTATTGAACATCGAGACAATAGTATCGACCTCCATATATTCATTTTGATATTCTTCAATTGTGGATTGCAATTTCTTATTCTCATGCTCCAATTTGATTAGTTTCTTGCTGAAATCTTGATTCATTTGATCGAAAAGATTACCTTCTTCGCTTCTGTTCACTATTATCCTCTCATCATTCAATCCGATTTGTACTCGAAGCTCGGTGAGTTCTGTTTGTATCCGATTCAATTCTTCCGTAGCGTTCCTCTTCTCATCACGTAAATGTGTTAGCTCTTCGATTAATCTTTCGATTTGATTCTTATCTAGCTCTCTTTGTAGATTTAACTCATTACCATGGGCATTCAATTTTAAGATTTTCTCCTCGAGCTCTGGTATCCTTTCTGCTCTTTTTCTGCTGCAATCCAATTGCTCTTCAAGCATCGACTTAGTCTCTACAAGTATACGATTATCTTCCTGTAGCTCTTCGATTCTTGTTTTACAATAATCAAGTTGATTGATACGATCTTTGTAGCGTTGAACTTCAGCCTCTAGACGGTCGATCCTACGAACTCTTTCGTTGAGAACATCAATCTCGTCTCTATAAGCTTTAGCGGTTCGAGCTTCTTGAGTCAATTGAAGATTATCATGCCTGAGTTTGTTACAGAATTCTTTATTCTGCTCTAATATCTCATTTTGTTCCGAGATTGTTTCATTCTTCTCTTCAAGTTCTTGTTGCAATTTTCTCAGTTTCGATTTTAATTCAGCTGTCTCTACTAGATAATGAGATTTTTGATCACAGTGATTGATTGACGTCGAGCTGACACTATTCAAACTATTGGAGGTCATTGTCAACGCACCACAATTAAGACTAGAATTTGATGATGAAAGATTTTTTGTGATATTCGAAGACGATGAAGATTTTTGATTATTAGCCGGAAGAATGACGGAATTGAGAAGCTCACAAGAGAGTAATACAACTCTTTGATAGAGTTGGTCTCGTTCCTTAGACAATTGAATCACATGCTCCACTAATGCTTGATACAATCGCTTGATTTCAATCTCATTCTCCGGCGGTCTAGACCATTCCGAGAGTAAAAAAACTGATCGGGGATTGTCGGTAATCTCTTGAATACATTCAACGATGGAATGCTGTGTAGAGATGCTCATCTGCTTAATCTTCTCAATGAAGATTTCTTTACGCTCACATTGGACTGCACAACCAAGAATTAATTGTAACAAGATATGCATATCATCACATTTATTTAAATTAGATAATGATGCGGCCGTCAACGGATTAAGTGATGATGGTGATGCTTGAGATGAAGAGGATGTTGTTGTTGATGATGGTGATGAAGATGAAATTGGAACACAATCTATGAGACCATTTGGATGATTGAAACGATTTTTTAATGTCGTTTGAAGTTCATCATTCGAACTGATCACAATCTGTATGACATCAGGCAATTTAATTACTAATAATTGATCTAGAACAGTTGCATAGAAATTTTTAATATTCATTAACAATTGATTTAGACTTTTGATCCGTGTTGATGCCGCAAAAAAATTTTCAAGATGATCCTCGGTTGATGATTGTTTCGAATCTATTGCATAAATTTCTTTGCTCGCCTTCGAAGGCGATGGTGATGAAGATGTCTCAAAATCACTAGAAAATAAAAACCAATTAGACTATTTAAATGATCATAAAGAGACAATTTATTCGTTTACATTTGACACCAAGCTTGCTGAAGAAAATGGCCTTGACATAATTCAGCGTAATCATTTGGTAAATTATTGTCATCTCCATCCAATACAGTCTTGAGCTAGAATGTTCGAAATACAAAAAAAAAGGTTAGGGCAGGAGACTACAAAAATAATATTAATGAGCTTTTCCCTTCTATCGAATGTTTAAACCGTCTAATGTCACTAGAAGCCAATCTAATGATCTATTCAATGAGCTCAATGTTGTCATTGAGCACACGATCGACCGATCGATTTGTTTCGGTTTTTGATTATTATTATCAATATTGATTTACAGATCGATTATGACGATGATGTAGATTGTATGGATCATTTTCGAATTCATAGACCTATAAATATTTCGTCAAATATTTCATCATTTTATTCAAAGGTGATTGTCTTCGTAAATATCATCGTAGGTAGACTTAGGACAGACATCGATCAATCAAAATGTTTTCTGTCTTTGAATCTACTCTAAACGAAACTTATCATCGATCGATTGAATAGAATAGATTTGGTGGCTTCAATCCGACATTCATTGAACAATATTTGACATAGAACAAATGACGCTATCGAAAGATATCTTGATTGATATTCGATCAATCGTTGAAGCTAGAAAAGAAAGAGATTTAGCTTCAAGCTTTGCACTTAGCTAATTGATTAATTTGTTAATTAATTTACCTATCTCAAGAGGAGAGAGCTCAACAAAAATATGAAATTTTACTTACCCAAAGAACAAGAGGACTTTGCATAAAACCATTCCGATGATCTTGTTGATGATTAGAAAACGGATGAAGACTTCGAATCATTTTTTTACAATCAAGAGATTTGGAAGAAATAATTTCAATTTTATGCGAATATCGAAATAATCAAAGAAGTTTGGCGCACAAAAAAAACCTCGAAGACCATCTAAATCGAAGCATATCTATCATACTGTGTAAGAAGCTTAAAGAAACTAGATCGAAAAATGTGATTCTTTTTTACACTTAGCAAACGACAAATAGCGAGAAAAATGAATGTCGAAATGATGAATGATGCTCATCACCCAAGCATAACTTCAGCCTCATGATTGACAGTCACCGAATCAAAAAACAGATTCAAAACAAAACTTCTTCGGATCGAATTTTGATCTTGAAAAAGCAAACAAATATCTTCGATCATCATTGAAAAAGCAATCGTTTAATTCGTGTTTTGGTGGTTTAGAGTGAGAGTAAAATCGTCGATCTCTAATTGTTTCAAATAGAAATTGATTGTTTTTTTTTCATTATTCTCATTGCCGATTGTTATAATCCTATGCTAAGCATCACTATTGTGCTATGGTATCCATAATCGTCTGATTGTAGAAAAATGATTGAGAAACGAGAATGGAAATTTCTATTCAATAGCTTAGTCTTCAACGAAAGAATGGACAAACAACACAACAAGTCTTGTACTTCAAATGTAATAAAATCACAATCAGGTTCTCGGTGAGACCTCGAGAATTCAAAACTTCAAGAGATAAACCAAGGGCGATATTGGAGATAAACAATGAGCTCTTCTGAAATCATCATCATAATCATATCGAACAAAGATTGGATAGATTTAACATTAATTTAATCTGATGACCAAGAGAAGAGATGATTTCTATGCTCTTCGCTGATTGAATAAAAAAAACGAAAACAAATTCAAATCTCGACTGTCTAGAGTGAATCTCTTCGGTTATTTCTTCTTTTTTATTTGTCCATCGATAACAAGAACAACAAAAACAGCGAACGAATCTTTTAGAAGAGATGGTGGAATAGAAAAACAGAAAAATCATTGCACTCTGCTGTTCTAGTTGTTTGAAGACGACCCTATGCATTCGTGTGCTGGTATGGCCTTTCTTATATTCACAATGCTCTTCGCTTCAAGGGTTCGGTGAGGCTGGTTTTTTTTTCTCCGTTTTTCGATAGAGTGTGGTTGCTTAGGGGTGAACAATCAACAAAAACAAAGATGTTTGCAACGATGATGGTGATGATCATCATAGACAGATGTGAGACCAAGCGCACAACTTGAAAATGCAACCATAATCAAAACGGCCAAATGTTGAAATCATAAAAGAGAGGGAACAGAAACACAGCGATAGAAAGAGAGAGAGAGAGAGAGAGACAAAGAGAACAGATTACGCGAAGTGAATGGAGAAAGATGATCGCGATCGACCGAAATATACCTTACAACTAGATGATTGAATTTCAACAGCGATCAACGGACTATGGATAGATAGCGAATAGAGAGAGAGAGAAATTTCGGACTTTGAAATGCTTGGAAGACTTAGTGCTGTTGATGATTCACCAGTTTGATTGCTAGGTTAGTTAGGTTGGCTGCAATCGCTCTTCTTGATCGCTTGGTTAGCTTGCTGAATGAATTCGCTTTGATAGCAGTGACCACTTCAGCTTGATGGTTTTTAAACTCAATCATTCATAAAAGAAAATCTGACACTTTTTTCATCTTCATTTCGATCACCGAATGGTGTTACACCCCAAAGGATTCAAACGATCGAAACCATAGAAACAAGAACATTTGTGCATAATAAAAAAAACGATTCATTACGGACCCTGATCAGTAATGATTGTTCGTAAAGTGATCATAACTGATCGACGGAAAATATAAGAAATATGATTATCGTTTGTGTGCGATGGCCAAAAACGGAATGTTTTGATTTCCGGAAAGCAAAATCAAAGCGTTTCCGAAACGAAATAGGTATAACATTGCTGCCTGTCTTCGAATCGCCCGAATGTGAACACGACCATTGTGCTTGCTCTCATACGAACTTTCTCTCTAAGTTTGTTTTGGAAAGTTGTTTTGTTTTGTTCGTTACCTTACTATTATTATTTCTAAGAAGAATCTCGTTGCAGCTTTAAAGAAACTCACCTGTAATTGAAAACAGACTCTATTCATTTCTTCTTTCAATCACAAGCTTCACTTTGTTCTTTTTTTTGTAGTATTGAAAAAACATCTTTATTAGCTCATCTTAACGAATATTTTTCCTTCCCAATTTCGATAGCGTTTCTCGCTCCGAGCTTTATTTTTCTCCTTATATTTATTATTGAATTATTTCAACTGACCATCCAATAGGACTAGTGGAGAGAAAGAGAGAGAGATGAAAATGATTGTTCCTTTTTTTTTTGAGGAGAAATCTACAATCTTTCATCGCCTTCTTCTGGGTCGATTTTATTCGAGATGTTTTTCTTTTCTTTTTGTATTGGAAGTAAAAAATCATTATAGCATCGAATCTTCTCTATTGTTATTATTATTATCAGCATTGCTATATCAAACAATCATTGTCATCAAAGAGATGTTCAACGTTGACAAAGAAATCATAAAAAGCGAAGACATCGAGAGCAGTAAAAAAGAACCAACAAAGGAAGGAAAGGATTGCTGTAATTCGTTTTGAAAAGAAACAATTTTCATTCGTAATTGTCTCGCAAAAACAGTATTCGTTTCTTAGGCGAAGAAAACGTTTAATGATTGATGGCGGGTGGTGTGGTAGCCGATTGCCGATGGAAGCCAAAACAGTTTTCCTGACAGCTGCATCGAGGTATTGTAGAGGGATCCACAGACAAGAAGCGAAACAATCCTCCATCTAATCATTCTTTCAATTCTACGGGAATGATGTGCTAATGCATTGCACGGAGATCTTTAAAAAATTTAATAACCTTCACCAATGATAGCATAATTATCGCATAACAGTCAATTACGGAACAAATAAACCTTTTAAACGTTTGAATATGAACAGCCAAATGGAACAATTTATTAAGCAGAAAATCTGCCAATTAAATGGATCTTCAAAGAGTTTACTCGACGTTCGTTTGCTTTATCAAATAAATTGCTTCAATTGCTAGTTTTATCAGTCCTAGTTATTAGTTAGAATTTTTGTGTGAATTAATAAATATTGTTTCAGCTAACTTTGAATTTTGCTTCAAACACGTTCACAAAGGGACCATTAGAATTTGAATCGAATTTTTACGAAGAAGCTTCGGATGATTTTTCTTCTTAATCATCATCAATGATATAATCAATCAAATTTTTTTTAATTTTGCTAAAACGCAAAAGGAAAACGTTTGACGTTTGGTCCGAATCAAACACCTTCATCAATTGGTAGAGATAATAGTGATGGAGTACTATGATTGTCATGTCTGATAGACAGATAAAATTTTTGATGGCCTCCGTTGATTCATACCAGATTAGACTGCTATTGAACAGAGTGAATTTTTCTTGAAAAATTGAATCTTTAATAAGAAGTTTGCAATAGAGAAGAAAAAGATATTAAGGTTTACTGTTTCAAAATTTTATAGCAAAAAAAAAAGGGAAAATTTGATTTGGGAATAGAAAAATTGACTGCAATGACATCCTTTTTAAAACAATTCAACAACAATTTAAAACAATTCAGACAATTTTTAAAACAATTCAAACAAACAATTCAGAATTTATTTTCCTACCAATTCAGATCTCTATCTAGATTTAAAACAGGTGTATATATGCCTATCGATCATTTACTGGCAAAACGCTGATGCTTTTAAGGAAGAAAAAATGGAAGAGAATGAATTGATGATGAGATTTTTCGTTTTCTTTATCTATCTATCTTATTATCACAGAGGTAATTGGTAGATTTATATCGGATATTCAACAGAAACGGTGGAATTACTCTGAATTCTTACAAAATTGAAAAAGAATAGAGGCAAGTCGTTTGGCTAGACATTTCAGAGCCAGTTTAAATTTCCCGCATGAGCCTTTCACAAGGAAATCATACTCTGTGCACTCTAAGACTTACAGTTAGTGAAATCGAAAGGCTAAAAAAGCTCAAACTAATGAAGTCTTCCGGATTCGGATCCTTCTTATTATATTTACTTTTTCAGGTTTAAAAATTCAAATTAGATCTCGAAAATGAATCAATAGATGTCCTCAACTCTAGCTGAGAAATCGAATTTGGGCCTTATTACTTATAAAACTGACCCTATTCAATCGCTTACTGACAGAAATTAGTTCTGAGTGATTAGATAATAACCATGGATATTCAATCGGTCGATTGATTATAAGATTCTGACAAAAATTAAACGATAGACTAAGATTTGATCTAATGGATCATGTTGAGTTGATTCCATCGAATTACAGTTTCAATCATGGCAACGATCACTAATTTCATCATCAAATTAATTGTTACAATTTCGACTTTATGGCCAATTGTCTCGATAAGATCTATCGATAATATGGATTCGCTTTTCAATGATTTCAAGTAGGTGTTCCCAATGATCTCGTTTGAAGCATAACAATTCCAACATTTGATTTGATTTTTGATGCCAACGAAGACATCTTCAACATGATCTCAAAGAGCAATACCATGTCGATGTGGATAATATCGATCAATTGAAGGAGCATGAGAAAGAATTTTACTTGTTTCGATTGCATGATTACGATGGAAATTTTCTTCTCGATGGTCTCGAATTGCTTTCGGCATTGTATCATGATGGAAAAATCTCTGATGATATCGAGAAAAAGGTTCGATAATGATTTGTTTTGTTTCTTCTTCATCACTTCCAATTGAGCTTAATTATTTTTGCATCTTAATTTGTAGCTGATAGAAAAGAACAACAAACAATTACAAGATTATTGGAACGAACAATTTTTTGCGGATTCAAGTCAGTATCTATTCATGTCTTTAGCCTAAAGTTCAGCAGATTATTTAGATCCTTCTATGTCATCTATTCTAGTAAAAATCGACAATGTCATGGATAACTTAGATCTCGATCAAGACGGGTTCCTTTCATTTCCAGAGTACATCAAATCGCTTAATTAATCAATCTTTTTGTTTTTGTCCTTCATATTATATATTATATATTTGGGATTTTTTTTTTTTTGGAATAAATTTTTGATTGAAGAAATCTCAATCTATTTTTTGATAAACTAATCAATAATGATCATTCTATTGGTATTAAGCCTCCCTGTAGAAGTTCAAAACGTATCATTCCTCCATCATCTTATAGGGCTTCAATTTGAATGCAGATGGAAATAAGAAGCCAAGATTGAAACGCTTGACGATTTAACCATAGCCTCGGAGCCAGTATCGGTGCCGATGAGTGTTGTTGTGATGATTGAATACGCCATATCATTCTCTAGCGATAATGATTTCAAGACGAATCTTTAGATCTACTCTAGTAGTGGATATTTATACGAATAATTGTATGATTTTTTTCTCTTTAGCAAAAAAAAATCGTGAATCCCCAAATGAATTTAAATGAGTTGTGGAATGGAATGGAATTATTGGTGAATTAGTTGAGTGAGTTTATGCTGGCACTTGGCTAAAAGCTATTGGGAAAGAGAGAAAGTGAATGTGACTTTATTTCTCATTTTTTCTCTATAAACCCAAATGAACTACCATCTTCATCTAAGTTCGGGTTTCTGAGGTGATTTAGAAGATGCGTTTTCTCTCTCTCTCTCTACTCGTTTGGATACAAATCGAAGGATAAAATCAAGAAAAGGAGCATCTGAATCGATGAAAAATAATTTCGACTACATCATACCGCTTCATACTTTGCGAGAAAATGCGATCGATTAGATTTGTACAGAGAATAAATCCGTCATTCGTTTCACAAGCTTTTGTGACCAAAGTGATGAGAGAGAGAGAGAGAGAGCCGACATCGCTGTTTTCTATCATTTCGTTCCAGAAACAAATTGGCTTGTTCGGTTCGTTTGATTGCATACTATGAGGATGACTAACATGTCAGAATGGGTACCAAATTTTTTTTCCTTTCCTAGCATTCATTATCATCGCCATCAACATCATCATAATCATCATCCATAGTGAATTCAGATTATATTCTTTCAATTTTCTTATTGCATTCCCATTAGTGTAGCTTCACACTCAACAAAATTCATAGGCGAACACGAAATTTCACAATCCCAATCGTATATTTTCGAAAAGATGGATCAAATTTTATCTTCTGATAGCTTCGATGGCTCTATCTGACTCTAGAACATTCTCTCTTTCATATACAACACAAATTTGCAGTTAAAGAGAAAGAAATGCGTTTCGGTAGAAGTTAAAAAAAGAAAAAACCTTTTCGATTGGATCAAAATTGAATTGTTTCGGGTACCAAAAGGAAGAAGAAAAAAGATGAAAGATGAGTTAGAAGAAGAGCGGAAAGATTGATGAGAGGATTCTCTCACTCGGTCTCGAATCGATTGAATTGGATTTTTCCGCACCGAGAATTCAATTGGGCGTGAACGAGGCGAACGAGAATGGGAATAGAGATTCGAATGTGAAGTACGCACAGTTTCATTTTTATGCATTTTATTGCAACATTCAAAACGGAATGAATGAAAAAAAAATCGAAAACTAACCGGATGAGGAAGGAGAAATTAAAAATATCCTTCTCTATCTTTTCATAACATTTCGATGCTCATAGATCAGCAGATAAATTTTTTTGAATGAAAGCTGAAAAAATTGTTCTAGAGAAAGCAATTAGGTTTTTTTCTGGAAAAATTTCAAGCTAATTTTTGCATTTATAATTGCATTAAAAACAAGACAGTTTTTTTCTTTCAATGAAAAAAAAAAAATAATGAAAGCATTTCTTGAGTTATAATTACAACTTTTGAGAAGGAACCGTTGGATTCGAGAAAACAAAACCATTACCAGATTGTAGTAATTAAAATTGAAATTTATTAATTTCACCATTTCATCACACCGTTCTATAAGAGAGGCTATTGATTGATTGAATTGTAATTGGATCCATTCATCTGTTCCACCATCTCTCTCCATCCTCCTCTTCATATTTCATCTTGTTTTTATTTAGCTTCAAAACAGCGTATACAATTCGAATCAATTTTTAGACTGGTCAAGTTGAAGGCCTCGGGTGTTCGAGATTAGAATAGTCTTTGATCTGTGCATCAGTGATCATCATCAATTTTTACTCCAACTCTCAATGGTGTCAATTTTGAGATATCAGACAAAAGAATAATACGAAATACAAATTACACGTGATGATTTCTATAACACATTCTCAAATTTCACTTGTACTAAAGCCGAATAAGAGAAGGGAAATTTATTCCAGCTCTGATAATTTCTCTTTTTCATTCATCCTCATTGTTTTGCTCAACATTTTTAGATTTCGAATCTTCAAACTTTTGAACCATTTTTATCTTTGCGATAGTGCGACTCATTGGTTAGAACTCATCGAACACTTGTTCTTGGTTCGATTGATTTGTCATTCTAGAGAATCGCATCTCGAATTCTAGAATCGAGGTCCCAATTTGATTGAATCATCATCAGCATGAAGTATTTTGATTTCATCACTTTTGTCTGGAACTTAATCATCATCATCAACAGCATCATTAATGCAGTGCATTATGATGTTTGCAAATTGTATACCAACTGCTGGGCGACACCTGCGGTTCAAGCCTTCAATTTGGACATAGCAATCGAATAGCACGCGCTCGTATGTTCGTACGCGTGAACATTTGTATTACGATGAGATTTTGTCAACAAAATCTATCCGGTACACGCTGTGAATTGATTCGCTATCTGTGTTCTTTAATTTTATTTTTATTTTTGATCAAAGCAATATTCATCATTGATGGTCAACGGTAAAAAATTTGGACCATCAATTGATTTAAATAAGAAAAAAGTTATATTTTTAATAATTTACAGTTTTTGATCCATTCAGAATATAATTAAAAAAAAAAGAAATTGTTAAAGAATGTCGAAAAATGGTGTCCGGAATAGATCGAATAAAATTTCATATGTTTTCATGAGAAGTTCGTAACTAAAATAGCCATCACGATGGAAAAAATCGTTTGATGATTGATGTCGATCAATAGAATAAACCTGAAAAAATAAATTATGACCGAGATTTTCTTTAAGCAAAACGATTTCATTGGATCTAAATAAGCTAAGAGTAGGTCATTAAATATTTAGGATCAAAATTTACTACCATTTAAGCTAATTCTAAGATTTTCTTTTGTATTCAATAGAGAGATTAACATGAATTTTTTTTTTTGAGTAGAAATAATAGCAACTAAATGATGCCATTCAAGTTGAGCGAAATAAGAAGAAAATTTAACCTTAAAATGAAATAGATGCTAAGAGGGCGTGATTTGATTGAGTTTATCTAGAAAAACTTGGCGAGGAAGTTGAAAATAAAACTTATTCAAATAATGATGATGAGTTTGATAGAGAAAAAAAGAACAGAAAGTGCAGGATCAATCGAGAAAGAAAAGAATTTGCTTCGTTTACTTCGTATTGAACAGAATTCGTAATCCATTTATCTTTGTTTCAACGTAGTCATAGCTCTATCTTAATGACGATGATGATGCTAGTGATGAAGATATTGTTGTTGTTTTGAATGGTGATTTTCGATTCTAGCAGAATCCATAGTCTTTCAGATTTGAAAATCTTTCGCAAAAAGTTCTTCATCGCCTATGATTTTTTTGTGGATGGTGTGCGTGTATGTGTGTGCCAGAACCGAAAACAAAAAGTATCTCCGAAAAATACTCCAGAAAATAACACTAAGAACTTTTTTCTTTCTCTTAAAATTCTTATGAGTTCGATATTTGATGGAAAAAGAAAAAAAACGGAAAAAACTTTCAAAAGAGAGAGAGAGAGAGAGAGAGAGAGAGAGAGAGAGAATATTTTCCTTCTTTTCGATCCAAAGAACTCGATTCACAAATGGATGAAAATAAAAATGGAGCTTTGAACAGACATCGAATAGATAGCGAAAAAAAAATTTTAGCATCATTTCATCGAAAGCGGTCTTGATCTTTACCGATGATGGTTTCAAAATTCTCGGAAACAGTTTCGGTAAAAAGCGAAGAATTTCAAGAGAAACGAAAAAAAGGCGTGTCTGAGTTGTGTTGTGGTACATCCCACCGATTCGTTTGAAGCTCCTTATTCAAATTAGCTATATAGGGTAGTAAAATGATTTTGATTGGTCAATTTTCTTCTGCTTTCTGTTCATTGAATGAGTCCCTTTACGTTCAAAGATAATCACTGATCAGGACAATGGTAGCTGTCTAGCTATAATCGTAAATCGTTGGACTCGAATGCATCGATGATATTATTTTTGATGTTGATATTGATGTGTTTTCGGTCTTGTTGTTGGTGTTGCCGATGACGATGATGATGACCAGACGAGGATAGACTAAACCGAAAGCAGAATATCGAACGAAAAAAACTTAATAGGCTTAATTTCATATTAGTTTTTCATTCGAATGGAGCATGATTATGATCATTAGCCATTCATATTGGCCTCACCAAAATTAAAGTATCTTTTCTACAATGTCTTCACTTCAATCTTTTTTATTGAGTTTAGATTCTAAAAAATCGAATCTTTCGAATATTCTATCGTTTTAAATGTTCATTTTTCTGATTTGTTCTGCATGAAATTTTTCTTCGTTGAATGAATTCCAAAAAACCACTCAATCAATCATTAAGGTGATGTGTCGAATATTAAAAAACAATCAATACTCTAAATCGAGGAAGAACCTACTTTAGTGATAACGATAAACGCTGACGAGATTTACATTGATCAAATTTAATCAAATGATTTGAAAGAACCAGATTCTGTTCATTCTTATTAATTCCGTCAGTGTTTAATGGTGAGCACAAAAACTTAATGATCAACTTATTTTATTTGATCGTATCGAATGATGTTTTGTGTATGGTTTCAGAAAAAAAAATTATTAAGAAATCGAAATTGTTTACTTTGCTATCCGATTGCGAGTTTAAATATCCGCTAGTATAATAGTGATCAAAATATATTCTTGTTTTGTGAATTGAAATGCACCGAATTAAATAACTCAGACATTTAATTATTGAATTGAAGATCAAAATGATAACAAAAACTTCTTAATCAGATAAATTCCAAGGGTTATGGGAGAGAATAAATCAAATCAATTGATCGCAGAAACTCATCATCGACCGAATCATCATCATCACCATCACAATCACAACCAAACAATATCATCAAATTCACGGTCCTTAATGTCTTCTTCATCAGATAAACGAGGTAAATCTTCAGCGAATTGCAGTGGTGCAGCGTCCTCAAACTCTTCTCTGGCCAGTGATAATGAGAATTTTTCCGCTGCACTTTACGGGGTAACCTTGAATGGCAATTCCACGAATTCCTTGGAAAACCATTCAAATCCCGTCACTAGCCATAGGTCATCAATTTTACATGATAACAATACTCATCATCACCATAATCATCCACATTCAGGTAATGTTTAGAATTGATTGCGAAAATTTCTGGACTTTTTCAATAAATTTTCAATTTTAATGTTTTTCATCGGATAAATTCTTTGGACAAATGTCATAGAGAATGTAATTTAACACCTTTCAAAATGTTTTCTTTCTCAAAAACTACAATAAAAATTCGATAAAGTGCTTTTCAAAAATTACAAAAACAAAGAACAAATACTGAAAAATCACTGAAGTGTATTGTTCCGCATTTCAAAATCTATCGATCGGTCCAAAATTATGCTCGGATTGAATTGTTCTCGATATTTTTGATCCGCTTTTAGATTTTATCAAGTCGGACAGCAGGTGTTTGTTTGAAATAGTGAAAACGATGAAAACAGAATGAAAGCTACCGCAACAAGAAACTAAATCCTTTTGTTAGAGTATAACTGTCATGGATGATGCGTACTCGAACAAAAAAACAATCATCAAACGAAACTCTATCATAGGGTCTTGCAAGCATTGTTGGACCTAGCAAGTGATGTTAAGTGAGAGAGAATGAAATGTGAAAAATTTGAAACAATAGCGCACTCAGAATAAGGTTGCCTAGAGCTTTTTATTGTATGGAGAATAGGTTCGCACTGTAGGTGATGATGTCCTCAATAGAGAGTTTGATGATCTTCGTGATGAACCTGTGATCGAAATTGAATCACTCACACAAAACTTGGTACTGTTATTGATTAAGATGATGATGGAGAGAATCACGATGATGGATTTGAGTCGATCGAATCATTTGAGCTTATTCGACGATTGAATTTGAAATTTTGAATCAGAATCAAAATTTTTTAAAAGATTAATTTGGAATGAAATTTTAAAATTTTTCTTTTGACTTTGGACTTGAAACTTTTTAACGATACTCTACACCATTGAATTTATTTTTAATGATCTCTACGATTTCTATTGCAAATATTCCGTTTAGTTTTCAACACATCTCTAGCTTCGTTTCCAGTGTTGAGTAATTCTACCGAAACTGCCTTCAAAAAATTGAAAGTTGAGCCTCCAGGTTTGACACATCTGTCTTCTCCATCATCGTTGATGGCTGGCCTTGCTGGATCAAATCTGTCCGTTCCATCTTCGTTGACCAACACTAACCCAAACAACTGTCCGCCTACACCTGCTCGACGACGACATCGAACAACATTCACTCAAGAACAGCTACAAGAACTTGAAGCAGCATTCTCCAAAAGTCATTATCCAGACATCTATTGCCGCGAAGAATTGGCAAGAATAACAAAATTGAATGAAGCAAGAATACAGGTGAATTTTTCAAACTTATAGCACTTTTCATAATTTGATTGAAATTCCTATACATATTTTTTTCGTTTGAATACTGAACAATCATATCAGGTCTGGTTCCAAAATCGGAGAGCCAAATATCGAAAACAAGAAAAACAATTGCAGAAAGCTTTGACAAACACTTCAATGCTGCCTGCTTGCAATGGAGCTATGATGCGAAATATTTATCAAGCTAGCGCAGCTCAAGCTCAGAATAGATCGTATCAATATGGTGGGTCCAATACATTGAATTCGATGAGTGCCGCATCTCGTTATCCTCCAATGGGCGCTTCCTCGTCAGCATATCCACCGATGGCTGGACAGCCGTTTGGAATGTCCACTAGTCATAGTTCAGCATCATCGATTGCTTCTTCAATGAATCGGCTAGAGAGCGCAGCGAGTTCCGACACCGAAACCGATTGGTACAATAAAGGATTCAGCGCGCTTCGTATGAATACATCAGCACACAATCATTCTAATCTATCTTCTCCGATGCTTCAATATCAAACTTAAATCATCTCAGAGAGAAAAGGACATCATCATCTTCATTCAAATATCAAAATCGATCAATTGAAACATATCGAATTTTGATTTCAAACAAAATCTTGATTCAATCTCTTTCAATTCATTTTCATCATATTCGTGTCATTCTAATAATTATTTCATCTCAAACAAACGCACATAGACAGACATTCTATTAAACTTTCAAATAACCAGCATCCTTATTCGATGTGTAATAATAATCATCACAAACATAATCAGACTTTGGAGATTGACATCAAGTCAATCTAGTCGAATTGAAAAATTTGATGGAGACTTTTTCTCAGTTCCTTTTTTAAATCTAACAATTTTGGAAAGATGAAAGATTAAAAATATTCGCATTTTAAAAACAAGATAGAGATTCACCAGAAACGCATATTAATACAAACAAAGAAACAAAGACAAAAACAAAGAAGAAAAAGATTCAAAATACTCACAAAAATCTAGAATTTAAATATTGAAATGTTCGACCAAGGCTGTTCTAAAAATGAAAAATTCCAATTTGAATTGCTTATTTGTACAAAAAAAATTATGAGTAAGAAGAAAATCAATGTGAAAAATAAAATTATCCAAACGACTAATAGAAAATTTTGGTTTTCTTGATCTATTAGCCAAATTCAAATCACCACCAAGAACGGAAACAGCTACCTAGAAATCCTGGAACCCTAGACAAACATATAGGTACTCTTCAGAGATGACGAAAATAATTCTGTTTGTTTACAAATACAGATTTGTTATTTTTTCGTAATGAATTTTCTGTATTTCAAAAGCAATTGAATCCAAGTGAAGATGTTTAAAATCATTTACAAGCTAATCGCTTGATCGCTTTATTATTATTGTCAAGGATTAATGATATGAATTCAAATAGTCAAGAAAAACCAGACAATCTTCATAATTGTGAGAGAAAACTATTGTCATCATCCTCATCATCGATATCCAGTCAAGATGATACGATTCGAAATTTGCCAAGATCATTAAGTCTGATTGATAAAACTATTCTAGATCAATTCGCTTCAAATTTATATAAATCTGAATACGAAAATAGAGATGAGGATGAAGAAAATGATGAATGTTTTCAAGAATATTTGGAAAATAATTGTTTCGGATCTGACAGTATCAGAACGATACTTACGGCATCGACGAAATCATTTGATAATGAATCTTTCGAAAACAATCCACTTAGAATAAACAGCTCAGCAAACGACGCAAAAAAATTGCAAATTCTTGATGAATCGAAACAATCTAGCGGTTCTAAATTAAAATGTCCAATTTGTTTGAGTTCAAATCGAAAATTGTTTTGCGCTAGCTGTATAAAGAACGGAGATTTTACTCATTCAAAAAATAATTTTCTAGAACGATTTGCTGATAAAAAATTGAAATTTATTAAATTGAAAGAGCAACAGATGCAAATTTTGAATTTTGTAACGAAACATTTTAGCAACTCTGTGATGAAAGAGAAATTGGTAATTTATGTTCAAAAGCATTCACCTAATCTGACTAATCTATGCATTCATCTTATCAATTTTCAGTCAGGTGAGATCAAAACTGCTGAGAAGAATGTGAAAATTTTGAAAAGTATCATCGCCGAGAAAAGGTTGATTAAAAATAAGATCGAATCACTGCTTCGACTGACCGAACGTGATTGTTCAGAGATCAGACGAAAAACTCAAATGCTTAACGAAAAAATCGAAAAAACAAAGCACTTAATAGCGAAACAGAGCCAATCGAGCAAACATTATCTCAAGAAAGAGAATCACTATCAGAATCAATTGAATGATCTGATGCAAAACAAGATTGCTGCCTTGACAACATTCATTTTTCCAATTTCGGAACAAACTATAACTTCATCATCCAGAGTAGATCAAAATGATAAAAAAATTAATAAAAACTTTAACGATTCCGTTTCGAATGAAACAACACCTCTGCTTGATTGTGATACAACAAACGATCACGATGACTATGATAAGAATGATGATGAAGATGGACAAAAAGAATGTTGTTTGGACAAAAAATCGCCATGCAAGAATATGATTGCCAAACATCAAATCACGAAACAGCGATCATCAGAGAAAAATGTACTAAAGATTATAGAATACAGAATTGTGGAATCTTCTATTAGAAATGATGAGAATCTAGAATTGATCACAAAACGATCAAGTCAATCGCTAGATGTGATGCTAAGCATCGATGATAATCTCCATCAAAAAGATTATTTTCGTATCGTTTCCTCGCTATCTCATCTTTGTCATTTGACCAATTCGATTGCTAATATTCTCTGTGTCCATTTGCCAAAGAAAATCTCGCTAGGGTAAATCTAAAAGGTTTTGGTCTAATTTTGAATAAAATTAATAATTTGTTTCAACAGAGAATTCACCACGAAAGTTCTACGAAAAAAAGAATTAGCCCACAAAATTTACAAATTGAATTTGAATGTGGTTTATCTTTGCGTAATCAATCGATGTGATCAGAATCAAATTCGACCATCGAAATGCTTCAAAAACATGCTAATACTTCTAGGTCATGAGCAAATTCGCAAATTGTATGCCACATTTTATTAGTTGCCCTGCAAAAATTGATTAAATTTTAATTTAATTTGAATGATAGCAAAAGATTTTTGTGGATTGATGACAGATTTTATAAACAAATTCGTAAGGAACTTTTGTTGAATTTCAAATTGAATTCCGGTCATCTTTTGAAACCAAAAAAACTCGAAACAATCGAAGAATTCGATTTCATCGAGAATAATGTGCCAGATTTGATCTTTGACAATGAACAAGTACGTTTGGTTAATTATATATAATTAATTGATTTATTGATTAATTTGATTTCTGCAATTCTTCAAGCAATCGACTGGATTTCTTTCCTCACTTGTTTCATCGATCTATAAACGTGCCACAACCGGCTGAGTCGCGCCTAAGTCTTTTTAATGTGAATTTTTATTAAATTTCAGTCTTTCAAGTTTACAATTTTTGTTTTTCATCATTTTTGCGTTCAATTCGGTTCTACTCTTTTGACAAAAAATTATGATCGATTTGATCTCGACTAAAAAACTTGTTACTTTTGATGACTACAAATGCAATTATCGAGCTACGAGAATCCGCTTAGACAGGCATCGAATCGAAAGCTTAATGAAAAGCAAGCACATCGATTCAATTGACTTTGTTTCGGTTGGTCGATTTTCGAACGTGTTCTGCGGTATACATCGAAAGAGTAACAAATCAATCATCATCAAGGTTGTCCTTAAAGAAGAGCTTGCTAAATCTGGTGGATCTATAATCAAACGGACTCTTCCGTACGATCAGCTTTTTTTGAGTGATAAAATATCAAAAACATATGAAATTTTCACGACCAGAAGCTATTTGATCGTATTGAGTGATTACTATGAAGAGAATCTAGCTCAATTGTTGCTCGCAAATCGTGGACCAATGAGAGAGCAATCTGTTCATCAACTTTTCCGCCTGATTTTGAGCGCACTGAATCATATGCATTCACTAAAAATCGCACATCGTAATCTTAAATTAGAGAATATTATGTTGAAAGATTCTAGTTGGCCCGTGTTGGCTGATTTTAATTATACAATTGTCGTGGAAGATTTAGGCGATGCTTCGAAATTGTTCAGCAACACCTCTCTATATTCGGCACCGGAAATCAACTCTCACAGACCTTATGATCCTATGGTTGCGGATGTATGGAATCTTGGAATCTGTTTGTTTGTTATTCTCACCAATTCATTTCCGTTTCCGTCAGCTGTTTATGTCAATGATTCTAATTACTTAAATAGTTTTATGGGAATGGACAAGATCCTTAGTGATCAAGCAAAATCGACTCTAGAATTGATGCTAGAGTTTGATCCAAATAGAAGGATAGTCACAGAAAAATTGTCAAAAAACTCTTGGTTTTCTTGAAGATCAGTTTTATTTTGATTCTATATAAACTTCAAAATCAGACCAATCAGTCATTTTTTCATTATTTTGTGCATATTGTTTCGATGTTATCGATCGCATTGTTAAAAGCTCGGTTGTTGAAAATATAGAAGCTCCAAGCCAACTTGCATAATTCTCTTTGCACGGTAGGCGATGAAATTTGATTTTAATCGATCGTAATTGGTCTCTAAATCGTTCATATCGCACACTAAATTTAGCTAGATATTCTATCTCGCTCAGTAAACGGATTTTTAGACCAGGTATCATACTTGTACCTCCGATCAGTGCTACGTTTGAAGCTAACACTTTGCGGCAATCTAGAGGACATTTAAGAATTGAATCTAGAATCAAAGTGGGTAGTGTATGCTCTTCACCGTACATTTCAAATAGAAGCTCACAAACTGATTCTCTTAATGAGCCAGGAATGTGCAGAATTTGCGATCCACCAAACGGATACTTGATCGATCTTGGTGGGTCTGTGATTTTGCATGCAATCTCTTCAGTCTGGACGGATGATTTATCAAGCTTTTGTTGCGCTAGTAGTGATCCTCGTTCTCTAGTGGTGACAAAACATGTCTTGAATTTGATATCTTCCAAAATGGATTCATTTAGAATTTCTTCTTTAAGTATTTTAACGGTCTCGTTTTCTTTATAAAACGCTTTTCTTTGTATGAGTTCGTCCATGATTCTACGATGCAAGGATTTTCCTCCTAGTGGTGCGAATTGTACTGCATCTAAAATCGTGACACCTTCGAAAACCGGGATTGAGATAGCTTCTTGATAGCCAATATCTACTACCAGAGCTGTCCTAATGCCTAGAGTAGCCATCGAAACAACATGACTTGGGACCATTATCACTGATGGAACATCTAAACTTTTGAACAGAATATTGGCCAATTTTTCACGGAATGATTTTTCAGCGAAAACACTTTCAACAACAACAACTCGACGATCTTTGGGATTGACTGCTAGATACCTAAAATATATCATCTGAATGTATTTTTCCAATGCCTTTTTCGCATGCAATTCATCTTGAATTTCAAAAATATTCACGATCTAGTGTTCAAAAATGTAACAGATTTGATTAATGTTCAAACCGAACGAATCTGAAAGACAAACTTTTCGATAGGGTTCAAAATAGATATTCGACGGAACAATCGCTCTTGGGCTTGGTTCTGAAGTAAACCCGCATCTTTTTAGAATATCAAAAAGAATGATTCAAGAGATTAGATTGGAAGTAAATATTTTTACCTGGAATATGCTGTACCGAATTCCAAGATAACAGAATTTTTATCTGATCCGATACCTTCATAGATAGGCATTTCGGATAAATTTGGTCTACTTAAATAATCGTCAATTATAGAAATCTGATTCCAGATATCAGCTGACTGTATCGATTTCCATTAATTACGTTACTGAATGAGGGTTTATTTTTTTAGACCGAAATATATCCAGGGAGATTTTTACAAGATTTTTGAGTGATTAAATTAGAAAAAAATTAATTAAAAATAAAAAAAATAGATTGGAAAATATTAAGGCTGTTTATCGCTATAATCTTCAAGAAGACCATCTAAATGATTGTTGAGCTTCTTGAAGTTTTGTCTTTTCTTCTTTTCTTTTCTCTTCTGGATTGGCAGTGTTGATTTTCTTAGATTGAGATCTTGCATTGAGCTAATACCATGACTTTTCAGATATTCTTCAATCTTAGACTCATCCATTCCTTCAACAGCAATAGAACGCCAAGATTTTTGGAACTCCTCATCGACACTAAAATTTAACGACATATTGTTAATGAATAGAATTTTTTTCTTGTCAACTGGTCTGGTAATCAATATCAGTTGATTTCGATCAGCTAAATGTTTAATGATTCGTTCGGCGTTAGGCAAAGACTCTTTGACGTCTTCGTAGGAAACAGCACCTAAGCCCCTTGAATCGTATTTCTCTAATAATCTCAGTAGGGATTTTTTGTCTCGTAAGTTGAAAATTGGTTTGTAGGCATATTTGGAATCTTCAGTTGCGCGAATTCTAGGATTGTTGAGCAAAGCTTCGGTGAGAAGCCATTGTTTTTGACGACTATTCAAATCTAATTGATTTGTTTCATCTAAAAGCTCATCAAAAGTAAGCGCTTCTGAGTCACCGTTCAGGTAACGGTCTTTCATAGAATTGACGATTTTTGTTAGTATAGAAAAATTATGAACTGGAACCGATGGTTTAGAATCGAACATAGAAAAATCATTGGATTTCGATCCTGAATTATTGAAATCGTATCGTTTCTTTTTAGTTGCTTGGCCACCACTTTCATGATTGTTTCTCGATGATGATTTGCGATCAAATTCTGGAGTGATTTCTTTACGTTTCTCAACAACAGGCAAAGCAAATGCTCTTTTCATGAAAGATTCTCGTTCTTTAAGCAATTTCGGGTCCATCTTTAACAGAAATCTTGACGTAACTCGTTGATAAACGATTCAAATTACAAAACAGAAGCTATTATAAATAAGATTAAACATAATAAACATTGATTAGCATATAAAACAATGATCATAAATCCAAAGCATCAAGAAATAATCAAAAAAAAATTATCTATTATGCAATCTAAATGTTATTCTTGATAATGGAATAGTTTTTTCCTATGAAATTATTTTTAATCAAAATTCCCTTGCTAAATTATTGATTTCGAGCAAATTCATTTCGAATGTAAATAAAGATTCGAAAAAGTTTCTGCCGGAAAACAGTAGATGGCGATGTTTTTAGAGCTTATCAAAAAATCGAATCTGGATTTAAAGATCGAAGTTTTCTTGTGTATTGATTTCATCTAATTTCAGTCGATTTTCCTACAATAGTGTCACCAAATCAGATTCATTCGAAGATTTTGAATAAATTCACTCCAGACTTATCTCGAATAAATACGGCGATTCGTTTCCGTCATTGATTTGATTGGGCTAAAATGGACGAAAAAAAAAATGAGATTCTCATCTTTAAATTCAAATCATCATCATCACTCAAGACCAATTCATTCATCGAAAATCATCATCATTTGTAAGTAGCAATCCGTTTTAATTGAAATTTTTTTCTCCTTTTCTCACCGAGAGCCGCTATAAATCGCTTCCGCTTCCTGAACAATGAACAACACTACTTTG
Organism: Sarcoptes scabiei; assembly: GCA_020844145.1. Lineage (NCBI taxonomy): Eukaryota > Metazoa > Arthropoda > Arachnida > Sarcoptiformes > Sarcoptidae > Sarcoptes > Sarcoptes scabiei. The sequence goes on from CP080484.1 coordinate 3,286,695, forward strand.
TCAGAGCGAGAGAGAGAGCGAATCATCAGACTAACACATTATCACTATCATAGTAAACGAAATTTTCGATGAGAGTTTGGAGTGAGAAAAAACGGATCACGGATTTGAGAGTTTGAATGTAATCAATGATGTGAGTATTTCCACCGTCAATTCCATCGAATCTTCATCATCGGATTAACTAGGGCATTTGGAGAGAGAGAGAGATTCATACCTAAACACCCATTCGTCCATTATAACAATTATTATTTTTATTATTATCATTTTGTGAGCATAAACTATGGTTGCACATCATTATTCTGGCATTATAAATGTTCAATGTTGTGCAGGAAATCCATAAAAGAATCCGGTTCAAGTGTGTGTGTTGTCCGTTTTATTTTTGAGTTCAAAATATGTTCACGGATCAATGGATGACAAAAGAGTATTCATCGAATTGTGTCGTTTTGGTGTTAGAGTTTTGTGTGTTCTGTGCCTATTTTCGTCCAGTATGTTTTTAATCGATCGTTTTCAATTTATTCTTTAGTTTCAGTACTGAATTCCGTGTTGTATTCGAGCTCAGAATCGATTCAGAATCACGGCAAACGAAACGAATCCGAATTTTTCCAGCAGATCACACATTCTTTCGTTTTACCTCTTAGAATATATAATGAAAAGTATTATGAGTGGAAAGCTTATTTCACTTTATTGGGTAGGTGGATATGTGATAGAAAATCTTTATTCTATCTAAATGAATTCGATGACAACAAACATTTGGGCACAAATAACAGACAAACGGATGAGGATCGCTTCAACGATTCCGTGAGGTCAATCCAGAGAAGAAAAAAGATATAGAATCGAAAAATTACTTTTCAAAATTATTCTTTTCTTTTTTTATATCGATTACTATTAGTTTCTGCCTTCTTCAAAAATATAATATTCTCTCTCTCTCTCTCTCTCTCTCTTTCAAAGCTTCAAATAAAGAATGGAACGAATTGTTTGGTACGAAGATGATAAGTTCTCTCGAATGTTCTCACTCACTTTAAACAGGCTCATTAAAATGATAATGACTGTGATGATTGGAACTATGATCTTGTGCTCTTGTCCTAATAACTCCCTCCTTTCTCCCTCTAGAGCTAATAATTTTGAAAGAAGAGAAAAAGATTCATCGAGATGTTTGTGATGATAATAGCAATAATGATGCTTCTAAACTGATGAGACAGAAATTGATCCATGATTGTTTCGGATCGTGAGTTGGAATTCATTTCGGCTAGAACAACGATCGAAGAATGATTCTCTTCGAATGGCCATAATTATCATTATCATATATTATTATCTGTTAGTCCTCTTCAGATCTCTCTCGATTTCGCTTTCGCAATGATAGATCATTTAAAAAATTTCTCAAATTTTACCGACAATCGGATTTTTTATTCTTTCACAGAATTTAAATTCCCAATAATGCGAAACAGAAGTGTTTCGTAGGCCAAATTTTTGATCAGAATAGATTTGTAGAATTGATTCATATCGATTTTTTTCAGACTTTAGGTCCTCATCTGGCTTGTTCTTCGCTACAATTCTTGAGCTTTTCACGCTTTTATATCTGATAAGTTTTTCATTCCATTCCGAGTTGTGCCCATCGATTTTCCTTCACCTAATCATCAGTGATGGCAATCTTTGTTCCAAATCATCATTGTGATGCCCCTTATTTATGCCTCGATTATTGAAACAATATTCAATCACTTGTGAAACGAGAAAAAAAAATATTCCAAATTTAATCCGGTCGGAAGAAGGGGACCAGCTTACAATCATTAGCAGAGATGGCATAGAGAAAAAAAGCTAAGCTAAGCTTATTTTTCTCTGTGTTTTGTAGCTGGCAAAACATTATTCGCTGACAATCATCCACACCTTCATCACCATCTTCATTGTTTGCCGTAAAATCTATGAACAGATTTGAATCTCGATTCTAGAGAATAGATTCTGAAAGTTTTCTTTGGTATTCAATGTCCTCACACTTTCATATCGATGTTTGTGTTTGTGTGTGGAGGATTAGAACTCGTCAATTCAGAGACAGAATTTCAACAGTCTATATTGCTTTGAGTATTATTCCGATTTAGCTGAGGACATTGATTGTTGCTAGCAGTGTTCGATTGACAATAATAAAATTATTCTGATTATTATTACGCTAGATTTTTTTACGATCGTGCTCTCTTCCCTCACTCCTCGTTTGGTTTATTAGCAGTGAAGAACTGAGTATGAAACAATAAATGCTCGACATCCTCTAGATTTGTTTCGATATTAGAGATATTAGTATTAATATTATCGCTAGCATTAATATTCATTACATAATTCTCAGAGATAGCGTTGAACAGATTTGATGATTTGATTGATGGATCACAAGATTAGAATCCGAATTAATCTTCTAAATTGAGTAAATCTCTCTCTCTCTCTCTCTCTCTCTCTCTCTCTCTCTCTCTCTACGAGGAGTGTGATTCTATTGTTTCGATTCGATTTGAATCCGTTTGAAATCAACAAATCGATTATTCTATTACATTTAATTGAATTCATTTATTTCTAATCTTGATTCGTTTAATTTTTTTTTCTTTTCCGAATCAGATGGATACCCAATCTTTTTGAATCCTCTTTGTTCGTTCTATTGTTTCGTTCCAATCTTTTTTAATGCAGACAGTCTAGATTTTAATTACTACCTATCTCTATTCCGATCTCAAAAACAATCGTAAGATTTATAACCCTTTTGAAACACACCGAAAAAAAATCAAAGATAAGATAAAGACCTAGAAAAAAAAAGAATAACCCAATATTATCCGCCAGTTTCAATAAAAGAAGTGAGATTCCATTTAGATACGAGAACAATATTGACATAATTATTAATTTGATTGCAAATTGTTATCTAAGCTTAGCCGATAACATCAATGGATCTCATTCAAAATTTTATTCTCTTATCTATTTGATTAAATGCGATTTGAATAAGAGGGAGAAGGAAATTACTACTGCCCTAACACTAGGCTTCACCAGACAATGGTCAATTTTGAATTGAAACGATTTTAAACTTAATATCATACGATTCTCTGTAGCTTGCTACTTTGCTTTTACTATTTTCATTTTTCAGTTATAATTGCGTGATTCTATCATTGAATTTGGAATGATTTTATTTAGCTAACTATTGGTTGTTTGTTTTTTTCCGATCGGTTTCAGTAGAATATGAGATTCTTTGTTCGTTTTTTCCATTATTTGTCCCAAAACCGAAATGAGAAAGCTGACTGTATCGATTCTGTGATTCATTCATTTAATCAGTCGTGCATTTTTCTTTTTTCTTGTTTGATGATTTCATTCATTGTTTCACTCGGTCTTGCGCTAGGAACATTTCCTTCTCAATATACCTAACAGCCAATCGAATGTTTCTTGGCGATGATTTAGACCATAATCGTCACGAAATCATTGACCGATTCTAATCAACATTATGATCTCATCATTATTATTATTATCACAGCTCTCTGATTGTTTGTCTGTGAATTAGAAGTGCAGAGATGGTAACGAAAATAAATGAGAATGGAGAATATTGAAAAAATAGAATGAAATGATCAATCGATATAAACCACAATAGATCTAATTTAGTAATTCAATGCTTATGATGATGATGTAAAAGGCTAAAGGTCATCGATGATGTCAACCACACACACACACACACACACACACACATCCACTATATTTATCACAACAATGCATTTCTACTCTTCATCAAAATGCAATTAGCAACGGTTGACAAGATCAATGAATTGGAAAATGCGACAGAATTTTTTTTCCGTCGGATATTCTCTTCCGATGGAGAGAGGATAAAATTTAAATGTTGGAGATCAAACAAACAATATATCCTCAGAGATAAAAGTTAGTCCTTCTATGTGGAATGGAACAACAAGATTAGCAATGGATTTTTTTACAAAATAATTTCATCGAAGATTGCATCGAAAAAGAACTCTCGATTTTGGAACCTAGTGACCAATAAATCATAATAGCGATTGTCGATGATTGAATAAAAAGAGCGAGACATTTCATCAGCAAACAACAAAATCATCTCCGCTGCGATGTAAATCTTTTTATCCAAATCGAACGCAATTCAGATTCTATCTTCATCCGATCACTATGTAAGATTTAAAATGATTTCGAATATAGCGAAAGATTCTTTTTTCAGTTATCGTCAAAAATATCGTTTCAATCGAAATGAATTTACCACCAAAACTTTATCATCCGAAAGCGATAACAAACAAGTAGGGTAGTGATATGATGACAACACATCACCCCACACCACATCAACAGAACCTCATCACTTTGAATGTTTTCCATGGAACACCAGATAGACATTTTTGGGAAGAAATACAAACTTGTCGTTGTCATCATTTTCATTTCGCTTTCTCCATCCACATCATCATCATCATAGGCTTGAGTTTTATTCTTTTTTTTTTTTTTTTTTTTTGTAGAAAAAATTCTACAACCAAAAAATCCAACGAACGAATGAAACCTCTCTCTCTCTCTCCATTAGTTATTCTTCAATATTGGATCGTTTAATTTTCTCTACATTACTTCATCTCTTTTTCCCTCTTCTTCTAGTTTCTTGTTCCCTTTTTGATGAAACCATTCTAAAAACTTAGGTAAATATTTACATTAGTAGTTTTATGTATTCGCTTCGTTTCTCTCTCTCTCTCTCTCTCTCTCTCTCTCTCTCTCGATGATAAAGAAAAAATCTTTTGCCAAATCAATGGCAGTTTGAATGTGGAAGGCGAGCGAGATGGAGAGAGATAGAGACCAGAATGATTGGATGCACAAAAACTCTATATCTGTAAAAAAAATGAGAGCGACGATGACAGTGTAATAAGAGAAAAGAAAAGGAAAAGAATCGGATAATTTCTATGGTTGAGAATAGCTGATATCGGCAAGAATAATAATAATAATAATAATAATAATGAAGATCAAAACCTGCCGGACAGATTCTTAGCACAAAATACGATCCATTTATATTATCCAATTCGATGCAAGTTCCATCAGTCATGCTTGACACAGTACAGAAAGAGAGAAAAAGACCTAATTGGAACCAGACCAAGATACCAAATCACTAGGGCTTGCTTTTATGTTCGGAAACGGATTGGCATCATATCTATAAATATTTTACAAATTTTTGAGATAGAAACTTAGTGGAATCAATTTCGCAAAGATTCATGCAAAGAAGAAATCATACTTGAAACTTTTTTCATTTCGATACAGAATCAACCCCCCCCAAAAATCGATGTATTATCACAACAAGCTTAGATTGAAACAAATTAGATCGAAATAAATAGATTAACAATAGTTGGCAAGGAGAAATTTGTCTGAAATTTTGTGAAATCTGATTTTTTCCATTTTTATTAAAACTCTAAGATTATTTTTGAATGTAAGACTGTACCGGACGAGAAGAGCATCTTTCGTTTCAAGCATCACACTTTGTAACAGATTATAAGCTGACCAATGGGAAAAATTTTCAAGTCTAGTTAAATTAAGAAGCTTATTTCTTTATTTCATTTTTTTTCTGTTTGAAAGAATCATTATTTTCATCACCACCGACATTGTTTAGTGATGTGCCATTAAATCGTCCATAATTTATTTCTTTACTGTGTATGCGTTCCTCGATGGTTTGTTTGAGTTAGGAATTATCATTGAAAGTTTATCGAACCAGAGAGGTGAAGATGAAGATGGCTAAAAAAAATATTCTCGGGATCTAGGAAATATAATTTTTTAGAGAGAAAACTCTAAAATCTAAACGATTTAAATCGATGGAAAGAAATGGAATGAACTAGAAAATAACAGTATTCGGTTGCAGCTAAAACGCGCTCTGGATACATTCGACACCTGTAAATTTTTTGTTCAAAATAATCAAAATTGGACAAAAAGTCATTGTGTTCTCATCAGTTTGCGAATGTTAAATCTTCAAGAACATGAAAGCAAAATGGAATTGCGGTAGAAAAATCGAATTTCCCCATCACACACCCTATCAAGATGATGACCAGTGTAGAGAATCAACTTGGTCTCTATCCTTGTAAACACCTGCATTTTATTTCAAACACACTGGTCTAGGTTCTGTTTAACATCATCACCATCATCACCTTTGAACAGTTTGATCTATAGATCACCCGCAGTTCTTCTACGAACATGTCATTCTTTGAATAAACTAGATCTAAGGAGATCTTGGAATTTTTCTAGTTTCGTGAACTTCGATATGACTCACCTGCGTCACTTTGTATTCGATTTTTTCTAGATATAAAAATTTATCTATCTATCAATGTATTATTCAATGTTTAACCAGAATTCTCGCGAAACTATTTGTTTTTTTTGCCAACTAGTCACTCAGTTATTCACACTCATTCAATCAGTTAATCGATCATCAAAACGATTGGAATTTTCTTTTGATCGATTTTTCTTCCTCTAGAAAGAGAGAGAGAGAGACAAATATTTTTTGAAATTTATAAAATAAATTCTTCAATTATAAGCTTCGAGAGAAATCCTAGACTATCAGAACGAGGGAATCGGGTCTGGTCAATTCGATCCAATTTTTCACATCTAGGTATCAGGAAAATCGAAATGATTTTGTATTCTCAGTCGATTCTGTTTCAATTCTTTCATTCAAACGCTGAATCTAGGTCGAATAATGTCGACAGGTTGGCAATGGAATCGAAGCAAACTTTCTTCTAAATCTATTGTGTTTGTTTGACACAAATATGACAGATGTGTACTTTTCAAACTTTTCAAGTCTCATAAATTCTCAATTTTCAGAGTATCATTTCAATGTTACCATATCGTTTTGTCTTTCGAACAGAAGTGTTCGAAATCTTTTTCTTTTCGATATAGATTGATTTTTTATGAATTTGATAATTATATAACAACTATGTCGCAATCACTAGAGTTATTAGCTCTGATGGCCATAGCTATTGAAAGAAAAAAAAAATTAATAAAAAAAATAATTCCTCGCAATCATTTCGGAATCGAACCGAGAACAGCTCCGGTTGAATTCGATCGAATCAAAACTACTTCACAAAAATTCATATAGCTTTCGAGAACAGGTTCCATTGTATCGATAGAATCAATTGCTAGCATTTGTTGAATGATTTACAGATTAAATGATGAATCAATCAATTTAATGAATGAAAATCATTCGTTTCATTCTGTTCGTGGAAATGCATTTGGAATTGGTTTTTTACTTTGCCCCCACCATTCGATTCACACCGATCTCGATTTCGCTTGAAAAATGAAGAGAACAAAGCAATGAACAAGCTCACACTTGGTATTCTGGTTTTATGATTTTTTTTTTTTTTGTAAAGAGCTACACATCATCCACATCCGACAGCATCTTTCTTCAATGCCAAGAGATTTAAGAGGTTCTTCTTATTTGCTTGATTGCCTAAATGCTTCATAAATTATCTCAATCGAATCGAAATGAGATGATGTGTTGATGGAATCAACAACAATAGTATTGATGGTGGTAGAATCGTAGCCATCTACTACATACGGCCGAATCGAATGAACAAAAAAAGAATTCATTCAAGACTTGATGAAGGATCCGTACCGAAATCAATTGAAATTCTATCATATCTAGAGAGTGAATTCTTTCAATCCATTTTTTCTTTTTCAAAATCCTTCTCAATTATTCTTTTTTCGATCAAAAAAAAAAAAAAAAAAAGTTCGTTCATTCATTCCGAACTGTTTGTTCAGTTCTTATTGTTTGTTCTTCAGCGATCATAATTTGATTTGATTCATTTTAATCAATCAAATTGGATGCAAAATCATTTTGTGATTCTACTTTGATTCTGCAAAAAAAAATTTGGCAACTGGGCGTGTGGGTGTGTGATTTGATGCAAATTTATAGAAGCGATAAGGACATGAAATTGAATGAAAAATTTACCGAAATTCATCACTCTGTACGTCTCTGTGCTGAAAAAAAATAGCTCAGAAATTAAAAAAAAACATGGTCGTGTGTTGGCACTTGAGAATTTCCATTCATCTTTCTCATTTTTTCGTTTTTTATTCCCGATTCTCTCCTCTTTATTCATTCGAATTGATCGCGTTTTCATCTTGATTCTTAGATTTGGAAACGTTTTTCTGGCGTCATCGAGTAATATTTCTAGCACGTGTATGTGAGTGTGTGTTTACGTGTTGAAGATGCTTTGATTCATCCAATAACTTTCTTACCAATATCATTATTAATATCTCTCTCTCTCTCTCTCTCTCTCTCTCTCTCTCTCTATAGAATCAAATTCTGATTTGTCTATATTTTCGGTATTGATGCAAATGTCATAGATCAAAGGTGTCGAAAATACAACCACTTGGTAGTCGTTTCCTTCACCAGTCAGTGCAAAAAGCGCCTCTGTTTGCAAAGTTTCTGTGTTCCCTGGTCCTAGATGGATCGTTTAATAGTAGTAAAAACAATTTTTTTTATTAGCATTCGATTAGACTACAATGTTGTAGAGTTCTTCTATCATCGAATTCATTTTTTGTCACATTCTTTGTTATTGCTAATAATTTTTGTGGCTTTTCTCTCTTTCGTTCTCTCTCTCTCTCTCTCTCTCTCTCTCTCTCTCTCTCTCTCTCTCTCTCTCTCTCTCTCTCTCTCTCTCTCTCTCTAACCCATAACCGTTGTTCTCGTAGAACGATTCTATTAAGTTCGAATATTCTTTCTACTATCTGATTCGGAAAAAAATCCTTACACTTCTGATTGTACACATCCACTCATTCATCCATCCATTTAACATCGTCATGAAAATTTAATTCATATCTAGATGCAATACATCGATGACGAAGCAAGAGAGAGAGAGAGTGAGAGAGAAGAACCAATTGATGACTCTACAATTCATTTCGTTTAGAACTCAAATTCTGGTCGAGAATGAATTTTTTCTCCTCGAATTCAATTCACACCGAGAGCATCTCGATAGCAGACATCCGTAAAAAGCGAAGAACGGTGTTGTTCGACGAACACTCAACGATTGAATGCAATAACGCACACACAAAGGTGTTTCTTTTTTATTTTGTTTCGCTTTGTATTGATCGCTTTGATCAAATTTTTCAAAAGTCTAATCAAACGAGAAAATGATATCGGAAATTTAAAAGCATCCACACTAATCATCACAATTTCATTCAATGTTCTGAGGGATCTAAAATCTTATGATCAGTTCCCGTGTCCTTTTCTCTCTCTCTCTCTCTCTCTCTCTTTCTCGCTTGTTTGAACACAATGGAGAACATTGTTAGTGCTTCGATTCAAAACAATGACAGGGTGAAGCAAAAAGATTGAGCTGTGTACACATTTGTTTTCAACATTCAATTTTAAATTCAACAATGATTTGATCGCATATAACGGAGTAAACATACAGATGAATGAATACCACACACACACACACAAAGATATAAACAAACGAGAAACGAAAGAAAGTGTAACGATTAGATACCTATTACTATAGCTAAACGAACAACGATGAGTCCTGGAGAAGATCAAAAAGATCCAAGATTATTCATTCAATGTAACAAAAATTGGCAATATGTGTCTGTTTGAGCCAATCGTTTCGCTATTTTTTTCTTTACAAATAATATTTGTATCTATGCTTGATGCATTAATTTGTTCAATTTTCACATCATTACATTCTCATTGATGTTCTTTGTGTGATAATCAAACGAAAATTCTTTCAAAGCTAAAAGCCGGACAATATTGTTTGGATTAAAACGCTGATGTTAATGGGTCAGCGGAATCAGGCAGATTGAAAATGATTAAAAAACGAATTTTGTAGAGACAGTTTCTTTTAATTGAATTATCATAAGCCGTTTTGTTTCTAGAGTTCGAGAGATCTAAAATAATGATGGCACGATGAAACAAGATGGTATTCTATCTCCAAATCTTCTTCATTCACTTGGAAATGCTCACATCTTTTTCGTCCAAATGCTCTTTCTGTGCTCGATATGTTTTGTCCGATTAACTATCGGTTATCTTTCGGGTACACAATTAATCGCCTCGATGAATCTCATATTATACAATAATGATCAGAGAAAATTGATCAATCAATCTCTTGTTATCTTTCTGTTCCAAATTGATTCAATTAGAGACTGAATAGGAAGCGCTAAATGAACGAAAAGGAAAAATGATTAAATTTGAACTAGTTTAATTGATTTGAATTAAAAATTGAATGCCACAAAGATGAGTGAATATTTCGCTGTGCAGAAACAATTTTGAATCAAATTAATCATTGGATTTGATTGAATTCAATCTGAACAATCTTGAACTAGACAATCGCTTTGATCATCATCACCATTACCTCGTTATCTCGAGTAATCGAATTAATCTCAAATCAAATTCCGCTCTCTAGCTTCATTTGAAACTCTGTTCTTAGATACAATTCTTAACTCTTCCGATTTCACTTTGCTTTGTTCTTTTTTTTATATTCTGAAGCAATTTTCAGGATTTTATTCAATTTGTGTTTCGATTTGGAAACAAGAAAAAAGAAAGACTTTTCCATCAATGAGTTTTCTTTCTTTTCTCTCATCACCAGAGATTTCTTTGTTTTGAATTCAATCGGTTCGTTATGATTGCATCTCTGCCGATCGGATCCTGTCACCGAGAAGTTTTGATATAGATTCTTGTTTCACTCATTCGATGCCTTAGGATGTTTGAAGACGATCAAAAAAATTGCAAATGCAGGAAAAAATGCCTTGTTGAGAGAAATTGACTGTCTTAAAGCAAAAGATCGACCTATCTCTCTCTGTCTCTCTCTCTCCCTGTTTGTCTACATCTCAATCATCGAATCATATTTCGTTCTTTTTCTTTCATCGAGTTATTTGTTTTTTTATTTGTCTCATATCCTCTAATGATCATTATACAAGTATACTAATATCAAAGATACATTAACCGTGTATTCGATTAGAATCGATCAAATAAGATTCTGATTGAATTCCACTGAATCAAAGTCTCTTATTGGATAACTTTAATAATAACTTTTATGATCTAAATTTCGTTTTAGATTTCCTATTTGAAAGTTTGAACTTTTTTGTGTTGTTGAGAAAATATTATTTTATACGATTCATTCGAGCAAATTATGATTAAATCCTTCAATGTTTAACTGTATTTTGTTATCTAGTAAGCTTAGGTCATCCGAAAGGATTTAACCTAATGGGTCATCTTCCGATTGTTTGATAGATTTTGTACAATCGATCAATATCGAGTATCTTCTTCGCTTCCCAAAATCATTCACATCAATCGTTTCATCTACCAAGCTTTTTTCTTGTTCCTTAATAAAAAAGGATTGAGCGAAATATAGCAAACAAGAATGATGCCGATGCAGAGAGCAAACAAATGAAATATTCAACAATAAATCCAAATGGACTAGTCAATTATCAAGCAACAAAACAACTAATCAATCATCACAAAAAAAGAGCCTAGAAAAGAAGGATTAGATTGGACCACCAGCAATCGCAACAACTCTAGCTAGATAAAAGGGTAAATAGATGTGAGAAACAATCTTCACAATCGAGAAAGAAAGAGATGTAAAAATGATTTGGTAATTTCATCGAGATCGTAAATTTTTGTTCGATCGCTTATCAATCGAGACTGGTTTTTCGAAAAATGAGTGGCAGTTTTAGTATTTTTTTTTTTTTAATAAAACCATTGCCTTGGGTAATCATTTTTAATTTAACCTAGCTTCTCTGATTACAGGGCTTCATTTGCAAGCCTTGAAGGAGGATCAGTTATTACTTGTACACTAGATTCAGAGAAAAGAAGAATCAAGTTCAGCTGAAGTGAGGCGAAGGAAAAAGTTTACAGCGATTATTTTGATTCTGCGACCAGCGTAAAATCTGCTTTGATAGATTTGAATCGAATCTATTCCGAAATTGCATCAAGCAAGCAATAGCGATTTTCGTTGAAAGTTCAAACGATAAACTACCATTGTTACTATGTTACGAGATTTTTTTCACGAGACGAAGACGGACAGTCGATAATTTAGATGATGATTTGGAACAGACCAGACAGTTGGATTCAAAATTGGAACTCTGATTGTATTGTAAGAGTTGTTAAAGTTTCAATGTTGTTGTTGTCGTCCTGAGACCATAAGAGAAACAACGATGATGATTAAATTGCTCAAGGCCTTTAAATCTAAGAATACTTTCGAACGGATTCTAGAATACTGATTTTATTCGAATAAGTGAATGAATATCACAAAGCTAATAAATTATTCTTAAGCTTATGTCTCTCTCTCTCTCTCTCTTCTTTATCGAACTTTTTACTAGAGAACGAGAGTTTCAAACAACAATTCAAAATGTTTTAATCATTTCTAGTATATTGGTCCTCTTTTAGCATATTTAGATATTCATTTGCATCCGATCGAATTATAACTCAAAAAATTCAGCCTTCACTCGAATTGTGTTGAGAATTTTCGGAAATTTCTTTTTAATATAAACCAAACAATGAAGTTTTGTTGATTTCTTTAAAATCTTCTCTTCAATTCAAATAGGAAATGAAAAAATAACATTCTCAGATTGCAGATTTTTAAGACCAAAGATATTCAAATATCGATTTTAGTCTCTTTCGAAATGGACAAACTATTCGCCACCATCAATTTTGTCCATTGGTGGTCGTTTTTCGAGTACAAGCTCTACAGACAATCCGCTATTCACTGAGAGCATCTTCTTATTTTCTTTCATATCTCTGTATTTATTGAATTTTAAATAGGTATTTATAGACATTTAAATTTGATCGTTATTGATTCACTCAAATCATCAATCAATAAATCAAATATAAAGAGAAAGAATGAATTGGTGCTTAAAGGATTTCAATGCTTATCACTGATCGATTTTTGAGATCCTAGAGACAAAAAGGCATTCTTGATTGATCAAGTTGAATAATCGGCCCAAGCCTACTTGTAGATTGATGAAACGAATCAATCAAAACATTTCGAAGCCAATTCGAACCAACTAAATTTGTACACTAAAATTATGTAAGATTCAATATGAGTAAGTAGGAAGGATAGAGAGTGAACAAAAATAAGAAATTAATGATGATGCTGATTGTGATGTGCCAAACAGAAACAAACAATTTTGATAAAAAAAAATCCACGGAAATCGTTCCATGACAAATATTTGATGAGTGGATTTTTTTTCACATTCTCTTCAAATAATTTTTCTTCCTAGTTCTTTCTCTCTCTCTCCTCACCTTTTTCTTGCTTCTCTTTGTCAATTCTCAGGATTGATGAAACGTAATTTCATTTGAGATCAATCATTATCATCAGCATTTAATCAATCAATCATCCAATCAATCGATTGATTTTTGTTGGTATGGTGATCCCTAAATACCCAAACTTATGTGTGTGTGTGTGTGTGGGATATTCAATAAATATTCTCTCTCTCTCTCTCTCTCTCTCTCTCTCTCTCTCTCTGGTTTCGAATTTAGGCTATTAATCCATTTTAGTGAGAGCATTCGATATTAAAGAAATTGGAGGGAATTTTTTTTTCTTCTGCTCTCATCGATTTAACGATCACAATGGAGAAAAGTTATGAGAATTTGCTATTTATTCTCGATCGTCCCTTCGCTAGTTCAAAAAAAAAACTTATTTTGGATACAGACGGAACAATCCAAAGCGCAATAAATTTGTTTGTTAGTTTCCAATAGAGATGTATGATTGATATCAGCCAACCTTTCCATCGTAGGTTCCATTGTACACTTCTTCTGTATCGGCTTTCGAAATTTTAGATAAATTTATGAGTAATCTCTCCAAATAACAAGAAAAATTTCTTTGATTGAGGAGAGTTCTGTTGTTTTTCACCGAATTTATCAAAGATCGGAGCAACATTGACATATAGGATATGAGCTTATGGTCTTTTAGTTTTCGCGACAGAGTCTGAATAGTACCAAAGAAGAAATTATTCCGAACACGTTCCGAATCGTTCAGAAGATGAAAACTGAATATTCATTGCGAAAAAAAACAAACAAAAACAACCAAGACAAATCATAGACCACAAAAACACTAAAATTCAAGATTTTCTAAGTTTTAGTTCGTTCGTTCTCTATAAATTGTATAAAGTATATTCTCAAATATGATACATACGTACATAATCATCTAGTTGACATTTCTAAACCTACATCTTTTCTATACATACATCTTGGAAAGAAAATCGATGTAATTCGGTGATTTAGTCTAGATAGGATTCCGTGAACTCCTATTCCGATAAAAAGAAAGAAAGAGAGAGAGAGAGAGAGAGAGATTATGGCGTGTTCCATGATGTAATCAATGCGAATGAGGAGATCTGTTTGTTTCGGATCAAAAATAATTAATTTGTATTTTATGGTTCAAAAGTTTCATTCAAACGCCAGTGATGAAAGAGAGCACAATGTTTACTCATTTGTTTTGTTTTTTTTTTCAAATGCATCAATCTATCTATTTTTTGTGCTTGCTTCTCGTCGCTGATAATGAACCGAATTGTTCTATTCACCGAAATAAATTGATGCAAAATTCTATAGAGAAAAGTTTAGAAAAATCCTATTCCACAATAGAATTATTATGGAATTTTCGATTCGAATACAATAGCCTAAAAGTAATTTTTAATCACTAAATTTATCATCTATGCACCTGTACGAAGTAGAGAAAGAGAGAGAAGCTAGAACGATCAAAGTAAAGTATTCCTTAGTGAATACTATCAATATGGCTAGAAAATGTGCTCTAAAATCGTAACCTCTAAAATCAATCAACCATCATCGTTGAGTCTCTGGTTTTCTGTTTGTCAGCATGCATTTTTGATTTGTAATCTATCAATCGATCTCAAAGTTTTCATCGATTAATTTAATTGATTGATTCGATTATGTTCAGGTATGTTTTGTTGGCAGAGACAAAAACTAAATGAAACAGCTATTGTACAATACACTAATAACTAATACTAATAATTCAACATTTTTCGAGACGAACAAGTGATAATAAGTGTAGAGCGCATAGGAATCTTGCCTCCATGCATTGTCCTTAGTCGTTATCACTCTTACCCCCTAGAAATGTTAATCTATGAGCGTTTATAATCGTTTCACACTGATTATTGCATCGAAAAAAAAACAATATATTCATTATCAATTGCAGCTGAGGCGTTTTTCTATGTTTTTGGGAAGATTTTGTTTCTCTTTCGCTGACTGGATTCGACGAAGAAACATCAGAGACCATAAATCGAAATTTCTATTTCATTTCACATCGATTATTCTCTAGAATGTTTGTTTGGTTCGATTTAGAGATAGAGAGCATCGTTTGGTTTCTCTCATTGTTGGTTTATTTTAGGCTAAATAATTACCGTAAAAACCAATTGTAGCAGTTGAAACAATGCGTTTCCTGTCGTCTCAATCATCGTCATCATCTCTCTCTCTCTCTCTCTTTTTATATATCCTTACACCTGTTCAAGTGAGCTGTATTCCTCTGGTCTATTAATTATTGAAGGCGCAAATAAAAAGAGAAATGGTTATCTAAACCACCGAAGCTGTGATAACGAAGATGATGATAATAATAATAATAATGATGATGGTTATGGTTATGATCTTTACCTTAAACCAAATCGAAGACTTCCAGCCGTTTTTCGATCTTGTTTTCTTCTAATTCTTCCCCAGTGTCGTTGTTCTATCTGTTTTAAGCTCTCGAAAGTTCTGACATCACACACAGTTGGTCTCCTTCAGCAACTGACCAACAGTCTAGGCATAGTGGTGATTATAATTGATTTCACACAACTAATGAATTTAAAGCTTGAAAATTCACACATTCATGCTATCGTGACAAGGTGATGTTGTTGTTGTGGTTAATTTTGTCAGAGAGATTCTGTTTTCAAGATTTTCCATAGAAAGATGTAGGAGAACATCAAAATCAAAGGGATTAAGAAACTGTTCAATTAACCATAGAATAGGTGATTTGAGGGAGGTGAAGTTGAAGCATCTCCGCATCCGAATCTTTTCCAGCAAATTTTCATTGTCTTTATGTGTATTTTCGCTGATTATCATTTGTTTGTTGCCTGCTGGTCTCGGCCCCCTCTCCCCTCTTATTACAGGTGTATTTGGCGATTTTTTCCCTCTAACTTCCATTGAAGAGTAGAAGAATGTGTGAGATAAGAATCGAGCAAAAAAAAACAATAAAAACAAATTTGTTTCGGATGTTGTTTTTTCCATTTTTTTTTTATTTTTTTTTTCGCTATCATCATCGATTTGAATAATTGTTAGATTTTTTGCTTGCAAACTGAACTAAACGCTTGCAAAATTAACTGAAATGATAGATGAATTTCACGATTGGATTCGATGTTCGATGCTGCGAGATTTTTTTTGCCCTAGACCTAGTTTTGAGATAGATCAAGAGAAATAGATTCTCATGTGATAATGATGAATGACAGTGTTAAGTTTTTCATATACTCAAATCAATTATAAGTTCGAGTAGGAAAATCGTTTTAGTGGTGGCCATTGATGGTACGATTTATTGATGATGAGGATTCGTTTCGATCCGATTCATGAATCCTAACCAATTGATGCATTGAAAACAATCGATTGAAATGTTAGTAATAGAATAAATCTCTTCATATCAGAAATTTATTGATTCATTTCTGAATTCTTAATCTATTCATCATTTTGAATGAATTGTCTTGGGAATATTATTTCCTTTCAAGAGAGAAAGAGAGAGAGAGAGAGAGAGAGAGAGAGGTCCATAGAGAAACTTTGAGCCTTTAGAGAATTTCGAGATGATTAAGTAGATAATTTGGTCTTTAGCCTCAAAAAATAATGAATTTCAATTCACTGAATGTTTCCTGTTTGTATTCATTTGAGAAAATTCAATCGAAACGATATAATCATGGCCGCCACCATCATCGAAACCCAAACAATATGGTCCCAAAGCTACAAAGCAAAGATATTGTTGTGAATTCTCCATCCGAATGCATCACTCTTTCCTTCATTGAGACTAGCAAAGAGAATGGAGAATTTAGAAAAAATATTTCAAGTATCACAACCAAGGGAATAGTTTTGATGTTTTACTATTTACAAGTAATTTCCAAGATATTTGAAGGCAAAAGCTACAAATGGATAGAAAGACCCTTCTTTACAACACGATGACAACATCTGTCATCGATCCATTTAGTTTTTTAAGTCTGCTGCTAATTTCGCTTGGGTTATTTGCGGCTTTCATATGGTGCTGGTGGTGGTGGCATTGTATGCTTCTCAATTTTTGTTTCCGATCTCTCTCTCTCTCTCTCTCTCTCTGTGCTGTATTTTGCGATGAAGACTAGATTTGCAATGATTGGAATCGATTAAACGATCAAGTTGATAGAGGATAGAAAGAAAATCTTCCAGAATGAAATGTTGAATACAATCCTAATCATTTGGTTGCGGTTGATACCCAGTAGCCCAGTGGAACCTAAACCAAAGCGGAATGAATACAAGCAGGCACAAACAAACAAAGAGTATCGCTATCATACAAACTGAAAAAATAACAAATTAGCTGAGTATTAATAAAAAGAGATGATATGAGAAAGCGATGCTAATCTCCCATACAACCGTTTCAATTATTAATTGGTTTTGCTAAGTTTCCGGGTTCTGATTTCAGGTCCCGATAGCAATTGTGATCGATTTGGTTTGATCATTTTTTGTGGAAAAAAAATGATAAATTCCGTCGACGCTAGATCCAAATTTTATTCGATATCAATTTTCCCCCCAAAAGATACCAGCGTAGAAAATGAGATGAAAAATAGAGAACAAAGAAATTCAAATCTAATCTTCTCTCTTGTCAGAGAGTCTCTTTTTTCTTTTGTTTTTTTAAATATCTCTATATTTCCAGCGTCTAATTTAATCGAATTTTCACTCGTTTTGCCTTCGATCCGAAATGATTATAAAATTTTAATTCGATTGCAGGAGAAGAAATTTTAAAACATTTGATACACACACGCACAAAAGAGAGAGAGAGAGAGAGAGAGAGAGAGAGAGAGAGAGAGAACAATAATTTAGCTGCTTTGGCTCGATCTTGGAATAGAATCACCATGAAAAATCCAAAAAATAGCAGAAGGAAAGAATTAATTCTATTCATTCATTGTTTACTTTATCACACCATCATCATCGTTGTCATCATAGTTCGATAAAAGACTTAGAATCAATTGATAGATAGAAAAAGAGAAAAAGTTTCGGTAGTTTAAGATCTAATCAAATTAACAGCATTCCATACAATAAACTCGGTAATCGCACCAGTGAGTGCATTTGTGCTGTCTTTTTGGTCCGCGTCATAGCCCACCACATCAATGCTATCATCGTTTCATCATCTTCATCAGCAATCGATTCCTGATTCTATCTCTAGCTGATTTTCTTGCTAAAACACACCAAAACAGAGATGGTGCTTTGAAAATTAATAAGGAATTGAAAAGAAATCTTTCAGAAGAAACCGAATGACAATGCAACTGAAATGATGGACTATAAAGAGAGAGAGAGAGAGAGAGAGAGAGAGAGAGAGAGAGAGAGAGATGGAAGAGGAGTGCGGACAAATTAGAGAGAAAAAAATTGATAAATATGGTGACGCCTATTCGGTTGAATAGTTTGACACGTCCAAATTTGGTTTCCCTTTGTTTGAGAGGAGAAAAAAATTATTGTCATCACTTCCATTTCCTTTTTATTTAGTGATTGATTACGTTCACTCGATATGGGCAATTGTGTCGACATTTTTCACTCAGCACACATATACACACATAAGATGAAACAGAACAAAATTTTGCAATATTTGTTTATTTCGGTATTTAAATCGCCAAAAACTTAATTTAATCAAGACCCGAAATGAAGTTGGAGACTATATGAGAATCGAAACTTAAT
This sequence comes from Sarcoptes scabiei, assembly GCA_020844145.1. Taxonomy (NCBI): domain Eukaryota; kingdom Metazoa; phylum Arthropoda; class Arachnida; order Sarcoptiformes; family Sarcoptidae; genus Sarcoptes; species Sarcoptes scabiei. The sequence goes on from CP080484.1 coordinate 3,305,533, forward strand.
GATTGTTATAATCTGTATAAACAAAATGTTAGAAAGAACCTAAAAGACCAGAGATTGGTATTCTTTGTTCCATTTGAGGGAATATGGCAAAAGAATCGTAAAAATCGATGAAATCTATAATTTGGAGCAAAACGGACCAGTTGTAAAAGCAAAGATTTGAAAAATTAATAGAGAGCTTAGTGACTCTTAGTAGAAAGAGCACAAAATGGCTTAACACTATTAGTGCTCATTTGTAATTTCTATTTGAATCTTTTTTTTATGAAATTTTTTTATTTCCAAACTAATTTTAATTATTGTTTTTGGATCAAATTAGAAGCGAGAAAACTAAACAATCAAACTGATTAGAATCGAGTGTGGAGATAATTTTTTTTTTCCTAGAGAGTCTTTTTCTTTGATTTCGATTTGCCTTGCCGAATTCTCTGCGTTTGACTATTCCAGTATGTGACTTGAATTGCAACCACATAGCAATTCGGTCTGGGATAAATACTGAAACGCTAAGAAAAAAACGATTCTCGCCAATCATTTTTGTTTGTTTAACGAATTTCATTGCGAACTTGCTTCTTTCTCTTTCATTCTTTAACTGTGAGTGCTGATGGTTTTCAATGATCTCACAAAGCGTTGAAAATATGAACGAAATTAAAAATAGAAGAAATAAATTAGCAGATAACTTGGAATTTAGAATCTCTGAGCCTATCCTAATGATGATGATGTTGGTGATGCAATCTGATAGAATATATTGCTCATTAACAAATGAACGTGTTGTGAGATAGATCGTTGTTCATAGAACAATACTAGAACCAAATCTACCTTTCCATTTGATCATATATGAAATCTATTGAGATCGGTTGAATTTCTAGAGCTCTATCTAATTAAAAAAAACGAAACCCTAGATGAATGGCCTAGGCCCTAGGGTGAATGAAATTCATTTAGATTTCTATTAGATGCTACTAAAAAACTTTCTCTCATTCCTTTTCTATTCTATTTGATTTGGTTGATTGAAATCTCAAGTCAAAGCGCTGCTATCAAATAGAAATTCTATTTACTCATCTATAGCTTCATTCATTAAATTTTACATAAGAGAGAGAGAGAGAGAGAGAGAGAGAGAGAGAGAGAGAGAGAGAGAGAGAGAAATTCACTATTGGAAGTGAAATTTTTCCATTCTACCGAATCAAACACCTTCATCGATCGATCTCAATTTTTTCTTTCTAGATATCATTATGATGTGGTGATAATCAACTGTCATTGGTTTGATGAGATGATGACATCAAGAAGAAAGATCAGCACCAGTCCTAGTTTTTTTTTTTGTTGTATGTGGATGTGTATGCACTCATCTCTCTTCAAAATACTCTAACAAGTGCTTTTGGTTTTTATGACCACAATGATAATAATCATCATCCGAAATTATCTTCTCTTGTTTTATTTGCACTCATTATCTTTATCACAATGGAATCATATTAGAGATTGAAATTGTATTTTTTAGACGATGCCAAGCTGTCTGCCACATCCGACATTCGATGATGATGATGATGATGATCTAGATGACAGATGAGAATTGTTTGTAAAAAAAAACGAGATCAATGAGGATGTCGATTTCGAGAACATATCGCAATGTACCTGTATTTGTTAAAATTAGAAAGAAAAAACTTTATATAATCTCATAGCCATTGATGATGATGATTCATAATGAATTTCAAACATAAATCCAATGCAATCTGAAAAGAGTGCGAGTGGAATAAGTTAAAGATTGTTGCAAAACTATCTCTCTGTTAGTAGATTGTAAAATCGACTATGATTTATCCAAAATGATTATGATGTTTTTCATCCCAAGATTATGTATAGTGTTCAATTTTATTGAATTTTGTACTCTAGTCTTATTTTTTTTTTTTTTTTTTGCTTACTTTTACGATAGGCAAACTACAGACCATGTTAGCTCCAAGCAGTCTGGTTCGTTCGCATTGGAGAAAAACAAGAGAGTTATCGAATTTTAGCATTCATTATCTCGTTCTCTTTCTTAAATGTTACGTACCTGTTAGTGGATCAAAAAGCTTTCGTATTTCTTCGTATTTTTTTTTTTTTGAACTTTAAGAAGTCAAAGTTCACAACTTTCGAGCATCTCATCTCTACGACCTTGTCTTTATTGATTTGATTCAATTTATCAGTGATGGTGGTCTACTCTATTGTCTCACCTCAACAGCATCATCATTGAAAAAAACAATTTTCACATTTTCTCCAACGATTTTTTTTTCTACTAAAACCTCTCTCTCTCTCTCTCTCTCTCTCTCTCTCTCTCTCTCTCGCTCTCTCATTTATAATCGAAGAACTACGGAACGAACAAATCAAGAAAAACAAATTAAAGACTCTCGATGAGTGCCAAAATGAAAAAAGAAAAAAAGAATTTATTTATTAGAAGGGAAATACTTTGATTGCAATAAGTTATTGGTTAAGAATGGGACTAGATAAGGTTGAAGATTAAAGTAATAATAATAATTTGAGTGATTGCGAAAAACGTTTTTTAAGAAAAAATAAGTTGCGAAAAAATTCTGATATAAAATATTTCAATAACTAGGCGAATGACCAGATTGGATCCAATCGATCGATCGAAGTGTCGAACAACAAAAACAATGTTGAAGTAGAATGAGAAAAAAGCTAGTCTTTAGGTGAAACAGAAGAAAATACAATAAAATGCGATGAATTGAAAACAATGCGAATAAATCAGCCCGTTCATTATCGTCTTAGCAGCGACAGCAAGAGATAGGTAGAAAAGAAAAAAAAATTTTCTTATCCCATTGCCATATCTCGTTCATCATACTCAACTTCTTGTTGCCTGTTTTGATTTTAACACCTTGTAGCCCACATTCATCCGATAAGATGATTGTGACGAAACAGGTATGCGTGGCAATGGTCTTCGATGAATGAATTGAAATTTCTCCAAAGCTCGAAATAATGTAGAATAAGATGCGAATTGCAAGGATAATTCCTCAGCTAGCTGTCAAAAAAAAACTCAAATGAAGAAATGGTTTTGCGCTTGTCTGATTTCACTGCTTATCTGCATTTTATAATCTTCTCAGAAGATCTTTGCGGTCATTTACGAGCAAAATGGAAAATTTCCGATTCTTATTCTTCAAATCTAGAGCGTTTTTAATCTTGGATTAATTAAACCTGGAAAAAAAATACATCGAACGCCTACATTAAATTGTTTGATTTCGTAGCCATTTTATTCTATCCTTTGTTTCGTATTGCAGCTAACCAAAGCAAAATTTAGCTGTTTAGAATTTAGATGAAAATAAAAACTCAGATGAACAGAATCCATCATAATCATTCTCATCGATTGTTGGTTTTATCAATTCTCAATCATCATTATATCATTCGCCTATTAATAGTGGATCAATCGAATCAATGAGAGAATAAGTTGCGAAAAAAATATTGAACCAAAAAATGAAATTCTATGAGAACAAAAAAAAAAAAAAGAGAAAAATACAAACAAATAGAAACTATCCAAGACACGTGTCTTGATTATTGTCATTTCTCTCTCTCTCTCTCTCTCTCTCTCTCTCTCTCTATTCAGTATTTTGGCGGTCTTGCTTCGTTTCAATTAAAGTATGCTCGCTTTAAATCATCACCACCAACAACATTACCTAGGCTAACTATTGAAATCATCATCGCATTAAATGGCGATTTCTTTTCTATTTCATTCTGTTCTCAATAAACGAGAGTCGATTTTGTTTCAAACTCAGAAACAATCAACAACAAGCAAAAGAACATTAAATATCATGCCTCACTCTCTCAAATATGAACCTTACGTTTTAAGAATGGGAAAAAATTCACCGAAGAAAAAGAACGAATAATCTGCCTGGTTACAATTTGATCGAAAGTAAACTGCTATAATAAATGGATTGTTTAATGAATAAATCGGAAGAAAATTCAACGTCTTCTCTCTGAATAATCGATTTCGAAAAAAAAATGACAAGAAAAAGGCAGCAAGTCCTACAACAGCAGAAACAACGAAAAACGTTTTAAAATCTTCATCTTACACTCTGTAGATGAGAGAGAGAGAGAGAGAGAGAGAGAGAGCGATAATAATCATTTTCTTCTCCCCTCATTGCATTCATTTAATTTTCCATTCATCTTGATCGTTATCGATTTCTTGTGTGACATAATCATCATCATCGTCGAAAATAGAGAATAAGACAAAGCCATTTTCTCCTATTGACATGGTCCAAAATCATTATGTTGATTAGTTTGCTAAATATCTCTCTACTCTACTCATTGTTGTTGCTCTGTTCTAATCGTTGATTGCTCTTTCGAATGATTATGAATGATGGTGATGTCGATCGCCATGGTGACATCCTTTTTTTTTGCCTTTTTGGCTCGAGAAATTTTCATTCGATTCTCTTGATTGAGAACCTTTAATGAGTTTTCGTTTATCTCTCTCTCTCTCTCTCTCTCTCTCTCTCTCTCTCTCTCTTCGGATCCAAAATCGGATCGAGAATATTTTCTCACTAAAACTTTGTTCCACATTTGTCCCTGTTCTGCTCGAGCTTTTCCGTTGATAGATTTCAGATGCAATCAATCAATGGGATTCAATCGATTTCTTGTCGATTTTGTTTACCTGCTCTATTTGTTTTTCTGTCTGAATTTTTTTTGCTCATCCAACGAATTCATCAATCAAACATTATCTACTTCTAATAAATGTCTCTACTTTTAAGTTGAAAAAATAGATTAATTATTGGTTCAAAAAAACAATACAAAATACAAACGCAGACTAGAATTTTTCAATTTTCAAGCAATTCAAAATTTTTTATTGATTTTTTTTTGCACAGAAATGATCATAATCTTTTTCATTCGATACAATATAGTATATAATGCAAATGATGACCCTTTATGAAGATGATGATAGTGTGATTTCTGAATGATTCAATGGATATTTACAACAATGAATTTGAATATGATATTCTTGAAATCATAATTTACAATTAAATCTTCGCTCAATTCATTCGAAGCTTTTGATTAAGAAAGAATCTTATGACATTTGCATAGAAAAGAAATGGTTAGAGAAAGACAATAGCTCCAAAAAATTTGCTTGTACTTTGTTTCTCTAGAAAAGGAAGATTAACAGCGAAAAAAATTGAGATGAAAGAAAGGGAAAAACGATAAAATTCAATTGAAGGAATGGATTCAATCAGAGCAGCACCCATATGAAATCGACAGCATCATTCCTCGAAGATCGTCACTAAGATGAATGATAAAGTGATGGATGTGGATGATAATAGGTAGCCGAATCGTTAGTCATGCTTGTAGCGTGGACCGGTGTCATCGGAGATAATGGGCTATAGGGACCACATTGCATCTCATAAAGTTTCATATCGCCTTTGTTCGCTTCACCAGCTATTATACTCTGGATCGAGAACGGATTCTCTCTAGTCAGATAATGTTGATCAGCTTTTAATTGCCCACTAAAAAACATACTGGTTTGATGAAGAACACTTGGATCTGGTAAGGTTCCACGATTCTGTCCGCCATACAAACTATTCATATGATCAATCGCGCTATGTGAATGATGTTGATGATGTTGCTGATGATGCTGATTAGTCTGATGATGGAGATGGTGATTATGATGTGAATGTGAATGATGATTAGCATGATGATTTGGATGGCCGTGTGGATTATGGTTTGTCTGCGAATCCATTTTATTAGAGCAATCATCTAATCCACTTAATCCATTCAAATGTCTATGATCTATTTGATGCCCATACGATGATTGATTGTTCATAATTCCATTTATTATCGAATGATTCATTTGATTAGATTGATTATTATCTAGTGAAGATTTATTTGAATTAGTGTTGATTGAACTTCCATTACTACTCGAGGATAAATTACTGCTGTTGCTCTTATGAATCGATCTAGAATTATCTTTTTTATCGCATTTAAAACGTTTCTGTCTGCGAAGGTAGCATCCATTCTCGAACATATTACCGGAATCCGGATGTAAAGTCCAAAAGCTACCTTTACCAGGTTTATCAGGAGTACGGGGCACTTTGAGAAAACAATCATTAAAACTTAATGAATGACGAATCGAATTCTGCCATCTTTGTTGATTTTGTCGATAATATGGGAAAAGATCCATAATAAATTGATAGATTTCGCTCAAGGTGAGCATTTTATTTGGACAATTTTGTATGGCCATTGTGATCAATGAAATATACGAATATGGTGGCTTGGCATGAGTATAACTTCGACGATAAGTTTTATCCGCTCGAGCTCTTTGAAGTAAAGCATTGGTGCTCGAATCAACCGAATTGCTCGATTGATATTCGTTACGGTTCGAAAGTAGATTACTATTATTGTGATTACTTTGAGAATTATTCCCACAACCGACTGATGATGGAGGTGAATGCATACCATTCAAATTGTTACTGGTAGCTGCTGCTGATATTGGAGACAGCGGAGTGTTACTATTGGCGATGGCTGGAGAAAGACAAGGACCGTCTGAATTTGGAGCCGCGCCGCCAACTGAATCATTGGTTCCAGATGATGGAGTCGACGATATGTTAGATTGTCCGATGTTCGCCGATGAAGCATTTATGCATGAGGTTCCTAAAGACATTGAACCGCCTTGTGAATTAGCTTGAGATGCATTACCGTTCGAGATCATATTTGGCACAAACACTTGACTATTATTGATCGGAGAATAATTGCCGACAGTGGCCATATTTCCGATGCCGGACATTGTGTACGAAAGCGATTGACTCATCGCTTGTTGATAATTGTTATTGTTAGTCGCCGTCGAAATCATGCAACTCGAAGAGGGATCTTGATAAGATTTTTGATTCAACATTTTTGTGTCAAATATTGATCTATTTAAAAACAAAGGAATGGCACTTATCATTGAACATTGAAGAAAGTATTCATAGATTCGATTGAAAGAATTAGAGATGAAATGAACAAAATTAATTTAAAGTGAACAAACTGTGTGATGAAAATTAAACACAGTATTGGTTTTTTTAGTGAGTTTAATCAGAGAAAAATAATCACTTCGTTTCGATAGAGAGAACCGGCAAAAAAATTCTCAATAGATTATTTTTCCAAGGTGAATCTTTTCTTTATTGATTCAGATCAATTTGGATCGGATTGAAGATAAAACGATGATGATTGTTTGATCTGTTTGTTTATTTATTTATTTATTTATATCTTTGTTTGTTTTCGTTCGTCTCTTCACCTTGATGATGAATATGGATGATTATATAACAAAGTTTTTTCTCAATGGTAATTCGGAGAACTATTTTTTTTTTACTCCTTAATATCTGTGTAGAATTCTAGTTAATTTAAGATGATGTAGATATATTTGTTTGATTTGTAAACTTTTTTGAAAATGGTAAGAAAATCCAAAGAGAATTTTTCTCGTTGGAATTGTATTCATTCGTTAATATTATTCTTTGGTTCGATTGTTTGTTTGCGGATATCTATCTCTGCTGCATGCGGATGATGACGATGATATGTTATTATTGAAACACTTGACGGAATTTGTAAACATTTGATTTAGATCTCTATCGATGTGTGTATGTGTGTGCGTTTGTATATATTTGTCTCGGGTCGGTATTTCGATCGCTTTCTTCTTCTTTAACTCTTAGGCACTATATATAATGTGTATTTTTGAATTGAGAATCACATTATCAAAGAATATCATAATTTTGAAACAAATCAAATTTTCAAATACGATGGACATTAAACTTTGTCTTTCATTTTAGATATCAAGTTTTCAAGACGATTTTATTCACGAAAAAAAAACTAAATTTATATGGTCTTCAAATTCCAAAATTCTTCATAATTATAATTCAGAATATGAATTTTTGTTTCGATTGAATTTTATCGGGAATCCACAAAAGCTGATAGCAAGAGTTTGAAGAAATACGGATTTCGATTGTATTGGGCAGAGTTACCAAACAAACAAAATGAAGAATACTATTCACAAGGATTTCATTCATTTCACATCAAATGGAAGATTCTACTTCTTTTTGTAATGCTTTGTGATTTTTGTCATCAATTGAAACCAACCATGTCAAAGCAAACACACCAAACACAAACACAGAAGTAGAATTCTCGAAAAACTAAAATAAGTTAGTGCTCAAGAGATTTCAAAGAGCAGAGAATATAATAAACAGATAGAGTGAGAGAAATAGCTACAAAGAGATGCTGAAAGTTATGGATAAATTGAGAGAACTTAGTGGTCGACAGCGATGATGATGATGCAGTTGTCGTCGTTTCTCTATCGTTATTATAATTGTTGATGATGCAAAAGATGTTGCTGACTTTACTTTTGAATCGTTTGATTATAGCGAAAAAAATCGTTTAAATATTTGTCGATGATGATGATGATGATGTTTTGTCAATGTTCTGTCATTGAAACAGACCAAACAGAAATGATTCGTAAATCGAAGTAAAATTTCTCGTTTTGTTTGCTTTCATATTTATATATGTCGATGGTTCGAGGATTTCTATTATGGATCATATGCCTCTTCTAGACAGTTTGGTCGACAAGCAAGAAAAACGCATTGATAGATAGTAATATCAAGACTACTAGAATAAATGAAGAGAAGAGTGAAGGCGAAAATAAGTAAAAGAATAAAATAGTGATATGAAAAAACTGTTTTTTTCAAAAAAGGACCCAATAGCTCAACAAAAGTTTATCTAAAAGTTCTCCTTTACATTCACTAGATTTTTTCTCCTAAAGAGAAGAGGAAAAAGAGACTAAGAAAGTAAAAAATGAAAGAAAAACCAATCGGGTCAGCCAATAAAACCAGAAAGAATAAGAAAATGAAAAAGAGGTAGCCAAAGAATAATACGGACTAAAATCGAGCCAATCAGTCACAAAACCAAAATCATCAAGGCAAAACTGATCAGGACGAAAAACACGCCCATTCATAAATATTCTAATCTAACTCAAATCGTTTCGGATTGGTTGAAAAAAATTAAGACACGCCTTTTTGTTTATTATCACTGCTAGATTTGTATCGCTTTAGTGCAGTCTCTTTTTTTCGATTCGATTTTGCTCTATCTCATTCTTTGCTATTAGATTGTGTGCGAATGTGGTAGGTTTTGACCAAACCCATTTGAAAAAAAAATTCGAAATGTTAATACTCAGCAATCCTTTCTGTTTGACGATAACGACAATCATCATCAGTTTGTGAATGTGTAAAATGGTTTAAAATCAAATTAAAATCAGACCTTTGAACAAGAAAATCTGATCGATTATCGATATAGATAATATTGTTTTGGTGATTATATTTTTTCGCATGAAAAATCTAGATTTTGTCAATCTAAATGATTCTAAATAGATATTGTTATCCCTTATAAGTTCTATGATATGATTGATGCTCTCACATGCGAAACGATAGCTGTTTGCTTGATTCAACTAGTAAATTTAAACTCATACAATTCTCTTGTAGTAATATTTCTTCATTTCTCTTGTCCTTATCTTTTCAGAAATAATAATTATAAATTTGTAGCAAATGTTCAATGATCAACCGTTGCTTGAGACCTAGTGATTATTTATTCGTTAAATTTTTTCTTTTTCTTCTCGCAAAATGAGGCGATAAAAGCTTAACAATGATTTAATTTTACTGAAGTACAATCTTCAATTCAATTCTTTAGTTCAAGATACTTTTTGTGCTATCAAATCATTAAAAAAAAGAAGATTCTTTAATAAAAAGATTACTTAACTCACTCACAAAATATCACCATAGGTGTAATGCACTAGAAATATCTATCTAGAAAGTAGATAGATAAAATCTAGTTTGTTGTTTGGTCGATTGATTTGATATATTTGAAAACTGGCTGATTGTTTGATTAGTACCTAAGGTTTTTAAATTATCAATCGATTGTGGTCATCAATATCATCATTTGGCACGGAATCATTACAATTAGAGCTAATGCTTTGTTTCTCTCTATTTTGTTTGCTCTGTTCGATTTTTGACTATACACCGTCAGCTTCTTAAGAGTACTAATTTCTCTTTCTAATTTTTATTAAACAAAAAAAGAATTCTACAGAATGAAACTGAAAATAAAATTACGATTCCAACAAAGTAATATAAAATTGCGAGAAATTGCATTGTGAGATCGGAAACAGAGAGAAAGAGCAGTAGTGAGTGGGAAACCAATAGTGGAATGTTTGCAGAAAGGTTTCCATAATATCGGTCATTTTTTAAAAATGTTAACTGATGGAATGGATGGCATGAATGTCTGAAATTTCCTCATATTTTAGAATGATGAAATGATGCAAATTAAGAATCGAGTCAATTCGATCATATTTCACATTGAGAAAATAACACTGAAACAGTTTGCATTAGTTTCGTTATTAAAATAATCGAAGGATAATAAGCACTAGAAATATTTATTGCTTAACTATTAGGATCTCATCCTACGATTCGTGGACAAAATCATCGAATTAGATCGATGAATGCAATGGGCTAGATTTTTTATTGGCATTTCTCGATTTTTTTTCACACAATGACGCTAAGTTCTTCGTCATCAATCGATTCCGATCATTTTTGACGTCTTATATTAGATTCAATCTACATCAGTCATTTCCTACATCTACATAAATTTCTAGATCTGCTGAAAGATAGAGATGATCGTTTCATCAGTTCGTTCCGATTCGATCTTTTCCATTGCAATTCAATGTAGGTGATGCGCTCTTTCCTTTTCACTAAGAATACTCCAACTTTATTGCTTCTCGCTTTTTCATTACCGACTGTCGGCAAATGGACAGAGAGAGAGAGAGAGAGAGAGAGAGAGAGCAAAGAGGAAAAAATAATTATGCTTGAAAAAAAATAGTTTTCTAGGTGAGATGATAATGACCATCACAAACCTGTACACACACATTCACACCACAAGCGTTTCATTCATCGATTTTATTGTCTGAGATCTGATTCGAATTAGAAAGGCCTAATGCATGCACCTATCTTTTTACTACCAGAGAGAAAAAAAGTTTTACAATTTAACAATCATTTCATTCTGTACCTGCATTCGATTTTTGCTATTGAATTATTCTTATTCGGCTCAAATTCGTAGTATTTTACAAGTTTATTCACTCATTTTGTTCTATTTATTGCTCTTGTTTTTTTTGAGATCAACAAAATGCCGCCTCATATTCTCGCTGGCTCAAGTTTGATGTAGATCGATTTTTAGATCAAGTCTGACCGTTTATCTCTTTCCGATCGGTGAAGATCGGCAGAATCGGTTTTGAAGTAAAGCAGTGATGATTACCATCAAGCTGATGATCAATGAACGTGGATCTAATTTTAGATATCTCTTGGTGCTGATCGAGTAAGTTACAAGAGAATCAGAATCAATTTAAGGCGTTTGAGTCTGATCGCAATTAACTCTGATTAGCGACCCCTATATCGATCTCGGAACAGAGTGAGAGTGAATCTGAATATTTATTCAAAATTTCAATTTTTAGAATTCCTGAGTTTATCCAAATTCTTGTATTCTAAAATTTATTCTTGTAATGAATTTATCAAGAAACTATATTTTCCTGGTGATTGTTGGACAAACAAAGACATAGATATTGGATGAGAGATCTTATCAATAGTACAAACAGTGTTATCGATTATTTACTGATGATGTTGACGTTTATGATAAGAATGATAATCATCAGACCAATCATTTGCTTGGAACTATTTTTGTTCTTTGGATTTTTTAGGTGTTCTACTCTGTAAACTTTGAACTTTTACACTAAAAATAGAATCTTTGGTGATTACCATGGTGATTATCTCGTTGAAGACGGATCGATGATGGTACATAAGAAAACTATCTCCAATTCAAATTGTCCGAAAAAGAACGCATACAAACTTTTATGATGCTTTTCTAATTTTTTTTGGTGATTTATGTAGATTAGCAAGGAAAAATAATCATCAAAATTTTTAGAACGAATGATGATGAAGATCTGTACCCAATCCAATCCGATCAGATCAAAGGGAAGAGAATTGATTATTGAGTGTAATCGAACGCCCCTCGATTAGTAGGTTTGCCCCTCTATGAGAAAGTTCAAAACAAATCAAACATCTACTCCAAAACAAACATTGACCAATAGCAATTGAGAGAGAGAGAGAGAGAGAGAGAGAGAGAGAGAGGAACATCCGCGATTCTTCATCAAAGCAGATTCAATTCGAATTGTCATCCTCTTCAATAGACGTGAAAATTTGAACGAAAGTACTCAAATGAAATACAATGAAAGCGAACAGAGAGAACAAACCAAATGTAAATACCTAGCTGTTATCTTTGAAAGCTTTACTTTTGCTTCTAGAAAAGAACTAATATCTAAAATGAAAACAAAATAACGAAAAATACTCTTAAGTAAATATTTTTATCAGCTGGGTAGATGCATGTTTGTGTGTATGATTTCGTGTATTTATTCAATTCTCCAACTCTCGAAGAGATATCAAACCGATAAAAACAATTAGAATAATTTAGATTACCTTTGATCTTTGAATTTAAGAGTGCGAATGATAAAGCTTGTTTGCGGTCTTCTAGATTTGAGTTCACTCAAATAATCAATATCAATCGTTACAGATTGCCAAATCAAATTGGTCCAAAAAAAATCAGATGTTATTTGGAAAATTTCATTCGAAACATCTTTGGTAGTATTTTTACGACAACTATTAATTATTTTCTGATGAAAATCGAGAATGGATTTCGATATCAATCAATGTCTGATTCAATTTGGAAAAAACAGAGAAATGATTCCAATCTTCACAATGATACTTCACAATCTTAGATAATTTAATTTTTTCTAGATTTCTAAATGACAGTTAATGCTGTAATAGAAACGAAATTATTTCTTTGTTATAGAATCTTTTTTTTTTCTCAAAGAGAAAGCCTAGATTTCTTTTCCTGGAACAAAAAATCGAAATGAGAAAAAACTCTTTCAGAATTCTTTTCATTCAGAACTCTATGGTGATTGAATCAGATTTCAGGAAAAATAGATGAAGGATTGATTTGAATTCAAACTTCTTGCGAGAATATCAATCGATTCGAATGATTCGAAAGAGCACGGAAACAACACTGCAAACATTACGATTATGCAAACATGCAATCATACGATTCTTGTGATTCTCTTGAAATGTTGAAATGTGGTGAAAATCTGAAAAAGAAACAAAATTAAACAGCATAGAGGGAACACGAAGGAGAATACTCTTAGAATAAGCAGAGCAGAAAAGTTTGAACGGATTAAACGGAAACATCATTCTAAGTGTTCGCGGAAAACTCATTTGCTATGCAATGATGCATTCACAAGAAATTTTTCTCTCTCTCTCTCAATCTAATTTCAATCACTCTATGTTTTTGTGAATGAATTTCTTTTTTATAATCGAATTGGAATCAAATTTTATTCAAATCGAATCGAAACCCGAGCATAAATTTGATATGAGATACCTAATCAAATCTCGATTCGGTTTTGATTTTCACCTAGATTAACACTTTTACTGCTGATAATGGTGTGATTATTAGCGCGAAAGCTGTTTAGAAATGATACTGAAATTATTCTTTCCATTATGTTTATTATGTTGTTAGACCACAATGGTCTAGTATCACTAAAACAATTGATCAAAGAAGAGCGAACAAAAAAGATTGGATCGGATCGATTGAGTTGCAAATATTTGTTGCCAGATAATTGTTTGAAAATCGATGTAGTCAGCGGTGTTGGTGTGGAGAAAAGATAATATTTGAAGAATTTAGATTGAATTTTTTTTCTCTCTCTCTCTCTCTCTCTCTCTCATTCATTTCTTGTGTTTGAACACACAAACACATTGTTTGAACAGAAATTATTTGATGGTTTCGCATCATCTATGATTGAAATAGATTGTCTCTAGATTATTGATTAACTGTAACATTGATCTTGATATACATTTATTGATTCTTCTGGGTTATTTTAAACAAATTCATTGCAAGTTTGATTACCTCGCAAAAGAAAGAGAGAGAGAGAGAGGGAGCAATGATGGATAAATATTACGAATGGACTGTTTATTTGAATCAGTCAACTTGAACCTAATCTAAACCGATCCGATCTTTGTGACTCTCAAACCAAAAAGATATGAAGACAAACACGAAAATTGGCCAAACAAACCCCAGGTAAATATTGTCTTGTTTTTCTGTCCATCATCATCATCATCATTTTGCTTTTGAATTCTTTTCATTGTTTTGATCCTCTTTTTTCATCTTTATCGAATCGTTTCTAGACTGTTTGATTTAAATTCCAATCGATCTGTGTGTGTGTGTGTGTGTGTGTGTAACAAATGATTCCTATCTCTTCATTATTATCACCACCACCGCCATCATCATCATCATCATGATCAAGTAACGAATAGTTAATAATAATAATATTGAAACATCTTAACTACAAATGTCTAGTTTGTTTGACAATCAAACAATTGTTGTGCTCAGATTTTTAGCTTTCTTTTCCATTCGATTTTCTCGTTATTCCAGATTCAAATAAAAAGACTTGATGATTGAAATGATTATGTTCAGTTGAAATTAGATGGTCATCTGTGTTCGATCGGTGAATTTATTTTATTCTCCGATTTCCATCTAATTTTGAAAAAGTTTCATTTCCGTCTTTGTCTTGAAAAGCCATTTATCCTGTTCAGACGTTTAGATGATCGAATGCCAAATTCGAGGCAAATTTTCATTCTGTTGAATCAAACTGCTGTCAAGACCCCATTCCAGGATTCAACATTCTTCAAGGCTCACTCTTTGAGATCTCATTCGAAATTCAAGTGATCATCACCAGCACCGTTGTCATCACAATGAGAGATGAGCGGAGATCTACAAACAACCTACAAACATGAAAAATCCATTTTCTTGTTTATCTTTTCGTTGATTAAAAGTTGAGAAAAGCGATGACGAATCCATCATCCAAGTTTTCTGATGCAACTAACTTTTTTCTGCTCTTTGCTTCCAAACAAAATAATTCAGCATTGAATAAGTTTTTTTTTCGGATCCCTCGGTTATTTTTTTCTCTGTTTGTTTGTTTGTTTGTTTTGCCAAAGATCCAAGTCAATCTATTGGACCAATGTGAAAACAAATGGAAACAACAGAATGATAGAATAGATCAGCATTTTCTTCAACATCCCTTCCGTTGACGAGTGTGTGCGTGTCTCAAAGATTCTGTGCTTGCTGAGAAATCGGTTATTTTTCATTCTATTGCCATTTTTTTCATTTCTGCATAAAATCTCCCTCTCTATCATCATCTCGTCAACAACATCGCCAACAAAAAAGTACTTAGGTCCGATGTTTTCCTTTTTTTTCTTTTATTCCGCGATGGTTTTTTGATTCTGGGAGAGTAGAAAAATCGGAAACGGCAATTCTGTTTACATTGCACATCGAGAATTTGCGACTAAAATATTCTGACTGTATATTATGGCTAAAATATCGATTGTATTCTGGTTGAACAACTTCATTACAATCGTACACCGTATTCGTCATAAGCAGAAACCCAGAAGAAGAGCGCAAGAAAAGCATAACGAATTTAATATGTGTCTGTTTTGCAGTGCTTACAATTTAAGAATATATTTTCTTACCCATATCAATTGTATTTAGTTAGTTTCAAAGTTATTAATATCTCTTAGGGATTATTGTACTTACTTCTCTCAAATTTTGCCATTATTTTTTGGATAAAAAATAAAAATTCATCAAATCGAATGATCAACATCTTATCATCGATTTCAGCAAACGATCAGAGTTTGAAATTTAGTAAAAAATTGACGGAAAGAGAGAGAGAGAGAGAGAGAGAGAGAGAGAGAGATCGATTGATAGAAAAGGAGTGTTTCTTGGACTAGGATTCAGCATAGAGAAGGGAATCGAAAATTTAAAAACCAAATCAAATAGATTCTATTTATTGAACGAAATGAATTGAATAAATTTGGATTTGGTTTCGATTCTCATATCTGTTCGCATCTTTGGTTGAGCTAATCATTTGGTTCATTACGAAAACTTTTTGCTCAAAGCTGTTTATTTCGTTTTTCTCTGGAATCGAAGAAAAAAACATTTTTCTCGATGTAATTTTTAGAAAATAAAATAAAATTTTCAGATCAATCATCAGCTCATCAAAGTCTTAGAAGTTGATTTTCTATTCTATTCAGAAGAGTTCCGATTCTAATAAATTACTTGGGGATTGAGAGCAAACAACAAAAAAAAATTTTTTTCATCCAATCCTTAGACCCTAATGAGGGAGGTTTTCTATTGATATCACTTTAATAATGGAGTATTTAGCTGTTTCAAATATATTGCTGTCGTTTTCCTCTTAGTATTAACATCTTAATAAACTCTGGGCCAGAGAAAATTTCAATTTCATAAGTTTACAACTTAGATTTTTTTCAATGTTTTCCGTCAAATTTTTTGTTTTGTCTACGAGTCTTAGGTGTTCTATAATTGCTATGAATGCTGGTCTAATCTTACAGTTTTTCCCATTGACGGATTAGATACTAGCTAATTTCACTAATACCTAGTATTCTTTCATCTAAGGTTTTAAGCTGTTTATGAGCTTAAAATAGAAAAATTTTGTATGAATGCAAAGCAATTTGACTTTGATTTTATTTTTATTGTCTACGGAGGCATAAAAACCTCAACTTTCAGCATCATCATAAGCCAATATACAATTTCTCAATCCCCTAATCTTACTTCATTCTAGGTGCTTAGGATGCGTTTTGGATCATATTCCATCTCCAACGTTCACGGATCGATTGAAACAATCATAATTCGGAATAAATAAATATGTTCACAGTAATCTACTTAAGGATTAAGGAGTTTTCAATTAGATGGAAGAAATGAAGAAACAAAAATATGAAGAGAACAATACGAAAATGATGTTGTAATCAATTAAGTCTTGGATAGATGATGGGGCGTTTTGTTGATATTTTCCGGAAATTTGAATAAAAGCTTTGAGAGTGAGAGAAAAAAAACATCTTGGAGGTTCCATTCTAATGGAACAAAAACTTGAGAATTGTTTCTGAATTCAAGATCTAAATTTGTAGCGTGTGCCACTAACGAACCTTTACTTGCTCTTAGCGTCGTTTTTTTTTTTACTTCCTTCGATCAGATTAAGTCATCTCAAAATGGAAACGAAACGGAAGCCTAGCCTAGAAATGAGTCAAACGAAAAAGTCTATCTTGCCTTTGTGCTGATAGTTCGGTGAATGTTTGTATAATTGATTGATTTTAAATTTGATGACTTGAAATTCTGATTGAATTTTTTTTTCGGTCCGAATAACTGAAAAAACATCCAATAGTTTAACATACGATCGAAGAAACACTGGATTTCCTATGAGCCTCGGTAAACAAAGTCACACTCCCATCAGATTTATACGAATATTTTTCTCCGATAAATGTCAACGTATTCGTTGTGTATGTGTATATTCTTGTGTGTATTTGTTCGTTTATTTGTATTGAGAAGCCCTTTGTCTCCTGAAATTAATCTTTCAGTTAGATAGATAGATAGGTTTTCTTGTTCATTGGCCATTTAGTTGGAAATCGTAAAATCTTTGTGTAAACTTTGAATTTTTTCTCTCTGTACCATCGTCTCACATTTTTCCTCTAATTGATCGCCTAGATGTATTGATAATTTGTTAAAGGAACAAAACGTTGCAATACGATTAGGATTTTGGAGTAAGTGATTTTGCTCTTTTCGCAACCGCTACCGATTCTGGAATGACATCGATCAACCGAATAGAGACAATCGAATAGACCATCCACAAAAAATCGGTCCTATCTAAACGGTCAAAAGCAATGATCGTTTTTGCATAGAGCAAATGTAAACGGGACCCAGAGCAACAAAAAAAACAAATCTGGAACCTAGTCTAGAGAGAGAAACAATATTGCCCTATTTTTTCAGTAATAATAATAATTTTGGATCATAGACACTCTCTAATGTAGATAAATACAATAAAACAAATAGAAAATTATAATTTTCTCCCTCTTTTGAAGGGTTAGCAGAGAAAAATAGAAAATTAACCGTTACAAAACAAGGCATACATCAACGAAACACCCACTAAAATCATGGTGGTCTTATCCATTTACTTCTTAATTCTTTCTTTCAATTTTTTTTTGATCTTTCTGATCTATGTTTGTTTGTCCAGATGATGGGATAGACCTGGTTTTTCACGATAATAAACCTAAAGAATGTATCATTGCTTAGAGATCGAAACAAAGTGAGATTTAACCCTAGCCTAAAGCTAACAACAAATTCTTCTAAATCTCGATCCATATGTGTATTTTTGTGCTGAGATTGTGCAAATTTATTTTTTAGATTAATTTGATACCCATCTTTCGTATTATTTCATTGCTCCTAAATGCCTTGGATTCATATTCAGTGTCGATGATGGTGATGATGAGGATTTTTCTGTGTATTCGCAGCTTCACGACCAGATATCTCTTTTTGCTTTAGTCTCTATTCTTTGACTTTTTATGTACCTTGTTCTCATGCTCTTCTTTCTCTGGTTTTTGTCTACTTTCGTCAATGCAGCCACACAAGCAACAAAATCCTTCTATGACCACGTGCAAGAATGATTCCATTTTTCCTGCCATCTTTATGATTCGTTCCATAAAAAAACTACAAAAGAATCAGATGAAGAAAAAATAATAGAGAAGATATAGTGCAAACAAATTATTCTTTCCATTTTCTTCTCTTCATAAAATTAAATTTAAAGTTTTTTATTCATTCAAAAGCAGTGATTTTGGACGATGAGGGGCAATCACTCGAACGAACATAAAAGAAAATTCTCTAACAAAAGCATAAAAACACAACGAAGAGGTGCTTCATCATTATGGACACACACACACACACACATCGATGGCCAGGTGATGCTTTAAGATTTTTTTCTTGCCAAAAAAAAATTTAAAGATCAAAGTATTTAAGGATATTGAACAAGAGAGATAAGACAAACAAAGATAGTTGACTTAATAGTTAAGATTACTCTCTATTGACTTAGTACATAAGATGTTAGTCAACTAGGTCCGAATGTGTTCATTGGTGTGTGTGTGTGTGTTCTGATAACGCTTGATGTTTATAACATCAAATGATATCGATTTGGTTGATATTCTCGATGGTGACCGATTCGGTTTGAGATCACAAATTTGTTGCTCCTATCTTGCTCAATCTTGAAAGCTTTTTCTCTATCTCTGTCACTATGAGCACCACATTCAGATCTCATTGCTAGATATTAATGTTTACTTTTGAGCTTGTTTGATTGTGTTTGCCCATCGGTAAAATTTTGCAAGTTTCGCAGCCAATTTACGCTGAAAAGCTGAAACTTCAGCTTCAACTTAAAAAAAAGCCAGCTTCATTCCCTAGTATTTTGGATCGGTAATTTTTCTCAAATAAATATTGCGAAAGCTAATCAAACATCAAACAATCTAGAATCTATACGATAAAAATGGTGACCTTCCTAACATAGAGAGAGAGAGAGAGAGAGAGAGAGAGAGAGAGAGAGAGAGACACTATAAATCTAAGATCTGTAATGCAATTAAAGCTTGACAATTGTGGTCAGATGATGGGAAAATATAAAATCTAAAGAATTAGAAAAAAGATGATGATGATGATGCAAATAACTAATATTTGATTTGTGATGATGATGTTTCATCAACTTCAACAAACGATTTTAAATCATTTTTCGTTTCTCATTCGATTGTTCATGATTCATTTGAGAACTAAATGAAAACTTTGTTGAATGGATGAGTGATGATAGAACAAGATAGAGTTTTTTCATTATAAAAGGGAAGAGAGATGCGCTTTTTATTGATTTGAATTTGGTGTGCGAAAAAAAAAGTAAAAATAAGAAGAATCGTTTGATGACAATCGATTTGAATGTTCGGATTCAATCGATAGAAAGATAATGAATAATGATTTCGATTTTATCCACCAGAAAAAAACAATTTCCAAAATTTGATTCCAATAATCTATGATCTTAAAGATGGGGATTTCGCAACCAATAGGAAGAGAAAGATAGGTAAGGACATAAATTCACAGATGTTCATTCTATGGCTAGGGTTCTTGTCATCATCGTATTTGCTATGTACTTATCTCCACACTAATACTGTGACATTATCATCATCATATTAATAACTATCTTTCGAAAAATTTTGGAACAAATCAAACAAAAAAAAAAAAAAAAAAAATAGCAATGAAACTGGAAAATGGAAAAGAAATGGAAAATCACCATCCTCTCAATCGTTGATCTTCTTCAAACAAAGTGTCAAAGAGCGAAGTGAAGAGGGAAAAAATTATGGAGTCAAAGTTTTTCCTAGTGAGAATATAATTTAAAAAAAATTACCACGATTTTTGTTGACCGAGAGAACTAAATGATTGCAGCTAATTCAAACATTGAGCACTGATAAGAGGTCATACAAAAGAAGATGAATATGAACACACCCATCGTGGCAAGGTTGGCTTGCTCATCATTCCTAGCGAAAAATTCTAACTCGCAAAGATTTCCACCTAGATTGTAGTGTGTGTGTGTGTGTGTAAAAGATAAAAATAACTAAAAAAAAGCGACCATCAACAAATAATATAGCACGAAACAATCAATATCAATGATGATGATAACTAAAATAATAATGAGAATTCCCAACACTATAAACGATGGACATTAAGTACACAAAGACAAAGCGAGGAAAAAATTTGCTCAAATGATTCAAAAAAGGACATATGTGTGTGTGTGTGTGTGTGTGTGGTATTTCGCCTCAAAGGAAGTTTACTTTTCAATTTTATTACTATTCTTCTCTTTTTCTTCTTCGATATCCTTCTCTTTACGTAGTAGACGATTTCCTTTCGCCAATTTTTTCGCTTCAAAAACAAATTCGATCTAGTTTGATTTGAATCGGATCGCTTTCTCTCTCTCTCTCTCCAATCTCTGCTTTTTTGATGGAAAATCAAAAATCAATTTTGAAGTGTAATAATTTAACCTATAGTTATTAAACAATCTATAGATTTCTAGGTAAAAATCTTTAAAAAAATCTTCTCAAACCGAAATTCGAGATTATGAATTTATCTAGGGCTTCGATAATTATTGAGCAATTAATCTGGACAAAAGATTAGACGGTTATTAGCGCCAGTTAACTCTGAAAGGGACTGTCCTAATATTGAATGAATTAGAATCGATCAAGGAGAAAGATTCGCACTTCAATTCGCCTTTTTGTTAGATGCAAAAAAAGTACAGTCAAGAGAAAAGAGAGAGAGAGAGAGAGAGAGAGAGAGGATTGAAGAGAATTTCGAAATCAATTTTCTTGATGCTGATGATGACAACAATTGAAGATTGAAGATTCTCCGATTATTTCCAAAGACGATAATGATGATGGTAATGATTGTTTAATTAAATCTGTTTGCTTCTGTTGCTTTAAGTGTTGGTTTTTTGGAGTATTCTCTCAACAAACAATCTATATTTACCAATTAGCGTTCAGTTCATCATCATCATCATCATCTTCTACTCCTTCTTCTTCTTCTCCATCCAACATCTAGTTCCATTTCTATTTTGTTTTTTTTTGTGTGTAATGTTTGTCTTTACAATCTTTTAATATTTGATTAATGCAAATATTAACTTAAGGTATTTGTCTATCTATCCACGATGATGAAGTTTATGAAATGTTCATCAACATTGATGATAATGTTGATGATGGTGATTATAATGATGATGTACTTGAATTTTTAAGGCTAATTTACCAATAAAATCCAATATTTATCTAAATTCATCTGTGATTACCCCTTTTGTTTGGATCTCTACGTTTGATTGCGCTAGAGAGATGTTTGCTGTTTTCAGTAACAATCCATTTGATTACATTTAGTTGTTTTATTTTTTTTTTTGAATTCTTAAAGAAATAAGATTCGTCACTACGACAACAAAGAGAGAGAGAGAGAGAGAGATGAAGAAGAAATCTGATGCCAATAAACAAGATTCAATAGATAGTTCTCAATGATGTTTTTGAATGGAAACAGAACAGAATCAAAGCGATGAAAAAAATCAAACAAAACTTTGAAGAAAGATACGAGCTCTTGGTTTAACAATCTATCTATTTCTTTCGAATGACCAGCATGTTTCAGCAGATTTGATACACACTTGGTGTCTGTTTCAATTTATTCAGTCAGTCTTTGCATTTCCCGTTGAAAAAATCCGTTCCGAGAGATTGTGAAGAAGAAAAAAAAAACAAAAATTTAATATTTCAGTCATGCATACGGACTAGACAATTCTGAAATTGAAATAAACGATAATAAAATAAACGAACTATTCTTATTAGAGAGACGAAATTCGCTAAGAATCTAAGAGATCTGGGAGAATAAAATCAGAATTCAAGAAACGAAGAGAGAGAGAGAGAGACTGGTTATGTATGGGGAAATTTTTTCCCAAATTCTTGGCCCAAAACTGTGAGTGAGTTCACTCATCTATGATAGATCGCAGTGGTGAATCAAAACGATGACCCATACGGCAATTCAGCTAGATGGGATCAATTCGAAGGGATTAATGAATATAAATCAGAGTTTGAAACAAATTGGACATATGTTTGCAATCGTTTCAATCAATTGTCGCATTCCGTTTTGAAACTCTAATAAGTGTCGTGAGAGTATCATCACCTGATTATATTCTTCAGAATCAAAAGAACGAATCAATTTACATCGAACTCATCTTCGTATTCAGCAACTGCAACAACAGCCTTCTTTCTACGATGATTGCTTGCAGTTTTGCTACGCGAAGATTTTCGTTCAGCAACCAAAGAGGAAAGAACAATTCATTATTTTATCAGTGATTTTTTTTTGTTTTGAATAATTAATTTTTTCCTATGAAGCTCTCGATTTGTTTCTCGTTCTCCGTTCGAATTTGAACTGGTATTAGGCTATCAAAAACAAACAAATTGCGATAGAGCATCATTTATGGAATTAAAATAATCAGATTAATTGAAGTAACCATCATTTTGTATTTTTACTCAAAAACCCAAAAGCTTAGAGTCTGTTCTGAGCGAAAAAAAAATAATTAAACTAAGAAAAAATCTCGAATGATCTTGATTGATTTGATGAAGTAGATTGGATTTTATTTCTCTCCACTTAAATCTCTATAATCGTAGCTTATCGAATTTTTTGCAGAAGTTTTTCTACCCAGCGTAACGAGAAATGAAATAGAAAATAAAATCTAAAATGAAAAAACAATTTCAAAGATGATCAACTTTTTTTTGGATCGAGCTAGGGCCGAAATCTATATGAATTCTCAATTTCACTCAATCATTCATAGCTTTTTTCATCAAGAACGTGCCTGAAATGATTGAATACCGATTAATAGGCCATCGTCGAAGCTAGAAGATAGTTTATAATTCCTCGACTTTGTTTCGATAAGTTTCATCTCAGCCGAAATCAGATTGATTTGATATAAAAATTTTCAAGTGTTTCCGAGACAAGATTGTTCCGATTCGATCTAAAATTGAAACGAAAATTTACGCTTGGAACAAAACGATGATCCTCGCTCAACAAAACGTAAGAATACGACGAATATTGGATTCATTTGTGTATTAGACTAGAATCCTTCGTTGAAAAATCGCTTCCAGACAAAACAAAACCGCAACGGACCAGATTGAACGGAAATGCTATTCTGTCTCTTTTTTTCAAACCTATTAACAGTACTACTGTCATCTTTTGGTGAAAAAAAAACAAAATTCAAACAAGTCACTGGTAGAGTAGTGCAGATTGGTTTCTGAATGTTTTCATAGGCGTAACTAGAACACTAGCAATGACTCAATGACAGTTTTGAAATCTGTCAAAACAAATTTGATGAGGAAGATGATGATGGCAGTGATGAGATGATAAAGATTATCATCTTTCAAACCTAAAACTTCATCATGGCTCTAAGATCTCATTGGTGACCGGATGAAATACGAAGAGTACAGATGAGAGAATTCACAATACCAGTGTTTTGCTTTCTTTTATGTATGAAGGACATTCCATTGATTTCTCTCTATTGCTTTCTTCCATTCGTTTCCTTTCCGATTTTATTTCATCTTTGTTAGCTATATAATAACTAAATTAGATTTTTAATCTAACGCCATGATTAAATGTCATTGATGTTTAAGTTCTGAAGGTACCCACGAAATATTCGACGATAATATTGCGAAATGATTTTGTCGTCGATCTAGTTTTTCAGCTTAATTCTTCGATTAATAAAGTGTGAAGAGGTTGTTTCTGGCATCTTCGTGATTCAATCAATATTCTCTGTAGAAGTTCTTAACCTTCATTGTACTTG
Source organism: Sarcoptes scabiei (assembly GCA_020844145.1). Lineage (NCBI taxonomy): Eukaryota > Metazoa > Arthropoda > Arachnida > Sarcoptiformes > Sarcoptidae > Sarcoptes > Sarcoptes scabiei. The sequence continues at coordinate 3,329,801 of CP080484.1, forward strand.
TTTGTTGAATTAGTAGTAGAAAATCTACTTGATTTTGAGGTTATTTGAAGTTTTTTTCACAATCTCTACTTCAACATATAAATCTAAATAAATACAATCGGATTTTTGAGTTTTTTTAAAAATTCTATTGCTGCTAGTTTTGTTCTTTTGATTTCGAAAACATTTGGATGTTTTTTGGTTTGTTAATTTGTTATATTACCATTGCAAGATAATTTATTGAATTCTAATCCTATCCATAGAATCTCGACGACTAAAACCTCTTTGTCCCGATTTTTGAATCGTTAAAATGGCTACTGCCTCCGAAATCGATTTGGAACGTCGAAAGCAAATCAGTGTTCGACACATTGCGAGCGGTGAATTATTTGAATTTGAATCTTATTTACGAATCTAATTGCTTAATTTTTCAGTCGAGAATGTTTCGGAATTCAAACAAAATTTCAATCGTCATTTACATTACACCTTGGTTAAGGATCGAATCGTTTCGACTCCGAGAGATTTTTTTCTAGCATTAGCTCATAGCGTTCGTGATCATCTTGTCTCGAGATGGATCCGTACTCAACAACATTACTACGAGAAGGATCCGAAAGTTTGTAAAAATTTAAATACTTTCGAACAAAAATCATTAATTGTATTTTTATGTATTTTAGCGAATATATTATCTTTCATTGGAATATTATATTGGAAGACAATTATCAAACACAATGATCAATGTTGACATTCAATCAGCTTGCGATGAAGCTCTATATCAGATGGGTTTAGATATAGAAGAATTGGAAGAGATCGAAGAAGATGCAGGCCTTGGTAATGGTGGTCTTGGTCGTCTGGCTGCTTGTTTTCTAGATTCGATGGCGACACTCGGAATCGCTGGTTATGGCTACGGTCTACGCTATGAATATGGCATTTTCTCGCAGAAAATCGTTCATGATGAGCAAATCGAGGAGCCAGATGATTGGCTACGATTCGGCAACCCGTGGGAAACAGCAAGACCTGAATATTTGCTCCCTGTTCATTTCTATGGTCGAGTTGTGAACACCGATAGTGGATGTAAATGGGTGGATACAACGACTGTTTTGGCGATGCCATACGATAGCCCAGTACCAGGCTACAAGAATAATTACGTCAATACAATGCGTCTTTGGAGTGCTAAATCTCCACACAATTTTGATCTGCAATATTTCAACAATGGTGATTATGTTCAAGCTGTAATTGATCGAAATTACGCGGAGAACATTACAAAAGTTCTCTATCCGAACGACAACTTCTTTGAAGGTCGTGAATTGCGATTGAAACAAGAGTATTTTCTCGTCTCCGCCACTCTACAAGATATTATTCGGAGATTCAAAACAGCAAAATTCGGAGAAAAACAAATTGCTCGTTCAAGTTTCGATGAATTTCCAGATAAAGTTGCAATACAATTGAATGATACACATCCAGCTCTAGCGATTCCAGAACTGATGAGATTGTTCCTAGATGTGGAAAAAATGGATTGGGATACTGCTTGGAAGATTTGTACAAAAGTGTTCGCTTACACAAATCACACTGTTTTGCCTGAAGCATTAGAAAGATGGTCGTGTGGCCTGATTGAACACGTTTTGCCAAGACATTTGCAAATTATTTATGAAATTAATGCCAGACATTTAAAAGAAGTTAGTAGACTTTATCCAAACGATATGGATAAACTTCGAAATCTTTCGCTGATTGAAGAAGGATCTGATAAAAAAGTCAATATGGCGAATTTGGCTATTGTGGGTTCGCATAAAGTTAATGGAGTCGCTGCCATTCATTCAGAAATCATCAAGAATACTGTTTTTAAAGATTTTTACGACATGACACCCGAGAAGTTCACGAACAAAACAAACGGTATCACACCAAGACGTTGGCTCTTGATGTGCAATCCAGGTTTATCGGATTTGATATGCGATAAGATTGGTGAAGAATGGATTGTGCATCTTGATGAATTACAAAAATTAAAACCATTCGCAACTGATCCTAATTTCATCAAAGATATTCAAAGGGTCAAGAATGAGAACAAGATGCGTTTGGCGAAGATTCTTCTGAAAGAGTACGAAGTTCAAGTTAATCCAGCTTCGCTATTTGATATCCAAGTGAAAAGAATCCATGAATACAAACGGCAACTATTGAATTGTTTGCATATAATAACACTTTATAATCGAATCCGTAATAATCCAGAGAAAAAATTTGTGCCAAGAACAATAATGGTTTGAACCATTTCAAACTTTTTAGTTCCAATTTTTACTGATTCAAAATTTTTTGTTTTCTGATAGATCGGAGGAAAAGCTGCACCAGGCTATCACATGGCCAAACAGATTATTCGTTTGATCAACAAAGTTGGAAAAGTTGTAAACAATGATCCTATCGTTGGTGACAAATTAAAAGTGATTTTCTTGGAAAACTATCGAGTGTCTTTCGCCGAGAAAATCATTCCAGCTGCTGATTTGAGTGAACAAATCTCAACTGCTGGGACGGAAGCATCCGGCACTGGAAATATGAAATTCATGGTAAGAAATCATTTCATTTCCTCTTAATAAAATTGATCCGATTAACTTACAAAGCTAAACGGAGCTTTGACGATTGGAACCTTGGACGGTGCGAATGTTGAAATGATGGAAGAGATGGGAGAGGAAAATATTTTTATTTTCGGTATGAAAGAGCACGAAGTTGAAGAGCTAAAACGACGTGGTTACAACGCCTGGGACTATTACAATAACAATGTGGAGTTGAAAACAATTATTGATCAAATTAATACCGGATTTTTTAGTCCAAGCAATCCTGATATGTTCAAGGATGTGATCAATGTTCTTCTCAATCATGATCGTTTCTTTGTGTTTGCCGATTATGAATCTTATATTAAATGTCAAGAGCGAGTGTCGGAATTATACATGGTATGATCGTTTGAATTACATCATCGGGAAATATCATTAGATTTAATTTTAATTCATTTTGAACAGAATCCAAACGAATGGACTAGTAAAGCTATTCTGAACATAGCATCTTCTGGGAAATTTTCAAGCGATCGTACTATCGCCGAATATGCACGCGAAATATGGGGCATTGAACCAACATGGGAAAAGCTTCCAGATCCGCATAAAACATCCAATAAATAAATAAAAATCGTTAAATACTCATCTGTCCAGGATTCTGGAGTGATCGAGGAAATTCTCTCGATTTTATTTCAAAATGGCCATTCTTCAAAAATTTTTTTCTTTGCAATTGTTTTTTAAATGTTTGATTGAAAATTATCTTGGTTGGTTTTCATTAGAATCTAAGTTTTAGGAGTAATTAAATTGATTCAATTTGTGATTCTTGAGAGTTATCTGTCGCTAGGAATTTTTCTCGTTTCGATGCTAATCGTTCCTTCTCTCTTATTGTCAGATAGCTATCCATTTGACCATAACGAGCTATCAAATCTATTCGAACCTTTTCTCGACTTTGACGATAATTCCATTTTTTAAGATAACCATGCCATCCTTTTTTATCAGTATAATAGACTGGCTTCAATTTAGTTTCTTCTCTTACCTTCCCATCATTAATATAGATATTGAAATCGAGAATTTCCTCTGAACTGATTTGTTTATCTGTTCGGCATCCGCCAGCGGATTCGGATGGTCTTGCTAAGACAACTGGATAGTTTCCATTACTTTCATGTCTCTCCACAAGATTTAATCGCTTCTCATCTGCCATTTGTTGATAAGTTTTCTGATTGATTAATCCCAATAGGAAAGCTCGAGTCAAATTTAAATAGTTTTTTTGATTGCCTTCAACTTTGCAATGAATATCAGTAATACCAATGACATCACAAATGCTTCGAATGCACCGATGAGCCATTAAACCATATCCAGGTGGTTTCCTCTCCACAAAAACTTTTGTGCCACCGAATCTACTGTAAAAATCATGCAGAATGGTACGATTCTCATTCAATTCAACCGTGAACAATCGTTGACCAGCACTGTTTTTTGCATTTTTGATGGCAGATCGAACATCTTGAGATCTAGAAACAGCGTAACCGACAAGACCATTTCCGTTTCCTGTAACAGCCAACACTGAAAATTTTTTGCTTCGACCGAAATTAGGTTTCATGTAAAATAAGGGCTTCATGACTAAAATTTTAGTATCGAAACCAACAAATTCTTCGCCAGCAATAGGATCAGGTGGTCCAATCCATTTGCCTAGCAGACGATTACCAGCCCATCCACGTTCCAACGGATGAACTCGCAACCGTTTTCTATTGTCCATTTGATTTCTTAATTTGATCAAATTCTCTTTATAAAGAGGGTCTGGTTTTAGCTCTTTCATCGCAACTACTTCAGATCCTTTCAGAATAGGGGCGTTCAAACCAGGCCATATGAAATTTTTCTCACCAGAACCCATAACTTGACCACGATTCAAATCTTTGAATGTTTTACGATCGTTGCTTCTTCCACGGCCTCGACGACGTCCAGCACTACTGACCGATAACAAACCTTTCCAAATTTTTTCTCCAGGAACTGCAAAAGTAAAGCGTGATCACAAAACAGCTTAGAAATTATTCAAAAACAAATTGCCAATTTCAAACCTTCATTGAAATAACTTGACAAAATTCTCTTTTGCTGTAGTAGAATCGGTTCGATGCATTTCTCGGCTAAAACAGTGGTCAGTACTCTGTTTTCCAGATGAATTCTATGAAACGATCGTAGAATTTGATTTGAAAATCTTATCGATTGTAGCATTTTTTAACCTTGATTTATCTCTTTTTCAAATGCATCAATTCGAAAGAGACATTTATTTGCAAAATTATTTTAAAAATGCAGCCAATGCGATTAGATCAGCTGATCTTAGCACAGTAAACACACTTTGTGAATTTTCTGATTGCAGATGCGAATTCGCCAGCAAAGTTATGCAATAATTTGATTTTATTGTTTCAGTGGACTATTGTAGAGATGTTATTGTTTTGATTGATTCTTTTTGTTGAAATTAGTCTTTATTAATGTATTCGATCCTTAAATATAGTTTACCATTTGTTGTTAGTATTGCTTATTTCAAAAGAATCAAATATCTGATAGAATTTTATATGTTTCAATGAAAATTACCACTCATCAATCCTCAATCGATTAATTAATTAATATTCGATTTTTAATATCTGTTTTGTTCTTTCGAGATAGAGTTTCATTATATTAGGATCAGTAGCGTTGAGAGAATTCACATCGATCCGTTACGAAGTCCATAATTACAAAACTCGATTTGTTGTAATTACTTCATTTTTTCGCTATTTTCTCTGACCAATCCATCTAATAATCTTTGTTTTCTGCTTCTTGAAAGGGAACTAAACGCCGATGGTCTGGTGATGAGAATGATAATGATGAAAACGATGACCTCGCTGTCAATGATGATAAAATCATTATGGAACAACTTCAATCTAATAATGACAAAAATGATGATTGGATCAATATAAGAGGTCCAAGACCTTGGGAAGACAATAGAGAATTTGAAAATCTTAAACTAAGACTGGATGCAAAAAAGTCGAATTGATTGATTGATGCCTTTGTAATTACCTTAGCCATGAAATAAAACAAATATCAAATGATTCAAAATATGAATAGCGTGTAAGATGCTGTAATAAAAGATAAAGATTAATAAATTAAATAAAAAAAGATTGTATCGCTCTACACAATCTCAATTAAAAGCTGTTATTCAGTAACCATTTGAGAATGAATTCATCTACAATCCTTTCGATGAAATGAAAGTGTAGAGCGATAGGAAAGGATCAAAATACAATAAATCTCATAGTAAAATCGAAGAAAAAAATACCGTTTTAAATACTAGTGATCATTCAATTATTATTGATTGCAATCCATTTAATAATTGAAGTATTCTCGGTGAGAAAGATAACGATTGATGAGAAAGAGTTTTGATTTTCTCACTCGATTTACCTGTACCAAACAATTTGATTGAAAAAAAAGCAAAATTTTTTTTTGTTCTCAACCAATAATGATAATCATTGAAAATCAAAAATATATTGGAATAGAAGGAGAGGGGAAGAAATCAAAATCTTTTTGCATCGAATAGCACAGTCACATGCGGAGAGAGAGAGAGAGAGAGGAAATCTATGATGGAAAGATTCTCTTCTCTTTTTCCCTGTGTCCATCTTGTAGATCGTAATCATCATCTTCTTCTTCTTCCCCTCTATCTTCCTTCTCGATGTTGGAAGAAAAAAGGAAAATCTCGAGGATTTTTGCGCTAATTTTTTTGTTTCATAAATCAAAAAAAAAAATCTTTTGAAGAAGATACTATTCCCTCTCCGTCTCTCTCGGGTCTCTAAATGGTAAAGATCGTGACTTGTTTCTTCAAACAGACAAATAGAAAAAGAGAGAGAGAGAGACACACACACAAATCGCCAAAGTTATTTGCCTCGAGGTTGTGTTTGGTGCGAAAAAAACAAAACGTTTCTATCGAAATCGAAAATTTCATTTCTCTCTCTATCTTTAAGTTTCTTTTCTTATCATCATCATTATCGGAATTCGTGTGATTCGATTCGTGTGTGTATGTGTGTGTGTGTGTTATGGTCTATGCTGGTCATCATCATCATCATTAATTCGATCGATCGAAATGAATGAGGTACGAAGAGATGGACAGTGTAACGATGTCTTTTCAATACAAGACTCTATGCCATAGAGCAATGTGAGGCAATTATTTGGAACCGAACATTAGACCAAAACGTTGATGATGTCTTAATGCTCAAGTTTGATTCTCTCACTTTTTTCAGTTCACTAGAAATCTCTATCTATCTGTTAGAGGTGTTAGATGATAAAGATCATGGTGGATGGAGATGATGAAGAATAGAATGCCAGATCAGACGATATAGTTCGTCTCTTCTCCACGATTCACTATCATCGAAGCTATTCAAAACAGAGAATAGATGAAATTTCGTTTTTGTCTTTCTTCTCGCTTCAAATTTCATCCAATAATTTCGTCCCTAGCGAAGGACAAACGATTAAAGGAAGCTTCGCATAGATTCTTTACGTTCTTTCCTCATATTATTGCGCACTCTTTCTAGCTTTTGTGGCCAAATTTTCAAGATGAGGTCGATGACGGTGAATTAGTATTAAATGATTTTTTTATTCGTTCACATAAATATCGAAAATAACAAGTGATGCTGATGATGACCATCATTGCTTAGAAAATCTTCAAAACAACCAATTGTTGTTGTTTCAACGCGTTCCTCCATCGGACATCCAATTTTGACTGTAATCATAGAAACGAAACTTTTGAATCTATGAATGATCTAGATTGTTTTTTTTTTTTGAAGCAAATCTTTCGATTACTAAATACTCCTTATTCTCATTGCCATCTCGATTTGTGAATGAAATTCGTTGATTTTTCTCTCGAGATGCTCTAGGTGGTTAGAATTGCGAAGTCATTTAGTCTTTTTTTTTCTCGCTAACTTCGATCTCTTATTACTATTGTAATAATAGCATTGATTATTTTGAATCTTCGAGTATTTCTTATTTAATTCGATCAAGATCACCACCACCATCCCCTCATTGATCATTTCAAAATATTTTGTCTCTCTCTCTCTCTCTTCTAGGATTTTGTTTTTGGCCGAGTTCTCTCTCACAAAATCGTATGGATACGGAGAAATTTGATTTCGTTTTACTAAACCGAATTCAAAATCGAATAGTTTGGATATTGTTTTCATTTCACAGATTGTTCTCTCTCTCTCTCTCTCTCTCTCTCTCTTTTGGTTTTTAATTTGTCAAACAAATACTATTAAGAAAAACACATCGAAATTCAACGAGAGAGATATAGAAAGATGGATTGATAGGCAGAAAAAAGAGAAGATAAATTAAAATTTGAAAAAAAATTCCAAATTTAGTGAAAATAATCTTATTTTGTTAATAAATTACTCTAGCTGTTTTGTCTCAATAATTTCTTTCCATTCTAGAGATAATCTTTTCCCATCATTTTTCATTAGCTTTTTTTAAACAGATTAAAACATCTAGTGATAATCAGTCGCTATTATTATTAACATTGAGATGCTTTTGTGAGAGAGAGAGAGAGAGAGAAAGTAGGATCGAAAAGCTTCTCTGCATTATCAACGTCATCTCTTCTTCGCTACTCTGAAGATCAAATCAATTTGAAGGTATCTATCATTGCTGGTCATCTTCATCATACGACCTATCTTTCTTTACCTCTTACCTCTCTCTCTCTAGATTTACAATTGAAAGCTTGCATATGGAATTGGATTTTACTTTGGATAAAGAAGTTGTGGAGGTTCCTCTTCAATTTCTGTTGAAATCGATTCATTCTAAGGAATATTGATGATGATACTGAGGATAACCATGATGATGGGAATAATAATAATAATAGTAATAATAATAGCCAAAAATTTAACTTTCTAGCTTTATCTTAGTCGGTTAATGAGTGTAAAAAAATAGTTTTCCCACTTTGACCGACATTAATTAGACTCGCGGGAGAATTTCGATTTCTCTCTCTCTCTCTCTCTCTCTCTCTCTCTCTCTCTCTCTCTCTCTTTCTCTCTCTAGATGAGAGAAAGGTAAAAATAAAAAAATAGAGAATGAAGATGACTTCAGCAGAGAGAAACATTTTTTTCAAAAGTAAAATATTTTACTCATTCATTCAATCAGTCTCGATCGACTCTTCGCTTCTTATTCCTTCCTTTAGAGATTTGTTTGTCAATCATTTCACTATTAATAATAATAATAATAATAATAATAATAGAAGCAACAATAATCTTTATCTTTATCTACTCCGGTATCGAAGTATTGGCTCATTCTTCTTCTTCTTCTTCATTCGATCGTTGGATACCATCCGTGGGCTATAACTCGCGTGACATTTAGGCGGACTTGAACACTACGGTCATAGCTGAAACCCCAACATTCATTCAAACCCCAACCAATATAGACGCATTTTAAATCTCCAAGCTCTTCTAGTTGAAATTCTCTTCTTTCAATGTTTTTTTTCTTTTCATTCGCCACAAGCCAAGACAAAGACAAACAGACACGATCGAAATGAATTGAAAAGAAAAAATCAATAACGAACCAGACCGAAGGTCAGAACACCAACCGAAGTGAACACGATTTTTTTTCTCAAATAAATCCATCCCAGCATTGGTTTCTTCTATCTTTTCGACGATAATCATATCCTCATCTCCATCGGTTACTTTCGATTCGCATTCTCTTCTTCTCGATTCTCTCATCGACCAGAGTGATCAGTGTGATGTTGGCGGTTGAGAGAGAGAGAGAGAGAGAGAGAGAAGAAAATTTTTCATTCTCCATCGAGACACGGACTATCCTATCAGATCTTATCGAACTTTATCGCTGGTCTACGTTTTTTTCTATTGAATTTTGTTTGTCTCAAAATATCGATTTGACTCGATCATTGTGAATTTCACCGAGAGTATCTTAGTTTAACAAAAATGGCTTTAAAACTACCCGACCTTCGACATCATGGTGGTATCAGTTTTATCGATGATGAAGATCAAGATGAAGAAATTGCAAATTAATTTCGAATTTTCGCTTCTCTTTGCTTCGTTCATCACAATCATTGGAGAAAATATCTTCGAATATTGAAATTCTTATTTTTTGGGGAACTTGTTCATTTCAAACAACTCATCTTGATCATCATCGAATTGTGATAGCCGCCAATCATATCATATCTTCAAATATGTCCCAGTCGAATGCGCTATCGAACAGATCGTTCCATTGTCGAACGATTGGTTCATTATTTTCTCCATCCAAACTATGGATAAAAGTTAAATCACCATCTTCATCATTCAAAACGAGTAAAAATCGTTTAAAATTATCTTCAAATCTATTTCTACTATTGTTTTGTTTCGGTGCCAACCTCATCAATGTATTCAACCATCAGAGGATTACGATCGATGCATTTGAAGTGCTTGATACAAAAGATCTCAATACAATAAAATTTTTCAAACATCCATCATCATCCCTATCTTCATCAACATCATCATCATCATCATCATCATCATCGTTTTCAGTACCAACAAATCGAACCTCAGTGAGCCGATCAGTGAATGATATCGAAGAGAAATGCCAAAAATATTGTATCGATTCTACTGATAATAGTAATGATAATGATGATGATTATGCCAGCAATGAACATCATCACCACCATCATCATCATAATCAGCTTCGTCGATATCCATTACGAGATCCGATAGTATTAAATATTAGTGATCATTGTCCAAGTGGCCATTATCAAGCCACAATCTTAAACGATCGTTGTGAATGTAAATTATCTTGCCTACGAAAATCTGGTGATGCTTGTCATCAATCACAGCCACCATCATCTTCTCCAGTAATTGATGATGATGATTCGAATCAATGTGATCCATATCTGAATTTATTTTGTAATAAAAAATCTAAAACTTGTGAAGGTAAAATATCAAAAACTTTTCTTCTTGTTTCAGCGATCTCAGAGTGTGGTGTGCGATCTCAGATTTAAATCAATCAGCAAAATATCTATCGATCGATCGTTCGAGACGAGATCACTCCTCATTCCATCGGCAGGGTGTCCTCTTTAATCTCTTCCCCTCTCTAACTCGGATGATTGAAGATTCTTTTAGACTAGATTAAAATTAATTTTTTCTATTATCGATCAGTTTTTCATCGATCTGTGCCAAAATTTATAATCTTTTTTTTTGAGACTAAAAATTGACTTAATGGTTTTTTTTTCTCTTCTTTTTTCTTCTGATTCTTCACCATTTTATCTCTCTGTTATCGACGCATATTCATCTTCATGGCTTCTAATTGATGATCTCGAACGAACAATTATTTTGCTTCGATGAATTGCGTGCCTATCGACGTATTGGTCTTGGTTGTCCTGGTGTGATTCATTCAAATCGCATCCAAAATGAATCAAATTTCTAGGTAATCTATCAATAGCCATCGATCACATCGGAATCGATCAATTCACTTTACAATGGCGTTCTTCGTTATCTTTAATGAATGATCCACCACCACCATCATCATTATCATCGGCGCCACGACAATCGAATCGTCAACAACAGCATAATCGTCATCACTATCATTATGAACAAAACTCCTATCGTTCAAATTATGAAACGGAAATCTATTTGGCAAAATATTCGACACCAGATATTTCCAAATTAGAATTTAAACTTTTGGATGTAAGTCAATAGTATTATATGGCAAAGAGAGAGAGAGAGAGAGATTCAATTCGACGATGATAGAGCTATTATTGAAGCTATTTTTTGTCAAAGATAAAATAATGAAATCGCCCAAAATTTAATAAGTTTTATCGTTTCATTCATTAATCTATCACTAACAATCGATCTCAAATCTGGTACTGGCACAATAATCAATTCTATTCTCATTGAATTATTTTTATTCGAAAAAAAATTTAGCTGAAAATTTTCGAGATTGATTCGAACAATCGATTGCAAACCAAAATCGATAAACTCGATGTCGATACCAGCTACCTGGTGAGGATCGTTCAATCAGGCCACGAAGAACTTGTCATCGTTCGAACGAAAGGTTAATTGAAAAATTTATTTTTCAACAATATCAATATTTTTTATTAATATTCAAAATCGTTTCCGATCTTAATAATATTTTTTGCTCTATGAATCTTTTCGTTTCTCATTCCAATTTCTATTTGTTCGGTGTGGTTTGTTTATTTATTCATTCAGTAAAAATCAATCAATCAATCAATCAAGCAATCCTTTTTTCTGTCTCTCTCTATTCAAATGTTTTTTTCCTATGAACTAAGATAAAAATGCTAATAATTCATTACTTATATGATTTGTTTTCAATTCAATATTTTTCTTACGAAAGTTAATCTTTCATTTTTTCTCTTTTTTTTGTATTTCATTTGGAATTTTCGGAATATAGCACTACCAAAAGTCTCTGTAATCCATCGAAATGCAACATCGATAACGATCACGTTTGAAGATTTCAAACCAATCAACGATGATGGCTATGGCTATGAAATTCATTATCAACCAAACAGCGGTTTCTGGCATCTCTACAATCAATGGTTGATTGTGAAATCGAACGGTCAACCCTTCTATACCATAGCCGGACTTAAACCGAACACTCGGTACAAGATTCAAGTGTTTACTTGGAGCGAGCTTGATCACAAACAAGTGCTACACTCCGAGATAATCGAGGCTACGACCGCAAACGGTTGCATCTTCCAAAATAGATCCTACGAGCTACAAGAGAAGATTTTGGATGATTGTGAACAAACTTGTCATTGCGTTGATGGCCAAATCAATTGCCGAAAACGGTTCGTTATGTTTAATCTTAATGTTGAAAAATCAACACATAGACACACAGACGCATAGACACCGAAATCGTTGTGATTGATTTTATTCTAAGAAGATAAAAACGCATAGACAAAAACCTTTTCCAAAGAAAAATAATCCGTACCGAAAGGCATAATTTTATTTTCGCTTTTTCGATTCGCGCGGTTTTCGAATCGAAATCAAAGTTTTCTTCAGGGAGCAAACAAACCTAGCGAGAATTATTATTTTTTTGTCCTGCATTTCGCTCAAATTGTTTTCATCGTAGTAGTCTTCGTTGTGGTTGCTGTCTCTCGATGATAAGGCTATTTTTTACCTTTTCGATTTTTTTTCTTGACCAGTGAACGATGGTATCTATCTTAGATATCCATCACTTCCATCAGCAACATCTTAGTCTAATTTTTTCCCTAGATTTCATTTTCATTTTTTGATTTTCCTTCTCATTTAAGATTCTATTTTTTTCGCATTGGTCTAATCGAAAATCTTTTTCGCTTTATTTCTCTCACTCTCCTAACCCTATCCATATCTGATCTATAGTTGTTTAGCTCCTTATCACTCGATCAGAGAGGCTCAATTGAAAAATTTGAAATGTTCGTTCCCAGCGAATGAACAATGCTGTGTCAAATGTAATCTTGATGATGATAATAAGAATAATGCTGCTGGTGATAATGTTGAAGATGATCACATTTCCATGGATGGTAGCGAAACCAATCATCATGATCGGCCGAGTTTCTCCGATAAACCAGGCATCTGTCCAGGACCACACAGCATTAACAAAGACAAAAAGAAGATTGATGATGATGGTCGTTTGAATTCAACAAATTCGACCGGGAATGCAGCTGATTCTTCCACCATTGAATGCCAACAATCCTCTTGCTCACATGATTATCATTGCACTGGCATGGATAAGTGTTGCGAGAATCAATGTGGATTTTTTCATTGCCAATCGCCGATCTCAAGACAATCAAAACATCATCTTCATTCGGAAGAATCAAATCGGGAGTATTGTCCACTTGAATGTGATCGAAAAACGGAGATTTGTAAATTTTTTCAAGAGGAATACAAATATCGATGTGTTGCTCGCCCGAAACCAGCGGATCCAAATCGAATGAAACATTTTTGTTTGTTTCAAAATCAACAATACTCAATTGGACAAAGTTTCGAATCTGATTGTCAGATATGCATCTGTTCTGAAGCGTTAGAAGTTGAATGCCATCACAAATGTCCAGATCGTTCGATTAACGAGACTTCATTACAACAATCAACATCATCTTCATCATCAACAACAGTCAAATGTCGATTTATAAACGATCCAAATGATCCTCTCTGCTGTCGCAAAGAGATTTGCATCAATACAACACTGCCGAATTCCGATTCAGTGGATCTCTTCAATCGATCGATTGAAAATGAACAAAAAAATCTAAAAGTATCGGCAGCCTTCGACAGCTGTCGACATTTGAATAAAAATTACCAGATCAATGAAACATTCAATGTTGGCTGTGAATTAAGGTGTTTTTGTCGGCCAAACAGTGAGGTTGAATGCTTTCCCAGGTGTTTCGAAGATGAAAATCATTACAATCCTGACTATTGTCACTTGAGGCCTGATCCAGATGATCCTGAATGTTGTAAAATATCTATTTGTGATTTTAACACCACCGTTTCGGAGCAAACAATTTTAATAGAAATGGCCGAGTCCATCAATTCGACCTCGATCCGATTCAAATTGATATTTATTACCGGTTTTGATGAGGATCTAAGTATTTGGTATAGAGAATCGAATGATAGTAAATCATCTCTCCCATCGTCATCATCGCGATCATCTCTATTGAATAAAAATAGCGATGAAATCAATTGGAAGCATCGGAAAATAATCAATCAAATGGTTCGAATTCTTTCGAACGATTCCAAAGAGATCGTGTTGACCGATCTGAAGCCCGAAACAGACTATACGATCTATTTTAAAATCGGCACAAAACAAAGTAATACGGTTATTGTTCGAACGTTTCCCGAAGGCATCGATCAATCATTCAAAGGATGTTTTCATGGCAATCAAATCTTACAAATTGGCGAGATTTTCTACGAAGGTCATTGTGAATACAAATGTATTTGTAAAGAAGGTGGAATTCGTGATTGCTTTGAACGATGTCCTCTCTATGTCGATATGATCACATCGAAGAATTGCCATTTCATCCCGTCGGAAGAAGATGAATGCTGCTCAATACCAGTGTGCGAAAATGATTTCGTCTCGGAAAACAACTGTGTTCTTGAGAATGGACAACGGTATAAAATTGGCGAAACATGGACGTTCGGTTCTGGATGTGAGGAAAAAATTTGTCTCTGCTCCAAAACAAACCAGATGAATTCGACAGAGATCAAATGTCGTAATAGCAACTGTCCAGAGATACCAGAATCAATCATGCAACCTACTTCTCAATGTCCGAATCCGAAAATAATTCAGCCTGAAGATCCTTGTGGATGTCCATATCTGATTTGCGAGCATAACATCAATCGTAAGTGTGAATTTTCAGATGTGAAAAAATCAAATCAATCATTTCGATGGAATTCGATTGCTTTCTATCATTGAATCTCTTTGAAAGTAATCATATTGAATACTTAACTTATTTTGATGCACTCTTAACACATCGTCATATACTGATTTTTTTTGGCCGATTTTATTCTTCTTATCGTAGCACTTGATCTGCCAGATAAGAGTCTGCAGAAGACCGCAAAGAACTATTGCTTCTTCAAAGGAAACCAAATCTCGCTCGGTGAAGAGTTTTATGATGATTGTCGTGCTGTGTGCTCTTGTCAGAAAAATGGATCTCTAGATTGCCAACCGATTCATTGTGGATCCAATTTCGGCCCACATATAACCAATTGTTTGGAGTGGGAGATCGACCCATTTTTTCTTCCAAAAGCTCCGAATTGTTGCCCAGAACCGAAATGCAAAAACGGTTCGTTGCTTTTCTCTCTATTCGCAAATATCGATTTGAGAGAAAAAAATCGTAGCGATTTCTGTTCATCTGATTTGATGGAAAGCTACCATCAATTTTTCTCTCAACCTAATACTTTTTTTAGTTGTTTTTTAAAATCATTAATCATAATCCATTATTCGAAATTCAATTGAATCTATCCCTTCAAATCAGATGGATCGTGTTCGTTTGCTGGCATCAGAATACCGAATCTCAAAGAGATACCAGGAGAGCTATTGCCTTGCAATCGGAGATGCATTTGTGATCATGGCAAAATTCAATGTAGAAATATTTGTCCAGAGATTCCAGACGAACCGCCTCTCGGACTGAATTGTCCATCATCATTGGCTTTTCGAGGTCATCTTCCAGGTAAGTTTAATGATACAAACGGATGACTATCATCGCATCTAATCAAATGATTAATCAATTTAAATTATTCTTAAACTTTCCTGTCCCGACTTTTTCTCTGTTTCATTTCCCCTATTTCTATAATTAGGCGACAATTGTTGCATACATTGGCAATGCAGAGAAATTTATCGAGATAAAATATGTAAGATAATTCAGATAGAATTTTTCAAAATAAATTTGATTTCAATTTCAAATTTTTGCCATTTCGAATTCAAAACAAACTTCTTAAGATGGTAAATGTGTCTACAATGATAAAGTCTATAAGCTTGGAGAATATTGGGACGATGAAGAGAGTGATGTTCATCGAAGATGTCATTGCAAAGTGACCAATTCCATACTGCATGTTGTTTGCGAACCAGGACTCTGTCAACCGATCACCGAACGATTTTTAGAGCCAACCGCTGAATGTCGAACACCGACTGTGATCAGTCCGAAAGATGCGATTATGTGTCCGTATGTGATTTGCAACAATACTGCATCTAAAGGTTAACGATCCCATCGAGATTATCCGATTTGATTAATTTTAAAATTTTCTATTTTCTTCACGTTTTTTGCTCTGTTTGATTGTTTCCGATTAAGGTGAAGAAATCGAGAATATTGATATAATGGCAATCAACGCAACATCGATACGTATCCGATTCACAGTCCCCTCAGTCTACGTAGGACTATTAGGACATGCTAAAGTGTATTACACCACCAATATCAATACACCAAGAAATAAATGGAATATTCAGAAGTTTTCCAGACCAAACAGAATATTTGATATACCAAACATAGAATATCATCTAGGAAAACTTCATCCTGATGCAACTTATTTTCTTCAAATCGAATTGATGATCGAAACACTAACCGCTGGTCCAATAAGTGAGATCTACAAAGTCTATCTACCATCTCTACCAGTAACCACATCGACCACAACAACTACAACAACAAGCACTCTTCCTCCGATCATCATGCTAGATATGCGTCTATCGGTGGAAGATATTGATTCCACTACAGTCCAAGTTCATTGGCGACCGTTTACAGCACAAGAGAAAAAATTTATTGACGGTGTTCAAATTCGATATCGAGTAGCAGGATCATCATCAGAATCGGAACACCCAATTGAAGATCAGAATGTCACAGAAACTGATTCCGATATCAATGACTATAAGGAAGATGAAGAGCTATGGAAATATAGTCAAATTCTTCATCGAGACAATACTGAGTATCGTCTAGAGAAATTGTCGCCAGGTAGAAGTTATGTCATCGATTTGATGTTGATCTCGATCAACGAGATCAACACAAACATAATCTCCTCTAAACCGTTGATGTTTGAGAAGTCTTCATCGTTGTTGAGCGATCCAAAAAATCCATATCAATTCGATTTTATAATTCAGCCAACTGATATTAAATTTGAAATGGGTCAGATCGATATCGAATTAAGAAATCTACCACAGCCAATCGATAAATATGTTCATGTTGCTAAAATTCAATATCAAAACACCAAAACCTTCGAGACTTTTTATAGTTTTGCTTCGATTGATCAAACGAATCGAATTGCTCTTTCCAATCTACTACCTAACAATAAGTATGTTTTCTCTCCTTCTCTCTCTCTTTGATTATTCTCTCCATTTTCCTTTCATTGAGATAGATAGATAGATAGTTGATAGTGATGGTGATGGTGATGGTAATCGAAAGCAAGCATAATGGGAAATATAAATTTGATATTCATCAAATTATCATCACCATTATTATCATCGAATCATAAAGCAATTTTTCCGAATTTTTTTCAAACTAAATTTTTTCTAATCTCTAACTTAATAATTTTTTGACGTTTCTTTTCTGTTTTCTTTCATTTGCTTCAACGTTTCACCATTCTGCTTTTCCTTCTCTACCTTCTTCCTTCTTCACATCTTCTTATTTTTGCTTAAAATCATCATTTATCGATTTACATAAATACGATCATCATAATCATTCTCATCGCCTATCGAATCATTCATTCATTCATTCATTCATCGATTTTTATTTTGGTACCATCTGGAATCGTTTTCTTTGATTTCAATGATTGACGATTGATTGACTTGATTGGATTGATTGCAATTTTTTTGTCTCATATCTCATTCGATGAAAATCTATTCGCAATCCATCCACAGATATAAGCTATGGATCGATCTTTTTCTAACCAATGGCAATATCATCTCATCTAACACCGTTGACCTCATTACTAATTTTGAAAAACATCTATTCAAAGGTAAGTCTTTTGGGTTTCAAAAATGTGAAGTAGTTTGAAACGGTTAAAAAAATTTAAATTTTTATATCTAAATCTAAACTGCTCTTCCCCTCTGGCCCATCCTTCTTTTCCCTTCCAAGAATAAAATTTCAATCACACCGTTTCCATTGAACTCGTTCTTATTATTTACGATTGCGATTTCTAATTTACGTCGTTGATTTGTTGTGTCTTCTTCCAAACAACAGATAAAAATAGTGGCGGCTTTTTATCCGGCATCCATTATCGTTCGAATGAATCTAAATATTTGTATGGTCTCACCATTCTATCGACATTGATGTTCGTAACTGGTTCGATCTTCTTGATCATTACCTGTTTCTGTTTGCGAAAAAATCATTCTCAAACTGCTGCCGCATTGACAAAAGTTTGCATCTCAGATACAGCGGCCTATGATAATCCCACCTATAAGGTTAGTGTGAATTCAATTCGATATCGAATGCTTGGAATTCAATTAAGCGAAAGCTAGCTGAACAGGTGAAAGGCGATTAGTTACGGATGAAAGCGGAATCTTGAGAGATCAAATTAAACTATCCAATTGAATGTGAAAATATTGCTGTCTGTAGTGATACTAGGAGATTTTTAAAGAGGTCTAGCTAAAGAATATTTATTAGAATTGTTATCATTCGATTAGATTGAAAAACGAACAAAATGATTTGGACTAATCAAAATAATTATTTTCATAACTAGTACTAATTACAATTTTCTCTTTCTCCATTTCATTCTTCTTGCTTGCATTATCAAATTGTTGTTTGGTGGCCAAAAAATAAATTGTTTGAAATTAATTTCTCGAAAACAAAACCAAACCAATTACTACCGAATCGAATTTGTGCGGAATCGAATGGAGACAAACCAAAACGAAATAAAAAAACATTTCCAATCATAATTGCTGGACGAATTCCATCCGATCCGCATGAAATCGATCTGCGTTGTTTTTTTTTTTTTGTTTTTGGTTCTCTTTCGCAGACGTTCGAGCATTCATCATCGAACTGTAAGCCAACGAGCAATATAGTGGTGGTTGATTATGGTCAGCAAGAGAAATCCTTGGTTACTGCGCCCGAATTGACCGAAGATAATTGCTCATTATCATCATTAAGAGAGAATATTTTTCAAATTTCACGTCAATGTGCAAAGGAAGGAATTTAATGAGCTAAAAAAGTGAAAAAAGAAAAAAAACCATGGACGAATAATTCTCTCTCTCTCTCTCTCTCTCCCTCTCCCCCTCTTATGTAACAGAATCCTTTAATTCTTTTTGCTCATAGAATCAAACTGAAAATGATCCGAAATGTTTCATTATTATGTTTTTTCCCCCTCGTCCGATAATTATCTCCTATAATCTGATATAATCAACGCTGGAAAAAAAGTCCTCAGGAAAGAGAGTGTAGGAGAATGGAGAGAATATAATGAAAACTTTTTAGAGCAAAAAATCAATTAATTCTGTCTTTGATTCTTCATTTCATTGATTCTTTTTTTCCTTGTTTCAAACACTTGGTTACATTCTTCTCGGTTCATTTTTTCTCTAATACTATTTTTCTTGGTTCTATTTATGTTCTCGATATGTTATCACACACCTTCCACCTATCAGACTTATAAATTCGATTCATTAAATTCTAATGAAAATCATTCAATACGAATAAATTAACTTTTCTTTTCTCTTGTTTGTGCATCAATTTTTTTGACTGTCTTATAGTCTTCCAATAATAATTATAACATTATTCCAAAATGTTTGTTTGCGTGTCTTACTTTTCTAAGAGAGCGAACACCGACAACACAGCGAAAACTTGATCGATAGAAATGTTTTCCGATGTCTGTCGGATTCAATTCCATTTTCGTGTCCATTACATTCGATTGTTTCGTTGTCGTTTCGCTCTCTAAGGTATCTGATAATCCTTTTTTGTCTCTTTTGTGTTTTCATGACAAAGAAGAAGATTTCTTGATAATCTCTTATCTTTTAACCAACAATCTGTCTTGATTGATTTAAATATCTGATATTAAAACATTTGTAATGATTGTTTTGAGATCTCAGATTTTTCGTGGTGGTCTCATTCAATCTGATTGATTGATTGATTGAGTGGTAGCGTTTCGATTCAATTCTTGATTTTTCATTGTTTCTTCTTCCAAGCCAAAGTCTTTCTTTGTGTGATTTAGATTTAGGAATCCATTGATTTCTATGTTTTGAAGCAGAACAGAATGATTGACATCTCCGTGGATAGATCAAATTCGAACAGAAACAAAAAAAGAATGAAAACAAAGGCGAAAGCGAATGAAGACATCTCGATATCAAAAAAAAAAAAAAAAAAAAAAAAACAATGGATTGAGAAAAAAGACGAATATATCTTTCATCTACGGAATACGATCCACTGTCAATTGGTCGTTCGGTCAAGATTGTCTATCGATGAAATTCAAGAATGCAAAGCCATAGTTTCAAAGCAAATAAATTGAATTATATTTCTTTCGAGAGAGAGAGAGAGAGAGAGAGACTAAGTAAAAGTGAAAAGCCAATGAAAACAGAAGAATTCAAGACAATAACAAGACAATGATGATAGTATTATCATAAACATTGGCGAAACATATCGTAAAAAACCAAATTGAACAAGAACGAGAGCGAAGCAAGCGGATATATAAAATAAAAACAAAGAAAAATTGGACAGGCTATTATAGCTGATGATCGAGAAGCAATGAAAAAAGATTAGATAGAAGCTGATGGTTGTTTCGTTTACGAAATAAGCAAAAAAAAAAAAAAAAAAAATACCCAAAACAAACCAAAATTGTTCTGGAATCGAGGAAAGAATCTCGTCAGAGAGAAAGAGAGAGAGAGAGAGAGAGAAAGTTAGGATCTGAAAAAATAAAATGAAACGAAAAAAATAGATAATGGCTTCATACTAAAAGTCAGAAAATTTTCCTTCAATTTTTTTTAGAATCGATCCAATGGTCTTTTCGTTGCTAGCTGATCGTTTTGAAGCGAAACCAAAAACTCATCGATAAGATAGCGCTAATAATAATACTACTAATAATAATAATAATAATAGTCATTGTGACGATGGAGAAGAAGATTGAATCGAGAAGGAGATCGGTCGATTGTTATGCCAAAACGATGACAGCGAAGGCAAAATGACGATGAGAACAATGCGATGAGATCTCGATTAAATAGGCTTTTGGTATGTTTGGTTTGGTTTGTTTTGTTTTTGTTTTTGTTTTTTTGTTTTTTTTTTTTTTTGAAAAAAAATCCGTTCCAAAACCGATTGCAACTGGATAGTGCTGAGAGAGAAGAGATGGTGATTGCTAGATCGATACATTCAACAATCGACATCATTATCTTGTCCAACGATTAGGACTGTGCGAGAGAAATAAGAGAAAAGGGTGTGTTCAAAGTTACTTCTCTACTTGCAATATTGAGAGGATATATTGAAATTGAACAGAAACAATCGAAGATAGAATCCGAATAGATAGAGGACGAATGGAAGAAAGAGATCGAGGAATTTGAAGGTCACTCAGAGAAAGGTTTGGAATCGCTCGATGATTATTTCTTCAATAGCCATCATTTTCGAATGAGAAAACAGCGGGTGGACGTAAAAAAGAGGATAAGAAATAAGTGGAAAAAGAAGAAAGAAGAAATCAATCAATGGTGATGATTAAAACCTTAGCTAAACGAATGATGAAAGAGGAAATTCGAATGGGATCAATTTGATTTGGAAACACAATTCGATCCGATCGAAGATCGATTTGATTAATACTCTAACGATTATTGTCGTCGACGATGATGTTTAGAGGATAGATAATGGAAAGGCTAGCAAACATAGAATTAGATCCGTCGGCGGTATATGATTTCAAATACCGTGATGTTTATTTCACGGTAGATTGGTAGAGATGATGATGGTGGTGGTGGTGATGCTGATGGTGAAAGATTTAGAGACCAAAATAAAGAAGATTGGGAAAAACATTTCATGCTCTTATGCACACAAGCGAACAATCAATTGATGCAATTCGGTGAATT
Source organism: Sarcoptes scabiei (assembly GCA_020844145.1). Lineage (NCBI taxonomy): Eukaryota > Metazoa > Arthropoda > Arachnida > Sarcoptiformes > Sarcoptidae > Sarcoptes > Sarcoptes scabiei. Next base: position 3,351,745 of record CP080484.1, read on the forward strand.
CTTTTCAAAAATTTCGGCAAAGAAAATGATTACGATGGTGATGGTGATAGTGATGACCACTGGAGAAGAAATCATAGATTAAAAGCGCTCAAATTAATGAACTTCGATGTAGAAGAATTTTGTTTTTCAATTGTTTTTGCTTTCCTCTAAATTGTTACAAAGGAAAAGAAAGAGAGATGAAAAAAATCAATGTAAAAAAATCCAGGAAGGAGAGAGAGAGAGAGAGAGAGAGAGAGAGAATTGAAAACAAAAAACAAAAATACTAGGAACAATGGAATAGAAAAGAAGAAGATGAAGAAACGGATGGTGGTCTTCTATAGTTATGACGGAAAAAGAACTCATTTTTAATTTGTTTGCTCTGGAGGATTCTTTTACTCTCTCTCTCTCTCTCGCTCTCATCTTTCTTTTTCCATCTCCTCTTTGGAACACTTAATCAATCAATTGTGTTTTCTATCAATTAGATAAGAAAGAGAAAATTGTTTATAATGATAGGTATTAGTAATATAAGAAGTTAGTTATAATAAGAGAAAGTATAAAATTAATTTTAATATTGTCGATAGATTGAAATATACTGGATCGTTTTGGAACGGATTGGAGAATTTTTTTGTTTTTTGAATTTTTCTGCTAAAGTAATAGAATCCGACTCTTTGGCTGTGTTGTGGATCGCATTCCAAAATTCTAAAGCATCTCGTCATCTTATTCTTCTATTCGGCTGTTTTTGGATAATTTTCCTTTTCTCAACCATTTCCATAATCCATAGTGTAGCACATTTCTTCTTTGTTGTTGGCAGTTCACTGCTGTCGGTATTCTCTCGGTTCGAATTTGTTTGTTTATGATTTAAGTGTCTTTTTTTTGCACATTTCTCTTTCTCGTCTCTCTCTCTCTCTCTCTCTCTCTCTCTCTCTCTCTCTCTTTCTTCTTATTTTTGGAGCCTCGAAATCTTCAAAAAAAAATTCTTGGAAGAAGTTAACCAACACTAGTTTTAAGACAAAGATTAGTGTAACACTTCTAGATTGCTGGAGTGAGTTAGTGTATAAGTGTCTAGTTAATTTTTTCCAATACTACTCTCTTGAACTGATTCCCTTAATTTCATCTGTGTGTCTGTGTTGTTCCCCGAGACACATCGGTACAGTTATAAACGCTTTCAAAGCAAAGAATAGCTCAATCAACAACAAACACACTAGCACACATTACACCAGAAATGATTTTAAGTGTCTAGTTCAGGAAGAGATTTGATTTTGGTTTTGGAGTTCCAAGAATTCGATCGAGAATTCAATCTAGACCATATCTTTGATCTTGATTGCGTTTCGTCTTGCTTTTAATTCTGAAGCTAGTTTAGTTTAATCGATATAAAACTAGAGAGAGAGAGAGAGAGAGATTCGAAATGAATTGATCCAACACTGGCGGTGTATAGCAGGGATAAAAGAATGATAATAACCAATAGAAGACCATGTCTGAAATGACTAGTGTCGAACAACGTTTCGTGAATTCGGTAAGAAAAGAAATCGGATCGGAAAAGAATTCTATGCCATTGACGTTGTTCTGTGATTGGTTAAGAATCGAAAGATTATTACTCTACAAAACACTCACCAACTCTTCATTCCCTTCATTGATCTATCTTCCGATTTTTGGATTTTTTTTCACTTTATTCCTTGCAATCATTTTTCTCTCTTTTCTTACCTTCTCTTCGAACTTTACATCTCCCTTAATCGCTCGTTTCTTGCTTTTGTTCTGCAGCGAATAGACCAACACACATAAATACACACTCGTGCCGAGAATTCTATAACCGAATCCTTTAAATTCGGTGCGCAGATTTTTGCTATCGTTTCGAATTCGGAATGAAAAGAAAATATTTTGTCTATTTTCATTCATCTCTTTGATTCTCCATATGATTTCTATTAAGGAAAAAATTTATAACGAAAGAAACAAAAAATAGATTCTCAGCTCACTCTGACCCTGTTGTCTTCGTCCCCTGGCCAAGAATATCAATATTCGCATCCAGTTTTAATCGTTTCTGATCGCACTGATGCTGACGACGATTTAAAAAAAAAAAAAAAAAAAAGAAAACTTTTGATTGCTGTAACAAACGAGAAATCAAAAACAGAATGAATAAGAAAAAGAGGAAAAAAAATGAGAAAGTCTATGCGAGTGAAGAGAATCCAGAATGGGTTCAGAATCCTAATAAGGCACATATAAATCAGTCTTGATTTTTTCTATTGAAACAAAAAAAAAGTATAAAAAATTGCATTTGAAGGAAATTTTTCTTCCTCTCTCTCTCTCTCTTTCTGTCCGCTGTTCCATATTCGATGGGTGTGTGTGAGTATTTGGAACTGGATCGAAAATTTTGATGCCTTTATTTCTAATTTATACTTTTATATGATATTCTCTCGTTTTCGTCGTTTTCATTCAATTTTATTCTTCTCAATGATTCTTATTCTCGGTTAGTGTGTTAGTGAGTTTGTGTGCCTATGTGTGCCTATGTCTCTCATCTCTCTAGTCCACAAAAGTGCGCTATAGTTTTTTGTTGCCGAATTTGTTCTCTTTTGGATTCTCTGAAAATAACAGATTCGCTTCTATGCGTTTTTTCTCTTCGTTTTCTTCTTCTTCTTCTTCTTCTTTTTCGCATAAGAATTGTCTTGCGTTATCAAGAATATTCCGATCATAAGCCGTTCTCAGTTATTGCCATCGAAATCAATGAAGAGAGTCAGAAGGAGAGAGAGAGAGAGAGAGTGTAAATGCTTAGTGCGCCACACACACATAAAACACACCGACACTAGAGACCGAGACGACGACAAGAACAACAACAATGTTAACCCTTGGCCACACTTCAATGAACATTGGAACATTGTGGTGTAGAATCCAACAGAAGCAGTCACAACGTCGAGACTAAAACAACAACAGCAACGAAAACATCGGATGGAAAGTATGGCAAATAGCTATGAGAACCAAATCTTGGAAAGAATTTGATATCGAAAAAGAATCGAATGTAAAACTCTTATTTCACAAACAATAATAATAATGAAAGTAATAATAACCAGCATTAATAAATAAATAAATGAATTTCTCTCTCTCTCTCTCTCTCTCTCTCTCTCTTCTCTAGCTGTAAACCTAATAGCGAGACCATTGCGAAAAGAGAGACCACGAACAGAATAGCTAATGGAAGACGATAACTGAATCGAAATACGAAAGAAAAAAAAACAATAAAAAAAGAAAAGAAACATCCGATTGTTGTCTCGTTGTTGTTTTTGACATTTTTATTCTGATGTTTTTTTTTGATCTTCTCTCCTCCATTCTGATCCTTTGGTTTCTAGTGGTGTGTGCTATGTTTTGGCTGGCTGACTGGCTGGTTAGAGAACCGAAATGATCTCCTCACTGTGAAGTTCGTTGGTGGATTCACATTCCGAATGTGCGTGTGTGTGATGCGATTCTTTGATTATGTGGTGTGATGTCGATGTCGACAATGATTTTCACTAGTAATTAACTGTTTTTCATTTTTTTTCAATTGAATTACATTTCTTCCACCAACATATTCCATTCTGTTTTAATCTCTCAATTCTCCCGAGCTCTCGAGCATTGATTCTTCTCGAGGAAAGAAAGCGAATGATGAATTCCATCTAGCATTTAATATTTTTCTATTTTGTTTCTATTTAAAAATTTTTCTCAACGAGAGAGACTTCAATTATCGACTATCTTCATCGGCAATGAAAACAATACAATCTATAAACGGTTCGGAAGAGGAGAAAACGACATCGAACAAGGAGAAGAAATATAGAACAAACAATTTGATCTTTCGAATCAAGATTTGATTTCTAGAGCGATCGAGAAGAGATTTCTTTCTTTCGATTCAAATCGCCATTTTTCTATTTGAAGCTATTTGTTTTCGCAACATTTTTTCGAAAGTGCATCATTTTATTTGACTGATTTTTAACTTCGATTTCATTCGTTTTCTCGAGTCTTGCTTTAGAAATTCATCCAACCATCATTTGCCTCCTTACCATTTCTCGATAAGTCAGCTTGTTCTTTCTGAGTGTTCAAATCTTCAAATGTTCAAATCTAACCAACAACAACTCGATACAGCAAACAATGTGCCTTTCTCTTTCAAAAATAAATGTGAATTATGTTTCGCGTGATATTTACTTCGAGAATTTTTTTTATATTTCTCTTCAATTGTTATTTGGTCTTTAAGAATTCTTTCTCTGCATTCTTCCTCTCATTCTCTCTCACGGATTCTTTCTCTGTCAAAAGTGATGATAGATGAATGAATAAATGTGCATTACTTGTGCTACATTAATAATTGTTTGGTTGAACAATAAGCGAACAAACTAAAAGATTGATATTTTCTACTAGGAATGGTGATGATGATGATGATGATGATCTATTTGTGATTATCATTCTTCTTGCTGATGTTCAAACGCTAGATTGAAGGGGTTGAAAAATTCCGAAACCCAAAGACCCAATCTATTAGCCGTATCGAGGATCCGGCTGTGAGAAGAGAACGACGTAGAAGATGATTAGTCAAGAGCGCCTCCGAAATATTTGCATAGATTCGTTTTGAATCATTTCAATTTGTTGGATACTTTGACAATAGTATTGGAGAATCACGAATAATATCATTGATTTTTCTGCTTTGTGTTGGTTTTAGTTCAATTGATTGCTATGGTGTTCGTAATGAATTATTTACCGACAACCCAAACGATTCTAAGCATCAAACATCATCGAGAACGATTACGACGACGAAGACAACAACAACAATCGACAGCAAGAAAATAAACATCAATCAAAAAGAATCGAATAAGAGAATCTGGAATTTTTTGTTCGTCTCTCTTCTTGATCATTCAACATTGATTGTTAAAGATTCGATTCGTTTATGTTTGGTGCGTTTCGATTTTCTTCAATCTTCATACAATTTGAAACGATATGATGAGAATAACAATGTCGATATCGAAGCGATGATAATAGTAATTGTGATAATGATTGACAACATCGAAAACAAACAAATCGAATAATCAATACTCTGATCTGATAGATTTGTTGTAAGTGCCCGAACGGTTGCGTGTATGAGATTCTTAATTGGGCGTTCCAAACAATTTGAATAGTTTCGTTTCATTCGAATCGTTGCCATCTCAATCAGAGTGATTATTTTGCACTTCTCTCAATCATACAATATTATCATTCAATGCGATTCAAGATTCATTCATCCAATCATTTTGAATTTTTCGTTCGTTCTCCTCTAGTATCGATCGAATCATCTGAATCTTTTTCGGAAACTTTGAAATGAATTGATTGATTGAATCTGAAACCCTCCTACAAGCGGTAGAAAACTTCACCAATGCGTTTGATTACCTAGGCTAGCATTACAACATCAATATTGATATCGATCGATTTTTGTCTTGCTGTAATAAAAACGAATAAATTTTTCACCACCAACACGCGAATTGATCAATATCTACAAGCTCGAAACCGGTGTTTGATAAAGGGAAGCAATCGAAAATAAAATATAACGTTTTAGTCGGAACAAACCGGAAAAGAGAGAGGGAGAGGGAAAATCAAAGGTGATCAATTCTGATTTATAATTCTGGTCTTTGTTCCCTAAACCTCAACCTGGTCTACACTAATAGAAGCGAAAGCATTTGGTAATTTACACGAATCTTTTTTTTCTATTAGTTCCAACAAAATTTGTCTCGAATCGAATTGGAGTGTAACGAATGATTGATCGATCGAAAATTCTTGCTAAATCAGCTCAGATTGATTTGATTTGAAGTCAAATTTCAAATCTTTCGATTGCGGAAAGAAGAGATTATTTTCGAGGTCTCTTCGAGGCAACGAATCCAAATCGCATCGAATCTTCGAAACTTGTTTAGCGCAATTTATTGATTGATTGATCAATTTTTGCTACCGATTGTAGCGAAACATTGATTAGAGCTGTAGAGAGTAAAAGTGATCGAAATTATAAAGTTAGATTAAGAGCACAACAAAAGATTCCTATCGATCGAATTGCTCTATGCACTAATCAACATCATTAACATAGAGCATTTATGTTCGAAGCGATTCGGTTTCGATCGAAGGATTTTATATCCTACAATCTATAATCAGATGAATTGATACTCTCCCCCTCTCTCTCTCTCTCTCTCTCTCTCTCTCTCTTTTGTGATTTACTTCGATTTTGAACACCAAGAGAGAATCATCGAATGAACAAATAAATAATTAATTAAAACGAACAAATCGGTATTATTAGTTTTGAAACGATTCTATCTCGATTCGATGATGATGATCAGATTGAAAATATCTTAACAAAACCGCATCGAAACTAAATCGAACAAATTAGATCATATTTTGTTTTCTTTCCTACCAATTTGATTCACTTCGATCAAAAAAAAAACGACTAGATCACTGAAATTTGAAACCAATGAATAAGCCATTTTCCAGTGATAACTTTTGCTTAAAACTTTTCATACTTGATGATTAGTGATGGAGAAATTATTGTTGTTGTTGTGGTTTACTTCGATCGAAAGAATAGCAAAACAAAAAAGAATCAATGCTCAAAATCGATACCTCAATTGGTGTTGTTATCGAAACAATTGATCGTTATTAGTATCAGTAGGTGTGTGTGTGTGTGAGTGTCTTTGTCTGTGTTGGTCTGTTAAGCTATAGTTCGGTGATCTTCGATCACATTCGAACGATTTCTATTTCGAAAGACTATGACAAACTTTTCTCTTCCTCTTCGCTTCGATTACTTTTTTTAGTCTCGAGAACTTTGATTTTCGCAATCAAAATCGATTGCGAAAATCAAAATCATCATCATGATCACCATCATTATTTCACTTTTTGTTGGCTCATTTCTACAATCGAAATAAGTTCAAGATCATAATCATCGAGAACATCATTAAGAATTGTTTCAATCGTTAATCGTCGTCAATCATCTTTTTTTTCCGATGCATCTTTTTTCTCTCGGCAGCATAGGAACAGCATTCGCAATAGAAAATCTATCTTCTTCTCTAGCAAACAGCAAAAATGAAAAACTTTTATATTTTCTAATAATAATCCAAAGAGAAGAGAATATATTTCGAATCATCCCCAATGATGTTCTTTGCTTTGATTTATTCAAAAAATAAAACCGAAAACCAAAAGAGAGAGAGAGAGAGAGAATGAGAGTGAGAAAGGAAAATAGAAACGAATGATGAGACGGATTTAGAACTACCAGCCACGCACTATTAGTGAAGAAGCGAAGTAAATCTAATTAAATCCAAACACACTGAGTACAAAGTCGAATAACAATCGAGGAACGAAAAGTAAAATATAAAAATTGCCAATAACAAACATTGATAGTTATGGTGGTGATCGTAGAGATGAAATTTCGGAATGTTATAATTAAGATCCAATAGCAATAATAATCATCTTCTATTATAATCAGAGTGTGTTTTGAATTTTGAATTCTCTTCTGTTCTCTATTTTTGTTGTTGTCTCATCGAAGTTCTTCTTTCTTTCCCTCTAATAGATGAAATGGAAAGAATTCTGGCGAAGATAGAGACTAATTTGGTTCACTCCAGCAAGAAATAACCTTATAGAATTGGATCAAAATTGAAATCCATTTAGAATAGAATCGAATCAAACCGAGACAGAGAGAGAGAGAGAGAGAGAAAGAGAGGGGGAGAGAGAGCGAGAGTAGAGATTCTGGTGAGGAAAGAATCCTAAAAGAATCTTCGAATCATCATCATCATCGCCCCAATATGATCTTAACAAATTCTTTCCTATTGTGAAATTCGCTCATTCATCTTCATTCTGGATTCTCCTATCGCAGATGGAGGAAAAGAATTATTTATTCATTTTAAACTCTCATTGAAAATTCATTTCTCTCAATTGAAATATCTTTTCAACTTTTTTCATTCCAATTCTCTTGATTCTTTTGTTGATCTAACCAATATCCCTCTCTCTCTCTCTCTCTCTCTCTCTCTCTCTCTCTCTCTCTCTCTCTCTCTGTCTTTATCTCTCTTTTTTTTTTGTTCTTTTCTCGTTCTAGATTAAACATCATTATTGTCGAGAGTTCACCACCATCACCATCATTACTGAATGAAATAAAAGAAGAAAAAAATTCACAGATTCTTCATTAATTCATTGCACCGAGCATTCATTTTGGTCGACATCGTCATCAGAATCATCAACGAATTTTTTTTTGTCGAACAGAGAGAGAGAGAGAGAGAGTTAGAGTTTTTCTACTATTCTGTTTTGTTTCGTTTCAATTTTGTTTTTTGTTTGTTTGTTTGAGTGTTTCCGAATGAGAGTCCTTATTTTTCCCCCACTCCACACTCAATCATCTTTTTTGCTCCTCAGCATCAAGCCGAACGGATCGTATTGAATTAGTGAATTGATTGAGAGAATCGAATGAATAAAAACCAGAGAATGGCACAAAGAAAATAGAGAGGAAAAAAAAGAGTCCAGAAAAAACACCGATCGACTGAATCAGCCACATTTTTTTCGTTTCGAAAATATTTTAATTTCATTTTCATTCTACTTTTCTCTGTTCTGTTTTGTTTTTGTTTTCGTTTTTGTTTTCGTTTCCATCTCTCTCTCTCTCTCTCTCTCTCTCTCTCTCTCTCTCTTTTCGGTCGTTTCAAGAGAACAATCCTCTTGTGAAGAGATAATGGGAGAATATCATTTGGACCTCGTTGAAAATTGTTTGCGAATCAAAAATCAATTGAATCTATTTTGATTAAACATTGTTACATCGAACCGATCAAGACATTATGGATTCAAAACATACCTCTTTAGAAAAGCACTCACATTAAGATAATAAGACACACCTACACACCAATGAATAAATAAAAACAAAAAAAGAATCGAAACACGCCGATACCCTAAGAATCGTGACATTTTTCTCCTCCCACATCTCTTTCACCATCATCATCATCGTTTGTTTCGATTTTCGATTGCAGTCAATTAAAGTAACGAAGAGAGTAGCCAGAAGAAAAACGAAAGGAACGGAAGAGAAAAACAAAAAAGCTCATTGAGAATCCTTTTTTTTTTCGTTTTTTCTCGTTTTCATAAGAGAATTAGAGAAAATTGACCCAATATTCGTCTAGGAACGGAAACTGTCTTCTCGCTTGCTCTGTTGTTTTGCGTGCTCGAATCGAGAAATAAACACCAGAGAGATCTCAATTCGATTAAGATCATAGAGTGTCATAGAGTTGCTGTTCCGATTCAATCGAATTTAGAGAGCTGAGGAAATATTTTACCTCCCTTCCCAATACAGATTCGTTTTCAAAACGAACATCACAAAACCCTTTTTAATTTCTTTTGGTTTATTCTCTTTTTTTTTCTCATCAAGTCGATTTATCAATGAATCAATGAATGAATGTGTGAGATGACAAATGAAGAGTTCTCTATGTGAATGAATTAGAATTGAATTTCTGTTTCTCTTTTGATTATCTTCAAAATTCTATTTGTTTCGTTCCAACACATATGTCACCCCATTCATTTCTCGAAGTTTCTCTCTCTTTTGTGATTCAGCATCTTCAAAGCCATAACTTTTGATTGCATTTATTTTTATTCAATTTGTTTCTGTTTTTTTTGTGTCGAACTGGAACCAAAGATAGAAGAGAACCAAGCAGTAGCTACGAACGTTTAGCATCTTTGGCCCTTTGAGATTCCCATAGAGATCGAGAAATCCATCCAAACTACTCACACCAACACTCAAAACCTTCTCAGATGCCTAAAGAATGTTATTGGTTGCAATCAAAACAATCCGTTCGTCTAATCTAATTAGAGATCTCTCTGATGCTGCAATCGAAATCGTTCCGGTTACTACTATTGTCATTATTTTGCTAGCTGAGATTGATTTCTTGAACTTTTCATTGATTGAGATCGTTTCATTCCATCACTGCTTCAACGGAGATCAAAATGAATATGATTCTAATGATGATGTCTTTGATGACCAAAACGATGCTGATCGAGATAATCTATTTATCGCTCATCGCATTAACTATGTCGATACGAATGAAATTATTCTCGGAATTCTCAATATCGTCCTCATTATTATCGATATTTTGATGAGATCGATTTTGAAAAAGAAGAGAAAGAGGAAAATAATCAAATGTAATTATCATAATCATTATCTCAATCGCACCAATCACGATTCCGATTGCCTTAATGAGATTGTTGACCGGCATCACTCTCACCTTTTCTCACTGACACCAGCAATCCTCAACGAATGAGCAAACAAAATTTTTCACTTCTTAATACTGCAAACCAATCGCCACCCTCGCATCGATTTTTGGATGCGGATCACACCAACGACTCACGAACACACCTAGAGCACAACCACCGCATTAATCATTAAGATCGATAATTATTGCTTGATGATGATTAATTCATCAATAAAGCACATCGAACGCCACAACACTTTCACACTCACACACACCTTAACTTGTTGAATTCAAAAACTTAACTAACTTCCAATCACACCTAAGTAGTCAATGATTGAATCAATCTGATTATTATTTTTATTCTAAGTCAAATTGAATTTTGAATCGCAATCGAAAAAAAAAATTTCTGAATTTAGTTCTAATCGAAGAAATCTTGAGCTTTCTTCAATCAAATCCCTATCATTTACATCGATCATCGTTGTCTTTTTTCTTTCTTCGTTCGGTTAAAAAAAGCTCAGATTTTTCATTCACTGTTAAATGTGATTGTTGTTGGAAAAAAATTGTAAATTTTTGTTCTTAAAGTTGAAATTATTGTTCCGATCGTCTAACGAAACAAGAATACTCTGATATTGTTTTGTTTCTTTCATCGAATCACAACCTTTTCATCTCTATCCGATTGACTAGAATCCATTTTGAATGCAATTATTATTATTGTAACAATCATAATCTATATATAATCTAATTGTTATTGCCATCGTTCTCGTAATGGTTATATTTCTTTGCGCTGTTAAATTATTGTTGCTGTTAATTTATTTTCCTCCGTTCATCTTTTCTCCTTTTGTTAAATTCTGTGCTGTTTCCAAACACAAACTATACAAACAAAAAATCAAACAAAGCAGCGAAAGAATGGGACTGTTTTCTTCGAGTAACTATTTCATTGTTCTGCTTGTAAATATCTTCGTTATTATTAACTGCCAAATCTCAAGAGTCCTTGGCCAACAAATAAATCAAACATTCATTGATACCATTGGTGATATTGATGATAATGGAGAGGAACAAAAATTTGGAACGATTAAATGTTCGCCGGGCCTAATCATACCAGTGTGGGAGCCAACAACCAATCTAGCATTAGGTGATATTATCGCTAGAGGGGTTATCTATTTTGTTGTGCTTGTATATATGTTTGTAGGAGTCTCGATTATTGCGGATAAATTTATGGCCTCGATTGAAGTGATCACATCGCAAGAGAAACAGATAACAATTAAAAAACCCAATCAGAAAGAGCAAGTTATCAGTGTAAGAATTTGGAATGAGACCGTTTCGAATTTAACATTGATGGCACTTGGATCATCGGCACCGGAAATTTTACTCTCGATCATCGAGGTTTATGCTCAAGATTTCGAAGCCGGTGAGCTTGGTCCTGGTACGATTGTTGGTAGTGCTGCATTCAATATGTTTGTCATCATTGGTATCTGTGTTTTCTGTATACAATCAAACGAGTACAAAAAAATCAAACATCTTCGAGTGTTCTTCGTCACAATGATCTGGAGTGTGTTCGCTTACATTTGGCTTTGCGCCATCCTAACCTGGATCTCCTACGGTGTAATCGAAATATGGGAAGGTCTAGTTACTTTCATGATGTTTCCCGCTACTGTTCTAACAGCCTACATAGCTGATCGAAGATTATTGGTCTATAAATATCTATCGAAAAAATATAGAATGAACAAACGAGGAATCATTGTTGGTGCCGAAGGTGAAGATGTGGAAATGTGTCAGACTAAAATGAATCATATCGGTGCTGATGGCAGTGGTGGCCGTGGTGGTTTTAAAGTTTTCCAAGAGATCAGTGAAGATGCGAGAGAGTTCGAAGAGCATCGTATTGAATATATGCAAGTTCTTAGAGAGGTTCGCAAAAATCATCCATCAGCATCGATGGAAGAGATAGAAGTACTCGCGAGAAATGAGATAATGAATCGTGGACCAAAAAGTCGAGCATTCTATCGACTCCAAGTAAGTTTAATTTTTTTTTTCATTTCAAACAAAAAGCTTGCGAGAATCTCCAAGGTTTGGTCCAAAAAAAATCAATAGATCCAACAAAATTAGGGCTGATTAGATTTTCAAAAAATCTGGTCATGGCACAATGATTCATTGCGATAATGTGCAGAAAAATTTATGTTTTGAGATGTAACAATAATACAAAATCGATTCTGATTAGATCATTGAATCTCAATGGATTGGAAAGTTTTGAACTTTTAGAGTCTAGTGGATTCTGGATGATTTCGTCAAGTGATGTAAATGATTATCGGAAAAGCATAAAAAACTTGTTAGAGCAGATAGTTTTTTACTAGAACCGAATACTCATTATAATAGCCATTAAGATGATGATTATGAAGATGATTATCATAATCGTAATGATACTAGCATCGATTATGGCTATTATCATTACTCTCTATTTTATCGAGAGATTGTATTGAGGATAGTCTAGAGAGAAGATTTCGAATTAATAATAAATGATCGACTCGGAATCAAATTCAAATTGAATGGATAATAATTTAATTTATTCAATCAATTTCATCTGATTAGATTTAATGTTCGGTGTTTTATTAGACTTTCACTCTTCTCTAACTCTTTCTCTACCTTCTTTATTCTCCTCTATCTCGTTCTCGTTCTAATTTGCTTTTTTTGTTTGAATATTAATGGATCTCGTCTCGCGATGGATGATATCATTATTAATTATGATTGATAATGACAACAAGGCGACAAAAAAATTAACCGGTGGAAATGTTTTTAGCAAAAGAAGAGTCGAACGCAAAAAAGAATCAAAAAAATCCATCAAACAAGAGGATTTGAATGAGATTAATATCTTTTTCGATCCTGGTCATTATACAGTGATGGAGAACGTTGGACAATTCGCTGTGACCATCGCTCGAGAAGGTGGTCTTAATCATTCGGTTTGTGTCGATTTTAAAACTGAAGACGGTACTGCAAACGCTGGTTCTGATTATGAAACTTGTGAAGGTACATTAATATTTCGTGATGGTGAAGCTCACAAACAGGTAAACTATCACTACTCAAAATCATGATTAATTGAGAATTAATTATTTTAATGATGATCGAATTCTAACGATAAAATCATCTCTGAACACCAGATCTATATAACCGTGATTGATGATGATGTCTTCGAAGAGGATGAACATTTCTATGTTATTCTTAGTAATCCTCGATATTTATCCCCAGACAATCTCAACGGTACTCTCAATCCTTCTAGTGTTAATAATACAACTGGAAAGAATCTACCGAAACTACAGCTAACAACACCATCAGTAGCGACCGTTATGATTCTCGATGATGATCATTCCGGAGTTTTCTCTTTCTCCGATAGCCAATACAGCGTACAGGAATCCGTTGGTGAATATCATCTTAACGTGAGCCGTTACAGTGGTGCTAGAGGACGTGTCATACTGCCATACAAAACTTTAGAAGGAACAGCCAAAGATGGATCCGATTTTGAGACAACATCTGGCCACATTGTATTCGAGGATAATCAAACATCGTAAGTGTTGGAATGAGGAATTTGTTTTTCTCTCTTCGATTTTTTTAACTTTACAGAATCATTGCAATGCCAGATATCAAACACACACACACACACACATAAACGTTCTAAGTTATTTTGATCGATAGAATAGAACAAAAATAAGCTAGTATTCGATAGTGTTGATGATGGAATTGGGGAATTAGATCTAATCGATCTTCATTTTTTGCACAATACATCAATTCTCCGCTTTGCTAATAATCTATACGCGCCTTAGATCACAATCTCTTTTGCCGCTCTACTCTTTTTTCACTCTTGTCTTGGTCTTGTCCCTTTTCTCTCGCCCTCCATTCGCATGAATGAGTTCATTTTTCAATCACTGATAATCGAACTATTGAGAATATCTTCTATTGGATTGATTGTTGCCCCATTCTTCTCTCTTTGGATCTTGATTTCTTGTCTTCCATGATGATATTGACGCCATTATCATCATAATTATTATTACTATCAACGATTCAGCCAACCATCATCAATATCGATAACTAATCATTGAATAATGATCATAGACATCGACACAGTTTTCACTAATTTAGTTTAATTCGCGAAATTATTCCTTTTTTTTCTTTTTATGTTGTTTTTTATTCTTGTCTCTACCAGACAATATATTCCAATCAATTTCATCGATAATGAAAGCTACCAGAAGGATGTTGTCTTCTATGTGGAACTTGGCGAACCGATTCGAGAAGAAGGTCTCTTTTTTACTCTTTAGAATTTGATTTTTACTTTTTTTTCTTTGATGGATTGTTATCACACTCCATCAAGAGTGAAACATCTCATCCAGAACTTTTCTAAAAAAAATACAATATAAAACTTTTCTAAACCCTCTTTTTCTTTCCTCTTTTCCACTGCATTCAATTCTATTCCTATACTTTATTCAGAGAATTTCGTTTAATCATAGATTAATCTTATTGAATGCCTATAGAAGATAATGTAGCATCTATAGCTAATTATTATTTCTCATTTTTACGCTCGTTTCATTTCCGTCTGTCTATTTTCGATAATTCTTTTCTCATTCGAAAATAATCTCGCCTAACTCAACGAAAATCTTCAACTCGATGGTATATGTTGTGATGGTGACGGTGATGGCAGATTTGAATGATGATAATCAAATGAAAGAAGCTCAAACTGTAGCTAATGCCGATGAGATTGCTTTGTTGGGCAAACCTAAACTTGGAGAATTATATAAATGTCAGATAAGAATCCACGAAAGCGAAGAATTCAAAGTAATTTTTTCCCAATCTCTTTCTCATATTGAGATTATCGATAATCGATAATTTTGGAGAGGATATTTATTCGTTCAGAACTTATATTTGGAATAAAACAAAATGGAATTAAATTTCGAGAAGAGAACAGCAACATCTAAGTATTTTGTTTGAATTCTATTGATTTTTGTCTTGTCCACTAACAGAAAATGGTTGATGGATTAATCTCGAAAGCTAATACAAGCATAACGGTTGGATCTTCCTCTTGGAAAGAGCAATTTATCGAAGCGATAACTGTTTCAGCTGGTTCGTTTGTGAATCCTCATTAATCCATCGCTGAATGTTCTATTTGGGAATAGCACATTTAATTTGATTCTTTCTATCTTTGTATTTGCTTGTTGCGAAATAGGAGATGATGATGATAATGAAGATAGGATACCGTCGTGTTCCGATTATGTCATACATTTTTTCACTCTTTTCTGGAAACTCTTGTTTGCTTTTGTGCCGCCAACAGGTATGAATTGGATTACGTAAAAAATTTGCTTATTCTGTCTTGGGAATAATCAATTGAAGATATCATGAATGGCTGGCTTTGTTTTGTCTGTTCAATTATGGTCATCGGTATTCTCACAGCATTCATCGGTGATCTAGCCTCACATTTCGGTTGTACCAGTGGTGTCAAAGATACTGTCACTGCAATATCTTTTGTTGCTCTTGGTACTAGCGTTCCAGGTATGCCATAAACTAATTTACATAAACGTCGAACCGAAAAACTAATTCCTAAACGGCATTTTTTCGGATTTCAAACAGATACATTCGCCAGTAAGGTGGCAGCTCAAAACGACAAGTATGCAGACTCTTCGATCGGAAACGTTACGGGTAGCAATGCAGTGAATGTTTTTCTGGGAATCGGTATTGCATGGACAATGGCTGCAATTGTAAATGCCTATCGCGGTCGTACATTTCGAATCAATCCTGGTAGTCTTTCCTATTCAGTAACATTATTCTGTGTTTCGGCGGCATTCTGCTGCATTGTTTTAATGATTCGTCGTCGAGCCGGTGGTGAACTCGGTGGACCAATGTTAACAAGAACATTGACAACAATTTTATTCGTCAGTATTTGGTTGTTCTACATTTTGATGTCATGTCTCGAAGCTTATGAAGTGATTCCTGGTTTCTAATCTAATGGAAGATAGAATAAAAGAAAATTATAGACGAATCAATTTCAAGGATTTCGAATGAAATGACCAATTTTTCGCAAAACTACAACTCTTTCAACCTTCATCTATTCTATCAGTAAAAAAACATTCGAAAATGTAACTCTTCCAAGTCGAATTCAATCCGCCCAATCAAATCGTGGTACTAATGCGTTATCTATTCATTGTACTGAAACCGAGTTCCAAATACGAAAGAGATGAGGTAAATCCTGACGTAAAGATGATTGACTAATTGCTATCAATGGCGATGAAAATGTAGAGAATATGACCATTAATAATGTAAGCTAATGATGGCAAAGACAAAATTATGGAATGGATCATAATGGATCGCAAATAATCATCATTTGGATCGCAATGATTCATGATATTCGGCTTACCAAATTAATTAAAAAACGTTGGTCGAAAACCATCAGTACAAGCAGAATGATTGAAAATATTTGAAAGATTGGATTCAGAGAGCAAGACAGACTTGAAGATATGATAGCTATTAGAGCTAGATATTCGTTTGATTGAATTAAAAAAAATGTTGCCTAATGAAACGATTGGTTAGAGCTGATTGACCATAGAGTGAAACAGCTTGAAAGAAATAAGCCATATTTTTTAGCGAAAAAAAAATAGAAATTTTCTTGATGGCCAAATATTTTTATTCGGAAAAAATTTTACTTTAAAAACCCTAACAACTTGCCAAACATAGATGTTTCAATGCCATATTTTTTCTATATTTATTGAATTCTTTTCTTCTTGGATATTCAAACTGAAGAACTTTTAGCGATTCATTCGCTTCATTGATCGGTCAAATTCCTAACTCTATCGTTGGCTCTCTCTCTCTCTCTCTCTCTCTCTCTCTTCCTCTCTTTTTATTTGACGTCGTTTCGATATTATTTCCCTCTTCTTAAATCATCTTATTGTGTAACTAATTATTGATTGATTTATTGTTTTAGATTCGAAATGTAAGATGAGAGAAAGAGAGACATAAAAGATGAAAATTTGTAAATACAATCTATACTTTATTAATAAATCAATACTTTCTAATCCAATTCAATGTTTTTTTGTTTTTCTTCTATTTCGGTTGAAAGAACTTTTTTCACAGACTCTTGTGTTCCATCCTGTCATAACAATTTTCTGAACGATTTTAAATTTTTTAGGTTATTGTCTATGTCGTCAATTTGCTCAAATTGAAATAAAATTGAAATAAAAGATATTTTGTGAGAGAGTAAATTTGAAACAAAAATGAGGGAAATAATTGTTAGATATCGGAAGACTACTGCGGAAGGGCCCATCTTCGTCACTCACCACCAGCATAACCATTTCTCCCTCCAACACCAACACATTTCGAAGGAAAGATTATTGCCATTTATAGACATTTCGTCTATATAGATTGTATACAGAAGAGGAAAATTTTAAATTAAATTTCGAAATGAGCTAAAAATCTCATTTTTATCCTCTTTCTCGCGACTATTGTTTTTTCGGACCAGAAAAAAATACATTCCCGCAATTCTTGTATTTTCTCCTTTCTCAAAACAAATTCTTGTAGTAATATTGAAATACTAACAATAAAACCGACAATAACTAATAAAAATTGCAATTATAATCAAAGTGCACATTTAATTAAAAAATGAAATGAAATCGATTAAAATCGATGCCTACTTGTTTTTTATTGGCCATATAATTTTAGATCGCTTCCGCTTGAATAGGAATGTGTTTTTTTTTGTTGTTTCCGAGAAAGATGAGAGCTTCTACGATGTAATGTGCGAGCTTTCTCGTTGAGAATTGAGAATGGATCCAAATAATCAATGTTGTTTTATAAATTGTTTGCCAATCGAAAAAATCAGATAGAAAGTTCTCACAAGCATATTCAAAATGATTAAAATTCTCTCGACCGCAACAATGTATTGTTGCCAAAATAAAAAAAAGAAATTGATCACAATCGAATTGATCATCAACACTTTTGTTAGCCATCGATGATGATCGTATTGATGGAGATGATGATAATGATAATTCATAATTATCGATAAATTAATCTCCGTCATTTTATTTAGAACCAAAATGGAGATTTCAAACCACCACAAGAATGATCGATAGGTAAATAATGTGGCTAGGTTTGGAAACAAATCGGAAATGAAATTTCAATTAGTACCACTAAAATTTCTTGAGAAAATTTCACCAAACCTTTGGCAAAGAAAATAAACAATTGTGCAATGAAATAAAACCAAGAAAATGTTTCGATTAAAAGCACTGAACTTAATGGATAGTTTTGATTAATTGCGATTAGAGACATTTCGATCTGACAATTTTCAACAGATTTTTCTGGAAGAAAATTTTGAAACCATTTTATTTTTAACAAAAGCTGAATGGTAAGCGATTGTTGGCGATTTTCGGAGTATTTGTTTCTGATGAAGAATTATTCAACAATTTTTTCCTTCTTTCTCGTAACCATGGAAACAAAGAACTTTTTCACTTTCCCCTCTTTTATTCATCTAGTAGCTGTTTCGTATAGTTCGAGATTCTTGATAACTTCACAATCGTTCAATTTAAAAATTTCATCTTCTCCTCTTCCGGTACTCTATTGATAATTAATCGACCATCGTAGCTTAATGACGCGAATATCCATGGATCATTAGGCGACCATTCGATCGCATAAACACTATCGGCGTGGTCTTCGAATTTACGAACAAGACCATCATCGACATTGTTCGATCGTTGTTGATCAAATTTGGATTTGGATCCTAACAGATTTTTCAAAGTACCATCATCATCATCATCTAGCTCATCATCGATCAATTGTCCATATGGTTGTGATGCGATCGATGAAGCTCTCAAAAGATTAACATTGCCATCACTGCTAGAACTTAAGACAAAATCATCGTGAAATTGATTGTACCGAACACACCAAACCCAATGCGAGTGTTGAAGCATTTTGAGTGCCGGTCTCGATGTATTTCTTAGATCCCAAAATTTCACCTCACAATCATCTCCACAAGTGACCACATAGTGCTGTGAATTAGAATTAAAATCCAAATCACGAACTGATTGACTATGTGCTTGTGAGATTGTCCAAGCATTGCTACTCGTACGTAAATCTCTTGCAAAAATATTGCTATTGGTCGTTAATGCTACGATATTGGAATTGAAATGTGGGCTCCAATGGAATGTAGAGATTCTTGCTAATTTATTTGAAATTTTTGGCTGATCTTGTGAATGATCTAACGAAATCTGGCCGATCGATTGTTGTGTCTCCAAATCAATCCGTGCTAATTTCGTTTCCAACGCTAAAATCAATTCGTTTTCGCCATCAGGTTTCAATCGCGCTATTTGTCCGAAATTCTCATCGAAATTTTCCGCATCGAAATCGATAATTTTTTCCAAATTCAATGGTAAGGTACTCTCATTTTCGCTAATAGTTTGCTCGAGATCGATTGGAATCTCCCAAAGAGTGAAATGATTACGTTTTCGAAGTCCGTCAAGCGATGAATAGCAAGAAAGAAGGTGTCGAAGTTTTTTGCTGAAAGCGATAAGATGCCATATTTCACCGACCGGATGCTGGAATATTGCTTTCGCGAGATGATTGCACTCATCTATGTGTTCCAATACATGGACCTCATTCTCTTCCAATTTCAAACATTGAGTCCCAACAAAGAAGCGTGTTGGAAGATCTTCGCTAAATTGTGAACACAACGCTCTACATTCATGATCTAGTCCATAAATTAGTGGTGGATATTCTATTAAATTCTCTTTGCAATCTGTTCCAAAATTATTACAACTATTATTGTTGGAAATCATTTTCCGATGCTTTGCAACAATTTTCATTACAATCGCATAATTAGAGCTCCGAAAACGAACGTCTTTTAATGACGTTATCTACATCAAGATAATCGTTACATTCGGAATTTTCCTTTTACATCTAGATCAAATCTGATTTAATTTCATAAGATCCTAAGTAACGTAAAATGAGTCCATTGAATCAAGAAGAAGAAGACAAAGATGCTTTGGAGGAGATGCTTGATAGAACTGGGTGCAAAAATCAGCATTTTGCCTTACAAGTAAGAAATGATCGTTCCATGTCTCATATCTTTCTAATTTTGCAATTTGATCTCGTAATGCGTTTTCTCTTATGAAGGAATGTATGTATGAGCATAAAGATTGGAGAAAATGTCAAAATTTAGTCAACGAACTTCGTGATTGTATGAGGAATTACGAAAGATTAAAACATCAAGCTCAAATTCTTTCATCTCTACCATCAAAATAATGTTTGAAATTCAATAATGATAGTCGGAAATTTCGAATTTCGTTTTTTCCATTTCTGTATATTCTATTTAAAGAATTATAATTAGAATTAAAAATAAATTTCTAAATGAAAGAAACAAACAATCTAATGAATTGATCAATCCATTAAAGAAAAATCAAAGAATGAATGAATCTAACAAATATTTTGTTATCAATTTTCAAAATGCATGCGAATTGTGACAGCACTGATCGATGATAATAATATTGCTTCTAAAATTAGCGATGTATTAATATTGAAGAAATTTTTTTACCTCTTCCGATCAAGCACTATAGTACTGACAAAAAACATGTTTTAGTTTGACAGCTTAAGACTTGATTTTTCTTTTTCACAAACGTTAGCGTTGTTATTGAAAAGATGATTATCAGTGTTTTGTTTTTTATCAGAGGTTTCTGATTGATCAGTAAAACTAAATGTCTCAGTCGGATCAAATGAATGATCATAATAATCTAATTCTCCATTGAAATAAGAATCTAAATCTGGTAATAAGAATCGCTTTTCATAGGTTTTCCACATTAATCTTGTCAGCATTGAATAGGTCAAAAAATCAGCGATCGATGTGAAACCTATTGGAGAAATACGAAGATCAATAGACTTAAAGAGCGTGAAATAACAAGAACGTTTTACCGGAAATGATTTTGCATCTCCACATTAGATCTACATGAATGGCTACGATAGCCACTAATGGAAGATGAACAAACCAGACTAGAATACCGGCACCGAATCTTAAATAAAATTTTAACCTATCCGAATCTTGCTCCACCATCATCGTATGACGAAGTTCGTAAATAAACCAAAACATTAAAATGATTCGGAGACAAAGACTGATCCATCCAGGTATGGTATGATATTGATCAATATCTTCTAATATATTCACAGTTTTCTATATACAAAAAGAAAATTTCACTATTCAATTTATTTAGATTAGTTTTATGTTTTTACTTCAATCCAGAATTGGAGCAAAATCGAAATAATCGTATGAAGAGTAATCAAGATAGGCAAGATCGTTCTTGAAAATTTAGTTGGTTTGTTGAAACACCATCCTTTCGCTATGATCAATAAGAAAAGGCAAAGTAAATCCTAAAGGAAGTAATTGATCGATTAAAGTGATTAGAAATCTATTGTCAATTTAGATGAATCACTAACAATTGAAATGATTTGTGCTATTTCCGCAATTGAATTCAATATAGAAATGCCGATTCCATTCAAAGCAAATAAAATGGCATGGAAACAGATCAACAGAAACGATAATGAGCGAATAAACAATGAGATCGATAGGATATAATAAAATTTTCTTATTTTTCTTCTTATCAAGATCAACGCTTGTATGGCGAGGAGTATTAAGTATCCAATGTTCAAGATCAATAAGATCCATAAATTCTTAGAAAGAGGAGAAAAAGATATAACCGTTTAAAGTTCAAGTGTTCTTATCTTCAAACCTCATGCTCGTAAGAAAATTGATGATTGAAATCTATAAGATTTTTGGTGGCGATTTTTGGATGACCATTAACAATCCATAAATCATATGAAAGAATTGAATTAATAATTAAGCTCTCTCTCCATCTACAATTAAGCGATTCGTTTTGTCCATATTCTGTTTTGATGCATGGAAGTAAAAGAAGATATCGGAAACTATGTTGAAAATGGCGAAATTGTTTTAATTGGACTAATGACCGTAACGATTGGACTTACCTAGGATCATTTTGAGAGCTCACAACATAACTGAATTGATGGTTTGATATTATTGGGTCAGATTTAAGCAAATTATTACGACATTCGAGATGGTTAAGACAAGGAACGTAACGAACAAAATCTTGAGTATCTGTTTCATTCTTTTGATTGCACTCAGCATCTAAATCTGGCGAAAGAAGGTCAAAAATTTTCTCACAAAATCCATCGTCTGGTATTGAAGGAGATGAGATAGAAAGATCAGATTTTCTAGTCAAAAAGATCGAGCTCATTTGCTTGAATATAGTTCGATTTACTAGCAACAAAACTCCCTTATGATCATTCTCGCTCAAATTAGTCAAAATAAACTGATCATTTTGAAGTTCCTTCTCGATTGTTTGACTGAAATTTCCATAAATATATCCTCTGGTTTCGATTAGATTAGATGGATCAGTTTTTTGAAAACCGAATCGACTTATCACCTATAAAAGTAAGTCAACAATTATTCCAAATCCAAATGAATCGATTGGATCAATTCTACCGTAAGTTTAGAGGATTTCGTTGACCAAAATCCTTTTAAATGAATTGAATCGATCAATAAGATCGATAAATTTAGAAAAAATAAATATTGTAGAACCCATTTTATTCGCAGCATATCGATGAATATCGACCTAGATCAAATTTCGAGAATACTCAGTAGGGCAACAAAAACAATGGGAATGTATGATCTTCTAAGAGATCAAAGATCAAAGATCTTCATCGAAAACATCGTCGTAAATTTTTATGGCTAGTAGTAGTATTCAAGTATTTCACTTCACAATCGGGTCTTTCGGTTCGATCGAATGAAATTCGATCATAATGTTATCATCCTCTGCGCTCATAGCTGAGATGAACGACAACAAAATCGATCAAAAATCAATTTGACCAACAATTTATTTAAATATTTTTTTTTTTGCTTTTATGCAGAAATGACGAGAAAGAGAGAGAGATCTACACTTTTTCTCCAACTATGACGATAATCTTTGCGATGTATGATAAGCAACAAAAGATGCAGATAGAAACACAGATAGAAAACATTGAGTTGATTGAGTTTCAAAACAAATCGATCCGAGAATCAGAATCGTTTGATTGAAATGCTAAATGTTTATGAAAAGAAAAAATATCAATCAAAATTAACTATTGTCATTTGATCAGAACAGAAGAAATATTGACAAGTCGACTATTCTCGTACAAAATTGGCAATATTCTAAGCAGCCGAACAGTTTTAGCTTTGAATCTGCTCGATTTGGATTTTTACCGTTAGTCTTAAAAATTTTATCGTTTTCCAAAAAGTTTAAATTAAATCTCAATTATTCACTCAAATAAAGATAATCTTCGTCAATTGATTGAATTTTCTCCCAACAATTCTCTACCATATTCGATATATCAATATTCGAGTGTTTCCCATCAAATAATGTTTTCAGCTAAAGAATACGATGTTTCCTATTGGAAGCAAGTAAGTCTGTCTAGAGTTTTTTCTTTCAATTATTCTCCGACTTCTTTTTTTAAAAAAAAGCCTATCGAACATTGTTATGTAGTGAGATTTGGAAAAACAAAATTTTTGATCGAGAAAAGTGCAAAAAAGACTGAAACGATTTCGTTTAACTCTAGCGAACTCAGTGACTGTGATTTTAGTGTTTCAGACCAAATTCCAATAAATAAGCTGGAATATTGTGGAAAATCTAAAAAAAAGTAAGTTTACAAAATATTCTTAGTGTTTAAAAAATTCGAAAAATTTTATTTTTTTAAACAGATATGATTTGATTCTAGATGAAGCCGAATGTATTGATGATGATGATGATGAAGAGAATGAAATTTTTTCAACACAAAAAAATGATTCGAATAATGGAAATCTATCTTTCATTGTTAACAGCAGTGAAATCGATGATGAAGATCTATGGAATCAATCATCTTATTTGAAATCGACCAAAAATTTGATTGGTCTTCCAAATCAGAGAAAATATAAGTTAAAATATGATTTTGATAGAGATCTTGATGTTTATTCGCAAATTCCAACCGCTAAAGAATTGGCTGAAGAGTATGAAATGGACAGTTTTTGTAACGACGAAATCGTTTATATGTCAGAAAAAGATGAAGAGATTGAGCTAGATGAGAAATTATCGAATAGAATGCGGAAAACACGTCAAATAAAAAAATCGAAACAATCAAGCACTCCTATCCGACCGCAAAAACGGCGAAGAATAATCATAGAAAGTCCTTGAATTTTTCCCATTTCAATAAAGGAGAATTCTTTTCTCGATTGTATGACGACAAATTGGACAAAAAGTCATCCGATCACCGCACATTTGACAAGCACCATGACCACAAAGGAATATCATATCTAAATAAGAATTAAAAGGAGATTAATAAATTTTATAGTACATTGAAAAGTCTACATTACTTTTGAATCGGTCCAAACAAACAGGACAAGCAGTCTATGGAATATATTAAATTCAACAACATTGATTTGTAATCGATTCGATTTTACGTTTCAAAGAAAATATACCTGTTCTTTTATGTCTTGTAATTGTTCCTGGAGTTTTTGAACATCTGAATTTTTCGAGTTACTTGAATTCGGTAAATTATTGACACTACCAGTTCCGTTTGCGTTTGTTCTATTATTATTGTTGCTGATGCTAGAACTGAAATTTGTTGTCTTCTTGTTTGCAATAGATAAATTGTTTCGAGATAAATTGTTGTCATAAACTTGAGTAAAATAGGGGAATTAAAAACAAATCAAACAAAAAAGTTTAATACCACCAAACTCACCGAAATTACCACTGCAGCATGACAAAAATGTTTGTGCTATTTCAAAGTTGGACGGAAATCAAAAATTAGACATTTATATCAAAGATTCAAATTTAAAATTACTTTGTTCAATCGTCTGTCTACATTGAACACATTTCTTTGTAATCGTGGAACAATTCTCGCACACACACATATGACCGCAAGGCTAAACAACAGATGAACGAGAAATTCAATAAAATATTAATGCTTAAAACATGAGACCCAAGAACTTTTACAATAGAAAGTTTACCTTAAATAAAATGGACGCTTTTCTCTCTGAACATACCAAGCACTCTTCAATCTGTCGAAAAAAAAAAATAATCAGATCTTCTTATTAGATATTTTGATTTACCTTAACGCGTTTTTGCACGAATTCTTTGCAAATCAAACATTTTTTTATCCTTGCAGCACATCCAGAACAAGCGATTATGTGACCTATGAAAGATTTTGAATCCAACAATCAAATCGGCTATAATTAAATTGATCCAAATGAAAATTAATATTACCGCAAGGTTCAAAAATTATTTCTCGTTTGTTATCAGAGCAAATCGAACATTCAAGTAGTGAATCTATATCTTGTAAATCATTAGATATCATTATTGTATCCTGTCCCAAGCTAGATGCTGAATTATTGATCGTATTTGAAGATAACTGATTTATTGAATGACGAACTGATTCATTATTATTACTAGTATTATTAGTAGATTTATTATTGTTGTTGCTGTGATTCCAATTATTATTGGCACTAGTACAACTATTATTATCCCCGTTCGTATCTCTCCGACATTTCTTCAACGTCTCATAGAGATGAGGATCAGGACAAAGATCCAAAGGAGTTTGATTTTTTTTATTTTTAGCATATAGATTGCTGCCGTTCGAGACAAGAATCGAAGCTATTGTCGAGCTATTCTTTTTTTGTGTTCCAGACGAACCCAATCCAATAAGCAACTGTTTAATAGGGATTGAAATTATAAAGATTATAAATCAAAATCAGAATTTTTCATCTATTTACCTTTCCAATATCTTGAACATCTTGTAGTTGCCTTAGTTGAGAAAGTGTGTGATGTCTCAGCGCTTCATGCAGTGGTGTATCTCCATCTTTATCAGGTATGTTCAAGTTACAACCATTTTTTACCAATAACTGATAAAATGAAAGCATCAGAAATAGAGAAATGAAGCAGTTTTAGATAGATTTTGAAAATTTATGAATAATAGTTAACCTTGACGACTTCGGTATGTTGACGTTCGACAGCCAAATGCAAGGGTGTTTGCAAATTGATATTCTGAAGATCCATATTTGCTTTTCCTATTCTAATTAATAGCTCAGCAACTTGAGTATGATTGTTCAAAGCAGACAAATGTAACGCCGTATATCCATCATCTTTTTTTTCATCAATTATCCATGATCGAGGTAATTTATCCAAAAGTATACGAGTAGCACTGATTTAAATGAAAAGTTCGACATAAATTTGATTAGATAATTCTAAAAAAATTTGTTCAATATTACCTAGGGTTGCCACGAAGAGCTGCGTGGTGTAAAGCATTGAAGCCATTATTATTCGTTAAAGTGATATCAGCATTGTAATCCAATAAAAGTTTCAAGATATCATCGCGCTTCTTACTGATTGCATCGTGCAGCGGAGTATCACCTTCACAATCCTTAAGTAGATTGAAAAAATGTAAATGATGATTGGGATCAAACGCAAACTTGAATGATTAACCTGCAAGCTCGAATGACATCCAAGTTCAAGCAATTTTCTAACGACTTGTACATGACCTTTGTTGACTGCAATGTGTAAAGGAGTCTGTCTTCGTTTGTTACGAGCATTCAAATCAGCATTAGCTTTGGCCAAAACATCAATCACATTAGGCTCATCACCGAATGATGCGTGGTGTACAGCTCTATCACCATCTTTATCTTCAATTTCTATATTTGCGTTGTGTTTGAGAAGAATTTGGATCACTTCGACATGTCCATTTTGCGATGCAGCTTGTAGAGCCGTATGCGATGAGAAAACACCATCAACATTCACTTCTTTTCTTTTAAGCAGCTCTTCACATTTAAAAACATCACCATTAGCTGCTAATTTCACTAATTCTTGATTAGGATCAGCAGATATTTGCGCCTCGAAGAGTTTTTTAATCAGGCTATCTAAATCTTCGTTCGGTGCATTTTCGCAAGAGAATTTCGACACTAAAGCTGGATTATATGTCCAAGAGAATCCATCAACTTCGATTTTGAGATCATTATCAGAATAGACTTGAACCACTCTGCCAACATTACCTAGAGTCGGGATCATGAGTTGTGTAAACTCTCCATGTCCTCGTTGCAGAAGTTTCACTTTTTCAATGTCATTACTAATCTTGACCAATTCGCCAACGCGAAACTGTTGTTGCGAATTCGATGATGAGGGGAAAGGACTTCGATTTTGATTCAATGAATGCATATTGACGTTGATGTTATTTGGATCACTGCTCTCACTGCAAATATTTTCCCCGAAAGAAACATTTGAATTATGACCGATTTTTGTCAAACAAGCTGGATTAAATGTCCATTTGTTATTACTTGGATAACGTACTACGATATCATGATCTTCATCAATCTCTATAACTGTGCCGGTTGTTCCAAGACATTCAAACATTCCATCAGTCCAGCCCCCGTGGCCGTGTTGAAGATATTTGACGATTTCCAGATCTAAGTCTATATTTACTAAATTACCAATTTGAAAATCGTGATGGCCAGATCTGGAAGATATTTGTTCACCTAGCAATGGCAGATGATCTCGGTAAACGTTTGGGCCTTTGGTATCGCTAATCACTTTCAAATCGGCCATTCCTTCAAATCCAACACGATAGAGATTTTTAGATCCGCTATCCCATATAACATAAGCAGCGCTTTTAGGACTTGCTGCGCTCCAATCTTGAATTTCAGTGACTTTTCCTCTTTTACCATTGCCACCATCTTGATCTTCCCACTGCCAATCGACCCCTAGATGTGATTGAACAATTTATTTAAAGTCTCAATTTTATCAATAGCTTACCTCTAATCACTCGCGAATTCGGAAAAATCCCTCTCACCTGAATCTTTTTTCCTTTTCGTCTAGGTTCGATCGAGTATCGATTACTACCAGGACTGAGGATCCTAAAAAAGCGATGCTTCAAACTATGTCGATCATCATGGTAGCATGACGAACAAAGATCGTAATTTGTACAATCGGCACACTTCCATCGAATACCAAATATCGGTGATTTATTGCACCAATCACACATGGTACCTTCGTGTTTAACACCGGTTGAAGAACTATCATAGATTCTAAGATCATAAGCTCCCATACAACGATAATTGGCAGCTGTGCCGTTGTCCCACACAACAACAACTTCTTCTGGAGATTCAAAATTTCTCACAGTTCCAAGATGTCCTTCACCTCCATCCTAAACCGAGATTTAGAGTGAGTATAAAATGTTTAATTTAATATTTCCAATGATACTTGTTTGCCCCATTTCCAATCGATAGAATTCCTCATAACTCTGGCGCCTATATAGCAATACTCTGGTAAATTTGGTCTTGCTATTTGATTCGTATTTTGACTGATGATCTGATTATGATTTACATTGGCGATTGATTGGAATTGATTTTCATTCGAAGATGAGACCTGATGATGTGATGCCAATGTATTAATAGATGAAATTGATGATGAGGATGATGATGGCGGCATGGAAGAAGTCGGCAGAACTACATTTTGTGATTGCTGTCCTGGAAGATTCGATTGAGAAGATTGTTGTGATTGATTCATCAGATTCTGATGATGATGAAGGTGGTGAAAGGATTGATTATGAATAGCACTGATATTCATTTCAATATCACTCATTTTGATCAATAATTAGATCAGCTAATTCTAGATCTAGCAAGACGAGATCAAAATCTGTAGACAAAGAAAATAAGAATCGATTTCAATCATCAATATTTAAAAAATTTGGAAGCTAAAGTGCCAAAACATGAGGATCATGTGAAACGAGGAGAATCACTCAAATGAAGAGAGAGAGAGAGAGAGAGAGAAAGCTAGAGCTTTAGAAAGGCAATCATTGTGTTGCAATATAAATCCAAGTGTTTGTCTCTGCATCCTCTATGTTCCTTTCGAGTATGCAATAGTGTTCAGATGTCTGTGTGAGAGAAAGAGAAAGAAAAGCTTCATCAAAAAGCATAGTCCCACTTTTGATTGATCAAGGCAACTATCCTCTTCATTGACAGAATGAGTTATCTTGACATCAACAGTGTGAGAGATTTTTGGATTTTTTTTTTGTATGTTTGGACCGATGTTGTCAGTAGATTTCGGACTAATATATGATTAACGAATCAATTTAGATCATTCCATTTATTTTTTTACTCCGATACGGTCAACTGAATTGTTGCCAATTTTTTTTCGAAATCATTCTAATACATTTTATATATTCAAGTTTTGCTTATTCCATCTCGAATGAGCTTTTATTTTATTATGATTTTAGTTTTATCATTATTTACACCTTTTAATTTTCTGTATGATTATTCTGTTTCATATATTTTAGCTCCAACATTTCAGCGAAAATGATGTCTTAATTATTTACATGAGAGTTTTCAAATGTTAGAGTTTATTCTGACACATTGATCAATCTGTTTCTTCATCGTTATCAGAAGAATCCGAATCTTCAAGGTTGTTGGAGGAAATTAATTCAGAACGATTGTTAGATACAATTTGCGCCATAGATATATGCTTCTTTTTGCAATATTCCCATGATAATCGCAAAATTTGGACTCTTGAATTTACTCTCGAAAGTGGCGTAGTTGGATTATGAAGACCATTTTTAGTCAGAAGTCTTAGCACATAATCAAACGGTGTTTGGCCAGAAAATGATTGCACTAACATGTTGGCGTGGTTTTTGTAAAGGAAATAAACCAATTGAACCTGCAGATTTTCGATGGCCCAATGTAAGATCGTTTTTCCACTTTTACCTTCCTATCGAGGACCAGGGACACAAAAGTTTTTGAATTGTAATTTTAGCTTTGAAATGATAACAATCGTATCAATTTAAATATATTACCTGTTGATCAATATTGGCACCAGAAAGGATCATCAATTCTAATGATTTAAGATCATAATTGTAGGCAGCTAAATGAAGACAAGTTTGTCCTGGATAACGAGAAAATTTAAACAAGCCAGTGTAAAAATTAGTTCATTTCGAAATTTTAATCAATTTGAGTTTACCATCATAATTACGAATTTCCAAACATTTAGCAATCGTTTCTTTAGGAGCCGTTTTCAAAATTAGTTTGCACATATCGAATAGCGAATATTTACAAGCGATATGAAGTGGGGTGTTACCGAAATTATCTTGAAACAACAATGAACAACGTTTAAGTAATAACTGCTGAGCAAGATTTGTTTGCTGTTTCAATACAGCTAAATGCAAAGCATTCTATTGAGGTAAGAAAAAAGATTTGGGAAATATTAAATTGAAAAATCTCTGAACAAATTTCTACTTTTAAAATTCGAATCTCATACCTGATATAAATAGTTATAAGAATTTAAAATCTCATGCGATGTATTGGGCGATAAATGCTGAATAATCGAACATGCGACATCTTCTAAACCTTCGATAATCGCAAGATGAAGCAAACTAGGTTCAACATGTCCAGCAAAATATATAAACAATTAAACAAATTTATTAGGAAACAAAAAACTATTTATTCTAGATTTGTATATTACGTTTCTCCATTATTCTGTTTCAGCCATGATTCTAGTGGCAAACTATTTACTTGGATATTCTCATGATGGCCATATATGTTAGATTGTGATGAGAAATTTTCATCACTATCTTCTCTTGAATAAATTAATTCTAGATTTTCATCTTCATTTATATTGATATCAGATTCAGTGATGCAACAGCCCGAATCAGTCCATTTTGGTTGCTGTTTCAATTGAAACTTTGAATCACTAGTGCTTTCTAATGATGAAGTTATTGCTGGCAGAAAATTGATAGATTTTTGTTGTTTCGATTCGAAAATATTGTCACTAGCATCAGGCTTTGATGAATCGTTCGGTAAATCATTGTCTATCAAATCCGAATCTAGAAAAGTTTTACTTTGAATGTTTGATTCGTAACCAGAATCAAATAATTCGTCGAAAATTTTTTCTTTGTTTGATGTACAGTGATGACCTAATTTAGCACTATCATCTATTCCATGATTCTCTGCAGTCGACGGAGATTTTTGGATCAAAGATGAAGAAGAACAACAGCTCTGATCGGTTTTTTTCTTCTCAAACGACATCATTTGTAGTTATTTTTGCAAGATTAGAGTATTTGAAAATTTTTCTTCGCTGTTTTGTTGATTTTGAAAAGGTTTTTATGGCAAAAATAATCACAGCACTGTAAAGACAATCAAAAGAATATGTGCGTATACTACTCGCTCATAAACATCGACGATTCATAATGGAATGAAAAATAAGACCGAATTTGATTGACATCTTTCTTCTAAATTGATCTTAATAGACGAGAACACACAAAGTTCTAAAACATTTAAACCGCGGACCAAAATCCAAAAAAAACCAGAAAAAAATAAAAAAAACCTGAGAATTTTGTTAATGAAAAGTTGCAGATAAATGAACAAATAATTTTCTGATTATCATCGACGATGAAATCAAAAATTAGTCTAGGATTGTCTCAAAAAATTGATCAAAAAAAATTAAAAAAAAAGCAAATGAAGCATCAAAGTAAAAAGGTTCGAAAAAACTGTGAAAAATGGACCGAATCATTAGCAAAGATCCAAATTGGAATGCTATGACTTCTATCTATGTATCTATCTCTATCTCTCTCTCCGTCTCTCTCTCTCTATAGCTTCCTCTTCTCTCCGTCGCTATCTTTCGTTGCAATGACGTTAACACTCAGTTATGTGATGATGCAAAGTGTCTCATTCAACACTTCCCCTCCCACCCCTATCTCTTTCTTCATTTTTATATTTTCTGTTTTTTTTTTCTTTATTTTTATTGAGAAAAATTTTTCAAATTACACAACATTCAAAAATTGCTAGTGGTTCGGATGGATGATGGAATGAGATTTCTTCTAGAATGCATCAACATAAACATTGATGAGTTAGTGTACTCTTTTCCTCTCCGGTTTTCTTTATCAGAGTTCTTTTTCGGAGAGAGAGAGAGAGAGAGCAGAGAAGATTTTGGGAAAAACCCGATCCCACTAGACTATGGTGCTGATGACGAAGATTGTTGTTTTCCCCAATGTACAACAAATGCACACACTCACGAACCGATAGGAGAGAGGATCGTTAGTGATGGGGATAAAGATAGTTCTCTTCCCGCTTCTAATCGATTCGATTCGAAAAGAACAATCCATAAGTGGTCATTCGACGTCGATTCAATATACTACTGGAGAAGATTTTGGCTGATCTTAAACTTTAATCGATTCTCTCAATGATTGAATTGGGATGGAGAAAATTATGATGATCAAATCTGATGGTATCCATGATCTAATTAATGGTCAATTTCTATAGGCCGGAAATCGTCCTATTTATCTATGACCATTTTGAGACATCCACGATCGAATGTGCTGATTGCTATTGATTAATACTTATTAATTGATCAGCTTGATATTATTGTGATATGAGTAAAAAAAATAATGATTTTATTACAAGGTCAAAATCCAGATATTTCATTTTTTTTTTTGGTTCATTCTGATCCGATCTTATTATTTGTTTTTTTAAATATGATGATGTTATAATAATATTATCTAACACATTAGTGATTAATAGTGTATTTTAGTAGTGTACAGACGAGAGAGAAAGAGAATTTTAAATGAATGGAAAGAGCTTTCAAAATTGAAACACTTGGAATGAAATAAACAAAAATTTTTAAAAATAAAAAAAATTAAGGGAAAAATCCAGGGGAAATCCCTGAAACTATTAGAAAGAAGGCGAAAGAATGGGGAGAAAGATTTTTGAAGAGAAACAAGTTGCCCAGTAAGAGAGAGAGATAGAGAGAGAGCTTCCGATCGAAATTGTAAACTCCTTCTGCGAATAAAAATAACAACAGGTTTTTTTTTCGCTTATCGAACCAAATTCGGGAATGTTCGAGGTGGATGGGAGGCGAGAAAAGAGAATATCTAAGCTTTTATCTCACATTAGTTTGCCTTAATTAATTCCATTGATGGATAAGGATTGAGAAGGATCGAAATTTTTCATCTAATCAAAAATTTTTGTAAACTAGAAACATAATCACTTATTCACATCAATCACTTAATTAATTGATTAGAAATTTTCGATTTCATCAAGAATAAAAACTATCTTC